>OX421387.1:7125000-8325000 GCA_949126905.1 Amorpha juglandis | reverse complement strand
GTTCTATTGTTTAGGCGATCTATATGTCTAGTACAAGATATAATACATTTACAGTATTATATGTTCCGTACACTCTCTTTATTTTAAAAGAATTATTTACATTTTTAAATATTACATTTATAAAAAAAAACATTTGAAAATATAAAGATACATCACCCTCCAATGGCGAGGCCTAGGACCCAAGCCACCGGCGGTTAGGACCCCAGAGTGAGGAACCTCCTCACAATGCGTGCCGTATTATTATTATTAGTTTATTTATATGAAATTTCGTTAATGTTTCAGAAAACCAACAAAACTTGTACTAGGCCTAGTAAATATTAGCTTACTCCGTTGGCAAGTTTTCAAGAAAAAATCTTTATAATCTTTACAATTTACATTACAATTACTGACACAACTCAATAAAAATATCAGAGCCTTCAATCACCTATCACCCAACATTTGTTTACAAAACGTTTATCTATTAAACGCATCCATATCACCTGTCGTATGTAACAAGTCACTAAGTAATTTCTGCATAATTTAAAATTCAAATTAATGTTAATGTGACACAGCACCAAAGACGCTAATTGGATTAACGTCCGTACGGGCATACATTATGTGTGTGTACTTAAGTGTTAACTGGTGATAACTTAAATGTTGAGTGTGAGCTAAGTTACCGGGTAAGTTGTCCTTGTACATAGTGTACATTAGCTTATCTGTGATTTTGATCCAGTTATTGCCATGTATTTATTAATTGCAAGTTTTGTTATCTACTCTTCTACACTAGTATTATAAAGAGGAAAGATTTGTATTTTTGTATGTGACGAATAAACTTAAAAATTACTAGATCGATTTGTAAAATTCCTTCACCATTAGAATCCTACGTTATCATTGATGAATATAATATTCTACTTTTTATCCCGGAAAAAGCAGATCACGCGGGCGGAGTCGCGAGGAAAAGCTAGTGATTCTTAAACTTGTTTATGAGCTTAGTATGATACATGATGAATCTGATATATTCTGAAAATAATTTGACCTTTACAAGAGGTAGAGCTAAGCTGTAGATATATTGTAATTTTTTTTGGTTATATTTAATCATTTATTTAATTCTTTCCTTCATTTTATTTGCAGTTTGAACAAATTTTAACTGAGAAATATCTAATACGAATCAAGTAAACAAAATATGCATCTAGGATAAATATATGAACATAAATTACAAACAGAATACAACTAACAATTTACAACGTACGAATGCAGTAATTATGTAATAACACCATACAGACAGACAATACTGATAATGTGTTAAACTATAGGCATATACGTAGGGCCACCATCACGCATCCGGATAAGACGGACAAAAACCCTAGACGTTAGGGTGAGACATTATAGAATATTTTGACAGCCTCCGTGGCGCAGTGGGCGAGTAGCCGGCTGTGAAGCGAGAAGCCGCGGGTTCGATCCCCGCACCGAGCTAAATGTTTGTGTCATCCACAAATGTTTGGCTCGGGGTCTGGGTGTTGTGAGACCGAAAGTGTCTCGTAGTTCCTGATATCCACGACATAAGACTTGTATCTTACTGTGGGGTCAGGACTATGTGTGTGACTGTTGGGTGTCTTTATTTATTTATTATTTATTTTCTCTAGATTTAAACAACAATTATAATCAGTCACGGCGCACAGCCTCCTGTACTAGATTAAGCTAGGTGCTTTAGGTTAAGTACTGTTGATTGAGCATTAGTCCGTTACATTGGCATAATGCGGTTTGGTAAATGTCACATACCATCGAAATTATAGAGAATTTATATAATACTTTAATTATCAAGGCATACATATGTAACTTCGAAAACTCAGAGGTGCATGTCTTAGGGCTGGCTTCTACTCCACGTTTTTTGCCATGGCATTCCGTACCACTTTGAACTAGGCTATCGCTGCTTATCACAAATACTTTTTTTTTTATCCTAGCTCCGCAAAGTGATTACGTTACACCTGATGGTAAGTGTAGCGCAATCCAATAATAGTGTCGACCAACGATAAACAATGTGTCCATCGTAGGTCGGCATAATCATGCCGGCCTGCCAAAGGGCCAAGGGGGAGGGGAAGGAAAAGGGATGGGAAAAGGGTTAGGATCAGGGGGCAAGCCTCCTGGGGAAAACCGGATATACACTGACTGACCCTGGAACGCGACCCACACAAGGTGGGCCACTATGGCAGGTTTTAGCACCAGTGTACGGTGGTCGCTATCCGGCCGGACACCTAAGATCAATTCCTAAAATTAAATTGTTTAAAAATACTATCTATATTTTCTTTTATTTATTTAACAAAATCAACTACACCTGATTTCAAAAAAGGTTCTGATACTATTCGAAAACTACTCTTTCACGTTCCTAACCTGATAAAGTAGGAAAAATCCGAGGTCACTCAAACAGATGGTAGCCCTACATAAGCCGCACCCTTAATATGCCGCCATAATGATATGGGCAAGCGATTGTATTAGTATTGTTGATTGAACGATTCGTTTTCCATAACCTTGTTAAACGTATCATTATAGGATTCACATGATTTAATCTATGCTAACATGTAACAAACTAACTGTTACATTCAAAGACGTTAATTAAGTTTAAATATTCATTAGCTATTTCTTAGAATTAGATTATTAATGAGATTACTTAGAGAAGACGTTAATTATAATGGTTTTTGAAACAATAACTAAAGCATTTTCTGTGTTAAGTAGGTAATTGCGTAAGTGTTAAGTAAATCGTAATGCGTATTCTCCCAACAGGGGCTGACATCAAGCAGGCGGCCGGTCGTAAAATTTACAAGCCAAATCTTTCTGTAACATGTGTTAAAAGCATGTTGCGCTAATCCCACTGCCAATGGGATAAGGACAAGTAGAAGCAGAGTAACGAAGCATAAGACACTAACTCGCTCAGAATGTGGATATTATCGAATTCTAAGAAGTGACTTTATGATAATTATAGCTAACGGCAGTTAACGACAATTATAGCTAATTATTATTTGCCAGCACACGTGTTCCCTCCTTCCTATTATTATAGGTCCTTTAAACGGAGTGTGAATAAGCAGTTAGGCCGGTCGGCATGATCTTGCCGACCAACGATGGAGACACAGTTTGTCGTTGATCGACACTATTCCTGGATTGCGTCACACTTACCATCAGGTGTGGCGTAGCCACTTTGCCGAGTCAGGATAAAAAAAGGAAAAAAAAGTTTAATAATAAAAATATTTAAATACCAATCTCATTAATTCTATGTTCTTTCGTAGATGTATTTGAATTTGTGTTCGGCACGCAATAAATCCAAATTTGAATTTGTAAGCCTCTCGTCATATAAATCATAACCAATATTCCTCACACTTACCGATGACGTTTTGATTATCTTACTGATGGAACAAGGCCTTTAAATTGTATTACTAACTGAACTATGGCCTCTTAATTTAGAATAGAATCTTAGCAGCACAATATAGATTATTCATTGACCCGCAAACCGTACACAAAAAGGCCCATAGTATATTCATTCATCAATCCATTCGAACGTTAAATTCGTGACGTGACCTTAAAAGGCTCACTTTCAATTGTTTTAATAAAAAAACACTTAATATTACGAAACAAAAGGTCACAGAGACCGGTAGTGATGATTTTATATACCTCCATTACACAGTGTACGAGTTTATCGGATTGATAACATTGGTACATGATAGCTATCGCTTGCGGCTTTGCTCGAGTTTTTTCGGAGATTAAAAGTACCTTATCTTTTTTTTCATTGAATGATGAGACGAGCAAGGCGCTCGCATGATAGTAAGCGCCACGCCTGCCCATAAACAGAAGCAACACCATGTAGAACTTTGAATTATAAAGCATTACATGGCACGCCAGTTCTTGTTAGACAGCTATAGAGAACGGCCGCGTCGTACAGTTGCTCTGGCTTGTACTCGGGTAAAGTGCTGACGCAGCAATCACGCCGTCGCGACGAGCTGCGCACCGCGGTCGCCGCGATGACCCAGAAATCATTTCTGCAACGCATGCAAAACATCGACAAAACAAGTAACAACTGTTAAGGCCAAGCTATATTTATTAACTAAATATGGCAAAAGAGAAAACCACTATCAGTATTAAAACTGAAACGGAACAAGTGTTGTATCAGTTGTACAGCGAAGAAAAAGATCTACGGGAAAAATTGGAATGCTTAGTAAATGAGCTTCAAATAAAAGTCAAGAATCTTCAGCAACAATTAAATAAAGCTAAAGAAGACAAAAAACAAGCCTCTGAGAAACCAGGAGCCAGTAAAGAAGTTATCCCTGAAGTGCAATATGAAACAGACGAAGAGGAACTCGCGAGAGAAACCGAATGGATACGTCAAGAGAGTAGGAAGAAAAGAAAGCGGAACTCAACACCATCCCCGTCACAACACACCGAGCCTAACAAAAATGTCCCGGAGAAGCCAAAGGAAAAGAAGGCACCTCTACCGCCTCCTATTGTTGTAGAAGGTATTAAAAACTACCAGAAACTTTACGACTTTCTCACTACAAGTATACCTAGTGAATCATTTACTATTAAGATGATGAAAGGCGACAGGGCTAAAATAAATACTAAAAATGAGCACTCATACAAGGCTACTACAAAGCTCTTAGTAGATAATAACAATCACTGGCACTCGTATGAGAACAAACAGGACAGACCTATTAGAGTGATGGCAAAAAATCTTCACCACACGTATGTACCTGAAAGAATTATTGAAGACCTTAAATCTAAAGGATTTAAAATTATAGAAGCGGTAAATAAACTTAGCTGGAGGACTAAAGAACCTCTCAATATGTTTATGTTATCATTTCAAAAAGAAGAAGACATAAACAATATTTATAATATCAACTGTATTCTCGGCTGCAAAGTGGAAATACAGCCAATTAAAACTTCTAAATTGATTCCACAGTGTAAAAAATGTCAAGCGTATGGTCATACTCAAAAATACTGTAGTAAGGAGCCTAGATGCGTCAAATGTACGGGTAAGCATCATACCCGTGACTGCCCGAAACCGGCGGACGCAAAGCCAAAATGTGTTCATTGTGGTGAACCTCACCCTGCCAATTACCGAGGGTGCTTAGTAGCCAAAGAACTCCAAAATATAAAAAGCAAGGCGATGAAGAATAGCACGAATGCTGCTCGAAATCCAGCTACAAATATAGCCAATAAAACAGTTAACTCTCAAATTGTCAAAAAAGGAGTGACATATTCACAAATAGCTAAAGCTGGACCGTCGCAAATACAGTTTCAGCAGGCACAATCACAGTCTCTGGCACAAACACAACCAAAACCACAACAGAAACCGGAAGAACATGATATTGAAGACAAAATCAACAACATTTTTAATTTCATCACTTCATTCGACAATCGTCTGAAAAAACTGGAGCATAGCACCAAAACTGCTATTTTACCTAATCCTAAACAATGATGCTTAAAATCATAGCATGGAACGCCAATGGACTACTTCAACACCTACATGAAATAGAAGTTGTCCTAACTACAGAAAACTACGATGTTTGCCTCATATCAGAATCACACTGCACCAAAGAAACAATTATCAAAATAAAAGGATACAAAGTTTACAACGCCTTACATCCTTATAATACTCCTAGGGGCGGCAGTACTCTCATAATAAAAGACAACATCTGCCACTACGAACAATTAAAGATACAGGATCAAGATATACAAGCTGTGGCGGTCTGTATACAAACAAAACACTATCCTGTAACTATATCAGCCATATACTCACCGCCTAGGTATTCGTTAAAGGCTGAACGTTATATACATGTGTTTGAGCAACTTGGCTCGAGGTTTATACTCGGTGGCGACTTTAATGCAAAAAATACCTTTTGGGGTTCTAGACTTACGACAACCAAAGGTAGAGAATTATTATCAGCCGCTAGAGAAATCAAATGTGATGTCATATCTACAGGCAAACCTACTTACTGGCCTACGGATACCCAAAAGATTCCAGATTTAATCGATTTCTTCATCGTGAAAAATCTCTCCCTTGATACTCTACATATTGAAGAGGGCTATGACATGAGTTCAGACCATTCGCCGATCATTTTAACTCAATCCAGCCGAATAATTCAAACGGAAAACCATCTCACATTGGCAAATAAATACACTGACTGGGAAAGCTTCAAGCTTGATTTAGATTCTGTAATTGATCTAAAAGTTCCTCTTAAAAATCCGGAGCAACTCGAACATGACTTGAGACAGTTTATAGTGAACATTCAACAATGTGCTTGGCGAAACACACCGGTGGTGAAGACTAGAGCCAGAGGCAACTCTTACCCCGTAGAAATCAGGGACCTTATAGCTGAAAAAAGGAAACAGAGAAAAAAATGGCAAACAAACAGGTATCCACAAGACAAACAAATTTTTAACACACTCGCTAAAAGGCTCAAAAGAGAAATAAAAATCTTCAAAGAAGAATCGATGGATGCTTATCTTCGTGGACTAACTAGCGACCGCACGTCAGATTATTCGCTCTGGAAAGCTACCAGAAACATTAAAAAACCAATTATGCAGGTCCCTCCCATTAAAACAACGAACAAAAGGCAAATATTTTTGCAAACTATCTAGAGCATATATTTAAACCAAATCAAGGTACCGCATTGGACATCAACCTAGACAATATATTTCAAGACGACCAGGCAATAAAATTCGTTACTCCTAGAGAAGTAATACGTGAAATAAAAAGAAATCACCAAAAGAAATCTCCTAGTTATGACCTGATTACAGGAGAAATTCTGAACAACTTTCCGCGCAAAGCAGTAGTTAAACTGACTACTTTGATAAACGCCTCGTTCAAACTCAAATATGTCCCTGACGTCTGGAAATTTGCTGAAGTAATTATGATACTCAAGCCTGGTAAACCTCCTCATGAAGTGAAATCCTACAGGCCAATCTCCTTGTTGCCAATAATGGCCAAATTATATGAAAAAATATTTTTGAAAAGGCTTAAACCTGTCATAGAAGAGCGCAAATTAATCCCCGACCACCAATTTGGGTTTAGGGAAAAACATTCAACTATAGACCAAGTCCACCGGATTACTAATTTAATCGAAAGAGGTCTAGAAGAGAAAAAAGTTTGTTCGACGGTATTCCTAGACGTGGCACAAGCATTTGACAAGGTATGGCACCAAGGCCTCATTTACAAACTAAGGAAAATGCTGCCTAAGCAATTTTCAGACATTTTGGAATCTTATATTTCTGAAAGAATGTTTCGTATAAAACATGAAGATTCTTATTCTAAAATTAAGCCTATAGAAGCTGGAGTACCACAGGGTAGTGTACTAGGTCCGGTCCTGTACTTATTATATACCTGTGATATTCCTAAAATAGAAAACAACGCCATTGCAACTTTCGCAGACGATACAGCAATTATAGCTACGGGTTCGACTCACAAAGAAGCAGTGGAGAAAGTTCAATCAGCTGTTAACGTCATCTCCAACTGGACTGAAAAATGGCGGCTGAAAATAAATGAATCGAAATCTGTGCATGTTGATTTCACGAACAAAAGGCCAAAGTACGAGCCTGTGTTCATAAACGGTAAAACCATACCATATGAAAATACAGCCAAATACCTAGGCATGACTCTGGACGCAAAGCTTCGCTGGAAGGCACACGTCAAAAAGAAACGAGACGAGCTGGAAATTCGCTACAGGAAGATGTATTGGTTACTTGGCAAATACTCCTCGTTGTCAATACACAACAAAGTACTTTTGTACAAACAAGTCCTGATGCCAGTATGGACTTATGGTATACAGTTGTGGGGATGTACCAAACCAAGCAATATACAAATAATACAGCGATTCCAGAACAAAGTACTGAGGGGTATAGTAAACGCCCCATGGTACGTAAGAAACGAAGATCTTCATCGGGACCTTAAAGTGGACTTCGTTAGAAATACAGTAAAAAAGTACGCCGAAGCTCATGAACAAAGACTTCATCATCACGTGAACGTCGAGGCAATCCAGCTCCTCGACAACACGGACTTAGTGAGAAGACTGAAAAGGACAAAACCTTTCGAGTTAGTGTAATGACCATTTAGTGCAACATAGTGCAGTGAGTGCTAGTGAATAAGAACACGCGAACATTGTGTCTTCCCCTTAATAGAGACAATAAGAAAAGTGTTATTGGACATATTCTTAGCCATAGTCTCTTTAGAAGTTTAGGTTAAATTTAAATAAATTATTAGTCATAAGGCTAGATTGTTATAAAAATTATGTATTATATTTTAATACATCATAAAAAAAAAAAAAAAAAAAAAATTACATGGCACTAATTAAAATTATTTTAATTAAGATAATATGAAGTATTTTACTACAAAATAATAATGTCTTTTGACTTATTACAATATAGACTTATTAAATAAGTTACAAGCTATTTAATTCTGCTGGAAGGGCTAGATGTCAAATGACGGAAAAAGGACGCCCGACATGTCGTGTTACGTCACAACATAGGTCACGCCATTACGTGCACACGCGTGGAGGGAGATAATGACATTTGCTATATAAATTTCACATAATTGCTATTACATACTTCACCTGTTTCTTTGTAAATCAGATCATTATAACAAGGAGTTGAAATTTGAATTTGTTTAGTTATCAAAACATTTTTCCTTCACTTCAGCTTCAAACAATATTAGAAACGTGTCATTTATTCGATACATTTGATTTCATTCTTGACCATCCTTGACTTACGTTTCAAGTACTTTTTGTTCCAGAATCATTATCAACATTGCGTTACCAAATGTAATTAAAATTGATGACTTAATAGACAAACGCGCTTTCAATAATTACGGATAGGTTTAATGAAAAGAAATCTTACCATTCATATTTGCTTCGCAATTTTTATTTGTCAATGTTGACAGCCAATCTTGTGATCGAATATGATTTATTTAAAAATTGAATGCCCCTGATTACATATTGATTACGAATATGTATAGCCATTAATAATGACGCGAACTTATGAGTTAGAACAGCTCAAGGCAATAAAAAATTAAATGCCCATAGTGAGTTCAGGGTCTTAGGTAAAGGTATGTATTCAGAAAATGTAGATCATGTCAGTATTTTACATTAATTCTCTTCTGATACACACGACACAAGACTCGTATCTTACTGTGAGGACAGGACTATGTGCTTGATTGTTGGCTGTCCGGGACTATAGAGTCTCAGAGCTTTGATAGCCGTGCGTGGGGCCAAAGCCGAGACGGGGCCGTTGCACTAATATCATCTGATGTTATGATGTAACATCACCTAACGACTATCCCAATTTAAAATACAAAAGTGTACCGCCCCTGATCAGTGTAGGACTATTGTAGCGATCGACAAAAAATATACTAGTTAATTGAGGTGAGGTATTGGTGGATTGGGTAACTGGGTCTATGGAAAGAACTATGGCAAAAAATAAGCATATGGTGACTCGCCAACTCTGGTAGATGGGCTCCCCAAAGTAGTAGCTATAACGCGACAAGGGACACACCCGATGAATGGCTAAAAGGTGGAAAGGTGTCACCAAGATTTTCTGTATAATAAAAAAAACGAAGCTAGTCATACATATAGCAGCGGTACGCAACGATAGCTGCATCACCGCCTTTTTCTAACCCCCGACAAAAAGAGGGGTTTTATGAGATGATATTCTTTCTCTGTCTGTGGGTGTGTTTATACCTGTGTGTGGCAACGTAACACCTATACTGATGGACTTATTTAGATGCGCATTATTTTAAAAGCTGGTTTAATCGAGATAATTCTTGGTTATGTTTGAACAAAATCTGTTCAGCAGTTTAAAAGTTAGATGTTTTTTATCGGTTTTAACGGTTCAAAATGTTGCTTTGATTTTGAGAGTGATAAAGCTGTACACAGTTTTGTCTATAGCATCTCGCATACGAGGGACCTACCACCTTGTATCCACTACTACCCAGGTGACTCAGTTGCTCGTTTTGCCGGCACTACTATAAAAAAATCCAACTAGTTTCATAATATGATATACAACCAAATACTACTATATTATTATCGTAAATCTACAGTACTTGCAATAAAATAGTGTAACAGGTGTGTGTGTTTCATAATGCCATAAATCGAATTTCCAAATAGTACGCAAACATAATAACACATTAGAAGAATGATCGAGTGGCATACAGTTACACAGTTTAACACCTACAGTTTTGACTGTTCCATGTTATTATCGAGATATAAAGTAACAGTAGGGCATTTTTACAAGCGTCGTTATTTATTTTTATTTTATTTGATTACGGCGTTATTTATTTTTAATTTGATTAAATGATGAGACGAGAAAGGCACCCGATGGTAAGCGATAGCCCACAAACAGAAGCAACACCACACAGAACCTTGAATTACAACACATTGCATGGCACGGAACTGCGCTCGTCACCCCGGGACATAAGATGTTAAGTCTCATGATGCCCAGTAATTTCACTGGATTCAATGTTCAAACCGAAATACAACAGTGCTTACACACTGTTGCTTGGCGGCAAAGATAGACAAAGCGGTGGTACCAACCCAGACGACCTCTCGCATACGAGGGACGTACCACCTTGTAATTTAATTATTCTTTTTTGTCCTGGCATAGCCAAGTGACTACACTAGACCTGATATTAAGTACAGTGCAGTCCAAACATGTCGACCGTCAAGAGACATTGAGTTCCTCGACGTTTGCCAGGATTATGCCGGCCTGAAGTTACTGGATATACACTGGCTGATCTCGGAACGCGATTCGCCTGAACGAGCCACTATGGCGGGGTTTTTTACCGTGTGTACGGTGGTCGCTATCCATGTATTTTACTACGTGACTGTAATATTTTGCAAACATGTTGGCACTTGTTGAGGGTATCGTCTGAGGTTGACATACACCATGCAATAATTTAATAATATTTCCTGTTTTTTTGTCTTGTTCTATTTTATGAGCGGAGGTAAATTCATTTTCTTTCCTTCTTTTAACATTTATAAACTCAATCACAATATTATGATATGTTTAGTCTTCTAAAATATGAAATAGAATTTCAGGTCCGTTCAAAATATTTCACGGCCATATACATCAGCCAATGATAAACGGTTAATGCAGACTTGCCATACCGCAACACATTATGTTGTGATACGAAGTTTAGATAATTTTAAGATGCCATATATTAGAGTCTACCGCCGCCCATCGTTCCCTATCTAATTTCTAATCTAACTACAACTTAATTAATAGCCACTTGTTGAAATCGATTTCGAACTGATTTATGTATCGAATGACCCGTATTTACGTGTATCGATATTGTCTATAAATAATTCACAAACGGATGTATCCTCTCCTGTGTTTTGTTTATATTGAATTGCTTGTTCGTCACTTATTTATGTTGTAGACATTTTTATGATTAAGGACCTATTTCATATTGTTCGAAAAAATTACGTATAAGACAGCTATTTTTGAAAGTGCGTAATAGATTTCTTTCTCCCGGCATTTATGTACATGTTCGAATATGACTTTTGTATTCGAAAGTATAATAATTTAATATTATTCTCAGGTATATTATTCACCTATACGTACGATACGGTGTGAAACAGGCGATATGTGTTTGTTTCGTAATGCCTAAATAAATGTTACATATCAAATAAAATTATGAGATAGCCAAATAGGAAATTATCACGTTGCCAATATGCATAGTGGAGCGTATATCCAATTCCTAAATTGCATATCAAATGAGTTATCTCACAGACGAAATTCAACACAAAATTGAAACAAGCCCTTATTCGAATTAATGAACAATTGATTAGGTTTGTTTGGTTTGTTTAGGGATATCACATAACTTACCGCCACTATTGTATACTTACTAATACCATCCCATGATAGTGAGATTGAATATCGAATCCAAAATATAAAACCAGCGATGTAAAAAATATAAAAATAAAACATATAAATATTTCAAAACATTATGACAGACATTCTGTACATTAACAAGACGCACCCAGAAAAAACGACTTATGGCCTCCGTATTAGCAATTATTATTTTCAAAAACATTACAAACATTACGAGCTAAAGAGTTCGTGTAAAAATTTAAATTCTGATCAAAACCGAAATGTCAAGGAAATAAAAATTATACGGTTAAAGATTGATTACGTTCGAAACGGTTTGTGAAATAATGTATGTTCTGGGACGTAATCGATTAGTTTTTAATTTCGTGTATAATTTTCGTGTGTCTAAATTTATACTTATGAATTATGATAGGAAGGAAGTATTTGTATAATTCTATTATAATTAGACGATATATGAAGTTGTGTTTCTTTTTGTTGTCTTATTTGCATAGATGTTTTTATTACTCAATATTTTTTGATTAAATGGTTAAAGTGTTTTAGAATAAGGTTTATGAATTGAATTTAAATGGACATTATCGCGGTTTTTATTAATTTTTTATCCCGACGTTTCGAAAGCTTTTCAGCCTTCGTGGTCACGAGGTGGACAGTCCACCCCGCAAAACCGCGATAAAATCCATTTAAATTAGTTTTATTTCAATATGTAGATAATATTCGCGTAAACATAAGAACTCGTTAATTTGTATGAACATAAAAATATTAATTAATCTAAAGAAAATGAATACAATTATTTAAAATAGCGATAGCTCAGCGGGAGGTGGTACGGTCTGTCAAGACGTGAGTCATAGGTTCGAAGTCTTACCTCTGAAATTATTACGTGTATAATAATAATAATAATAATAATAAACCTTTATTGCAGACCCAAGATCCATATCACAAAAAATTACAAATATAAAATATTAAAAAATAAGTTGATACCTATAAAAGTAGATTTGTAGGTAAATCATCATAGACAGGTGGCCACCTTCACCCATCGTCTGTATGTTGCCGTCAGCATCAGCCTGTCAGCCAGACTCATAATAATTGTGTTTTTACATGCGTCAACTCTAGACATAAAGGACGCAATCCGTTTTCTATGTATGGCGTTAAATGTGTCCACACCAGCCTCTGCGAACATTTCAGAGGCGCTACAATGACGTTTGAGGCCCATAAGGTGCCTATAAATATTATTATAGACTACCCTTATGCCACCATACGATTTTTTCGTATAATTAATCCAGAGTTGACACGTGTAAAAAGACTGGCAGAATGATCTGAAGAGTGTCAACTTCACTTCTTCATATAATTTTCGTTAATTATCGCTTGCTCTATAACGGTGAAGGAAACATTGTAAGGAATCCTGCATACCTGAAAAATTCTCTATATGACTGTCGAAGGTATGTTAATTCCGCCAACCAGTCAAGCTAAGCCAGCGTGGTAGACTAAGGCCTTACCCCTCTCATTCATTAAAGGAGACCCTGCCCAGCATTGAGACTTGTAATAAGAAAGAAAGGAGAAAGAAAGACAACACGTAATCTAGGCTAGACTAGCATATAATGTCAATCAAGATATATAGACTATTGGTCCATTAACTAATTCCAAAAAACATGATGGAAATAAAATATCGTTTTCTATCAAGGTAATAATCAAAATATCATATCATAAAAAAACATTAATACAGTATTTAATTATAACAATTAAAAGTTTATGTCGGTGCGTGCACAACAATAACACCTGATATGAATTTCCTGCATGCCTTAGTGAATTAACATCATAGTTCGAGTACATTTAGAATGATACAAATCGTTTATTAATAGATCCGCTATCTTATCTCAATCGATCATATCTGATAGGATCGGATCACTGTCTATAATTTCAGTTAAACTCATCAAGCCTTCAAGCCTTCGCTGCATCATCTGTCAGCCGTACAGACGACCGTTAATGTAATAGCTGCTTCAGACTTCACACGAGTTAACGTGTTACCATGACAAGCTAATTTGGTGGGTCGGTGTATATGCAGGCACATTTTGTATCTAACTAGCCTTTGCCCGTGGCTCCACCCGCGTGAATGACCCTTTGCAAGATAAAAATGCCTATGTCTTAACCCAGGTTATGCTCTATCTGTGTGCCAAATTGTATCGAAAACGTTTCAGCCGTTAGGACGTGATTGACTAACAAACATTCCCATTCACAAACATCCAAATTTTGACATTCATTTATAATAGTAGTAACATTATGTAATTACGATACGAGATTTTGCCAACGATGCAATGGATAATTCTTGAATGCAAAATCAAACGTTAGCAGATTTTTTTATATATTGCCAAACTAATATGTGGCTCATCTTATAGAAAGTGGTCTCCGTCGCCCATAAATATCCAAAATACTAAATACTAATCCAAAATAATAATAATTATGGACCTTAAAGGAAAGGAGTAATTGTGGGATTGAGAAGTGGAGGTTGGGTTTGGGCCTCCTGAAAAGTCACTCATTGTACGAAATGCAACAGCAAGCTGTTACATCAAATTGCTTTTCTGTGAGACAGTAGTAACAGTTACGTCTTATACCTAATTCCCAGTAATGTCACTGGCTTCAATATCCTTCAAACCAAAACACAACAGTGCTTACACACTGTTGCTTGGTGATAGAAACGGATAAAGCAGTGGTACCAATCCAGATGGCTTCTTTGCATACGAGACGAAATATCATCTAGTTTTAATGGTCACTAGTTTTAATACTCATTTTCCCTAATTACACATATGAAACTTATCAGCCAGCAATGCATTGACCTTAAAGATGAGCTAATGTTTCGTCATTATGACAGCCGATGATTTTATAGTTTGATGTTTTGGAGTTTTTAATTAGAATTTCCAAAGATGTAAAGGTCCCTATGACCTTTAATAAATTTAATTATCCACTTAAAGTTTACGAACATGTTTCCATATAACATGAATCTGATTAGTGGTAATTTATTGTTTGTATAAACATTTTAGTTGTTACCAGCATTTGCCCGTGGTTTTGTCGGCTTTGACTTATCGTGTTTATCATTTAATTTTAGATCAAATTATAGTAGCTGAACTGAAACTGATTTCAAAACAAATTACTAAACGTGGTGGAAGGTCCCGTACAAACTAAAAGTTGCAGCGACCAATGAAAAGGTGCCTACACGTGGGGGCTGCAATTCAAATTTTCCTTTGAAATAAAACTAATTTAAACGGATTTTATCGCGGTTTATATTTTAATTTCGGTGGACTCAGTCATGGATGACTCAATTTACCATGGCATTTTAAACCGGGCTTTAAGTAAGGAGGTTTTCAATTCAGTTCGTATTTTTCACTTCCTATCTTTCTTGACCTCGTCAAAACCAACACGTGACAAGTGACTATAAACAATTCGCTCAAAACAATTTCAACTACAATACTTCTTTTTTTTATTTTATTAAATAACAAGACGAGTTAGGCGCTCGCCTGATTGTAAGCGCCACGCCTGCCCATAAACAGAAGCAACACCACACAGAACTTTGAATTACAAATCTCTGCATGGCATTGAACTGCACTCGTCACCCCGAGACATAAGATGTTAAGTCGCATAATGCCCAATTCAAAAAGACGAAACACTGAACTTCCAAACAACTCCGCATCATTTAAATTTCCCTCAGCATTTGTATCAAAACCGTATCGATAGCGTAAACTATGGCACGGCAACACACCACTTATGCAAATCCTATAGGCAATTACTATAAAGGAAATTGTTCCGGGCCTTCTCACGAGCGATGCAGACCGCATTCGGTCGTGCGATGCCTTTTCGGGTAACCTCTTAAATAACACTATTGTCTGTCAGTCGGTTGGGGTGTAATTGTGCATGTGTGAAACACATGGTATAGTTTCTTTACGTGGAAATTAGATTTCCGTGCCCTTATCAATTTAATTATGGGATTCTTTCCTGGTTAAATAAAATCTCGGCTAAACTAGAGATGGCTACAAGTGGACCATATGGCAAGTTGTCATACAAACATAATAAAATTTGGGTTTACTAAGTCACTATGCTAATTTATAAAATAAATGATAATACTGATATACAGTAAATAGCCTATTGGTAAGCGCCAGGGTTGTCCATAAACAGAAGCACTTCTTCTTGAGTAGTAGAGCCACGCTGCAGACACCTTTGTTTACAGCATGAATGGGCCGCTTTGGGCCACTTACCGTTACCACTGTCTCACAGAAAACCGACGTAAAGTAGCAGCTTACTGCTGCTGCGTTTCGTATGGTGAGTGAGATATTCGGAGGCCCAAAATTCCTTCCCTTCCCAACCCATATTATTCCTTTCCTTGGGCCCATGATTCTTCTAGTATTGTAGGCATGCATGGGGGGTAGACATCATTTACCATCAGGTGATGGATCACCTAAGAGTAAGAGTAAGTGGGCTTACTCTTTTGCCGAACTATGCTATAAAAAGATTTCATATAAATAAATATGCACTTCGGTAACCTTTTTTTCCGAATTAGTAGGAATATTAAAGTACCACTTTATATTTCTTTAATAAACAATGATTCTCGAAGCACATAACTTCTATCGTAATACTATACCTATGTATTTTGATGGTCATACAATAAGTGAATAAATATTACAAATAACAAATGAACAACCACGAAACTGATCGAACAAGTCATTCAACTAAATAAAAATAATAGTAGATTTTATGACACCGCGATATTAAACAAGCCCTTACCCCACCATGAAACGTGTCGGGGGCAAGGAACGCTATTTATTAAAAAGACAAGCAAGACTGGACAGTTTTCGCGGGCGGCAGAAATAACTGGCCGGGAGATTGACTCGATACATACCATTAAGAGTTAACGAACATCTCAATTTAGCCAGCCACCTGCCTTGAGAGCGCTCACTTTAAAATAAACTTACTTCTGTATTTCAAATGGAATTCGGCGTTAGAATTGCCTAGCATTTCTAAGGGAATGTTAGGGATTTTTAATCGTTGTAATATGTAGTGTGGAGCAACAGAAATGATTATTTGTATTATTGAAAATTATTTACCATTATGGCAGATCAACGTAAATATAACGAAGATGATCTCTACATACTCGAAGTATTTCTAATACACGTTATTTTACCAATAATGTTTAAGTTACAATTATTTCCAAATATGACTAAATAAGGACTATTCATGTACCTAAGCAAATTGATGATTATGACCTGTGCAAAAAGTAGAAGCATAATTTGAAGAGGCTTAAAGTGTAATTGTAAGTAGTTATGGTTCATAATTTAACTTTATTGTATAATAAATCGTGAAAAATTACAAACAATAAAATATCTATATAGAGGAGCTAAAAGACCACTCCAACCAATCATCATCAAGCATATTAAAATTAATTTTGGCACACCCACATCTAATGTTGTGGAAAGTGAACCAATCGTCAGTCCACGAAGCAGATAAATGAGTGCAACATTATAATTGATTAGCCGTGTGGTGCCCGTAACCGCAGACTGTACTGCAATTAATTATATGGAGATACTAAGCACAGGTAACGAACGTGCTTAGCACTGGGCAGTTGTTAAGGAGGACTTCCGATGGTTGAATCAAGTGTCAGTTCAATCATCCGTCAACGCCATACTGAAAGCATTAGTAACGCGGTGCGTTAGTGATGTTAACATCGAATGTTCTCCCGTAGGTTTATGTAATGCACAGTACAAACGTGAATGTGCCTGCGTCATTGATTTTTGCGTCTGACTATTGACGTGGCCATCGGAAGTCTGCCTTTAGTACTTTTAGCAAATATTATAAATTACTAGTTGTACCCGGCATGTATAGCAATGGCACTTTTGCAAAAAAGTTTTGGCAAAATGTTATCACAATCGGAACAATGGCTTAAGGACGTCTAAAGGATAAATATACAAATAAATAATTTTATAGATTTTCTGAGAAAGATAAAAATAAAATACAATTCTTGGAAAATTTGAGAGATATTTATCACACCTAATCTGGTAACGACCTACCTCAGTTATAGAATTAAACATGCTGTTAGTAAATTTTGAAATCCATTGATGGTCTATAACATAACTGTGAAGAAATGTGCTCAGACGTCAACATACGTCAGTTCTATCCTATAGAATTTCGGATTGACCACCGTCTATTAATTGGACAAGACACCCATCTTGAGGCAGAATTGTTGATTATTGCAGAATTGCAGAAAAAAAAAAATGCTAGTAAAAAAACAACATGGCCTACACTTTAACAACTGTTATTCTAAATTCATGATCATAACTTCAAATAAGTAAAGCATACTATAGGATTGTGTGCGAAATACGTACTGCCTTAAAAATATAACACCAAAACTGAAGTCTGCGTACAAAATTTACGACTCTTTAGCTAGACACACATTACTCTGGTTTACAGCAATCATATAATTTGAACAATCTTTTCCACTCTAGCTAATTAATAAGCAATTTGCTCTATAACGTAGTTCTGACGCATTTCAACCCATTTACAAGTGTGAAGAGACGATGCGATATCAGTGGAACAAAGGAGATCTACACTAATAATACAATGCTGGATGTGATATGGAAATAATGATCCTAAGGCTGTATTGAATTAATGGCTTAAAATAATATCATTTTCTTTGGAAATTGGAGAAAACGAATAATGTTCATTCATCTTTAGTTGCTTTTTGAATTTTGATTCTTGTTACATTAAACATTTTTCTTCCTTTCTTTATAGCAGCTACAGTATAGGGGCTACAGTGAAACAAGTGGGTCATCTGTTCAGCAAAGGATCTCCACCGCCCATGAACAACTATATAACAGACAAATTGTGGATGCATTGCCAACCTAAAAAGACCATTCACTTCCTTAGGATGGAGAGGTCGAAGGTTTGGGCCTCTGTATAATACAAGATACAAGCTGCCTCTTCACGGGGATTTTCTAAGACACAGTGGTAATAACTCGATTGAGTTGGGGCATTGCTGCTGTAAACAAAAGTCTTGTGCATGGCTCTGACATTCACTGTGTTCTCACTTACCTTACGATACAAGCTGCCACTTCTCGTGAATTTACTCAGACACAGTGATGATAACTGGATCGAATCGGCTTATTGCTGCTGTAAACAAAAGTCTTTTGCATGGCTCTGCCACTGTATTACTGAAATGTGTGTGTCATACGGTTTACTGAAACCGTAATGAATCTTATATGTTTAGATATCTATAGAAAATACGACATTTAAAAACGCATATTATCATCATCTCTCTCATCATGGGAGATTTAAATACCGATCTCCTTGCCCATCACTCCTCTCGGTCCCGTAGACTCCTAACCATCCTAGATTCCGTTAAGCTAGATATCCTTCCACTTCAAGCCACCCACCACAATATTAATGGTCACGACACCTGGCTTGACGTTATCCTTACCTCTACCCCCTCCCTTGCTTCCTCACATGGTCAACTTCCTGCTCCCGGCTTCTCTCACCACGACCTCATCTATGTTTCTTATGCCTTAAAACCTCCCAAATCCCCCTCCAAGGTGTTGCACTTGCGTAGTTTTGGTCGCATGGATGCGAAGAAGCTGGACAATGATGCCGCTAACTGCTGCTGGGATCAACTGTACGCAGCCGCCTCAGTTGATGAAAAAGTGGATATTTTCAATCGCTCTGTCATTGCTCTCTTCGACATTCATGCACCTGTTAGGAGGATTAAATTAAAGCGCTCTCCTGCACCCTGGATGACTCGAGGAATTCGAATGGCGATGAGACGAAGGGATCGGGCTTTTCGTCAGTTCAGAAGGGATCGCTCGGAAGAGAACTGGTGCCTCTTCAAAGCTGCGAGGAATCGGTGTAATCAGATGGTGCGCAACGCTAAACGCCGTCATATTCTCAGCAATATATCTTTATCCTCTCCGGCCAGTATCTGGAGATTCTTAGGAACTCTAGGTATTGGTAAAGACAAAAACCTTGACTCCTGTGGGGCGACTATCGGTTTGGATGATATTAATCGTCACTTCTCCTCTACTTCCCTGATTGATCACCAAACCAGGCGTCGCACCATAGGTTTCTTGGCCGGCCTTCTTAGGCCTAACATCAACTCCTTTCAGTTTTCTCCGGTTTCGTTGGGTGAGATCAGAAAAGTAATCCTTTCCATTAAATCCAATGCGACTGGCTGCGACAACATCAGTCGTCGTATGGTAACCCCTATCCTGGATCACCTTCTCCCAGCCATCTCACACATTATTAATACTTCCCTTTCCTCTGGCATTTTTCCATCATTATGGCGGAAAGCCATTGTGATTCCTCTTCCTAAACTCCCTAACCCTTCACATGCGAAACACTTCCGTCCTATTTCCATTCTTCCTTTCCTATCCAAAGTGCTTGAGGCATGTGCCCACAGACAGTTATCTGGTTTTGTGCACCTAAACAACCTATTGTGTCCACTGCAATCTGGCTTCAGGCCTGGTCACAGCACTACTACCGCACTCCTCAAAGTGACTGGCGATATTAGGGCGGGAATGGAGGACACCAAGGTTACTGTGTTGGCTTTGGTCGATTTCTCGAACGCCTTTAATACCGTCAGTCACGACATCCTTCTTGCTATCCTCTCCCACTTTGTGATCTCGCCCTCGGCACTGGATTGGTTCTCGTCTTATCTTCAGGGACGCCAGCAGATGGTTCGGCTCGGCGACTCTTCGTCAAGCTGGTGTGATATCGATGCTGGGGTCCCTCAAGGCGGCATTCTCTCCCCTTTATTGTTCTCCATCTTTATTAACCTTCTCACTCAAGAACTTCAGTGTGCATACCATCTGTATGCTGATGACTTGCAGATATATTCTCAGGGTGGAATAGATTGTGTCCCCGCAGTCGTAAACAAGGTAAACAGGGACCTGGCTCGGATTAAAACCTGGTCCGAAAATTTCGGCCTGTCAGTAAACCCTGCGAAATGCCAGGCTATCATTATAGGTAGTTCAAGATTGATGAGCGTGCTGGATGTTACGAACGTTCCTCCTATAATTTTCAATGGTTCTGTCATTCCCTGGAGCTCCAGTGTTCGTAATCTCGGCCTACATATCGATTCCACCCTGAGCTGGAGGCCCCAGGTAACCTCTGTCTGTCAGAGAGCCACCGGTACACTTCGCGCTCTGTACCGCCTGAAGAACTTCCTCCCGCCTAAGATCAAGGCTATGCTTGTGCAAGCCTTAATCCTTCCTATAATCGACTATGGTGACGTGTGCTATTTTGATCTGAATGCAGACCAACTCAATAAACTTGACCGCATGCTAAATAACTGCATTCGATTCGTGTATAACCTTCGTAAGTATGATCACATTTCCTCCTATCGCATACAATTAAAATGGCTTCCCATACGTAAGCGCCGCTCTTTGCGAGCACTTACCACTCTATTCTCTTTACTCACCTCCCCTACACCTCCTACTTACTTATCTTCAAATTTCCAATATCTTTGTAATAGCCACGATAGGAACCTTCGCTCCTCTAACAATCTTCTTCTTCTGTGTCCCCCTCACAGCTCTAACTTCACACATTCTTCATTTGCTATTCAATCAATTCTTCTTTGGAATTCACTCCCCTTTGAAATCAGATCGTGCACCACTCGGTATGCCTTCAAAATGAGGGTACGTCAGATGCTGATGAATGAAGCAGAAGAGTCACCACCTTAATTAGTTTTAATATTATATATGTGTAGGTATGTATATATTATGCATATATTATTAATGTATATATTTATTCATGTATATGTTTATATATTCATTTGTTGATTGTATTTATTTTTATATGTATTGCGTAATTTTGTCACATTCCTTGTTATTCTTGATGCACCTACCTTGTCTATCTCTGCACCATCCTAAGGTTGACTGGTAGAGAATGCCTCTGGCATTAAGTCCGCCTATATACATATGTGTATATGAAGTGCAAATAAATAAATAAATAAATAAATAAATATTATGAATTCCCTTTTTTAATTCTGGCACATCAAAGTGATAGAACGTACAGTAAACTCCACCGAGAGGTGTTACGCCCCTCAATGGTCGCCTGAATTAGGCTGTACATACCACCTTGTACACACACGAAGTAATTCAGATCCCTCGTACGCGAGAGGCCGTCTGAGTTGGTACCACCGCTTTGTCTATTTCTGCCTCAAGCAACAGTGTGTAAGCACTGTTGTGTTTCGGTTTGAAGAACATTGAAGCCAGTGATATTACTGGGCATCATGAGACCTAACATTTAATGTCTCGGATTGACGAGCGCAGTTCAGTGCCATGCAGTGCTTTGTAATTCAAAGTTCTGTGTGGTGTTACTTCTGTTTATGGGCAGGCGTGGCACTTACCATCAGGCTAGCGCCTTGCTTGTCTCGTTATTCGATTAAATAAATAAAAAACCTGAAATAGAATATTAATGTTTTCAAACAAAAAAAAAAATTGGTGAAACTATGAGATAATGAACTATATTTTTGAGTGGTAGAGCCACGCTGTAGACAGTTTTGTCTACAGCATGAATGGGCTGGCTCGTCCGGATCGTTACCACTGTCTCACAGAAAACCGACGTAAAGTAGCGGCTTGCTGCTGCGTTTCGTACGGTGAGTGAGATAACCGGAAGCCCAAATCCCCTCCCCTTCCCAATCCCTAATTATCCCTTTCCTTTAAGGTCGGCAACGCGCCCATGACTCTTCTGGTGGTGGGCGTACATGGGCGGTGGAGATCACTTACCATCAGGTGACCCACTTGCTCGTTTGCCGGCCTATGCTATAAAAAAAAAAAAAAAAAAGATGCAGTTGAGACAAATGGTCAGCACATTAGAATCAGTTAGTGCGGCTCGCTAGCGCTATTTACTCTGACTCAGAGTAATGTGCGCACCGGAGCTGCTATTATATCCATATTATTTAAGCGAAGTTTTGGTGAGTTACAAGAGTAATTGGTAACGAGAGTCATTTTTATGGCATACTCGCTTTTGTTCACGACTTTGTCCGCATGAATGTTTATTGGGATAATAAGGAAGTATGATACAGTAGGTCTAGTGCGAGTTATAAATACGTTCATTATTTTCGAATTTGTAAATTAATATTGACGAAATGTTAAATTGTATTTCATATTATAAAAAGGAAAGAATCGCTCGAAAGCTATTTTCGTATTCGACTGATATGACATAAAATTAATCGTACTAGAAGTTTTCATTTATCATAGTTTCACTAATACTTCTGTGGCTTCTACTACTTGGTGTATGGAGAGTAAACAAAAACTGTCAACATTTTAGAAAACTATCAAAACTTGTACTAGGCCTACAAATAGCAGAGTCGTAAGAAAAATCTAGTAAGTAATATTTTGTTAGTTAAGGCCTATTTCATAATATTCGACTGAGGTTTAACAATCAATTAACATGTAACATAAGCTATTCTTGAAAGTACCTAACAGACATGATCTTTATTCCAATAAATATGCCAGCGTGGGTTTTCTATTTGAACGCGTCATTTAATCGCTAAGTATTATTTACTCACGGCTAAACAAGCGCTCAATATAAGTATTCCTTAGATTCAAAATCACATAATAAAGCTCTACTAAAACGATGCGAACCTCGCAGTAACGTCCGAAGTATCAGTGATAGAGCGAACTAGTCAGAGCGCAATGGCGCACATTAGCTGATTCAGCTCGTACGTACGTTCCTAAATCAAAATAAATAGCTGGGCAGGGAACTTGACATTTGGGCTTACTTTTGAATGATTTCTCGGTCATTTATAGCTGATGATTGTGTTTCAACAGTTATGAGCGAGGCAGTCAGAGTGCGTTTGAGCATATTAGTTCTTGCCGTTTGTAGGTATGGAGATTCCTTATTGAATGAAATTTTTATTTAACTATAGTATGGGATCAGCTGCATGAATGTTTACTTACTTACTAGGTAAGGAGATTTAGACAGTTTTGAAGACGTTATTTCAAACCTAATACGTTTTAGAAAAAACTACTATATATTTTGGCTAGGAGGTAAATAACTCATATGCGAGATATGTATGTTGTGTTCCGGTTTAAAGGACATTGAATCCAGTGAATTTACAGGGCATTATAAGACTTATTATCATATTGAGATTTGAGAGAGATTAATTTGAGAATTGAGAATGTTAATTTATTAACTTTATCGTCTAGTATTTAGGTTAAAAAATATAAATAACACAAAATACAAGAACAAAATACTTTTTAAAGGAATTATTTAGAATTTGAACACAATCCCTAACCTATATGTTACGAACATGTCATTTTTGTGATGTGGTTACCATGTTGCCATTAATCTAGTTACAAAGTAATATTCAACAAATAGCTTGTAAAGGATTACGAAATCGAAGATCCTTACACATTGATTTATCATAATGATAATAATACACGCAACAGGCAACACATAGTCCTGACCCCACAGTAAGATACGAGTTTTGAGTCGTGGGTGTCAGGAACTACGAGAGACTTTGCTCTCACAATATGAGTTACAAATATTTGTTGATTACACAAACATTTGCCTCTGGGTGAGGATCGAACCCGCAGCTACTTGTTTCACAGCCGTTACTCGCCGCCGCGCCACAAAGACTGCCTCATTCGAGTCAAGATGCAAATAAATCACCTTCCTGTCCTAACTGTAGTGTTAATTTTTCCAACAAAACCGAGTCTAATATATTCTAGTCGTATGCAAAGCTAACGGTATGGTTTGCATTATAAACATAATATCTGGTACAGGGTACAGCGCTCGGGCCATATCTGCCGTCGGAATTCTAGATATGCTGATATGACTCAGACGTGCAGATCTAAAATCTAGATTCTAGTAATTCTGAGATATTATTAATGTAATTAGA
The DNA here is from genome assembly GCA_949126905.1 of Amorpha juglandis. Classification (NCBI taxonomy): domain Eukaryota; kingdom Metazoa; phylum Arthropoda; class Insecta; order Lepidoptera; family Sphingidae; genus Amorpha; species Amorpha juglandis. Next base: position 8,300,288 of record OX421387.1, on the reverse strand, counting down.
AGCAATGACATTTCAAGCCATGGTATTATACATTTTTCGGTTAGTCTGCATACTTGATTATTACAAAAATTGCTATAAAGTTATGTTTATTATTTTAATTCATACGCACTCACCAGTAATCGTCACAGGGGTAGGCAGAGGTGTAACCAGTACACCTACATTTTGCCGAGCGTATCCCCGTCCCATGATGTGATAGGGGACGAGCCTATTGCCATACCGGGCACAACTCTCCGGGCTGATAATAAGCGTTTCATGATAGAAATACCCAATATCACTTTTATTTAATCTGGGGGCCGAACGCGAGACCTCAGTATAGTAGTCGTACCGCGTACGCAATAGAACTACGCCACCGAGGCAGTTTAATTTTAAGTTTACGTAAAATGTTGTGTGAATTACTATTATTTCCAAACTCAGTATTAATGCTTTATGCTCTGTTACTGAGCTTAGAAATAAATAAATAAATACACCCAACAGTCACATACATAGTCCTGACCCCACAGTAAGATACGAGTCTTGTGTCGTGGGTATCAGGAACTACGAGAGACTTTCGGTCTCACAACACCCAGACCCCGAAACAAATAAATGTGGATCACACAAACATTTGTCTCGGTGCGGGGATCGAACCCGCGACCCCTCGCTTCACAGCCGGCTACTCGCCTGCTACGCCACGGAGGCTGTCTGTCGGAAACAATCGTAATTATAATTTTCATCGATATATTATAGAGATCTCAGATAAAAAAACCGAATTCTAAGAAATAGCTGCTCTCTGCTACTCTAAATACTTAAACTTAATTGACGACTCTAGGTAGAGCAGTAAGTCATTACTGTCAGTTAATCCATTTGATCAATACTAAGAGCACTAATTACTTGTTCACTCACGTTTTAGCGCGAGCCAATAATAATTATAGGTTGACATTAGCAAAGCATTTGAGTAACATTAAATATGTGTTCCAGGCATAGATAGATAAAAAACGCATATTTCCGAATGATGATTTAGTGTATTTATTTTAACCAACTAACAAAAGAGCTGTTTTATTGCTTTTATGTATGTACCCATCAATTTCTCCGCCAATTGACGGTAGAAATAGACAAAGCGGTGGTACCAAGCAAATTTTGATTCTGGAATTCAGAGGTGCATTACCTTTGTGCTGGATTCAAACCAGCGACTTTCGTCTCGCTAGTCCATACCAGTCTTCGCTGAGCTATGCCTGTTTGCGATTTATAAAATAATAATAATAAATATAACCAACAATCACATACTTAGCCCTGACCCCACAGTAAGATACGAGTCTTGTGTCGTGGTTATCAGGAACTACGAGATACTTTCGGTCTCACAACACACAGACCCGAAACAAATATTTGTGAATCACACAAACATTTGTCTCGGTACGGGGATCGAACCTACGGCCTCTCGCTTCACACTCGCCCGCTGCGCCACGGAGGATGTCAGTCAATAATGCATATAATCTATGAATATCATAATAATCTTAATTTGCTTAAGTATGTTGTGAACAAAACTGAACATTAGCTTGTGTGCGCCAGTTCGGTATCTAAACTTATCAATATTCTAATCCATCCTCCAAACCCTTTTGAGATATTTAGAAAGTGTAAATCTCCTTACACCATGGCGGTCCATTAGTGAGGAGATATATTCTATATCTTATCGATATAATCGGACTGCTCTCAGTTATTGTTTAACGTGGCTCCCCGCGCCGAGAAAGTATCGATGGATCGGTTCGATTAATTACGTACCGCGTTTGTCCTGTAAGCGACATCGATTTTAAAGCAGATATTGTGTTGTGAACGGATTAGTGTTGTGACATAACGTTTGATTTTATCGGTGGCAAATTAATTTTAAAGGTTAATGAGAACGAAATGTTGGTGTAGAAAAATAAACTATCAGATAAAAGGCGATATAAATTGCGTGATTTAATCACACTTATTAGCTTATTTAAAAGCCAAAATGTAAAGCGATATATCTAAGTAGATATCCTTAGTGATTGACACTTGTAACACATGAGATTGTTTCACCTGTTATCTAACATAACCTTAATGCGTTTAGAGTAATACCTAATTAAGAAAGTATTAATGTTTAAAATGAGATATATAGCAAGAGCAACTATGTGTAACAGCTACAGACTCTCAGTGTCAAAATGTGGATGCTCCTTTTCCTACAATTCCATATTTAAAACTATTAAACATCTGTAAAATGTATGTCTTCTAAAAAGTGATTTTGTGTAGTAAACTGCGTTTTATACTCACCAAAGTCAACTATGCAAAGTCAATAACCGACATTTACTTATAAATATTGTACATATTAAGTACTTTTAAGGAAAGTGACGAAAGTAAAAAAATTAAAACACCTAAAGTTATATGAATACTTTGAAACTAATTTTAGTGTGAGTCGAACTTGAGAGAGAGGGCTGCTGAGTCGCCGTATTTTTAATCAGACTTAGCTATGTCATTTCTGTTCAAAATGACATATATTAAGTCAAAGTTTTGTTTATAGATTTCGGCCTTAGTGATTAACATTACGACTTTTTTTATTTGATTGAATGACGAGACGAGCAAGTCGCTTGCATGATGGTAAGCGACACGCCTGCCCATAAACAGAAGCAACACCACATAGATCATTGAATTACAAAGCACTGCATAACACTGACCTGCGCTCGTCACCCCGATAAGATGTTAAGTCTCATAATGCCCAGTAATTTGGCTTCAATTTCGTTCAAAACGAAACACAACAGTGCTTACACACTGATGCTTGGTAGAATTAGATAAAGCGGTGGTACCAACCCAGACGGCCTCTCGCATACGAGGGACCTACCACCTTGTAATTAGTGCCACACATAAGTATGTACGTCACTATCACGTGCGTGTATCGCTAAACGATACATATGACGTCACACAAAATCTAAATCAATTCCGAACTACCAACTGTGTTATCTTTATGATGTTTTTATTATTCAGTTAACTGTTAGAGACAATTTAAATAAAGTAATAAAATATGTGTGGGGTCGTAGGATAATTTTAATATTAGGTTAGGTAAACACACGAATATTTTTTTGAAAGATTGTATTAGCCATCTTTCCGTATCGTTTATACACAATATAAAAACGCGAGTATATCGTTTTAACTGACTCCAAAAAGGAGGAGATTATCAAACCGGAGCGTATTTTTTATCATTAAAATTTTCGGAAAGATGGAATTAACATATGAATATTATAAATTAATAAATAAATACACCCAACAGTCACACACATAGACCAGACCATAGTAAGATACAAATCTTGTGTCGTCGGATTATATGCCCATTCTACTACATATTTTATATGGAGCCAACACAGTTCGTTCCTAAGCTTATGTATGTATCAGTATATAATAAATGCATCACGCTCGCGCCTATATCCCAGAAGGGGTAAGCAGACGTGTAACTAGTGCATCTACATTGCGCTGTGCTTATGTCACTTGATATGATAATTGTGGGCAAGAAAATTACTAGGTATACTATACAGATTCTAATTCCGGGCGACGTATACGTGATTTGACGAATTTAAAAATTTCAATACAATTTCTGATTGCCTGACTTGGCATTAGATCCCAGGTTCTCACCGGTACACTAGTGAGGCATTTCACATCGTTCACCCCTTATTAAATACTGTTCAGGCGCAAAGACTAATCACATTTTTCTTGCGCAAGAGGTGTCTTAACATTTACCTTATTTACCGATGTCGACAATTGAAATGACACATCTCTAACCATCTTTTTCTTTGCAGTCTTCAAGCGCTTTGACATCAACCATCAACCGTCAACGGCAGCGAATTTCGGATTTTCTAAGGTTAGTACCGAATTTTAATTACCAACAAACTGAAGCTTAATTATAAACCATATCTTAAAACTTTCCCACGCCATACATCTTTGTATTTACAATTCCTTATACTTCATATTGCTACCCTTTCTTACTTAAGTAGTTTAGTTTAGAAAGAAAGAGAGAAAGAACAATAATTTCATAAGTTGTGTGCCTAAGTTGGTATTATCGGGGTGTGGTCGCGGCAACCACTCATTAACTTTAATTCGTAGGGTTTTAATAATAACTTGGAAGCTATTTTTCATACATGAATACATGTGGAAGGTTTATTTATTTTTAGAACGAAAAAAGCAACTTCTAATAAATAAAATATTCATATAAACTATGCTTTATATTATATTTTAATCACATAAACAAATCAACAAGATTTGGGATCTTGTATTTTAATGAGAGTTAAGATATCTATGGAATGAAAAAAGCGAGATAAAATTTCACAGCAAGAAAAATTGTTGGTGATTTGGTGATATTTTTATATTTTGAAAACAAACTCAAACATAATAAATCTTACTGACTAAGCATATATTACATTCGTCACTCACGCATACTTCACGCAAACGTAATACATGAAACCATACTTTACATGTGTGTCCCTATTTAATAGTTTAAAAAAAACTAAAAAAACACGCTTTTATAGAAAATCTAACTAAAAACTAGAAAATAAATTTCAATAAATTTGAAGATAAAAATGTATTTTATTGTAAAGAAGCGTGGGGTGCATGGTGTCAATAGTTATAAATACTTTATTGACAGATATGAGTAGAAGGATCATCATTTAGATAAAATCTTAAAAAGAACCAGCATTCTCCTATTAATAAATTTCTCGTAAGATTTCATAGTGGAGTAATGGCTGATATATTTGCAGGCTTTAAACGGATTCCTGATGATGATGACGCAAAACGGCAAACTTCTTTACATCTCCGATAATGCGGCCGAGTACCTGGGACATTCTATGGCAAGTATTGACCGTTTTATACATTCTTATGTTGTATTTTATACATTATTTTTCAAGCAACAAAAAATAATACGAAAAAGAAAACCTTCTTTTAAAATCAATAATTGATAAAAAAAATGAAATTAAATTAAAATGAAAATTAAAGTTTAAGATTTTTATGACGCCTAGCATTGTTGAACCTAACATATCGCATCTAAATAGTTTGCAGCAGTACACCATTTTGGTTTCAAGTGAATAATCCTCAATTCCTTTCACCACAGGCATTCTAAAAAAAGACGTAGGCAATACAATTTCTTGAACTCAGTAAGGCCCACCCGCATTTCGCTGCGTTCAATTTTACCCATGATGATGGACTTATAACCTGCCGTATGATACAAATTACACACTTATTACATTGACTTTAACGATGTTGGTATTTCTCTATGCTATTTTAACTACTTTATCTATATAAATCGATCATACATCTACACTGATATTATAAAGAGTAAAGATTTGTATTTTTGTATGTAACGAATAAACTTAAAAACTACTGGACCGATTTCAAAAATTCTTTTGCCGCTACAAAGCTACATTATCACTGAGTGTCATAGGTTATATTCCCGAAAAAGCAGAACACGTGGGCGTAGCCGCGAGGAAATGCTAATTGTAGAATATTAAGGTAGTAAACATCAACTTTGATGTCACATTTTGTTGTTTCGACTTCCCATTGATTCTATTTTTTAATTTGCGTTAAGTAGTGCTGGTGGTAGGATATTCATATCCACCTGAATAGCGACCATCACATGGTGTTAAAACTTACCAAAGTGACCCACACACCTTGTGTGCACCGCGTTTGAGGATCAGTCAGTGTATATCCGGTTCTCCCGAGGGCCTTGCGATACGACTTTATGGTTGTTTGTATCTCCCTGTCTGCAACGGTCATCCGCGTGTACTGTCGCAGGCACTTCGATTTGCTTCTTCCTTCTTCGGAGTGTAAAGAAGCATTTATACAAGCCGGTATAGTTCTGATAATCACCGGTAAACTCATTGTTTGTCGATGGTCACTGGTTTTTTGGACTGCTCTGTGTTTACCATCAGGTGTAGTGCAGTCTCTTGGCTGTGCTCCATAAATAAACTATGCAACTATATATATATATATATATATTAATTATGTATCGGTGACATCGATTAAAGGGTAATAATTTTACGAAATATTTAAATACAATATTTACTGAGACAAGACTTAAAAAGACGTACAAACTAACTTACAAATAAACTGGATCAATAAAGGTACCAGTTACTATTAGCTAATACAAACAATCTTTATGTAACCAGGCAACCCTCATATCACTTTATTTATCATCTATTGTAGCGAAATCAATATCGCCGAAAGTATCAATTTTTCTCTGTTAGAAAGCACGCCGGTGGGCCTGTGGATACAAATGGTATGGCTGACCCCAAATAGTTCCTCGTTAGCCCGAGCCGACTACGATAAATTAATCATTGCGTTTTATTGTTTGCCGCGCCCGCACTCATGTGGCTGATATAGGTTAATTTTATTTGGAGGAAGTAAACAAAAAATACAAAGAAGCCTCCTTTAAGTGATAGAGCCATGCTGTTGACAGTTTTGTCAACAGCATGAATGGGCCGGCTCGGCCGATTTATTACCATAATATACAGATATTAGCTGCGTGCGTGCATTTCGAACGATTATTGTGATATCCGGAGGCCCAACCTTGTGCCGACTTTCCAATCCCTTATTTATATATTTCCTTTAAAGTCGGTAACGCGTCCATATTTCATTCGGTATTGAAGGCATTATATTGTAGGCATCGGAAAAAGACAAAATAGAGGGAGAGAAAGGGGATGGCAAAGCTCGTTAGGAACACAATATTTTTCTGGTTAGAATTTGAAAGACCTTCATGCTAGCGGAGCCGCATCGTAAGCAAGAAATAACGAGATACAATTTGTTTGACCTCTCCGTAGCAAACGCCAAAATACTTCAAATGGAATTTCATTTCCCTAACCTATATACCTCAGACTTAAAAAAATTAATGGAAAGCTATAATGAAAGTCTGTTATAGATATCAAAATAAATCAACCTGTATATAATGATTTTGGCGGTCGGTCCGTGTGAAACGTCGCTACCACAGTATGTAATGATAGCCAGTCAATATGTTCAAATTGTGATTAATATACACCACGCATCACAGCTTATCTTACAAACTTTACGGTTACATGCACATGTGACAATGTTGTGATTCGGTTGACAGAGATAATAAGGAGCTGTGATGCATCAGGGACAGGTTTTTATTAAGTTCTTGTTTTATATCCAAGTGAGATGTATTCACTGTGATATTAAAATACTGTTATTTTTTTCATAGCTGAGATCGGGAAATGTGGTGGCATGTGGTTCACCTGATAAGTGACTTCCAGCGCCCCTGGACGCCTAAAATACCTGAAGAATCATGGAAGTGTTACTGGCCATTAAGGGAATACGAAGGGGAGGGGGGATTTGGGTCTCCCCATGTCTTTTTCACGCCTCAAAACGCAACAGTTTTTCGGTTTTCGGTTCGACTGTGGTAATAATCCAGACCATTCATGTTGAAAACAAAACTGTTTACAGCGTGGCTCTACCACGTGAAAATGTTGAAATTCTCATGATATTAGGTTGGTTTGTAAACACACTACGATTGATGAGTAAATTTTCCATTGATCGTCGTGCTATTGATTCTTTCGAACTCATTCCTTTAGTGTGGAGGAACGCATTTGCCTTACAGTAGGACATAATAGGCTCATAAAAAAATATATTCGATGTCATATCAATAGTTGCATAATTAAGTTTATTTTTTATACGATCACGGCAACAACACGGTGACTGCACTACACCTGATGGTAAGCGCGGTGCAGTCCAAAAAACTAATGTCCACCAACAAACAATGAGTTTATCGGTGGTCACCACAATCATGCCGGCCTATATAAATGCTTCTTCACACTCCGAAGAGAGAAGAAGCAAATCGAGGAGCCTGCGACATGACAGGCGAATGACCGATGAAAGAACAAGGTAAGAAGGATGTACCCCTATACCCGCCCCAAACAACCATCAATTTATGTCGCAATGCAATTGCACGGGATTCGAATTTGTGCCCGGTATGGCAATAGGCTATGATATGGCGATATGGATATCCAGCACCATATAGTAATAGACGTAAATAAAGACGGTGAATCGTGGGTATACTCCATGTATACTCCGTTTATATACCCAATACATCCTAATCCTGCGGTGACATAAATGTATTACCGTACATACAAAAATATAGAATTTTATCAATGTTATGCAAAAACACATGTTAATGAGCAAGTGTTGTTTATTTGACCACTCACCAGCCTTTAATATATGTGTATCTCCATTCCCAACACACAATAAAATGCTCATTCATTCATACAACGTAAGTCAGATACTTATTAAGGTAAATATAAAGCACACATACTTTTAAAGGAAACCGTTCCTCGTTTACATCGTACGTACCAACCAGTTCCGGCTAAACAACCAATATTACACAGATAATTCCGATTCCATCTCGATAGATCGACATAACTCATCTATGAGCAGAATTCCCACGATACCGTTCTTATGAACCGATAATAAACTTACTAAACCCGACGCAAATGTATTCTAAACTCTAGCATATTGTAATAAAGTTGGTACTTGTTGGAAACATCGTGAACATCTCGGTAATATTTTATTGTTATTCCACAATTAAGATTAATGATAAGGTTTTAGAGCAAGTACTTAATTCGAAATATGTTTTTAAAAAACAATACTGTGTCGGTTTTGAATTGTTCTGTGGGAGTGTCGTCTATAATGGTCCTCAATTTATTGCTTTTTTATTTAGTAACCTTTAGTCAAAAGATATTAGATCGCCTCTAAATATAACATACCTGGCATTCAGTATAGATCAAATATTAGTTTTAGTAAATATTGTATTGAAGTTAAATGAACTACACCACAACATATATAAATCATTATTTTTCTAAAGAATCTAGAGGTAAATAGTCTCCTAATACCTAGATATATATACCAATACAGCAGATACATATTAGCATTTACTTTAACATCGTCATCATTACATCAGCATACCGCCATCTTTCTTTTGCCTGGTGTTATTCGGATTTAGTGCCAGAGTCTCCCTTCCTATTTACACGCTTTCACTTCGCCTGATCTTGAGAATCCTCCGGAGTGAGACGAACTTATTCCCCTTTAATACGTCAAGCCAACAAGGTCCATTTGTGGAATCGTACCCGTTGTACAATCTGGCGTAGGCATTTGCCTCTGGCGTACTCCTACGATTTCCTCAAAATATGACCCAACCCTCTACTTAAATTTTGTCGGCCTGCATATCGCCATCTAATTATTAAATTATGATAAGCAGCAGAATCCTTCCTCAGATACATTTTCTTATACATTTACCGATTTAATTGAAAGAGACGTCAGCACAATAGGTGCAGACAGTACAGTCCATTCAACAGCCATAAAGCAAACCACACACGTAGCAGCAAGAAACTTAGCTCATAAACAATGGACGCACAATTCAATATGCAAACCGAACAATGTAATGATAATAGCTTAGACAATGCTCTTTCGTCGCGCTAACCACTGTGCCGATTTATTGATCCTCAATATTAAATACCTTTGTAATAAATCTGCCCATTCCATGTAGACCTCTGGCTTTCATACAAAAATTTCCTGTTCGATTATGGTTTACTTCGCTGCATATACTAAGGAAGGTCTTGCTAAATTGGACAGCATTAGTGGGGTATGGTTTGTTCCGCGCCTATGCCGATGGCGATATGGCATTTATCATTGCTATTGTGTGACTGCGCCCTTTTGTTGAGCTGAAGGTACTGAAATGTCTTTACACGACTGAACTGTCATTATGGCTCATAAAGCTGAAAAGCTAGACACTTGTTTTGGCTATAGTTTCTTTATTTATAGTAGAGGCCGACAAACGAGCAAGTGATTCACCCGGTAAGTGATCTCCACCGCCCATGAATATCCACAACACCTGAGGATGATTGCATTTAAAGGAAAGGAATAACTTTGGAATTGGTAACAGGAGGAGGATTTGGGCTTCCAGATATCTCACGCACAGTACGAAACGCAACAGCAAGCTACTAAGTCATGTAGATTTCCTTGTGGACAGTGGTAACAGCCCAATCGAGCCGGCCTATTCATGCTATAGACAAAATTGTCTACATTGTAGCTTTCCCACTTACATATTATACAATTTATATTCATATGGGTCACATCCTCCGCTTTCTCTAAGGTAACTTATTTGAAATATATGTGAAATATTATTTATTATCAATTAAATTTAAATAATAAATCACAATACAAATAGCCTATATTTTAGGAGTTTAACTGACTTAAAAAATATATTTTAAATTCAGCGCTTTTTTCTATCTTTATTGTAGCTTCTGTCGTCTTTGATTTATAAATCAGCACATAATATTATATTATAATAAAAAAAAACGAAATTAAATTGCATTTACACTTTCGCTTTTGCTTTTGCAGTAGCTTCAATATCTCAAACATTGCCAACTACACGTTCAATATTTCATAGTAACAGAAGTAGGAAGCGTTCACATTATAGATGTTAAAAATTACAAAACTATCAATCAAACGAGACACGTACATATTTGTAAACAAAATTACAGCCTGTGCATTCGTTTGTGAATCATTAATCTACATAACCAGAGGCGAGTTTGTTTGTTCAACATCTGTTACAAGTGCTGAGTTACTATTCAATGTAATGACTGCTGGTGTAAAAACTTTAATAGACACTCTTTGTGGCAAGATTTATTGTTCGTGAAAATTAGCTTGCGGTATCATGTTAACTGTAATTTTATTAATTGCATTAATTCTACCTACATCTGGATCTACGTTGATTATGAAATTAAGTATAATCAATTGTGTAATTTGTTGTCCAAAACTACAAGTTATCTTGGATTGAATAGTTTACGCAATTTTTTATAGACTGGATCCCTAATTTGTTTAGAGCACATTTCATAGTTTGTGACATACATAATTCCACAATTCATCTAATATGGCGGAAGGCAGAACGAATCCTTTTAGAAATCATAGAAAATCTCAAGTTATAACAATGGAACATTTACAATTTAATCTGATTGTCATAATGCGGTATCATTATAAACAATTAAAATACCTATTACATTTTATTCAATAAAATCATATTGAAAGTGTATTTCTAATATCGAACCTAAACCGTATTTGCTTTGCAAAATAACAGTAAGGTCACACAAATAATGCAGAAAACAAGACCAATGAGACATTACAATATGCAAAGAAACAAATGGCTTAGGAAGTGAACTAGTACCGGATCGCATTCCTACCGGCACGGAAGCCTAACCTTTGAACGACTAGCTAATTGTCAAGCGCCAAATGTAACTAATTGGCCTATATTTAAATTAATGGCAACGATATTTTGAAACTTTGTGAATAGTGACATAATAAAATAATATTATAATGCTAAGTTTGTTTCTTAATGACTAATACAATTTGGCCTTAAGGTCTTATTCTACCTGAATAAAAATAGCTTTCAAAAATATAAATAGACAAACATATCATCAAGGAAATTGTTCAGATGTAAAGATTATTGAGGACTGTAATGTTTCCATTAGATGACTCAAATCTTAAATAACTCCGTGTTTGGTGGAATGTTTCATCTTTAATAAAAATAACTTTGAACCATGAAATACGTAAAACATAGAGTCAAATTGCCATACCGGTTCCTGTAAATGAATATCTACCCAATACTTAAAGAACTCCTTTGTCAGGGCCTTTGAATTACACCAAATACAATAGAGCTAATTGAAAAGCTAATAGATATTTGCTTACATTTCTGACACAGGCATGACGAATAAACCTTAGTAGGCTGTGTTATAACTAATTTAAATTATGATAAAGGAGTTTGTATGAAACTAAATACTACAAATTAAATATAATTTCGTATCTAAACTGCAAAAAGAAAAGGTCAAACTACAGTTGAAAAACAACAAATGAATAAATAACATATTATATGTGTACCTACGTTAGGTATATTTCAATGTTTATCGTCAAACCATAGCATCAATACTATCTAATAAGAATGAATTAGTATAATTCGAGTTCTCAATAAGAGACAGCAAACTACATACCACCGGAGATGCATTAGCAACAGTAATCAAATCCAAAAAATCTAACAATCAGACATAACTGGACCAATCATTTGCTATATCACCGGCCAATCTAAATGTTGCAGTAACGGTAACTCAGAGATCACAATATGCTTTAGAATCAATCGAAAACAACGAAAATACTCGCCAATCTTTATGAAACCTGTAGGGCTGTCAGACAAAAGAAGTTTTCTGATAAAATGTTCCCATTACGAGAAATATTTGTTTTGTTTATTTTAAGATCACCAGTTTTGCCATATACAATCTCGACTACCATTGCATCATAACTGCACAAACCTATAAACAGTCTATAGGCCGACATATTCTCAGTTTTCTATATCGTTTCTCACCGTTCCGCATTATCTTTAAAGTGCACTATTTACTAAGTGTAGACACTTTAGCGTTGAATTATTAATAAAACTTTTTCTAATAATGTTTGTCATTTCTTTGTGGAAGTCAACATCCATTTCTTGGATGGTTTTAATTTCGTATTACAATAGTTAATCCAAATAATCTATTTATCAAAATTAGTTCATCCAATGCTGGCTATGTAAGGATCATTTACTATACTTTATCCGATTTTATCTATATATCAGCAACCCTACGGCAACATTACTCAAAAGATAAATTCAATAGACCCACCACAGAATAGCGCTCGTATTAATGTTGTAAAATAAACAGATTCAGCAATGGACGCTCCAGCTTCGTGTTTATTTATTGTTTGTTCATTGAAAGTGAAAATGCATTTGTAATAGAAAATAGCTTTATTGCCTACGATTACCTGTAGCTTTTTGTGAATAGATGTTAATGTAAACTAGCATCAAGTGAATGCTTGGTTACTGCGCTAAATGCCGTTATCTAATATTTTTTGCTTCTTTTTGCATTTCATGCAATATCAGAATGGCATGAAATCAATTATATTAAGCGATTTTGAATTTCAAATAAAGAAGTCGTATTACTTTATTATCATCGATAATATTTTTGTGATATTTGTCGTTTTGCTACAGATAACTAAATGTTAAATTGTATACTTTACTTTATTTATTTCATAAACGATTTAACTTTTGTTTTTGACAGTGCAACGAGTCAATCTTTCACATCATCAACACAAAACCCAGAAAATAAGTCTTTTGAATTTGCATTTGCACTTTATAGTTAATTTAATTTTAATATTCCGCAAGCGTAAAATGCTAAATATGTCATATCAGATTATCGTTGCGAATCTTTGCTTACGTGACAATGTGACGCAAAAGATTGCCCCGTCACGGAGTTTCAAGGACCGAAACAAACAAAAACTTTGACCTACTTACAAAAGCAAGGTTCGCGATATAAAATGATTTCGAGTCTTAATATAACATCCTATTATGACGTGGGAACGCATTAAAATTTTAAGGTCATAACATTATCATACTTAATAGCAAGAGGTATAATATGTAATGTAAACTTGATTACACTATTAAATTCAAATAGTTGATGACAGCAATCATAATATAATTATTGTTAGAATCATTTGTTTATTGCTAAGGCCAAAAAAGTGTTAAATACCATAATACTTATTTATAATTCTATCATATCATATCCATATATTATACATATTTATAATTCTATCATATCCACATCTCCTATTCAGTCAATATAGATGAAGTTCAGCAAACGAGCAAGTAGGTCATCTGATGATAGGTGATATGAACCGCCCATCCTCCTCCTTGCGTCGTATTCCTCAATATTGAGGGTCGTGACCTCCCTTTTGCATCACTTCTATGATCTTTCTCCATTTGTTTCTGTCTCTGGCGGTGTGGAGTAGAATCAAGAGCGGTGTGATTATGGGAGAACTGCCCATAATCATCCATATCAAACCAGAAGAATCATGGGTTCGTTGACGAACTGAAAAGAATGGTGATTGGGCCTTCGAAATCTCTTGTCTTCCCTTCTGTCATAGAAGGTTGAGAACCTGTGAATCAGGATATCATTGGGTAACCATATTCGTAACCGGGAATAACATAGAAATTGTGTTAATATATATATTTTTTAATTGAGTGAATGACGCGACGAGCAAGGCGTTCGTCTCATGGTACGCGCCACGCCTGCCCATAAACAGAAACAACACCACACAGAATGTTGAATTAAAGCACTGCATGGCACTGAGCTGCGTTCGTCACCCCGAGACATAAGATGTTAAGTATAATGTCCAGTAATTTCAATGGCTTCAATGTCCTTCAAACCGAAACACAACAATGCTTACACACTGTTGCTTGGCGGCAGACATAGACAAAGCGTACCAACCCAGACGGCCTCTCGCATACAAGGGGCCTACCTTGTGATCGAATGAATTAATATTTATTACATTTAAATAACTAAAAGGTCGAAAAGCTTCAACAATACAACAAAAAGAACCGCGTCGATTTTATCGTCTGACAATATGTTTTTACGACTCCATCATTCTTTTACAACTGGCGATAAATCAAAACTTGTATTTCACTCAACAGTTTTTAGTCAGTAGGGTAGGGCGGGTCTAGTTGAGCAATTTTTCACTTGAGCGGATATAGCTCCTCAACGATTAGTCTCAATGGATTGTTACGCAACCTAATAGATTAGTAATTTATCCTTTTGCAAAAAGTGTCATAGTAACTTATTTCTTATAAGTTGGATTTAAGAGCTACAGCGGTTTAAACGCAGAAAGTCAAGCATGCTCAACGTACCCCATAGGTGAGGTAAGTTGAGCAAGGGTATGGGGTAAGTTGAGCACTTAGAATTTCTAGCCAAACCATGGGTTTAATGTGAACTACAGATGAAATAAAATTTTTGTTTGGCAGTCAACTCTTTATTTAAAGTATTTTAGTGACAACACAACAAAACTTAAAGTAATTATTATAACTGTAACATATAGCAGTTACTACTGCAACGTCGGCAATTACACTGTTTTGCTCATCATTGACAGCCTTTGCAGCATTATTGAAGTCTTGAGTAATGTAAGAACATCTGTAGTTTTTCTTTTATAAGTCCGCATCCTTAAAAAAATAAAAACATGTAAAATGTATGTTACATTTCTTTTGTTCTAAGCCGTGAGGCTAGTTGAGCTAAAGTTGCTCAACTAACCCCAACCCGAAATTTTAAAACAAAAGTGAGGTTATGAAAAAATGGTAAGAATTATATCCAGAACATTTATACATATCAAAAGTACAGTAAATTTATGGAAGATTAACACTTACCTGATTGAAAACAGATAACATTCGACTAATATTTTTTTTTTTTTTTTTTTTTTTTTTTTTTTTTTTTTTTTTTTTTTTTCTGTCGCTGTCGGTGACAAGTGGTCGTAATCTTGTGCTCTACAATTTTATTTAAATTTAAAAATAGTTATACAATTTAATTTCACTAAATTCAATGAATTATCAGTTACTATAACATAACACCACCTGCCGAACTGTGTTTTTCCTATCTGAAATCACTATTTCACAACACAACAACAAGTGACTGTTGCACTGTTTAAAATGGAAGCCGTTATTTTTAAACAATCACTGGATGACTTGATGACCATCTTCAACACGCGGATGAATAGCTTCGAGGGTAAGCTCCAGAACACTCCGGTCACCCCTACATCAGACGAACTTGCAGCCGAATTTGCCACCTTCAAATCTTTCGTTATGAATGCTTTGAAGTCACTGCAGGGGCAGATTAAATGGCTCGCTAGGGAGTTGGACCATTTAAAAATGCGTAGTAGGAGGAAGATACTGCTGCTCCATGGATTGACTGAGGACTCCAAAGAAGAAACTGGCAAGGTCGTTGCTAAGTTCGTTGCAACTCAGCTCAAGCAAACGAGTTTCTCACTGGATGATATCAGTCGCTGCCACAGGATGGGTCGTCCGGGAAGTTCTAACAAGGCTAGACCAATTCTCTGTAAATTCCGGGACGTCACTGTACGAGACAAAATATGGTCTGCCAAGACCTGTCTTAAAGGAACTGGAGTAACATTGTCTGAGTTCTTGACGAAGACTCGTCACAGTGTCTTCATGGCGGCCCGGGAACGGTTTGGGGTCACCAAGAGTTGGACGCGAGAAGGGTTCGTGTTTGTCCTTGACCCGGACGGAGTCCGCCATCGCCTCAACTGCCAGGCTGACCTTGATGCGATTCCACAAAAGGCAGTGCAGAGACCAGTAGCTAAGGAGTCTGCGCCACCAATCAAAGCGAAACGCGCTGCGAGGAAATAGTGTGGTTTACATTTAGACTTGCTAACTTTCGTAATTATATGTTACTAATATTAACCACCAACTAGACAGGTAAAAATTTACAACTACCGAATACATTGAACAGTATTAAACTGACAATTCTGTATTGTTATAGCAGATTATTGTAATACTACCTTCATGAAGTTTGATATTTTATTTTTGTCTTTTCTTTTCTGTGTTGCGTTCCGTTATACGTAGTAGCATTAATTACTGAGTCTTAAAAATATGCTTTTTTTTTAGGAAACTTTTTTATTTGTAATGCTGTAAAGTTTTTTTTTTTATTTAAATATGTTATTGTTTTAAATTGCACAGCTTGGCGGGTGGACATATAGTATTTATATAGCTTTGTATAATTTATTTATATTTATTCTTGTATTAGAATATTATTATTTGTATTTTATTTATATTCTTTTAACGTAGTATTTTACAAGGTGTATCATGTCTGATGATGATAATGATACTGATGATTTTGTCTCAGTCTGTTCTTCTAGTGGCAGTTATGACAGTTTTTGCAGTATTCCAAGTTTAGAAACCATGGTCGAATCCTTCGTGAATGATGTTCCGAAGAACTTTAATGTTCTTCATATCAACGCGCAAAGCATTCCGGCTCATTTTTCTGATATGATGGCATCTTTTGTACACAAAAATATTCATGCCCTGTTAATATCTGAATCCTGGTTAAAACCCTGTCTTCCTTCCACTTTATATAATTTACCAGGATTTCAACTCATTCGTAATGACCGTGTAGGCTGTGGTGGTGGTGGTGTTGCCATTTACCTCCGTACACATATTCCTTTCTCTGTTGTAAGTGTATCAGCACAGCCACCCCCTACCGACGCTGGGGAACATCTTTTTTTAGAAATTACGCTCTGTCACACTAAGGTACTACTTGGGGTATATTATTGCCCCTCTCTTCGTATTAATTTCTTCTCGAGCTTCGAAAAACTTCTTGAAAATTTAACTCCATCTTATGATCATACAATAATCATGGGCGATTTCAACACTTGTTTACTTAAGCAAGACTTCCGTACATCTTCCCTTAATTCTACTGTTAGAGCCAACAACTTAAATATTCTGCCATTAAATGCTACGCATAATTTTCCGAACTCTAATCCTTCTCTTCTCGACTTAATTCTTGTATCACGTTTATCTCATGTCGCTAAACATGGCCAGTGTGCAGCCGACGCCTTTTCCTATCATGATTTAATCTATCTTTCTTACAAAATACGACCACCTAAAATGAAGCCCAAAACTATTCTACAACGCAATTTTAGTGGCATTAACTTGGAGAATTTGCAAAGCGATGCTCATGAATTAGACTGGTCTGGTGTTTTTAGTGCAATAACTATAGACGAAAAAGTCAGCACCTTCAATTTCATATTGACTAAACTTTATGACGTACATGCTCCGTTGCGACCGGTCAAGATTAAACATCTCCCTGCGCCATGGCTTACACTTGAAATAAAAACTATGAAAAACAAGAAGCTCGCTGCCAAGGCAAGATACAAATGTAAATCTAATGAGCACAACAAACGCAGATATATTGAGCTCCGTAATCAGTGTAATAAGGTGTGTAGAGACGCACAACGCCGTTATATTCATACTTCTCTAGAAACTGAAGATCAATCTAAAGTTTGGAAGTTTTTAAGGTCACTGGGGGTTGGGAAGTCTCGCAAAGATAACATCCCGCATGACTTAAATATTGATAATTTAAATATCCATTTCACATCTTCTGCCAATTTTGATGGCCCTACGAAAACTGCTACATTACAGTACCTTTCTACGATTCCCAAACCCGACCATCCTCCATTAATATTTGAACAATTCACCGAATGTGATGTTAAGAAAGGCGTAGAGGCTATATCATCAAACGCAGTTGGCAGTGACAGTATTAGCCGTAAAATGATTATCCTCATTCTTGACGAGATCTTACCTGTCATCCAACATATCCTTAACTTTTCTATCACCTATGGTACGTTTCCCTCCGCTTGGAAGGATGCACAAATAATTCCTCTTCCCAAAAAAACGAATCCATCGTCACTATCTGATTATCGTCCTATATCTATTCTTCCCTTCCTTTCAAAACTTCTGGAACGTCTTGTTCACCGTCAGCTTACTACATTTCTTATCCGAAACGATTTAATGAATCCTCTACAGTCTGGTTTCCGTCCTGGCCATAGCACTGTCTCAGCACTTGTCAAGATAACTGATGACATCCGATATGGAATGGCAGACGGTAAGGTTACGGTGCTGTCACTGCTTGACTTTAGCAATGCTTTTAATAACGTGGACTTTGACGTTTTGGTATCGTTTCTGCGGTCTCTTAACATATCTCCAACGGTAATTGATTGGTTTCAAAGTTACCTGTATGGTCGCCGTCAGCGTGTTCGCATCGATGAGAATTTCTCATCGTGGAGTACCACGACTGCTGGTGTGCCTCAGGGCGGCGTTCTATCCCCTCTTCTTTTTTCAATATTTATAAGTTCTATTTCCCGACAGATGGCTTCTTCCTACCACCTTTATGCTGACGATCTACAGATTTACACGCAGGCTTCATTAGAGCACTTACCAGCAGCTATAGCAATAACCAACAGCGATCTTCGTAGAATTGCTCAGTGGAGTCACATGTACGGTCTTAGTGTTAATCCAGCGAAAACTCAAACTATTATCATAGGTAGCTCAAGGATGATCTCTAAAATCGATTGGTTTCACCTTCCGCAAGTAATGTTCGATGGCACCTGTATTAAGATTAGTGAAACCGTCAAAAATCTAGGAGTCATTTTTGATAAAAAAATGTCATGGGGTCCGCAAATTGCAGAAGTGAGCCGCAAATTGTTTGCCTCAGCATTTTCGCTAAAAAGGCTACGCAATTTTCTACCTATCTCCACTAAAATTGCGCTCACACAGTCTCTGTTACTTCCGATTCTAGATTATGCTGATGCCTCATACCTAGATTTAACCGAAGAGCAGCTTAACAAACTAGACCGTCTACAGAATTTCTGCATTAGGTTCATATTTGGCCTACGCAAATATGACCACATTTCCGAATTTCGTATAAAGCTCAAATGGTTACCCATTCGTTTTCGCCGGAATGTACATATTCTTACACTTCTGTACAACGTTTTATTTAACCCCTCCTCTCCTCAATACCTCAAAGATCGTTTTGAATTTTTGCACCTCTCTCACTCTCGATCCCTACGTTCTTCACACACTCTGCAACTTAAAACACCTCTTCATACTTCCAATTTATATGATAAATCTTTTACTGTGGAAGCTGTCAGACTCTGGAATAGCTTGCCGTTGGAAATCAGACGAGCTAAATCTATTCCTATATTTAAAAAAATGGTAAAAAATCATTATCTATCAAATCTGTAGTAAGTACTATTCCTATTAAATGATGAAATTACTATGTCTTATATTAATATGTATTAGTTTAATATTTATATTTTATTTAAGTATTAGGATTTTATTTATAAGTATGTTTGTTCGTGCTGTTTCTTTTTCCATGTTTTATTGTACACCGCTGTCTACTTCTCTTCTTGTTATTTTTTCCATATTACGGTTGTCTGGAAGAGATTGCTTCTAGCAATAAGACCGCCCATTGTCTTCCATATTTAGCACCAGCTTTTTTAGTTTTAATTACTTGCATTGTAAATGGTTGTCAATAAAGAGTTTTGTATTGTATTGTATTGTAATACAGACGAAAACTTGCGGTAAACGATTTTTTTACTTTTTGGTCACAAAATAAACAATGCACTCGCATGCTTCACTCACTCGTCGAGCCGCCACTGGCGGTCGCGCGATGCGTTCTCCTCCCGTGACCCCTTCTTTCTGCTATTTGATGCCTACGCCTGCGGTGAATAGTTTTCGAGATATTGCGATTGCCCAACTTGCCCCTATGCTCAACTAGACCCGCCCTACCCTACTTAGCGGTTGTCGGGTGAAATAGCGCGTTTGAATTTAGCACTTTGCAGTCAAATGTCTTATAGCTGAGAATTTATGGTCGCTAGAGGCGTTTGAGTAATAAAAATAAGCTATAATTTCGTCCTGATCGTAGAACAGTGACGGATGTGACATTTTATAAATTTTACAGGGCAGCCATTTCAAATATTTATTACAGTTTTTTTACCATAACTTTTTTAATACAAAATATAAAATGTTGAAAATTTAAACTTATCTTATTGATGGGGTACTTTTTGAAATGAAATAGAAATAATAAGTAATTATTTAATGGTTTTCTAGAAAAATCACTCGCTCCATTTTACTTCGGAGTCAACGCAGCCACATAATACCATCCAACGTTTTTCTTCGAACAAAAAAATTTGGTAGATTGACGGATGTTACTTTACGATCATTTTCTATCGACAAATGAAAAAAAAATTGACGGTTTTGATATATTATACTTAAGTTTTTCTAAAATTATACTCATATTATAAGGATGTAACCATTTTAATTAATAAGAATAACGTATTAGACACAAAACAAAAATTATGTCGATTTTAGTTATACTATATGCTTTTGTTTACGTTACTTTAGACCTGCTACCTTAGCCCACTGTGCCAGTAATTTCCATTCATCTGGAATGTAAATAATGCAGCCCTTTCTATAACACTATGGACAGAGGCGGCTTTATTTTAGGTGTCTTTTTTCAAGGATTCTATATAGTAATATCAAATCTTTTGGCTGCATGTGCATACATGTAGAAGACTATACGATTTAGATTCTGGCTATCACAATTGTCTGAACAGAAACTAAATTCTTTTACACACTACAATGCAAACTTCTTTATGAAATCATAAACACAAATGCCCACTTCGCTTGCCACACGTTTGGCAACAATTTCGCTTTACATATAACAGTAACCTTGTTTGTCAGCCATGTGATGTCAGATATGTGAAATTATAACAAGGAATTTTTTCTTATAATACACTCATTGGCCCATAAGGACACGATAAAGCCTTATGGAAATCAAATGTAGTAGAAATAATACGTCCATTGGAAGCAATGGCATCATTTTTATTATTTTTCTTCAAGGTCCTGAATGTATTTGCCATTTTGGAGTTGTTAATTACTAAGTACAAAAACAATTAGTTAATTCTATCACTGAGAACGTCGAATGGGTTTTCTTTTTGTTTAAAACTGTGACTTTGATCACAATCATCTTTTTTGGGTATATGAATACTCAAATTAAAGTGAGTATTTACAATGTCTATATACTGTCTAAAACTCAAAGCTTTAATGAGTAATTATTAAGTTCAGGCCATTCTTTATATAAGTTGAACATCCGAGCTATGTTTAAGTTACCATCTAAATACAGTATTTTGGAAACTGCTGTGTTACAATGAGACTCTACCGATATTAATGCATTTACATAGGCACAGACCGATATAACTATTTCTTCGTTAACAACCTTCTTATGACTGTTATGTTTCCCCCTTATGTCTTTTTTACAGAAGTGCTTCCACCGTACTTCTACCAATCCGTTCGTACGTATCTTTCACTAATGATGTATTCAAAAACATAGTTTTGCATACCCGTATGCTTAGTACAAGTTCTTAGTTTTCTAAAACGATGACGGTTCTCGTTTTATCTCCATGCTCTCCATATAGGAACTATGATGAATTACAATGAATGAGATGGATTTTAAAACTATGAACGTATTTGTAAATCGTACTAGACCTACGGTATTATCGACGAGTTTCGGAGTTTCCTGACAAAAAAATATTTGAATGTAATTTGATGATCACGCTTTAATACACTTTGAGGACCCCTTTTATTTTTCTCTTTTGTAGTGTAGTTTACAAAATGAAGCCGTTGTTTCTTACAATCGCTTATTTTTGAAAACTTTTCTCTTTCTTCAAATGACAACAATGTTCCATATTTATTTCTGCATGTGCAAAGTCTACACATAGTTATTGCTGGAACAGTTATACCCTTTTTGGATGAATATTCTTTTTCTTAATTTTTAGGCGCTGTCTCTTCACTTCTTCCCAGTTGCCATAATTGCAGACCCATATTTTACCCCGTCATCAAACAGTAGGGGCTGGACACGACTGGCATTAACACCCAGCTGCGTTGGTAGATGAACAGTTGCTATAATCATTCGAATCGTAAATAGGACAAAAAATCTTTACATATCTTACATACTTATCATAGTTTTTGCGGTGATAGCATAGATGTTTCTTTTTCAATGGCTGAGGAAATTGGTTGAGGGAAAGGTGACAAATCTGAGATCAAAGTGGATATGTGAGATCAAAGTGGTATCTAATAGTGTTGGAGCTGAGCTGACATTTAAGCAGGAAGCGACAGTTTACTGATAGTTTAATAGGACTAAATATTAGGATGAATTCTGATCCAC
This sequence comes from Amorpha juglandis, assembly GCA_949126905.1. Lineage (NCBI taxonomy): Eukaryota > Metazoa > Arthropoda > Insecta > Lepidoptera > Sphingidae > Amorpha > Amorpha juglandis. The sequence continues at coordinate 8,277,672 of OX421387.1, read as the reverse complement.
GGGCATAAAAGGACCTTTTCTAAGAATGAATGCGGGTGATGGTATATTAGGATTCATATTTTCCTCACATGTTCATTTTACGACCTCACTTAATGTATCGTCGTCCTCTGAAAAACATCCCTACAAATAGCTTCTATTTTTTAAATTATTACGCGTACTCCTGAGGATAATGGTAAATGGCTTTCTAAAAAAAGACTTTGTGAAACACTTTAAATATTATTATTTTTCTATGTTAGTTAAAAAATAAGCATATTATTTTTAGCGGTGGTTCAATAGTATCAATAACGCACACCGTATATATATCAAAACATCATAAAATATTTAAAGTTTATTTATTTCAATTCACTTACACAACTATTACGTTAACTAGTTTAATGTTTTAATTGTAATAAATTGAAATCAATAAAAACAAACTTTTTTTTGAAAAGAATAAAGACTCAAGTGAATTTGAGTTTCGAGAATAAAATCGGATTGGCAAATACGACACTCAGATAGAACAACGTGTACGCAGAATATCGTCGGTACTGATCTTTCGTCAGTATCATATCCATATAACAATGTAGTATAGTTACGTACAGCTCAAAAATTGTATCCCCGTTAAAGATACTATTTAAACTCAATAATTTAATTTTACAATTGGTTACTTAAAATTTTTGGAAAATAAATAACAAAATGTATCGATAGTATTCCGTAGAAAATTGACGGATAATAAATACCGCCCTTTCAAAGTTTTACCTTTCATAATTTTGCGTATAAACAGGTTATAAGTGTGAAAAAATGTATAAACCTCATGCACTAACTTATCCGGAGTCTCTGGTATGTAGTCCTCATTACTGTTCTCTTGGTGAAGGAATTTCGTAAATTTTTCATATTTGTTTAATTCCTTCAAAAGTTTCATTATAAGTTTTAATCTTCCTAATTTTATTGTAGTACATAGTATGTCAAATACTAGCCACGAAAGCAATATTTATAACATGATTTTAATTAGGGTAATTGAGTAATAGCGATTAAAACAAATCAGATGCAACGCGGGAATAAATTCAACGAACAGTGACGGTTGCGCATATCCGTCGGGGGTGGAAAAGGACGGCGGGGCAATCCCGCGCATCGTAGGCAGACGGAAATATTCAACCGTCATTTTTCTATGAGCGAATATCAAATCCGTCAGTATATTGACTGTGTAATTTAAAATCCTTTAGGTAAAAAAAATATTTTTTTATATACCCATAAAGATCTGATGATGTAGTACCCAAATATACTAAAAAGTCATTTTCGTATTTTTTTCACATCCGACACTATTCTAAGATCACGACGATTTGGTTGGTCCACTTGTCTGTTTTATTTATTTATTTATATAAAAGGATCATCAACGTAACGTACAATATTTAAAAGTAATTTTAAGACATTTCACAATTCTAAGACTAAATGTGGTTAAAATTATAGATGACCACAGCATGCTCAATTAGTAACTAATTAAAAATGCACTATTATAATATTTCTAATAATAAATATGTCTAATAGAATTTGTAGTAGAAATATCCGATATTTGGTGTAGATAGACATTTTAGTTTTCTTGAATGACAAGCAGGTCGCTCGCCTGATGATAACCGTAACGCCTGCTTATAAGTAGAAACACCAAACAGAAGTTTGAATTATAAAGCATTGCATGGCACTGGGTTGTGCTCATCATGGTACGAGATATCTAATGTCTCGGAGTTGTTGGTTGAAGCGATATTGGTCTATCATCTATGGCCTATCGTCATGACGGAGACAAAATTCAATCGAAAACTCAAACACAAATTGTGATTGCTCGACCTGGAAATTGAACCCAGGACCTCGCGGTTCTTAGTCTTAGTACGATGCCACTAGACCAATGAGGCAATATTTAAAGACAAATCTAAATGTGCTATAAAGAAATTATAAAGTGGTAGAGCCTTGTAGACAGTTTTGTCTACAGCATGAATGGGCTGGCTCGACCGGGTCGTTACTACTGTCTCACAGAAAACCGACGTAGAGTAGCGGCTTGCTGCTGCGTTTCGTACGGTGAGTGAAATATCCGGAGGTCCAAATCCCCCTCCCCTTCCCAATCACTAATTATCCCTTTCCTATAAGGTCGGCAACGCGCCCATGATCCTTCTAGTATTGTGGGCGTACAAGGGCGGTGGAGATCACTTCCCATCAGGTGACCCACTTGCTCGTCTGCCAGCCTATACTATAAAAAAGAAATATTTAGACTGAGATGTACAGAAAAACCTATAAGTTTATTCTGTTATAACCTCTAAAAATTATACTGTATTGCACAGAACACCAAAACCTTCAATATAAATGAATAACCAACAAAGATTCATCAAACATTTTAAATCATAAAACCATTTTCCCATACATGTAACATTAGTGTTACAATATTATAAAGCTGTTGCTGTCATATTTACATAAATAAGCACGTGTTTATGCACACCATCATGGGCGGAGAGGCCTACAGCAATTATCTTATGTGGGCATGATTAAATTATTCCAAAGTTGGCTCCACTAGAAAGTTGTGATACAATGTTGGTGGTCTTAAAAATAGATCTTAGAATATTGTATAATTTATATTAGAGACTAAAATTAGCGATAGTTTAGCGTGGAGTTCAGAGTTGAAGATGTTTGAATGAATAAATAAGTTTTACTAAGTGGTAGGTCCCTCGTGTGCGGGTTGGTACCACCACGGCGTCTATTTCTTCTGCCAGTAGCAGTGGATTAGTTGGTGGTTTGAAGGCCATTGAAGCAGGTGGAGTTACTGGGCATTATGAGATTAAACATCTTGTATCTCGAGGTGACGAACGCTGTACAATGCCATGCAGTGCATTGTAACTCCAGGGTCTGCGTGGTGATGCTTATGTTTATTGGCAAGTGTGGCTTACCATTAGGCGAGCGCGCTCATTTCGTCATTTAGGCTACATAAAAAAAAATGAAAGTTTCAGTTTCTGTCCGAATACATTTGTATCTCAACACCTCTGACTTTTTTTTTTCTTTTATCCTAGTTCGGCAATGTGACTACGCTACACCTGATGCTAAGTGTAGCGCAATCCAAGAATAGAGTTGACCAACGATAAACAATGTGTCCATCGTAGGTCGGCAAGAGATTTTGCCGGCCTGCCAAAGGGAAAAGGGTTAGGATCAGGGGGCAAGCCCCCTGGGGAGAACCGGATATACACTGGCTGACCCTGGAACGCGATCCACACAAGGTGGGCCACTATGGCAGGTTTTAGCACCAGTGTACGGTGGTCGCTATCCGGTCGGATACAAGTACCCTCCCACCACCTCCCTCCCTTTTATTTATGTCTGAAATGCATAGTAAGGGACCTTTATATACTTCAGAGTTCTCCAAAATAATTGAAATAAAACTAACTTAAAAGGATTTTATCGCGGTTTATTTTTACTTCGCGACATTTCGACAGCTTTTCAGCGTTCGTAGTTACGGGAAATACCTAACTCAGAAGTAACAACTATCAATTAATAGCTAACTAAATTAAAGTTTGAACGCCCGTCCGTTCGTACGTAGTGTGTCCATACACACTAGAACACAAAGTACAATCAAGCAATTGTTTGTGTAAATTTGCCTATGACACGTTGCATAACGGTTACAGCTTAATATAAAAGGTAAAGTTTACATCAAGCCATATAATAATTCAACGAAACTCCCATAAAGACTAGTACAGAATACAATTCGCAGTACAGTCATGTGCAGTTTTTGTGTGTGAATTTTCATATGTCAGCGCCCCCCACGGCACAGCACGTGGGCGGCGGACCGGCGCACGCGCACAATTATGTCTTAACGCGCAGCCCCGCGACAGGTGGGCGGGGCGCTGTGACGCGCCTCGTGACGTCAAAGCAGGGCTGCCTCTGGGGGATTATGAAAAATGCTTTTTATTTATTTTTTATCCTGGCTCGACAAAGTGACTACACTACACCTGATGGTAAGTGTAGCGCAATCCAAGAATAGTGTCGACGATAAGCAACGTGTCCATCGTAGGTCGGTAAGATCATGCCGGCCTGCCAAAGGGCCAAGGGGGAAGGGAAGGAAAAAGGTATGGGAAAAGGGTTAGGATCAGGGGGCAAGCCCCCTGGGGAGAACCGGATATACACTGGCTGACCCTGGAACGCCACCCACACAAGGTGGGCCACTATGGCAAGTTTTAGCACCAGTGTACGGTGGTCGCTATCCGGTCGGATACAAGTATCCTCCCACCAGTAATTACTGATTTTGACTGCAGGGGAAGTTCATTTCAGTACTAAATCTTTGCAATCCACCAATAATTGTAAAGTGTTTTGATCATGATATTCAACGATACTTCTTTGTTATATTTACGATATGAATATGGAAGTTGACCTTATTAATTCTCATCATATTATAATAACTAGCTTTTGCTCGCGGCTACGCCCGCGTGATCAAACAAACAAACAATCAAACTCTACAGCTTTATAATATTAGTATAGATTTAGGTAGCTTAGCAACGGAAGCCTTCAAATAATATTATTTGGGTAGCTTAGCAACGGAAGCCTTCAAATATGAACAATTTTCCCCGTTTTTGCAACATTTTTCACTGATGCTTCGCTTCTAATAGTCGCAGCGTAATGTTATATAGCCTAAAGCCTTCCACGATAAATGGACTATCCAACACAAAAAGAATTTTTCAATTCGAACCAGTAGTTCCTGAGATTAGCGCGTTCAAACAAACAAACAAACAATCAAACTCTACAGCTTTATAATATTAGTATAGATAATAAGTCGCTATAATTATAAATCTAAATTGTAGGTTGCAGATTTTCTAGAAATAAAGTTTGTTAGTTATAGACGGTGTCAACCGTGTGTTTTTAAGTTAAGTAACTGATTTTTGCAAATATTGACCACATTTATACAACCTGCTTATTAACACCACTTCTACATGATCATGATTTATAGCCGCAGGTGGCCTTTGCCATTCGTGTTTATAAACCAAATGTGTTAATAATTAGGTATAGAAAATACTGACTCACGCTACAAAAGCATTATATAAATCACCATCTTTATTCGAAGTAATTCAAATAAAATAATTTCGAAACCTGCCAACCCTTCACTTGAACATAATGTTGGTAATCTAGGAGAAAATTTTCTTTGAGCTGTTCAAGAAATATGATTTAATTAAAGTTGTTTAAGCCGTCTTGGGCTAATTGAAATTTGTTTATGTAGAAAGCATAGAAAATGAAACTACAATTTCGTTGACCTCAATTGACCTGAGGCAATAATTTATTATTTTCAAATCAGTAATTATCGGCAATTAATTATACTCAACAAGGTTAAATCTAGATTAGAAAAAAGGTGCTAACTGTTATTATATAATCACCCTATAATTATGAACAAAAACTTGAACCATTCTTTATAATCTTGTATCTGGAACCGCAAAGAATGTGGTTATGGCTAAAGTTATACTTTTTTTAGCTTTGAGTCAAATTTCGTTAAGTTTAATAAACTCTTTAGCATATAGACTAAGTTTTATGGAGATGTATATCACTGTCAATTATTATCATATTAATAATGGCAGCCGTCGCGGAGTAGCGGGCGAGTAGCCGCCTCTGATCGAGAGGCCGTGGGTTCCATTCCCGCACCGCGGGATATGTGGTTGTACTTGATACACTTCTGCCTACCCCTTCAGAGATTATAGGCGTGAGGGCGTATGTATGTAATAAAAACCCAGTCACAAAAAATATTACCGTACTAATCAATCTAAAAATCTATCAATAAGTGTCAATTTTTATCCGACGCAAAATCACAATCTTAAACAAAAATCCCATTTCCATACATTCAATGCACATGGAATGGTAATTGCGGAACCCAGTATAAAATCAGTCGCGGTAGAGCAAACGCTTTTATTTTTAAGGAGGCGTACACTTAGCAAGATTGCGTCGACATTTCCATCAAAGTGGCGACCGCAGGGTATATTATTTTAATCGCCGACCCGCCACCTTCGCTTCCTACGTTTTGTTTGAAGCCACATTTGTTGTGACGCAATTTAAACTCTGCTGTAATGAACAGAGCGTAATTGTAGTTAAAATGCATAATGAATAAGTAAGATAAATCGTAAGTGGTAGAGCAACGCTTTAGACAGTTTTGTCTATAGCATGAGTCGACCAGCTCGACCGGGGTGGTATCACTGTCTTACAGTAAACCGCCATGAAATGGCAGCTTATTGTTGCGTTCCGTGCAGTTTGTGAGATTTTTAACGTTTAATTGCTTTTTAAACATAGGTTTAGATTTTATTGAAATGATATCATTAGTCAAATCCGATGTGTGGTTTAAAATAATCAAATTAATAACTTCTGTTACCAGTTGATTCCAAGCCACATTTTGTTCTATTATCCGCATGGATTTTGGAAAGCCTATGTCCAACAATAATAACAAATATTACCATTCAATTATGTAAAACTCTTTTATCCATGAAAGATCCCAATAAGTGTTACAAAACACAAGGTGGGCACGAAACTCAAATCGTGTATTATATAAATTGTATCCTTGCATGTCAATAATTTAAAGCTAGATGACCCAGCGACATTGACTAGCGTTGAGAAGAAATACCAAATCAAACTCGTTTAAGTCTCTCTAAGTCTGTTTTAAAGGCCAAACATTATTTAATGAATTATGCACGTGTAATTTAGGAATTCTGGAATGGCCTTTTTTATAATGGCATAGGCCGACAAACGAGCAAGTAGGTCACCTGATGGTAAGTGATCTCCACCGCGTTGTACACCCACAACACTAGAAGAATCATGGGCGCGTTGCCGACCTTAAAGGAAAGGGATAATTAGGGGTTGGAAATAGGAGGGGGATTTGGGCCTCCAGATATCTCACTCACCGTACGAAACGCAGTAGCAAGCTGCGCCTTTACGTCGATTTTCTGCGAGACAGTGGTAACGACCCGGTCTAGCCGGCCTATTCTTGCTGTAGACAAAACTGTTTAAAGCGTGGTTCTACCACTATTAAAAAGTACCACTTTTGAGGACATAGCCCCAAATAAACAAACTACGTCTATCAAAAATAACTGATTCCATAATTCTTCATCACAGGAAGACCTGCTCATCCACGGAGACAGCGTGTACGATGTGGTAGATAAGCAGGATCAGCAAGCTGTGAGAACGGAGTTGTCAAGAGCACCCACCGATGGTGAAGATAGAGTATTTCTCTGCAGGATGAACGTTGCTAGAAACGCGAGAAGACAGATGAGATTTGGTGACCAGAAGGTTAGTGAAATATTTTAAAATATACATTAAGTTGGAGCGATAGCTCAGTTTATGTTTTAGATTCCAAAAATCACACATGAATTGCCCGCGGTCGGAATGTATTGCAATAGTTGCAACTCTAACTAACCTTTCGGGGATAAAGACGTGAACTTGCTATGTTATATAACTAAAATTAAAAGTGAACCCGCGATGAAATCCGTATAAGTTACTTTTATTACAAAAATCTATTCAAATTCTTAATTCTAGGTACCAGTTCCTACTTATAAATCACCAATACCTAATAATAAATTGATATGTACCAGTTGCTACTCATAAATAACCAATAATAAATTGAACACAACTTTTTTATGATCTAAACCAAACATTTTAATAATGTAACACATCATATTACTGTTACATCTCAAAAAACCACCAAAGTTAATTAACACACCGATACGATTTCCTTCACCACCTCAACTATATTAAAACTGTAACGTCAGTTAAAGGTGAACGTCATGATATATTACAAACGGTATATACGAAAGCATAATTAACAAGTTCACTTTCAAAATGTTTAAGTGAATATAAAATGTTATAAAGAGGTTGGATGGCTTGACTGACAAATTGATAGGCTTCAATATAGCCGAGTTATTACACTTAATTGAATGCTCACGCGTTTGTTAGGTGTGTCTGGCGACGAGTACTTCGAGCCGTATTTTCACCTTTTACAAGTTTGTGATCGGGTTTAATATTATTTCATTATTTAGTCTACATATCATCCTTTGAAATGAAACTTCTTTAGAATCGTTGTGATTTGATATTCGATGAAACGAAAATGCGTCACGAAAGAATGAGAGAGATTACAAGTATGCTATCACGTTTTTTTTATGTCGCAAGCCCCTCGGGAAAATCGGATATACACTGGCTGATCCTGGAACGCGATTCACATAAGGCGTTTGGATCACTGTGACAGGTTTTTAATACCACGTATACGGTGGTCGCTATCCGGGCGGATATGAATATCCTACCAACAGCAAAAAACCGTGTCTTTGCGTCTGCGTACAATGAAGCCTTCGGAAAATGTGTCATAAACAACATGGTGTATTATTCACGTGTTTTATTTTTTGCATTTGCGTATTAATCGTAATTACTCGTTAGTTAATCAATTTATTTTAATAATTCTGAAGTTTCACTTCTGCCGTGTGTTAATTGCACACACACACAATTTTTATTTTATTTTACAAACCTTTATTAAATTATTTTAAATACAAGAATACTTATCGCCATCTGTACCTTCATTTTTCTATTTGACATAAAATTCCAGCTGAGAGTATTATTTACATTTTTTTTATTCGCTTGAATGTCGAGCCGAGAATGTTGCTCGACTGATAATAATAAGTAGGTACCACACAGAACTTTAAATAACAAAGCACTGCATGGCACTCAACTGCGCTCGTCACCTTGAGATATAACCCGACTTAGTGTCCTACAAACTTAAAACAAATATAATAGTGCTCACACACTGCTGCTTGGTGACAGATATAGACCAAGAATAGAATCTTCTTTACATAGTATAAAATGAAGTCGCTTCCGCTGTCCATTCTCTTAGATCTTTTAAACTGTTCAACGGATTTTAATGCAGCAATAGATAGAGGGATTCATAAGGAAGGTTTATATGTATATCACGCTATGACCCATGGGAGCAGGGCAGTAAGATGCAGGTGGAACTGCGAGGGACAGCTAGTTAGACATGTAAAAGTCTTTTAACATCAATGTTTTTCAGGTGATTGATCTATTTTGTGTTGCTAAATGAATTAATAATATTGCTCATTAAAAATATATATCTTCTTTCCCTGGTAACATATCATTTGTCAAAAATTAAATCATTACATCTCAGCCCAACCTCTCACATCAATCAATTTAAGGGTATAATCAAGTCAAATCATAATCTCAATTGCATAAACTCAAACACGTTATAGAATCAAATCGAGTTTCAACATTAGTAGTATCAGTGTAATTATATCGAAGGCAGCAATAAAATCGTCGGATTAGTCAGCAATCAGGCTTATCAGATGCTTAGCATCCACGGCCTGTTTATTAAAGATTTTTTCACACTTCCCAATGTAAATATCGTGAGAAAACAAACGTATTACATTAAAGCAGACTTCCGATGGTCGCGTCAAGCGTTACACGCGCGCCAGTGACGCTGCATAAATGCCGTCGATTCTGCGCGTTTATGCTATGCAGTAACATAAAATTATACAAGGCCATTCGATGCTGGCGCTCTAAACAAGAACTTCACTGACGCCAGCCATTCAACGCTTGTAGCAACCATCGGAAGTCTACCTTTTGTTCGGCTTTGAAACCGCGCCGCGGAAACTATTAGCAACAAGTCAGATATTTATTGATTTTTGATTGCTAATGAAAATACGATTTTATCGATTAGAAATTATTGTAATAATCGGGTTCCTGATTTGTGTGAATGCTGATTAAAGCAATTTTGCCAATTAGAGAAATTATTCATTACATCTATTAATATCTATGTGTAAGTTCTCACGATACTCTAATAATAATAATAACTCTCAGAAGACTCATGGATGCGTTCCCGACCTTAAATCATATTAGGGATTGGGATATTTGGGATTGATATTGGTAAGGCTGAGATATGGGCATCTAAACGCAATAGCAAGTTGCCATTACACGTCGGGTTTCCATGAAACAGTGGTAACAACCCAGTCCAATCGGTCCATTCATGTTGTAGACAAAACTGTTTACAGCGTACCAGTACTAATATTTTAAATTTGGAATATTCCAAAGTCCCTATAGATTACCCGATTATGCGCGGAACGAGAAACAATAGCTCATAATACAAACTTTACAAATACTTATCCATAAATTTGCTGCTTGCTACTTATCCATATATTGCTTGCGGTGTCGTAGGAAAGTAAGGCGAATGAATTAAGATTATACAAATAGTGCGACACCCACACGTCGGTTATAAGTGGTAGGCCAGATAGAGAACGGGAATGCATTAAAACACGTTGAAAATAACAAATGCAGGCAATCGCCGCAGTCACTGTAGCGTATTAATAACAGAGCGGCACGTGCGTAAGTTGCCCGCGAGCCTGTTTACATTTACCAGTGTGGTAACATCGGTTGGATGGATAAGAGCTGGGACTAGATGGATATCTAATTAGGGCCATTTACTTTTCACGAAGCAGAAAAGGGTGTTAAAAGTTTTAAGTCTTGTATAAGTGGACTATTGAAAACATTTCAAAGTTGGTTCGTAATTGTTTTGGGAAAAGATCTTTTAAGACAAATTCTGATTCTTTTCTGACTGACATATGACATTATTTATAGGAGGACCCCCACGTGAAATGCCTTTTTAGGGATAAAAAATAACCTACGTTAACGCGTGATGCACTCACAAATATCGGAATTCACAGACATCCAAATTTTTACATTTACATTTTATTATAATAAATAATAATAGTAGGATACGAGGATGAATTAGGATCTAGGTATTATTTACATGTAAGAATAATTAATCCTTGCCAGTACCTTCAGGAATATAATGCTTACAGAGATAGCAGTCTTGTTATAAAAGTTGAAGTCACCAGCATTGCTGATATCGGATGCTAAATTATTTAACGAGATATGAAAACCATGTCATCTTATAGACATAGTATAAAATGAAGTAGCTGTCGCTGTCTGTTCGCTTAGACAGTTTCAGTTAGCAATAGATAGAGTGATTCATGAGGAAGGTTTATATGTATAATACATACATATTATAGTACAGAAAAGCCGAAAAAATCAATGATTTGTAATGTGATGTCGTAACAAACATATTTTTACCCGTACGAAGCTGACGCGTGTCGCTAGTTTTAAAATAAAACTTACATAAAGTATGCGTCTCGATCCAGTTACACATTATTTCACATCTGGTAACTGGACTTCATAACTTGTCATGATCCTCGGGTGTGGCAATCAATTGATACAATTATATTATTGTAATTCTCATGGCCCTGGACATGCACGTGTTCAACTTAAGTAATTTTGCCAATTAACAGTAACGAAAACAATATTAAACTTTGACATTAATTTAACAACAAAATATGATAATTGCCTCAAACACATGAAGTAGGAACAAATACAATTCCGATGATAATAAGGCATTAAATAATAGTGATTATGAACTGACAATTTCTTACAAAATTATGTAATAACTGGTTATCCGTATGCCCGGTATTGTGAAATAATAACTCCGCCGTATGAAAACTATGCGCAAGTTGTTACGAATAAATGAAAACTGAAATGTATTTGAATAACAAATTTGCAATTATGTAAAAGCTAGCCCCATGATACGTATATTTTAATATCAACTTTTTGAATATATTACCGATCCGTTGGAAATATTGGCTTTATTAATTGGATTAATTAGCGATAGCATATAAATAATTCATCGAATTTTAATACATATTTAAACGTAGGAATAAAGTCACAAATGAAATAAAATAGCCTATTATTAAAAAAGATTTAGTTTTCAATATTTTACAGGTTCTGCAAAACAAATATTATTTCGGTTGATTTTTGCACATTTGTCTATATGTATCTAAAATTGTAAATGTGGAGTTGTGATTTGTGTGATGATGCGTCAGCCGTCATACTATAATTTCATACAAGACTTACAAGAATGGGTTCAATTATCTATAACTACTAAAGTAAAGCTTAATCAAGCTCTTTATTCCATAAAAACCAATTAGTTGAACATTGCATTTATAACATCAAATATGAACAAGTTGAATTCAGCCATTAAGAAACAGTAAATACGAAGAAATCATTAACACATACGAGCATTCTCTAAACATAGAATATAAATACTAAAAGACAAGTACTGGTGGACTGATACTGCGTTAACTGCAGCATCGACTGATGAAGTTAAGAGAGACAGGCTCTAATGAGGCTTATCGTAGTCCGTTCGCGATGACACGGCCGATGGCTGCGTGTGCATTGCCTAGTGCCTACACACTGCTTGTTAGCGGACGGAAAAAGCATTGCATGATATTTTTTGAAGGACATATTGATGATAGGTAGTAACAAGGTAATATTATAATGTATACAACACTTTTTACTTCAAAAAGGATTTTTTTGCAACACATAAGTAATAAGTACTTCTATCACATGAAAATATATTACAATACTTATTAAAGAATACTGTTTTATTGTATTACTATTTTAATCTCCTTGCTGTGCGTGCGTGCGTCCAAGCCTAATGCGAATAACATTTTTACATACATATGTAGGTTTTATACCCAAGATATTATCGTCTTAAAAATATTATTACCGTTTCACAACACATTCATAATCATAAATAGTTTCTTCGTCACTATCCACATTTCGCTGATTTAATAGATCAAGCATTTCTTCCCGAACATTTTGTTTCCCCACTCGTTTCCTACACGCCAAGTAAATAATACGACAAAGTGTAAATATTATCAGTCCAATCAAACCGATTAATACACCGCATAGTACAGAATCAAGTACAGTCCAATAGCTTTCATCATTTAACTCTTTGTTCTCATGTACCTTTGGGACTGGTATGTTTACATCATTATCAATAAAGGAATTATTCAAAGCATCAATGACATTTACAGATAGTTTATGAAAAACAGTCTTTCCAAGCCAGTCGGCTAAATCACGTCTTCCTATTTGGCGTAGTCTGTGTTCGATTTCAACGTGAGATTTGCCTTTTCCTTCCCATTTTTCGGCTTCGCTGTTCCACTTTACAAGAAGCTTGAAGCATTGTTCGTTTTTGGGGACTTTCTCTACTGCGGCGGATAAAGCTGCTGGAAGATCATAGGTTAGAAATTGTAGGGCGGCGTATAGTTTACGGCATTCTTCCGGACTTAAATTGTGGGATAGATGTGATAATTCTGATATGTTCACGTCTATCTTGTAGTTTATGAAACACTGAAACAGCATGGATATTAATATGAATATTGATTTCTTCATGGTTATTTTTGAAAGATAGTAATATTAAGTCAAGCAGATAATCATAGACAAAAATATCCAAAGCGTTGACAATGTAACAGAAACTATCCCCAATTTGGAGCATGAATATTAATTTTTGAATGATAATAATGAAAATGATGACGATAAAATGGTTTATGCGTAACATTTTGCTCGCTAAAAGCAGAAGTTATAAAACCCCATTGTAAAAGCATTTTCCCCCGAAACGCTTGTAACTATTGAGCTAAAATATGTTTTGCGCAAGCGCCGTTAATGGCTGAGTGGTCACGAAATCGGCATACAAGTACGGAGTTTAAACCATGATATCGGTCTAATGGACGAATTATTTCATAAATACATTAAATTTTCTAATGTACTAAACATTTTCAAAGCAAACTAATGAGTTGGTAGAGCAACGGTCAAGGCGCTGGCAGATGCGAAACATGTAGATTTGGTATTTACAGTGGAAAAAAACTGATGCGTCTATTTATTTTTTCAAATGTTTGGTATTATAGCAGTCGAAGGCATTTATTGCACATAAGTAGTAATATTACATTAGTATATCAATATCTCATAATACATTTATCATTTACATCTGTTAATCCTTTTTTCTACAACTTTTTATCCTAATTATTTTTTGCCTATACTTCTACAAGGTAAATGACCAAACAACTTACACGGTCCCATTTAAGCTCCAAAGTTATTAAAAAACAATAATGCTACACTATTAGCTATATCAATATAGAAGTCCATAACTAATCATAATATTAGAAACAAAATTGAAGTGTATGCAAAGATCATTGAAGACATATTCATTAAAACCTTCTTTGTGTCTCAGTATCTATTCGCATGGTATACATAGAGTCTAATCGAAGCACATTCCATTAACAAAACATCACAAACATTAAAATAACCTTGTGCAACTGCTTAAAATATATGCCCGTAAGGTACAGACAGAAATAATAGAGAAATACATAAGATGAAAAACTTGCCATGCTAGCTCGTCGCATTTTGGGATCGGCCAGTATAGATCCAGTAACTTCAGGCTGGCATAATTGTAGTGGTCTTTCAGTTCGACAGTATATTTGCCTGTAATTACCATTACGACAGTTTAGTCACTTTACAGAGCTAGAAAAGGGAGCATGTTCAATCCTATACTAGGACTTAGCATGTCTATCGCGAAACCTTTAATAAACATCGTCATTATTTATCATATCTTGATGATCACGAAAGCATATCTTAAAGCAAATAAATATTTTTTTTTTTTATTCCATGGCCCATCTAGTCTGTATCTAGCCATATTGTAGAAGCTGTCATACAGGCGGGGTATTTATATATTATCTACTTTCAGGTGACATTGCGAATTTAAAAAAATGGGCTTCACGTTGATTTTATACTATTCTTATTGTAAATGTGGAAGATTTTATTGATTTTGGATGAAACATGTTTGGCTGAAATTTGACACAAAGATATACCATGCTCTCGATTAGGACATATCATACTTTTATCTTTTAATTTTAAAATTGTTTTCAATGTTGGGAAGAACTTCCATAAGGACGGAGTCACTAGAAAAGGCTAGTACATTATATTAAACAAATAATATTAGAAAAGTGAGAACGGGCCTACAGATATGTATGTAGTAACAGGACCATGAACAGTAGTTGCAACAGATAGAAGTTATACAAAATATCATTTTATTGTCTACTAGCTTTTGCTCGCGGCTACGCCCGCGTGATCTGCTTTTACCGGGATAAAAAGTATCCTATCACCCAAGTCAGCTCATACCCTGTCTGTATACCAAATTTCATCAAAATCCGTTCAGTAGTTTCAGCGTGATTGACGGACAAACATCCAAACATCTAAATAAACAAATTTTCACATTTATAATATTAGTAGGATTGCTTCATAACAAAATTCAAAATTTATTCTTGTATAATAATTCATATGCTCTAATACAGAATTACAATATATTTGATGTGCTCTAGATACATTTGCTGTCGGTACCGATCAGTTCCAGTGTGCTAACCTTATTCTACATTACAATAATGGCTGAGATCATTTCTAACCGGCATAACATTCCGCGCAATAAGACTAACAACATTATGAATACATTGTTCAATCTCCGATGGTACCGCAATAACGTAATTTAATCATATTACGCAATACCAAGTTTCTCAAAGTTTATTACAGATCATAGAAACTTGCTATTGATATATTAAAAGATAATTTTAATGATGATGTAAATAATTTTTAAAGAAACGTAATATTAACTTTAGGTGCAATTACAGGTTTCTTACTTATTAATATAGATTTTAAAATGATCCAGCTGCCAAACTCCGTTAGACCAGATATGGTTCCAAATCGTCTCCTTTTTAAATTATTGTCTGTAACAGATCATAGATAATAATAAGATTTAACTTAACTACTCGTGATACTTTTAAGACAGTTTTCGATAATTAATGCATAGAAATAAATGACACTTGACCTACTAAATAAAATCTAAATTTGGTTGCACTGACACAATTTATGGGTTGAATAATAAAATTATACTTGTCAAGGTTTTACATCTGGACATTAACTGCAGCCTAACCACTAATGTATAACCTACAGTTAACATTATCTTTTAAAGTATCATGGTGGTTGAAGAAAAATAACCATCAAAAGTAAAAAAGTATTAGATTAAAAAGGAAGACAAAATCTAAATATCATACGCCTATTAGTACTGGACACAAAAAATATAAGTAACGAATATAAAGGACAAACATATGCAATAAGAACTCTTTTCAACAAGTCATCATTACCATTCAAGACCACCATTGATAAATTCTGATTCATTTTAACATACTCCTTTTTGTAAATTCTTTTGTTGTCATTCTTGGTTACACTCGCCATACTACTTTAAACCTTATTGCATAAACATTAAGAGCTAGTTCTTTTCTCGAATCTTAAGCAAATATAAAAAGGTCGAGTGGTAGAATTTACAGCGCATTCAATGTATCGTCATCGGTCTTTTATGAGTGTTAAATGACAACAATATGTTATTTAGAAATCAATACTCAAGAACAAGGTCGTTGTTTGTATTACGTTGGATTGTCCTGTGGGATATTATCAACCGAGGAGGAAAACCTTCCTTACGGTTCTTGACATGTTCTTATGGTGATACCGCTATTGTTAATGTTCGATTGTGGATATCATAAACCCTGTAATATGTTGGTTCCATAACAATCAATGGCCCGGTAGGTATGAACTAGGGTCTGCAACCGACATAGGAATAGATGTTTAGTAACTACTATGATTTAATTAATGCGTTAGCAAATGTGTTTATCACAAATTAGCATGACTTTTTTATTGGCTTAAATGATGAAATAAGTAGGTCGCTCGACTGATGTTAAGTGCCACGCCTGCCCATAAACAGAAGTAACATCAGACAAATCTTTCAATTACAAAGCACTCCACGGTGTTGGACTGCGTTCATCACTCCAAAACATAAGTTGTTAAATCTCATAATTCCCAATAATTTTACTGGCTCCCATGTCCTTCAAACTGATATACAACATTGCTTACACACAGCAGTGTACCAAGCAGCAGCTTGGCGGTAGATATAGACAAAGCGGTTGTACCAACCCAGATGGCCTCTTGCATATAAGGTACCTACCACATAAGAATATATGAAGAATGAATTAATATCCGGTCATACGAGTCTGATAATGTTGTAAGTATGTATTAAGCCATCATTATTAATAATTTTGCTCGGAATGGCGATAGTCTCACCCCTTATCACATCATAGAACGGAAATAGGCTCGACGAAATGTGGGTGTACTGGTTACACCTCTGCCTACCCCTTAAGGGATTAAAGACGTGAGTGCGTATTAAGAGTTCGAATTCCGAAATAGACTAAGATTGTCAAAGCATAACGTTAACTCTAATGCTATCAGGTGCTTCAAACATCATAGTGCCGAGGTTTCGACATAAAAAAAAAGCATAATATCCACTGATTGATCCAAATACTTGAATAGACAATAACACTGATGATATACAATAAGCAATTGCAAATCAACTTGAATAAAAAAAACATTAAAACGTTTTTATTGCAGCCATTAAACCCGCTAATCCATTGTAATCTACATTACCGAATCAATTACAAATAGAAAAATCATATGCTCATAGCAAAAAAGCCGAAACATATCTATTCTCACGGAGTGTATAAAAATTGAGCCGATCATTAGTCGAAACCTTTCGAACTGACACGTAGGTATATTAATTCATGTAATGACCATACGAATGATGTTTCTTTCGTCACACGCCGTATAGAAAACATCAAATACATATAATTAGAGGTATCTATAAACTACGGTAATTGTGAAGCCTCTTCTTTAATTACGAAGGCCGCTGCCGAACGCAGAAGGTTGCGGGGCTTGTGAAATATATTTGTTTGGTTACGATCAATCAGTACATGTTTTTAAGGATAATGGATTTGCATCTGTTTGTTTACTGGTTAAATGCATTATGCAATATCAATTATCTCAGTAACTTTTGGTTGAATCAACAGAGATTAGGCTGATAGTAGCATATTCATGTCCGCCCGGATAGCGACCACCGTACACATGATGTTATAACCTGCCATAGTGATCCACACGCCTTACGTGGACGCGTTCCAGGATCAGCCAGTGTATATCCGGTTCTCCCGAGGGAATTGCGACATGACCTGATGGTTGTTAGAGGCGGGTATAGGGGTACATTCTTTTATTACTATGCCTGCATCGGTAATCCGCCTCATCCTGTGGCAAGCCCCTCGATTTGCTTCTTCCCTCTCCGAAGAAGGAAAAAGCATTTATACAGGCCGGCATGAGTCTGGTAACGGTAATCTCATTATTTGGCAGTGGTCGCTGGTGTTTTGGACTGTACTACGTTTACCATCAGATGTAGTACAGTCACTTTGCCGTGCTCGGATAAAAAAAACCTCATTAAAAATAATACCAGCCCTGTATTATACACGTCAAGCTATGTGACACAGGCTTCCTCGACTAATGAGTGGGATATCATCATCATCAGCCACAAGACGTCCACTGCTGAACATAGGCCTCCCCCAAAGATTTCCAGACCGACCTGTTGGAAGCAGCCTTGAATGAGTGGGATAAGGCCTTCAAAATTCTTTCTTCTTCTTCTTCTTTGTCGATGCCGAATAGCTGAAGATCGATGAAGATGGTCACGATAATATAATCATTTGAACTATCACCATTCACTGAGAAGAAAATTATACATGTTTAAAGTTACTTTTATCCGACCCGAACCCGAGACCTCAGCACAGCAGTTGTACCGTGTACGCAATGCAACTGAGCCACCGAGGCAGTCAATATTGATGTACCAAAAAAATGTCTATATATCACCCGATTTTAGCAATCAAGTTTGGATCATTTTGATACCTTCATATCACCATGACCACTTAAATAAACTTACATAAACCGAATCAACAATAAGTGAAATTGATAAACACCAACCAGTTTAATTACGATTACCAAATTAAAAATCGAGGTTGCATAAACCATGAACTCTGAACCGCTTCTGAGTGAATCCATGTTATGGCATAAATTAATTTATAAAATTACACACTACGGTCTCATCCGATCACATTAGAAAGTTTTACTTGAAACGTAATCATTGCGTACGATAGAAGTGATTTCTAATATCGAGTAACGTCAATGATTTTTTTTGGATTTGTCCAAACATCATTTTTGTCCTTTATCTCTAGGTACTAGTTTCTGCCTGCAGCTCTCCAAGTGTGGATATCTTTTTCCGGGACAAGTATTATATGTCCAAGTCCAATTCTTGGTACATCTGTGTACCAAATTTTACCAAAATCCGTTCAGCCTTTAATGCGTGATTTTTTTATTTGTAAATCAAATGAGACGAGGAAGGCGCTCGCCTGATGGTAAGCGCCACGCCTGCCCATAAACAGAAGCAACGCCACACAGAACTTTGAATTACAAAGCACTGAACTGCGCTCGTCACCCCGAGATATAAGACGTTAAGTCACATAATGCCCAGTAATTACAATGGCTTCAATGTCCTTCAAACCGAAACACAACAGTGCTTATACACTGTTGCTTGGCGGCAAAAATATACCACCTTGTATGATTGACTAACAAATATCCAAATTCAACAAAGTTTCAAACATCAAAAATTCCGTATTTATAATAATAGTTGGAAGTAGGATCGTAGTCTTACTCTAAAGTTTTAGCTTATAGCGTGTTCATTATAAATGCTTGAACCGTGTGAACAGATTTTAGAGAAACAGCAAAATCTTAAAACGGGTCTGATTTAAGCGGATGAACTTGACTTGACTGCCTTGGTGGCGCAATTGTAATGCGTACGCGTTGTGACTGCTATGCTAAGATCTCAGGTTCGAACCCCGGGCCGGGTAGAGTTGATGTTGGGGTTTTCTCTTACAAAATGCTCAGTTCCAGTCCGTAGTCTGGAATTGTGCCCAGTATAGTAATGAGCTCGTCCCTTATCACATCATAGGACGGAAATAAGCTGGGCAAAGTATGGGTGTAACTAGTTATCTTTGCCTACTATTGATTGCAGGCGTGAATGCGTATAAACACAAACTTGAAGCCAATATTTATTAATAGATAAAGTTGTAGAAATCGATGATATAACTTGATTCTTACTTTAAAGTGGCTGTAGATAGTACTTAGAAGTACAATTTGTATCTGTTGACTGTCTGCTAGAGGTAATAGCTGGTTTGTATGTAAACGATTATCCTATAGAACCACCAAGCGCGGATTCAGAGAGTAAGATTAAATGAAAATAATTATTCAAAGTTTCCACATTGTAGAATAAAAACACAAAATAGGTAAAACATATAATTGTAATTCTAATTGATTCTGATTCGATATAGAAATATCGAATGGTTAATGACTTACTTATTCTCAAAGTTTTCAAGCCATCCGAAGCATACTTCTGCTGCTAATCAGCATCGTGTAAACACTGTTGTGTTTCGGCTTAACATCGTATATATCCGAGTGACGAGCTCAGTCCAGTGCCATGTAATATTTTGTAAATCAAAGTTCTATGTGGTGATGCTTCTGTGCAACGTTTAAAAACAAGCGAACGACCTGATTGTTTTGTCATACTTGCAAATACAAAAAAAGAAACATAAAAAGTAAGTACAGTAAGTTCAGCTCTCACGTGGCCAGTTTTTTGGTAACTTCTTAATTTTACTTCAAACTTTAAAGCAGCTCTAACATAACTGCAATATTCAACCACGGAGGAAACTTAAGATTTACGACATGAAAAGGGCTCAATTTAGTCAACCCTAAACAAAAAACTATGTGCTGGTGTATAGAAATAAGTACCTCTTAGTGTATATTTTTCTCTTCCGCACTCAATTAACGTAGTTTTGACATTGGAATGTCATACCAACATTGTTTGAGAATCTTGCTTGCATAAGCGATTTGGTTCAGTTAGCATAATTTGATTTTCCTGTCGGCGCGTTTAATTCTCTCCTAATACAGTTGCAAGGTAAATAGACTTTTAAAGTCTAAGTAAGTAGTCTAAGTAAATGTTATAAAGTACATTATTATGTCGACCGTTTTAGAAAATGTAATAAACACGTGCCAACGGACTGTTGACATTATTCTATTGACACAAATTGACGATGAAAAAAATATATAAACAATACGCAATGCAATTCATTTTATTAGTTTTACAAAATAAAATTTCACTTAGAACTTCCAGATATTTTTGTTGCTAACCATCCAAGTCCATAAAAATATAAGGGTATATATCCAATGAATAGGAACGTTAAAATAATACTGTAAACTACAGTACGGCCCTGCAAGTAGTTACTAGTTCAAGTTTACAAGATTATGCGCGATCTGTTGTTGCGGACTCTCAGCATCTAGCGATTGTGGTGGCTTACAAAACTCACCGAGATGCGATGCAAAATAACCTTTAGAACTGTGTACTACACCTAGAATATTTTCACACCAAGACCCAGAGAATAAAGTCGAAGAGGCAGAGTTGGTTATTTAAATTAAGGTAGTGTGCGGTACGGCAAAAACATTGAGAGTGCCGTCGTTAGGGTACAAACGGAGTTGCATTTATTTATGAAATGTAAATTCATCTGATTGTAATAACAAAACTGGAGCCACTGCACTCTATATTAAGATGTATTATTTGCATTCAGGAGCGTTGCGAACGTGTGACCGTGTGAGTAAAGAGTTACAGATGGAATAATGACCACAATATACATACATATTTCATTTACGTATTAGCACTACATACCTACAAATGTGATGTTATTGAAGCGAATCTTGGAACCTATATTAGTATTGTATTTTAATTTACCGATTAAAATTAATTTTAGTTAATTAATTTTCTGTCTTTCCGATTGCGTACAAGCCGAAGCTCTTTAAGAGTAGTGTCAATCGGCACCTTCTGGGTAAGCTCGCTCCATCGTCGACCTCATCTTTGTCCATGCGGCTAGATTGAGGTCAAGAGCAAACCCATTTTTAATAAAAAAGATACTTGATCGTAATATGTTGAATTACTTACGTTTAAGTTTGCGAGGGACCTGCTCGTCTTGTTGTTCAGGCGAATAAAAAAACGTATAAACTACTGGGCTTTCAAATTACACCATATGTGGAAATGTCGAACCGCCCAATCCAGTTTCACAACATTTGTCAAATTTCAAAAACATACAATCCTCAAGTGCGTCACCAAAACGTCATAATACTAATTTAATACGAAATTCATGGAAACGTGTGTAGTTTTCGTTGAATCGATACAAGTGCGAGGACACGATATCGTGATTGTCCGGCGCGTGCGGACACTAAACTTGAACCGTTAAAGGATATTCTAAAAAAAACAGGACGGAATACAGACGAGAATCGTGTTCCGTACAAAAACTATATTGAAATGAGAATATATGTAATATTAAATAAATTATAAATAGTAGTAATCATTGCTATAGTTAAAATTTTGGTTAGTTTAGACTGTAAAATCAGGCTTAACATATTTTTTTTACTAACTATTAATTGAAAGAAATAATTAAAACCAATCACAGCTATAATTGGATTCAATACTATCCTAACCATATGAAACATAAGACAGATCTTTCAGTTTAGTTTCTAGTTTTGTCTATAGCATGAATGGGCCGGCTTGACCGGGTCGTTACCACTTTCTGAAAGAAGACTGACGTAAAGTAGTGGCTTGTGGGTGAGATATCTGGAGGCCCAAATCCCCTAGCCTTCGCGATCCCTTAATTATTCCCTCCCTTTAAGGTCGGCAACACGCATTTAATTCTTTTAGTATTGTGGGCGTACATGTGCGGTGGTACACTTGCCATCAAGTGACCCCCTTGCTCGTTTACCGGTCTATGGAATAAAAAAACATCCAAGAAATGCGTCAATGATCAATCATCTCGTATCGGCGCCGTAAACGGAATGCTAAAATATATTGTAACCATGTCGAGGCACACGAGGGGCGTGTTGAGTGACGTAACGTTTCGTGACCGTTGAAGCGTGACTATGCTGACCAGCCGATGCGGGATCCTCTTATCGGTCAATGGTTTACAACCAAAACGCATGTGATGATTTACAAATGGTCAGAGGTGTCAATGGTAAAATAATTGGAAAATTTAAGACAACTTTTGTTCGCGAATTTTAATATTCTATTATAAGGGTTTGTAGACTATTTGATTTCAAGGTCGATCATTCATTATGTTTATGACTCAAAAGAAAAAACATATCAATTATTTATCTGGGTTTAAATATTTCCTCGATAAGAAATAGATCAACTATAAAATCTTCGGGAGAAAACGCTGTTTACGAAAATTGAGTTAACTCTGCGCGAGATGCACGTTCTTCTTTAGTCTGTATTTACCCAATAATGAGTTTAGACCTGTTGGCAAGTGGCATTGTAGACAAGCGATTTTGCTCTGTCCAAGTCCTAATCCCACTTCTTCCTGCCACACTCACCAGATTGTCTGATAGTCAGCCTGCCCCCGTTTCTGCGACCACAGACTGTACTTAGTGTACTGTTTTAAATTTTAGAATCAATTAACTTGTATTGTTAATAGAACGATAGCTCCTACTCTTGATCAAATTCCCGATCCTCGAACCTGATCAGATAACATCCTTGGTGCTGTAGCGAGTTGGCGGCTGTGACACAAGAGGACGCGGGTTCGATTCCCGTACATAGATAAATATTTGCGTGATTCATAAATATTGGTATATTCACAAAATATCCACTAATATTTGTTTCGGGTCTGGGTGTTGTAAGACCGAAAGTGTCTCGCAGTTCCTGATACCCGCGACACAAGATTCTTATCTTACCGTGGGGTCAGGGCTATGTGTGTGACTGTAGGTGTATTTATTATTATTATAATTTTATTGTTATCTGTTTTACGTCTGGGTGTTGTGAGACGGTAAGTCCCTCGTAGTTCCTGATTTCATGATACAGGTTAACCTAGTAGAACTACATTTAGAACAAAATCACTTACCAACATTTTACCCATCTCGGCGTGACGAATAGTCAATTGTTTTTCAAGTCTAAATATATTATGATTAAGAAAACGTGACGAATATGCTTGTCTTTGTGTTCGTCGCGGTAGTACAACCACTTATCGCGTCTGCAACAATATAAATGTTACGAAATGCATACATTTGCTGTACTTGATGAAAAATCGTTTTTCAACGTAACAATATTACGATGCTATATTTATTAGTATGTACATTGAATCAATTAACATAGATTCATTGGTAGCTTGCTCGAGAAATTCAAATGCAGAAAATCGTTCTAAATGTGCAAAGAAAAAAACACAAGGCACTAGACATTTAATAACAATAACAGGCTCTAAATAAGTACATTAAATATTGTAAACGAGGTTGAATTATGCCGAGCCCCTTTCCAGAAGGCATATAACAAAGACATTTCAAACTGACACAACACTCTGTTCTAGGCGCCAATAAAACCATATTCGCAGTCATAATCGACTAATCGGAAATATATTTCAAAGTAATAACTGTCCAATCTCAAATGTCACATTGTAATGAAATGGGGACTTTATATAAACGGTATAACTTTTTGACTTGAAATTATATCAACATTAACAAAGTTAGTGTCAAAGCGTTCCAGTAAGTTCAGTCGTAATAAGTTTTGTTTATTGTCTCCATTATACCATACTTCTATGGCAAAAATGTTAGGCATTAATGTAATTTAATAATAATTGAATAGCTAAATTGTTGTCTTATTTGTTATGGTGTCGTGTTTAAATCTAGAAATATATTTATTGATTTTAGGGATAATTAAATAAACCGCTGCACTAGATTTACTCAAAACTCCAAAGTAATTCACGCCTGATTTGAGAAGAACAGGACGTCCTATAGAAACGTGAATAAGATACTTACCTATGTCATTTTCATCCAACGTTGTGCTATTATCAAAAAGATTTCAAGCCTATTCAACAGATAGTCATTTTACATCAAGTCCTGTAATTCGGTTTCTTCCTGTAACTATAGAATTCAAATTCTCAACATAAGATTCTAGCTTTTATTTCTCTGATTTGTCAATTGAATTCCTGTGTTACATAATTCGACAGGCTTATCAAAATATTTGACAATTGAAAAGTCAATTTCTCAATTACAAAGAGAGACATTGTCAGCTTCAGCGAAGTCGGGAGCAGTCACAGTTATCTATAAAGTGGTTCATTGTTCACCTCATGTGCCTGATGGATTCTGTACTGCACCAGATAATAAGTCACGATTGATCGCCTCAAGCTGTCATATTATGGTTAAAAGCATAGGAGGTGGCGATTCATAAATTATTTAACTTGAAAAAAATGGAGGAGGGTCAATTCTACGCGTTAGTCTAGTTTTTTATATTCTTACTTTACACGTATTTTTTTTATTTACCCATAATTTTTACATAGCGAGACAATTTCGATGATTTTTTCTTTGTTTGATAGGTTAAGGCTCAAAGATGGCCTCACTTAAATTTTGAGAAAATATTGCACCCCTTAGGGAATAAAATCGAAGTAAAAAGTCTAAAACTTAGGCATTTATGCACAGATTTTGACGATGTCACTAATAAACTATAATTGCAAAACTTTTAACTCAAAATAAACATGATTCAAGTAATTATAAAGCTAGAAACAAAATTAGCCAAATTTGAATCGAAACTTTATTTATTTATTTTGTGCCAGTTTTATTTTTATATCATAGTAAATATCGTCATAAATATTATATTCTAATTTTGACTAATTTAATGACCGTAAGCAAAGCTCTCTGTATGAGAGCTAAATTATTTCCCACGAGACATATAACAGTATGGTTATATACGTCGCGGGAACCAGTCACTATCAAGATCAATATATTGAAATAAAACTAATTTAAACGTATTTTATGGCGGAGGATTCCAACGTTTCGAAAACTTCAGTCTTCGTGGTCACGGGGTGGACTGAGGTATAATAAAAATCCGCGATAAAATCCGTTTATATTAGTTTTATTTCAATGAGTAATATTCGCGTAAACGTAAGAAATCATTAAGATCAATATATTTATAAAACCCACCCCAACATCCCAACCCTCCAGGAAACCATCTGGACTTAACAGAAACCTAAAAAAAAGTAATCTCTCTCAACTACACAGCAACAAAAGGACTTTACAAATGAGATAGGTCAACGGAAAAGGAAACAACTTATAACTTGTAAACCACAGTAAGCGTAGGCGCGCAGCTCGTGACTTGGACCGCCGGTGCCGTATGTTTGGGCGTATCGGTTATTCGCTCGATACGTTTAATCTAACGTTTCGTATCCGGTTAATCTATCGTCATTACATTTGCGGTGGGCGGACACTCACTGACGTAACATATCATATCGTGTTTTTATATTAATATCGTCGGGAATTAGATTTGAACCATCTGCGTGATGCGATTGGATAGCGCCTTGACGCCTTGAATTACATTGCATAATTTATTGACGGTCATAAATATATACAATATACGTTGTACCTATCGCCTTATTGGTCTAGTTTTAAGGTATTTAAACTGAGAAATTATGAGATTCTTGGTTCAAATACCAATCCGGGCAATCACAACTTATGTTACCAACTAATCCACGAACTCGAACAACCATAAATATAAAGGCAGGCTTCTGATGGTCATGTCAAGAGTCAGACACGTGTATCAGTGACATAACGCTATTTATACTATGACGGTAGCGTCACGTCAAGTCAATCAAGAAAGCCTGCATCTGAGACTTCTCTACAAAAAATGTCAAAGGTATGTGAAGTCTGCCAACCCGCATTTTACTAGCGTGGTGAACTAAGGCTTAATCTTTCTCATTCGTAGAGTAAGCACAGACCTAGCAGTGGGACACAATACAGATTTTTTTTAATTAGAGATGGGTTTTTTCTCTTGACCTCAATCTAGCCTTACCCAGAAGGTGCCGATTTATACTACTCTTAAAGAGCTTCGGCTTGTTATAAACACACTAACCGTTGTGTGTTATATAAATATATCTTTACTGCTTCCTTGGTTTGACGTCACTGGCGCCTTCAGTATAGCGTTATGTATTGACAGCGATGTCGCTGACGCACGGGTCTAACACATAATACGAACATCGAAACTCTGCCCTAAACGCATACTAATAATAGTTGAATACTCGTATGTCCAGACGACAAAACTGGTTCCCTAGGAAAAAAACTTACACATTAATATCATTATAGGTACAATACAGCTGCGCTCTATTTATGTGGGTGATACGATCTGACCTACAGCTCGGAGATAATTTAAATACATCTCGTTAGTAGATTGAACTTTTTACGCAATAATATAATGCTGTTTTGCATGGAGCCAACGTTTCCGTTCATATTTATAGTATCGCATTCTTACGTTGTTTTGTTGTGGTAGAGCCACGCTGTAGACAATTTTGCCTTCAGCAGCTCGACCGGATTGTTGCCACTATCTCACAGCGAACCAACGTAAAGTAGCGACTTCTAGCTACGTTTCGTACGATGGTTTGATCCGGGACTCAAATCCCTCTCTGCTTCAAACCCCTAAGTATCAATTTCCTTTAAGATCGGCCTCGTGGCCATGATTCTTCTAGTATTATAGGCGTTAATGTGTGATGAAGATCATTTGACCAGTTTGTTCATTTAGTGGCAAATGCTTTCAAAGAACTTAAATATTAAAAACCGTTTTTAGGATAGCCACAAACGCGTTTTTTTTATCCGAGCACGGCACACAAGGTGGGTCACTATGGCAGGTTTTAACACCAGTGTACGGTGGTCGCTATCCGGTCGGATACGAATATCCTCCCACCAGCAAATCCAGCGTTTGTTTATAACTAACTCCACAAATCCCTGAACAAGTTGCTTAGTAACTTAAAACGTAAATCACACTATAAATGCGACCACGACACAGACACCAAGGCCGTACAAAGCCGGATCGAACATCGCCTAGTGAGCGGCCGAACTGTGAACTATTGAGTTGAACTTTTATCACTCTATTGTTGTTAAAACTTTAAAGAATGTCATAGCGCCACGCCTATCGTTTTTGAGTCGAGTGTCAAAGGGTTCACGTAGGCCTTGATCAATTGAATTTCGTGATGCCTGTTGTCATTTTGTCTTGAGTTTTAATACTTTTTTAAATAGTAAATGACAAAATAATAGCAAGGTGGTTCACTTGAATCTATGTGATCCCCATTTACAATACCAGAGTAATCGTGATGAAGTGCCTGCCATTATGGAACTTAATCCCTGTTGGATTTGTTGATGAGACCTAATTATTTTTGTACCTGGTTGCTTCTGTTTATGGGCAGGCGTGGGGCTTACCATCAGGCGAGCGACCAGCTCGTTTCGTCATTCAAGCTATTAAAAAAACAGTATTCCATTAATATTTATATAGACTACTACGTCTTACGAAGTTAATGGCCATTTATTTATATAAAAGCTCTTAAATGGAATTTTGTTTACTTACAAAATACCTCTTAAAGTGTATCAAATGTTAGTTTACACATTAGACCGCATTTCTCGGATAAGTTGGATACGATATGACATTTCACTAAGTACTCTATAAACTACGTTTACGCCTCCAGCCCGTTTGCCCACTTATTCCATAAAAAAAAATCACATATGCTTTAAAACTACACCACCAAGGTAGCCTAGGTTATTACCACCACTTTTTTAATAATCATTTTAAAGAGTTGTGTTGGAGTTAGAAAAGTGGTTACATACGGAAAAAATTGAATGTATTAATATTGCAAGGATATATCACACACTAAAATATACACAATCGTTGAAACTTATAATAGTTATATATTTGTTGTCAGGTGGTTCTAGTGCGCGGTCACTACGTGTCGTACCTGCCGCTGTGCAGCCGCAACGAGCCGGTGTTCCTGGCGGTGTGCACGCCGCTCGCGATGCCCGAGACGCGCGAGTGCGTCGTGCACGGCGCCACCAACGTCTTCACCACCGTGCACGCCATGGACATGAAGATACTGCACATCGATACTAAGTAAGTGTTCTAGTGCGCGGTCACTACGTGTCGTACCTGCCGCTGTGCAGCCGCAACGAGCCGGTGTTCCTGGCGGTGTGCACGCCGCTCGCGATGCCCGAGACGCGCGAGTGCGTCGTGCACGGCGCCACCAACGTCTTCACCACCGTGCACGCCATGGACATGAAGATACTGCACATCGATACTAAGTAAGAGTGATAGGTCAATTAACATACAGCCAGAGCCGTTGCTATAGTTTAAAACTCAAAAGATCTGCCACTCCCGGCAATTCTCATTCATTGCCATAAATGTCAGCAGCTAGCGCAGTACCTAAGCCTCCAGAATTGGTCATTTGGAGGCAGGATTTACCATTTATCAACATGTGGCCCAATTAACTTGTCTGCTAACTAAATTATCGGAGAGTTTTGGCGGGAATTCTGTCAGTGCGGACCTTGAATACTTCCACACCGATATTTCATCATTCTTGTGAAGACTTCAGAGTAAATTATACTTGTCATTGGCGAAATGCATAATAATGCGAAGCTATAAATAAAAAAGAAGAAGAACTAAATTATCCATCTTAAGAAATTGGATAATACAAATTAGGTTACAATGTCAGGATCTAACCTCAGTTTAAACGATTATACGAAATCAACTGTAAAATAGGTAAACGCTAAGTAGCTACTTCCTCATGCAAATCTTCATTACCCGCTTCAATACAAGGTCCTGCGAACAATATTCAATAGGTTATTGATGAAACTGTCACTGGGTCTGCGTCAGAGGCAGTATGACAACATCTGTATTGAATCGTTTCATATTCATGCCCTTCACCGTCGACTCAATGGGATAAAGCGGCTCAAATATGCAATGGTAAACAGTGGTCAGATGGTCACTTGCACCACAAACTTGCAATTTTATGCGGACGTCGCGCGATGAAATTTATTGGTTCAGGGAAACCGTGTAGGTACATTTTAATGTTGATTTCTGGTTTGTCGTAAATATATTTCTTGAGGAATTTTGTTTAATGCGACAAAATGTTGAAGCTCTAAGCTCAATGCTGAATCACCAAGTTCCGAATTCTCGTTTGATGTGTTTATTATTTAGTTACCTCTTGAAAACATTATAGAGATCTAAGAATGTGCTCGTGAAAAGTGATATCGGGATCTCCTAGCTGTTAGTTAGTTCCTAGCTTGTATAAATCTGTTTTCAACCAGAATAATTTTTTAGTTATACATTAGCCTCCGTGGCGCAGTAGGCGAGTAGCCAGCTGTGCAACGAGAGACCGTGGGTTCGTGCCCCGCACCGAGACAAATGTTTGTATGATCTACAGATATTTGTTTCTAGTCTGAGTGTTGTGAGACCGAAAATCTCTCGTAGTTCCTGCTACCCACGACACAAAACTCGTAACTTACTGTGGGTCAGTACTATATGTGTGAGTTTTGGGTGTATTTATTATTTATTTAAAACATATATCTGGGTTTCGCTCACAAATTTTTTCGCGTGTAAAAATGTTATTTCCCATGTAAACTTTGCTATCCTTTTATCGCTTAGGAGTAACATTTCAATAGTTCCTTTTTAAATAACGTTTAATATATTAAATCAACATGCTCCCAAAATTACTTACCCAAAATTTCGGTCCTTTAGAAATTTCCATTCACAAAAATTCATATTATTATGCCGTATATAATTTCACGGTTATGAAATAAAAGTTTCACACCTTTCGATCCGAAACCAGTCGTCAATCGACATCCAGTGTTCCGTATCAGTAATGTAAACACGGGCTGTCACCTGCTCGGAAGCAGACGCTCTTTGCATACAATGAGCGACAAGCTCCCGTGAAACCAAAGGGCAGCCACAAACACTACTCAACAGTTTCGTTGTTTATTATATCTTAGAATTTATGTTGTCCTGGTATTTGTGAAAGTTATTGTTCGATGGTTTAAGGACAGGCAACAATTTTTTTTCCATTGAATGACGAGACGAACATGGCGCTCGCCTGATGGTAAGCTCCACGCCTGCCCATAAACAGAAGCAACACCACACAGAACTTTGAATTAAAAAGCACTGCATGGCACTGAACTGCGCTCGTCACCTGGAGACATAAGATGTTAAGTCTCATAATGCCCAGTAATTTCACTGGCTTCAATGTCCTTCAAACCGAAACACAACAGTGCGACAGGTGGTTAAGTCTTAAGTGGTCGATGGTTTAAGGACACACCTAAATCGTAGGAAACAATTATATTATAGTAACATTTTACAAGGCTTCTATTTCACGCCAGTTTTCGTTGGTAACAACTCTGTCGAGTCGGTCCATTCATGCCACCTATCTACCATGGTCGATAACCTTGCATTATTCAAGGTTTATAATATATAAGGTTTATATATTATAAACCTTGAATTTATTTATTTTACAAAATAAATAAATTCCTTTTTGTCACAGTTACGGTCGTGGTCGTGACCTTTAATTAACAAGCTATTAATTAACGATTAAAAGTCATGCATAAATCTAATGATCAGAGGTTTATTTACACGTTGATTGTCATTGACTTGCTGACGCTACATTATATGATCACATCGAGGATAGCTTGGTATCATAGCTAATAAACTGCCTGAGCTATGGAATTTCATTTTATCACACGCCTGAACAAAAAGACAAGCAAGTGGCGTTAGGAAGCGCTATACTACCCCATAGATTATACACTTAAATACTACCCCATAAACAGTCCCAACATCACTTAAAACTTGGAGTTACAAAGTAGTATATGGCACTGAACTGGGCTCCTCATCGCCAGACGTAAGATTTCAAGTCTCACAATGCCCAGTAAATTTATTGGTTTCAATGACCTTCTAAGTTAAACAAACCTACTTGCATCAGAAGTAGACAAAGCAGAGATACCTACACAGTTGACTAGTCAATTGAGACCATTTCTCTTAGCTTTTGAAATATACTAACAAAATATTCCGCATAACTAATCTAAAGAAGGTAACTTGGTCATAAAGCATCTAAACCAATCATAAAAAGATGTAAAAAATTTAATAAAACTTGGAAAAAGTGTTAAACATAAGTCAAACACATTAAAATGTGGCTTAAAACCCGAATCTAGTGCGTTTGTTGGTTTTTGTTCCTCATTTTTCTTTATCAGGTCTTAACCAAGCCTCATAGCCTTCGTGGCGTAGTGGGCTAGTAGTTGGTTGTGAAGCTAGAGGCCACAAGTTCAGTTGCCACATATATATTTTTCGAATCTGGGTGTATTTTCTCCTCAAACGGGTTGACGTCAGGCAAAGGGCCGGTTATAAAAATTGCAAGCCACATTTATCTGTAACATCTGTAAATGCATGCAAAACATGTTGCACCGGCACAACTGCGAGTAAAAATTTATATGGGACTCAACCAAGAAATAAAATCTTTCAAGCAAAAAAAGAATTATTCAAATCAGTGTATATTTGTCGGAGTATGCGTGACCAGACATAAAAGTATACAGGGTTAATTTTAAAACACCAGCAACCTCGCAGGACCAGATAGCTGACCCCATACGGAACAACTTTTGTTCTACGAGTTTGTATATAACTCAATATATTTTAAAAAAATGATTTTACAAGTTTTTGTTGTGTCGTATTTTTCTTCGTAGCGTTCGGCGTGCGCGCGCGACTCAAAGGCGCCGCTCAGCTGGCTCGGGCGATGACCTTCAACGCTAGCCCGGTTCCCCACGCTTCGCGTGTTTGCTTACGTAATCTGCGATGCGTGTAGGTAACATTCAAGACGGAAATTAAATGAATACTTATTTTTGTATGAAAATAAAATCTAACAAATTATCAAAAGTCGTAGAACAAAAGTAGTAGCTTATAACCTTAGGTATCTACCCCTGCGAGGTTGCTGGTGTTTTAAAAATAACCCTGTATATGAATCACGACCCTCCTCCATCTTGAAGTTAGTTAAAAATGATGTGCAATTTTTAAGGAATACCTAGGTTATGTATAAACATGATTTATGTATGAAATCTCGGTGCAAAATGTTTATTTACACTATCTGCAAGTTCATTAAAATAATGGAAGAAGGTGTTTTAATCGTGCTAATAAAATAACTTAATGTAAATGGGCCTTAACATATTATACTCATCAC
Organism: Amorpha juglandis; assembly: GCA_949126905.1. NCBI lineage: Eukaryota > Metazoa > Arthropoda > Insecta > Lepidoptera > Sphingidae > Amorpha > Amorpha juglandis. Next base: position 8,244,808 of record OX421387.1, on the reverse strand, counting down.
GCACACTCGTATATCGCAGTGTCCATAATGTTCTACTACATGTACTCGTCATAAACATTATTGTTCTGTCTTTATGAAAACATTCTACGATTTCCAATGAGCACTGACGCCATATTTAATATACGCACGATCGCGTGAATTATGTAATGAATTTAAATGATTTTCGGTTTGCGACTGCGATGGCTGTTTGCACGGTAATTTTGTTATGATTAGAATCTTTATTAGACGACCTAGATACGGTGTTTACTATGCTGCGGAGTATAGTGATTGATATAACATTTTGTTAGGTTATGTGTGGTTTAGGTTTTTTTTTATGTTTACTAAGCGTATGTAATTTGTCTATAGTACCCTTTAATGGCAGTATCTTTTTTATTTCTGCCTGGTGTTGACCTGGTCTATAATGTCAGGACCGACTCCTATCATGATTTGGCGGTGGATTTGGGGCGACCCACCGTATGACCCCCACAACTCGCAATGGAGCGATCAGCCCCAAGAGCATGTCTTCTGACTTTTCTAAGTTATGTGTATAATATTTGTTAATGTTATGAGAAGATAATTGTTATGAGAATTGATAAGAATTTCCAAGATATCTGCCAACCCGCATTAAGCCATCGTGGTGGACTAAGGCCTAACCACTCTCATACAGTTGAGGAGACCCGTTCTCAGCAGTGGGTCCTATATAATACAGGGCTAGTAAACCCATTACGTATACATTTTATTTATATTTTTCTTTTCTGACCGAACTGCTGGACCAAAAAACTGACAGCGTATTTTTATTGTAGTAAGTAGTGAAAAGGGGACAAAACATTTCGTATGTAACGCCGGTGGAGCCGCGAGCGAATGGTAGTCAAGAGTAAATTAATATAGCAAACGACCAAATCTAATTATTTAATTCTTCTATACATTTCTATGGCCATTTTATTGTAGTTTCTGACGTCATTGAAAACTATAACGTCAATACTATTACACGTAATAATGAATATTTCATCTCAACTCGTATAATGATGTCGGAACTGAGATTTACTCGGTAATCAGATTACAAGGTAATATGTACGAGATATATATGAGGTTATTTCTTTAGAATCATTTAATATAGAAGCCATTAAGCTAAAAATATAATATGAAGTAATAAAAATTACTGTAATTACTGTAATAGAGCCATGCTGTAGACAGCTTTGTCTACAGCTTGAAAGGGCCCACTAGACAGAGTTAGGACCACTGTCTCACAGAAAAATAACGTGAAGTAACAGCTTACAGCTTACTTTATCATTTCGTAGGTTGAGTGAAATTTCCGGAGGCCCAAATCCCCTCCAACTTCCCAATACCTTTCTTAAGATATCGGCAATGTACCCATGATTCTTCCCACTGTTTGTGTTCACAAGTGGTAGAGATCACATACTCTCAGGTGACCTTGTTGTTCGATTGCCAGCCCCTGCTATAAAAATAGCTATGATAGAAAGAGATTCAGCAGTATTTACAAGTTTTATAATAGTAATTAGTTTTATCACTCCAATATATTATGAAGATACTTACTTAGATACTTTTATTTTAGGCTCCACCCGCGTGGATGCCTTTTCCTGAGATAAGAAGTAGCTAATGTCCTAATCCAGATCTAAGTGTGCCATATTTCCTAAAACTGTTTAGCCGTTAATTAGACGTAATTGATTAACAAACATTCCAATTAATAAACGTACAAACTCACAGACATCTAAACTTTCACATGTATTAAATAAATAGGAAGTAGGATCTTCGTTCTAAACAAAGTCAACTGACTAAATGAATTGAATCACAAACGGTTTGACACAAGGTCACATTGTAAACAAAAACATAACCTCAAAAAAATAATCTGTATAATTTTTTTTAAAAGTTATCACCGTCATGACCAAGGCTGTATCATTTGAACTGCCATTTATCCTAATTATTCATATATAAAAAATCAGGAACGACATTAATAAGCAATCACGTAAGTCGGAAGGTGTGCAAATATTAAACAAATTCGATCATTGTATGGACAAGGTCTTATATGATTGATAGATGCGATGACCCCAACAATTGTGGTTCTGTCAAGTTTACTTTTATTATGTTAATTGCATGTTATTTAAAAAATTACAACATAATACAAATCTAGTATGCTTATGAACGTAACGATATTATAATAACGGTCTCTACTCGCTATTGTAAATGATAGAGACACCTTGTACACAATTTTCTCTATAAAATGAATGGGCCTGATCGACTAAAGTAGTACTAGTGTTACAGAAAACCGATGTGAATTGACATCTTGTTTCTTATAGTGGGGATAGTTCTGGATGCCCAAATTCCTTTCCTTTAAGGAAGGCAACGCCTCCATTCTACTGATATTGCAGGTGCTCATGGGCGTAGATTACTTATCATTAGGTGACCCACTTGATCGTATGACGACTGCTAAAAAAGGTGTAATATGTGTAAGCAGAGTAAAAAATGAAAATAAAGTCAAAATTCTTTTTCCCCTCAAAGATTTTTCTGATCTTATCGTGGTTTCAGGATATATTAATTCTTAAAACACTATAGTCAGTTGTGATATAAAAAATAAACTCTAAAATATTATATTGTGACAATCCATGACCTACTTGATAAGTACTAAGAAAACAAGTGCCTATCATCAACAGCGAATAAAAATAAACACTTACTAAAAAATTAATAAACGTAGACAGAGTATTGAAGATGCACTCAACAATAATTGATTGTATTATAATAATACCTTTGGATGATAAGACAAATAAAATAAAGCCTAAATATTAGGAAATAACGAAACTTCTCGTTCAAATTATTGTCACGCACGATACCAATGATAATTTAAGGTTAAGAATTTTGATTATTTAGAATTCACTTGTGATGTTCCTATATTTTTTCTTGTTTATTGTGTATTATTTTATCTGCATAGTTCATTATCGTAGTTAGTATTCATTAGTATCATAGACCTACATTTTTAAGATGATCCCAAACTACTGCAAGAACAAATCTTCTATTAACCCCTTAGTCTTGATACAAATCTACCTGTTATTGGCATAATATAACACCGCTACAACTTTGGCCAGTGTTTTAAATAATAATAATAACCTGGTTAACCTGTATCGTGGGTATCAGGAACTTCGAGGTACTTGCGTTCCCACGTAGCGTTTACTATTACTATTACTCTTATTTATCTTCTTGTATAATTGTCCAGTAGCGAGTGGCACTTGGGTTGGGAGCGGAGTTCGTTGCATGGCGTCAGCTGGTACCATCTTCTACATCCTGACTGCTGCAAGGAAGCCCAGAGCAAGCATCGACTGAGTAAGTTTACATTTTAACAACTTTCTTTTCACTAGTTAAAACATAAGTATAACTGGGGTTATAGTTGTAATCGGTACGTACGCAGTACGTGCTGCTCGTTTCTAAGCGGTAGTGCCATGCGGTAGACAATTTTGTCTACAGCATGAATGAGCCGGATCGACCGAGTTGTTACTACTGTCTCACAGAAAATCATTGTAAAGTAGCAGCTTGCTGTTGCGTTTCGTACAGTGAGTGAAATATCCAGAGGCCCAAATCCTCTTTCCCAATCCCATAATTATCCCGTACCGTTAAGGTCGGCAACGTAACCATAATTCCTCGAGTACTGTGGATATTCATGAACGGTGGAGGTAATTTACATAATAAGATAAAGATATTATTAATGCTAACAAGTAAACAATTAAAAACAAACATAAATTATGAAGCCATAAAGTTAGTGCGGCGTTTAGTATTTATAATAAAGCCACTAATACAACATGCCAAGCCATGCTATTCTTAATGGATTCTGAATATCTATGACCATTACAATCAATGATTAATGATACAAAACTTAACCAGAATTTGGATCGTGGGAACAAAGAACTAAGTCTACTTGTGCCTTACCGCCTAGCATTTTGTCTGAACAAATGCTGCACAAAAGTCGTTTCACTACGTTTCTGTTACATACATTAACCTTTGGACAATTCTGATCAAGAAACAATGTACATTTCAAAGACTGAGCACTCAACTAGGGAAACAAAGAAGTATTTCTAAGTTACTATTCTTGTAAACTGTATAATATATTGTGTGTTGTTCTTATCTTGATAAATATCAACTCCTTAGCATCAGATGCTCATTAACTATTCATAATAATATAGCAAGCACAATACCTATTATTTTTTCCGGTTCAGCAAATTCAAGGACATACTAGAGCAAAAGTTCAACGCCCTTAAAATTTTCATGTATAAAGGCAATAAAAACATTACGTATATTTTAAAAATTACGAGGAAAATTTTGCAACCGCCTATCTCATATGTGCATCTCTCGCGATCCCTCGATAACCTACGACAAAATGGTACAGTTTAGCGTAAACATTATCTGCACAAAGGAACACGTTAGAGAAAGTCCTAAATTGACGCTTGCAACGTGACGCTCGTGTGTGAACGCCACTACGTGAGCGATTAAATCGACTAAAATAATACCCGACTCGACTAAACTGTCAAACCATAAACAATTTGCAGCGGTGTGTGAAAACAAACTTCTTGTTGGGAAAGGCGTAATCACGCTTGACAGTTTTTTAATTTCAACATTATATGTAGGAAGTCGAAAGAAAAAATATTTTTTAAGATTTACTCCACATGTCATGCAGCTACACTTGTTATTTTTATTATTAAACAACATTTACACCTATTTCCAGTATGAGAATATTAATTACATAGATTTACATTCATATCGTCATGTCAGTGGTAAGTTGCGCGTAGGCAGGCCGCGAGAACCGCTCGCAAATCAAACACACTTAGCAGCACATAGGCAAAATAAGTGGTTCTCAGATAAATACATGAGATTACACTAAACCACTACAATCATGGCAATCGTCAATCTATACTCGCCTGTCTCGTAAACTCGACTGAGGACATACTGGTATAGATTTAAATGTTCACTTAAGCCACAGACCTAATTTTGTGTCGAGTCTTTGTTTATTTTAAGAAATATACATGCAATAAGCTATAACTGCTAGCTGCATACATCCAAATATGGTATAGAAGATTTCTGTATTCATTTTAAAAGTGCGAAATAACAAAAGCGTGTCTGATTCCAATATCTTGATTCTTGTTCAAGTTCAATTGTTGTTGTCAAGCGTTTTTCAAGGTGGATAGGACAAATTACAAGGATCTACAAGTACATACGAACTTTTCAAAAGCCATTATACCTAAGATAAAACCACGTTAGCATAGCAAGATTTGGTCAAAAGATTCATTTATCCAAATACCCCGCGACACTCCAATCAATTAAGGTTTCCAAATCAATTATATCTGACCACAAATCAAGATCAGCAAAACTAAGATCACTTTCAAATAATTCAGTAGGCAAAGTGGGTAGATTATTCAATACTATATCGCTATTGATTTAATTTAAATCGAGATTATCTGAGATATTAGCATTCATTTCCATTCTTTGTGACAGTGCAATGTGAATTTATTACGATTTGCGATCTGATATTGGACATGTCGAGAATTCTATTAATTATTGGCTCTACGCTATGCATTGATTCTGTCAATTGGAGTGTTGCATTTGCATATTATGGGTTCATTTCTTTGACTATTCATTGGTTTTCAACGTTCAGTTGGTGACAATTAAGTATTTTGGCACATAACCTCTCAGCTGAATTATAATGACAGCCTCTGTGGCGTAATACGTGTGTAGCCAGCTGAATAGAAGTATCAGGTCTAATCCTCGCACCGTGACAGATATTTGTGTGATCAATAAATACTTGGTTCGAGTCTGAGTATTATAGGATAATAATAGATCCTGATGCCCACGACACGGTTTAATCTACTTTGGAGTCAGGATTATGTGTGTGACTGTTTGGTGACCTACGAACAATGCAAGTAAAGACCTAAATGCCTATACTTCATACACTATGAACTGCCGTGTAGGCCCATCGCGTATAGGTATGTATACAATCTATGTACTAGCCCCTGCAATATTGTTGATTTGCATAAATGCTTTATATTATAAATGCTATTTTCCATAATAAATTCCAAAGTTTTTTTTATTAAGATCTCAGCAGTAGACGTAACGTTTACATAGGTTTTAAATTAAATATAATCTTTGGTCTGAATTACTCAATTTTGAATCGTAAAACATTATTTAGATTAGTAAAAGCACATGTAATTACCAAACCCATTTGAAAATCAGCACAAATACCCATTTACCTGCAGGTCATAAAGGATACTTGCGCTAAGATCACAATTACCTCCCTCGTACATAAATTAGTTAAGCAAATGAAGCGAGCCTTTGAACGGTTTTCGCTTAATGAGTGCTAAGGTCTTAGGTCCGGCGATTGTCGAGTAGTGTACCAGGATTTGTATTATTGTGGGCATTAATTGTATGCTGTAGGTAATTAAATAGGCATTCTGACCCGTATCGGACACAACGTTGAACACCTACGATGCCTGTGATAGAAGTCAGATTATAAATTTATATAGTGCAGTTTATTTTCTAACGTGTTGCTTTGTCTGAGCTATAACTTTGATTTGTGTGAAAGTGCCAACTGTCTATAATAGTGACAGACACATATTTTCTCTACACAAAAAAAAAATTGCACACAAAAGCAAGTGGTCCAAGAACAAGTTTAATTATCTGATCTTAAATGTCCGTACCTAATCTTGAAATATTTTGAAAATATTACTGAAATTCAATATAAGAATAGTTATAAATATAAATTATTTTCGAGAAATCGCTCAATCGATTGTACAATTTCTATCAATTCATCTTGTACAGTATACACGATCTTTCACTATTGTAGAAAATGTTATTTATTATGTTTCTGAATGGCTAAATAAAGTAAGTTAGCTAAATAAATTAAAGTTTATTATGTAATGTATATGTTAATTACTTTATATGGCTTTATGGACTACAAAAAGAAAACAAATCTCATTCTGCATATTTAAAAATATTTATCATATAATAAACGTCGAATAAAACCATCATCGGCGTAAATAGACAATAAATGTTGAATAAATCAAACATAAAATTAACACGAAACTACTAAATAGTAAAGCCATAAAGGTCGTTCTATGTGGCCGACACCTTATACGGTTTGCTATGATTATGATCATGTCTAGAGATGGGCATGTAAATTACTATCATAACATTGTCAAACTTTTTATCGGCACCTGCCAGGGGAATTTCAACTTTATAGTTTAGCTCTTAATGAATAGAATGGTAATGGTGGTCTATTCGGCGATTATCTGATATGTACTAATTTTCAATCCATTCAATTATACCAATCACTACTCGAATCGATTTTATGATTGTTTGTTGTGTCAATTTTGAATATTAGTTTTTGTTTACTGTATAGACGTATAGAGTTGACTCTGTGATTTTAGTGATGTAACAAATTTAAATAAAATTTAAAATACGGCCGATTACCATTATTATCATATTATTATATATTGCATCACAGGTCAATACTAAGTCAAGCCAGCATGTTAACCTAAGCCTGTTCTTCTAAACGACAACGACAGTCGACGCATTTGTTTTCGATCTTCCATATAATAAAAAGTCTATTCTATTTATTTAAAACACGTGTTCTAATACGATTCGGATTATTATTTATTTTAATTTTAATAAATATTATTTATTATTTATTTTTTTTGTTTGTCATGCAGTCACCCAATCAGAGCAAGAAAGGTCCTGCATAGCCTTACTCCGGCTGCAGCGGAGATCTGGCCAATTCCTGTGGGTGCACGCTGTGTTGCAGCTCAAAGACAACTTGGAGAACTCGCAGCGGCCTGTCATTGTCTGCACCAATCAGGTTTTAAGGTAAGTATTTTATTGTTTAAAATTATTGGGCTTTACTAATAAATGTTGTATACGAGTGTCATACTTATACAGTGTTTTGTCTCGCTTCTTCTTATAATAAATGTCACTCAACATAGCAAGACAAAGTATTGTATAACTATTACCAACATATACAATGTTTATTAGTAAAGCCCATTGAGTGTAAAGTTGTTACTGATTAGGCTTCAATAGGAAAACATAATATGAACTTTTAAATTACTGGCCAGATTTGTAATAATACAAGGCCTGTATTATACATGTCCCACTGGTGGGCACGGACCTCCTCTACTGAATGGGCGGCATTAGGCCTTAATCCACCGCGCTGGCCTAATGTGGGTTACCAGTCTTCGCATACATGCGAAATTCTTATGACTTCTCAGGTATGCAGGAGTCCTCACGATGTTTACTGATTAGGCTTTTTTCTAAGAAGGTACCTGGTTCAATTTTGTACCCGCCTGTATAGTGATAATTGACCACATTGCGATAAAGCCGCCATAAAGGGTCGTTTCGACGAACCACCTTCCCGAGTTCACCAGCAAATCAAACTTAGGTACCAAATAATCTCAATTTTAATTACACTCAAAAGTTACGCCATTAATTGATTTTGTGAAATGTTCGTAACACCTCGCAACATTCCTAACCACTGATAAATCACAGATAATTATTCAAACAATTAATCACTCGTATTTACAATGTGATAAACTAAACACACAATGAATGCGACTTGTCGACTTCAAATGTTTTTTTAATCTAGAGCAGTGTTTCCCAACGTCAGGCCTAAGCCCCACAGGGGGGCAATTTGATAGTTAAAGGGGGCAATTTAAAAATGTACTCGTCACGACTTTAACCCTTTCGCTTTGGGTTGTTTAAATGCAATGCTAGATATCGGTGACAAACTTAACAAAAAAATGTTAAGGTGGGGCATGGCCTAAAAAAGGTTGGGAAACACTGATCTAGAGGATCCGGGGTCAGTTTTATCGCTCAAATCATTAAGGACAGCATTCGACAATCTCCGTGGCGCAGTTGGTGCTATGCAATGCAATGCTTGTGTGATCCATAAATATTTGTTTCGGGTCTGGGTATTGTAGGTCCATAAGTCCCTCGTAGTTCCTGATACCCATGATACAAGTTAACCTAGTGTGGGCTCAGGACTATATGACTGGTATTAATTAGAAAACCGTTAAAGCAAGCGGTAATTAACAATTAATATACACGTAACTTAGAAGTCAGGGGCCTGTTTTGGGGCTGGTTTCGAACCTGCGACTTTCGTCTCAACAGTCCGTACCACTCCTCGCTATTGTTGCTATTACGAGTAATATTATACAGGCGAAAATGGGATTATTGGGTTGTCTTTCCGTCACTCAGTAACGAACTTAGGGACCGGCATGATTTTTCGCAAAAACATAGTTTATGGGCATAAAAATGACAAAACATTGGCCATTAAACTGTAATAGCACGGATAACTGTTTTTAGCTTTTTTTTTGACACGTTTAACTTTTTTTTTATGGCATAAGCCAGCATACGAGCAAGTGGGTCACCTAAAGCTAAGTGATCTCCACCGCCCATGTACGCCCACCACCAGAAGAATCATGGGCGCATTGCCGACCTTAAAGGAAAGGGATAATTAGGGATAAGGAAGGGGAGGGGATTTGGGCTTCCGGATATCTCACTCACCGTACGAAACGCAGCAGCAAGCCGCTACTTTACGTTCGTTTTCTGTGAGACAGTGGTAATGACCCGGTCGAGCCAGCCCATTCATGCTATAGACAAAAATGTCTACAGCGTGGCTCTACCACTCACAAACTTCCAATTAAAATACATAATAGCCTGTAACTCAACGGGACGTAAGTGAAACTTCACCACGGTCATTACCATCATGTTACAAGCAGTAAATTTTCTGACCATTAAACATCTCAGATAAACGTTCTTCTCAAGAATCTCTTATTAACCATTAATATAGTAACAGCCGGCAATCGAGTTGCGATCCAGGGCGAAATCACTTCATCAGGGCCGTGCGCACGCGCAATTATTCTGTTAAACGTCAAACGTAGTTTATGTGACGTAGAACTGTTTGGGTATGGTTTGAGAGAATTGTATTTTTTTTATTTGATTAAGGCTGCGTTTCCACCAGAGATGTGCGAGGATGCGTAGCGAGGGATGTGTTTGTAAAGAACCAATAGAATCGCTTCATTTACCTCGCCTCTGTCAGTACAGCTCTGGTGGAAACGGCTAAGCGGAGCTAGATTTTTGCGCATACAAAACAAGCGAGGGATGTGTGCGAGCGATGTGTGCGAGGGATGTGTACGAGGGATGTGTACGAGGGATGTGTTGCGAGGAATGTGTGTTGAGAAGTATGTGTTGCGAGATTTGCGCATACTGGGTTTGAGGTTTCACAGCTTCGCAATGCATCCTCGCACCACACATTAATACGCATTTTCACAGCTCCGCTACACATCCTCGTGGCACATTTTCATCGCACAGCTTTGGTGGAAACACCCACACATTTTCACAGCACAGCTAGACATCCTCGCACGACACATCTCCATCGCACATCTCTGGTGGAAACGCAGCCTTAATGACAAGACAAGCAGGGCGCTAGCCTGATGGAAAGTGCCACGCCTGCCCATAAATAGAAGCAATACCATACAAAACTTTGAATTACATAGCACTGCATGGCACTGTATAGCGCTCGTCACCCCGAGTCATAGGATGTTAAGTCTCATAATGCCCAGTAATTTCACTGCTTACACACTAATGCTTGACGGCAGAAATAGACAAAGCGGTGGTACCAACCCATTTTGTCAGAATATTTGTGGATCACACAAACATTTGTCTCACTCCAGGAATCGAACCCACAACCTCGCTCTTCGCAGCCGGCTAATCCCCCACGGTGCCACAGAGTCCATGCAATATATCATTTAACATTTAACAGACACCATCATAAATCCAGGGCATATGTCCTTTTATGCTAATGTCAGCATAAATATTATCATAAATACAACAGCTATTACGTAACAACCACAAATAAACCGTAAACTCTGTGTGTAAATCTTCGTTAAGATTTCGTAACGTTGAAGTAATGATTATAGACATTATTATGCGTTGCAAATCAAATTACACCGCATTTCCCTGCTTGTCGTCTGGTTGTTTTGAAAATATGTAGATCTTTAATCATTTATTATAAATTGTAATCACTTGTAACATAAATATATTTATATAGACAGCCTCCGTGGCGCAGCCGGAGAGTAGCCGGCTGTGAAGCGAGAGGCCGCGGGTTCGATCTCCGCACCGAGACAAATGTTTGTGTGATCCACAAATATTTTTTTCTGGGTCTGGGTGTTGTGAGACCGAAAGTCTCTCGTAATTCCTGATACCCACGACACGATACTCGTATCTTACTGTGGTGTCAGGACTATGTATGTAACTGTTGGGTGTATTTATTTACTTATTTATTTACATTGCAAAAATGTACGGAGTGTAATTGGACCCAATTTTAGGTCCAAAGCCAACATCGTCTGCACGTGATACGCTCTGCTGATTAACGAACAAGGCAGTGGCAAAACTGTTTTACACTAAAACAAACAGATATTTTGTGTTAAAGTAAACACACAGCATCGATATGAAGAAAGCTATCTTGTGATTTGATTAGAGTATAAAGAATGGCAGTGGCATACCAGAATATCAGCTCAATGATTCTTACACACTTCACCAGTTGTTATTTCCTTTTGCCGCCATTATAGCTGTCAAACCATAGTGTCCTCATCAACCAGCAAGACTCTTGTACTGATGCTTTGATACCTGTTTTGTTTTAGTACAAAACATTCGTATGAGTGTCTCCATAAACACACAGCACCGATATGAATACCTGTTTGATATCTGCCGGTGACTACACATAAACGCTTTGTAACATAAAAGAAATAGAATATAATATATCTAATATATAAAATTCTCGTGTCGCGGTGTTTGTGGTTAAACTCCTCCGAAACGGCTTGACCGATTCTCATGAAATTTTGTGTGCATATTGGGTATGTCTGAGAATCGGACAACATCTATTTTTCATCCCCCTAAATGTTAAGGGTAGTCCACCCCTAAATTATTTTTTTTTAAATTTTTGATATATTTTATTTTTTTATGATACAGCATTAAAAATACATACAACCCTAAATTTTCAACCCTCTACGATCAACCCCTATTTTTAATAGCCATTTTAGTAATTTAATCATTATCCCGGAAAAAGCAGATCACGCGGGCGGAGCCGCCAGGGACAGCTACATAAAAACTAAAATATATAAAAATGTTTAGATTTGATAATGAAAAATCATCTCTATCATTACTAGACCAATGCCGATCCATTTGAAAATGGTAAAAATAGAAACAAGTTTATAGTAGGATGAAATCCATTGTAAAAGGACGAGAATACAACAACATTGATAGGAAAAATAAATTACGGGCGATCTGAGGTCGGGAAGTGGGAAGGGGGGGCTTTTAAGGGTAAAAAACGGTTTATCTCGATTTCCGGAAAAACTACAAGTCCTATGGAAAAAAGTTAAATCGCAAAGTTGTAATAAAAAGATAAAAAGTAATAAAAAGATCTACAACTTTTGTATATTTACACATTATCTTCACATAACCTCAAAATTTATGTGAAAAATTCATATAACCAAGTTTTTTGTTTTTATTTTTATCTTTTACAAAAAATCATTTTTTTCCACGAAATTTAGTGAAAACTTACCTGAAGTCAGTAATAAAGTTAAAGCAGTTCTGTTTACATGAAATAGGTAGTTTGAATGAGATTATGATTTTAACCAATTAAACAATTTGTCTATATCCCATATGGGTAATTTTAGTAACTGTGGGGTCTCTTGGCCAAAATAGTTTGGGAATCCCTGCTCTAATCGAATCCCTGCCCTAAACAAGACAACTTTTTTCATAGCGATGTTGTGTGTTTATGAAGAAACATAAGACTTTAATTTAAAAACTTACATTAACCTGAAACTCTAAATACAAAATATCTAGGTACGCTTAGGTATTTTTTTTATATTTCGTATACCGGTCCTACATTTTTTTATTAATTCTCTGGAATGTGCACGCACTTTGATATAATATTTGCTGTGAGAACTCGTAAAAGTCAAGTTAATCTCACACTCGATCATTTTGTTGGCGATTCTATCAAATATTATTGCTCTTACGTCATCCGTATGTGATAAAATTTTATAAACATTAATCTTTAACTTTATGGCGAAATAAATCCACTATAAAAAGCGCCGTTTAAACCTGATTAATGATTACAACGGCAATTATTTAAATTCTTTAAAAACTATAAAATATCTAGCGTCAATAACACGTTCAGAAGTTAAAGAATTACTTATAACAATATAGGAGTGTAATTGGGCCACCAAAATCTTAGGCCCAATGTCACCCCTCATATACACGTGGTATACTCTAATAATTAAAGGACGAGCCAGTGGCGAAACTTTGTTCTCATTGCGGGTTATGGGTCAAATCATTATGGAAAGGCAGACCCTGGCATTAAGCCCGAATAGTGCCAGGCAGAAAGAAAAAGACCTCCAACAATATAATTCGTAGCTTGAGAAAGGAATAATTGGATAATAAATCCAGAAATATCTCCCGATTTTTGTTGTTTTCATTATTACATTTAATAAAATATTACTTACTTAAAATATATTAAAGTTTATAATAAAATAAATAAACTCTAAAATAATATTGCAAAACAATTGAGCAAAAAGTTATTTTATTGGTATAAAACAGAACTCTTTTTATATTCAAATTCTTTAGCTGGCAAAGCCCATAAAACCCGCACAATAAATGTAGTTTCTTTATCACTTTTTTTTTGTTTTTGAGTCAAACTACACTTTTAACAGACTTCATAAAATAAATGTTCTTCGCCAATTTGCAAACAGTATTTTCCAATAATAAACACTATATTGTGCCTTCTATGATGGCAAGCAATTCTTTCAATGAAGGGGTGAAATGTTTCTTTATAACCATGGGAATATTTTTGTATAATATTTTTTATACTACGAAAAAATAACAACTATAACTAAAACAATAACTTTCAATATATCAATGATAATTATATGATTCTTTTATTATACATTTTAATAAAATTCTTTGTCTATAACGAAAACACCCTATATTATTAGGGTTTAAGAAGTTCTATTAGGTAGGTACCTATTTACTGACGTATTCTTAAATAGTCTAATACATAGAAATTATTGTTTGTTCATTTTCTATGCGTACCTATACAATTTATTCGACTATTATGAAATTTTGGTGAGTTATTGCGTAAAAAAATTAGAAGTGTTACTATTTAAAAGAAAAAGACTTACAATAAATTGCGGAGCACATCTACTGTACTATATTCTCGGGGCGCTCATTTAAAAATATACCGCAGTCTAGTCAAAGGTATTTACTGTTAAAACAAAGTATTATAAGTATGTATAAAGCAAGGTATTTCACGCACAACTGATTATGATTACCGTCTTTATAATAGGTATTGCCAGCGCACTAAGGCAAATAGTAATTATGTCTTACCTTGTAATTGAGGATAATTTTCATATTCTCGGCTACATTTAAATTCTTGAATTATTTCGAAGATTTGGCTGGAATTTGTTGTCTTGTTTCAGCATTATCTTGCTAAAAAAGTACAAAATAATTAATATTATTCCTCATGATTTTATGATGATGATACATAAACCATTGAAATAACTGAGGTTTGTCAACAAATTCTGAATAAATCAATGTTGCCATTATTGCCAAAGATTTCTGTATCTCTGGACTAATTGTCTCCTAGTTGGGCAAACTTATCTGTCAATTCTTGCGACATAGTTCCCAATTTGAATATCGAATGACCGAATGAAAACATTTGTTCATGGAAATTAATATAGTTATCCGTTTATTATGTTATTTAATTTATGTATATCTGTATAATCGCTTCTCTACATAAACAAAACTTCACATTTGTGTTTGCTAACTTAAATAAAACAGATGACCACTCTGTACAATGAAAAATTTACACCTTTTTCGGTGGAGAGTGTTTTTCACTTAGCAAACTCAATAAAATTAGTGTTGCAAACACCAAAATTGACAACTATTTCGATATAAATGCGGCTATTCTGAATAATATTGACAATAAACGATTCCTACGAAAATGTATTTTAAAAACAAAATTTACTCAAAGAATATAAATAATATCCATACAACCTTCGCAGACCTTTACGAAACGCCACCATCAATAAATCCCATAAGACTCATCTTTTCAAAATCCAAACATCCTAAACGCTCCGACAACTAATTGGCTTCAAAAGGCTGAACTATTAAACTGACCGATAATTCTACGGGCTCACGGTGCGCCGAGGACTTTGAAAAATTACCACCATAACTTAACGCGGTCACTTACAGACTTCCCTATTGAGATATCAATATTAGATGACGCCGTACGACGTACGCCTCTCGCGTAAATACGGCTCTTACTACGGTTCATAGATGGTGACAACTCGAAAGCAAATGTGGTAGACTCTGCCTGTTTATTCTAGCTTGATAGAAAGATTACGACTATATTCTAAACTGATGGTGAGTTCAGTGCAATATGAAAGCAACGGTAATTGAACGGAAAAGTATTGTTTGTTATTTCTACGCCGCGCTTGTTTGCAATGTTTTTATCATGGCACGAAAAAGTGCCTACACTGGACTTGATGTTAAGTACAGTGCAGTCCAAATATAATGGTGTCCGTCCCCAATATACTCATAGTGTGCTCTTTGCCAGTTTCCAAATCCAGTCAAGAAAACGATTCACTACGAGGATCTTTAACACTTTGTCAGTTGTACGGTGGTATCTATCCAGGATACAGAAACTCTACCGACTATCACTAAGCTATGTTAATAGTAGTTACTATTTTCTCGGGGACATATGGAACATGAAATGCAATATTACATTGAGGATTTAATTAACAAAAAGCTACTTATAATAATCTTCAAATACGACAAAACAATTTTTATAAGAAAATTTGGGATGTAATAGAAAGTAGGCGACGTTGAGCAAGGCCTAGAAGATTTTTGAACAAATTAAAGAGCAATTAGCTGTCAAGCCGTATCAGGAGTTTAAAACAAGAGTTTACGGCAGAAAAGATGATGATTGCTTAACAGATAAAAGCTTTTAACTAAATAAAACAAATAAAAACAACAGACATATTAAAACTCGATCCAAATCCGCAAAACCCTTGGTACAGTTTCGCGGAGAATAAATATTGTAAAGGGGTGATTTATTGAGTCAGAGCTCGGCCGTAGAGCCGATCGGCCCGCCGATGTTACTATCGGGATGGCTTGAAATATGCCCGCAGAGAGCTATTGTTGTGATGTGAGAAACGGTGTTTAACAAGCGCCGCGTTTGATCGATGGAACTGGCGGTAACACCCCACTATATTTTATAAGTAGAATGCGGCTAATTTTAAATGGTCACACCGTGTGTGACGGGCGAATAATTTGATGATTTTTTCAATTGCTTTGGTTATAAAATTTTATTTCAAATTCGTTATTGCCTTTATAATAATTTGTAACGAAACTTATAAAATTACTTAAAAATAACACTAAAAAATAATAAACACCTTGGAGTCGTGCCCATGCCGGTACGATGGCAACTGAGTTTGTACTGACTCCACTAAACTACCGAACAATTTCATTTTTCAACAAAAGCATACTTACATTATAGATAATTTCAATTTTCAACAAATAATACATAAAAAAGCTAACACACTTTTACACTCACCGATATGACATCCTCTTTGATAGTAGTGGGATAAAAAAATTAAATAATAAAAAAATACACATAACAGCTAAACTCACGTGACAGTAAGATACGCGTCTTGTGTTGTAGGTATCCAAAACTACAAGATACTTTCGGTCTCACCACACCCTGACCCGAAACAGATATTTGTGGATCACACAAAAATGTCTCGGTGCAGGGATCGAACCCGCGACCTCTCGTTTCACAGTCGGCTACTCGCTCGCTGCGCACGGAGGCTTTAAAAAATATATATTATAAAAATATGTTTTTTTTAAAGCCTGTCTCCATAATAAACACAATTCAATTCGCCTATTCCGAATAGAAAGACATAATTTTAAGCGACCACTTGAAATCAAAACGTAAGCCTCGCGGTTCCCAGCCAACCTATGCGCCCATTAAACCAATTAAGCTGTTATAATTTATACCGGCATTATTTAAAATTGTAGCACTAGATAAAATTTTACTAGTCATTGTATTTTGCTGATATTACAGTTTTATCGCTTTTGCAGTAAATAATTTTCAATTTTATGATCTTGACTCGTGTCGCTTGTGCAACAATTTTGAAGTATTTATTCGCTGCCTCTCCCAACTTTCTATTGTCTGTGAGTCGAAATTTATTACACCATTCACTAATCCAGATTAGGCGTAGTTAGAGATACTAATCGGTGCAAACGAAATCATTATATGTACTAGCGGCTGGGTGTGACAAAAGAGTGGCATTAAGGACGCGGTCACATTCAGTACTATGCTGTGATATATTAAGAGAATGATTTCTTATGTTTACGCGAATGTTACACATTGAAATAATGAATTTAGACGGATTTTATCACGGTTTTTTTATTTAATTTTTGTCCCGACACTTTTCGAAAAACTTTCAGCATTCGTGCTCACGGGGTCGACTGAGGTGTAGGTCGTCCAGAAAAGTTAATGTTATAGTGCCTACCTTCAGTTTACAATTATTGTTAAAAATTTAATTTTTAATTTTGTTAGCGGTCCGATCTACGCAGAAAGAGCTCACAGTGTCTTGAGGTCTGGCAATTGGTCTTTGAAATTACACTGATTGTAATATTTAACACTGAAAATTGAAAAATAAATTAAGTTTTAACAAAACTTAAAAACCCAATTGAAACATAAAAACAAAGAAACATACATACCTTTGCTAATATTCCGTATGGTCCAAACAAACATTATTTATCATCCGTCACTAACTTAAGTGAAACAGAATTCAATGATAAAACCTTTAACCTCACAAACTGAATAATTGCGTGTCGACCGTACCGGTGAGAACGCATTGTGGTAAGTAGGTGTCATATCTTGTTTATCGCTAGGCGTGGGTGTGACGTGATCCTAATTGTCAGTAGGCGCTACTTAGATAGTAAATCTAAATTAATTTGAATGGCCGAGTGGGTGACAGTCCTGGCTGACCTAAACAATCAGCCGGCACAAAGGGCGGTGGCGAGCGGACCTTAAGCACTTTAGTTTTGTAAGGTTGGTATAAGTTACAACTTACAAGCGAAGTTTTGTGTACCTTTAGATCATTCAACTGATTCTTCCACGTTTTGCTCTGTTTTCGCGGTATGATTGAGACAATAATTGTCACTACAATTTGAAACTACACATATCACGCACAAATATCAAGAGAAGATCCCTCGTATGCGAGAGGCCGTCTGGGTTGGTACCACCGCTTTGTCTATTTCTGCCACCACCAACAGTGTGTAAGCACTGTTATGTTTCAAACACAACAACAAATATATTATACATGAGACCAGCAACATTGACCACAGCTTAATTATTATATTTAGTAAGGTGGAAGATATCATTCAATAAAAGAGAAAAAAATAATAAAAAAATTGGTGTGTGTCGTGGGACACCAGGTAGGAACGAAGTTCCTTCGGCTAATGTAGAATCGACACAAATTGCAAAAAATTCAAATTATCAACTAAAATAACAAAATATGTCTCTTTATTTTTGTTTGACAACATAAAATTACATAGAAATAGAATAGAAAAATAGAAATAAAAACTTATTAATTTAGACTTAGACTGGCTACTAAACGGTGGACGGCCGTGTTCTATAATCAAAAATTCAAATTCAAATTTCAAACCGCGTCTACATTTCCAAATGTCATAAGTGTCACACCCATCTGTTTTATTAACGGAATTTCGACTTTAACTTTGTGTGCTAGATATCAAACTGGTTATGCGACTGTCGCGCCTGCACACGTCTCATTTAACGCTTTTATTCCACGCACTTTTTCCACGCATTTTTTCCACGCATTTTTTCCACGCATTTTTCTTACGGTTTTACTATCACATTTTTTTCAGTTCGGTTACGCAGCGAAATCCCTATCCCCTCCAAGCCTGCCGTAAGGAACTTCGTTCCAATAAACAAAACAAATCGAAACACTACTATGCATATACCCAAATCACGCGATTCCACCCATCTTACGGCAAACATGAATACGTTTGTTGGTATAAATCCACCATGCTCACAAGCTCGGTTGCATTGTTTGGTGGATTGCGATATTTGTCAAGTTCCAGAGCTGATGCGTTTGCGAAACTTACTCATGTTACATCAAGCTCTCCCACTGACAAATACTGTTGCTTTTAATAATGAGCACCGCTTACGTGGATAACAGATTTAATGGCCCACCGTACGGTGGTTATCGGCTGTAAATTGGCCGTTCAATAGAGTGGATGGTACTGTAATGCTATATGTATGTATTATTATGTATAGTGGTAATGCTGAATGGTTTTCGACATAGCTTGGTAAAATAGATTGCTATTGCAAAATTGTTTTGTTGTAGTTAATGACGAGGACACTTTATAGTATCCGTATGTAATGACATTTTAGAGTGTAAAAAAGTTGAGAAGGCGGATCCCAAGATTAAGCTGGAATAACGCCAGGCAGAAAGAAAGCAAGCCCGAATGACGAAATGAGCAGGCTTGATGGTGGACAGACGACCTGATAAAGGTCGCAGGAAGTCGCCGGATACAGGCCGCTTCCAACAGGTCGGTCTGGAAATCTTTGGGGGAGGCCTATGTTCAACAGTGGACGTGGCTGATGATGATGATAATGATGATGGTAAACGCCACGCCACCATATACACACAAATAACACCACATGGAACTATGAACTACAAAGCACTGCATGGCACTGGACTGCGTCCGTAGACCCGGGGCATAATTTGTTGCGGCCCAACCCAGATGGCCACTCGGATACAAGGGTCATACTACCTAATAATTGATCTCGCACCATCCAAAAATTAGTCTCGGGCTGGCACTGAAGAAATCCTTAACCCAGTATGATTACTGACCATAATCATGTGTGTTTATAACTGATACGATAAACGACAGCAAATTGTCAACATGTCGACCCGCCTACGTCATGTCGCCGAGATTTATGCGTAGGTACAGCCCGCACGGACGCATAAATTGCCACGATACCAACACAGCCGGTCACTGATCACAAAATGCACGGACAGGTATTAGAGGTTCCCAGAGTTGAGTAGTTAGTAGGTAGTTTGAGTGGTAGAGCCACGCTGTAGACAGTTTTGTCTACAGTATGAATGGGCTGGCTCGACCGGGTCGTTACCACTGTCTCACAGAAAACCGACGTAAAGTAGCGGCTTGCTGCTGCATTTCGTACGGTGAGTGAGATATCCGGATGGCCAAATCCCCTCCCCTTCCCAATCCCTAATTATCCTTTCCTTTAAGGTCGGCAACGCGCCCATGATTCTTCTGGTGGTGGGCGTACATGGGCGGTGGAGATTACTTTCCATCAGGTCACTCACTTGCTCGTTTACCGGCCTAGGCTATAAAATAAAAATATATATGAGGTTCTCAGACTTTTTTCTCATAGACCACTTTCAAAATTTAGCTGGTTCCGACGGACCCCTTGCGGCGCTTTGCAAGTCTCGACACGTTGTATTGAATGTAGAATATGCAAGTTTTTACAAGTAATAGTCGCTGAGCTGCTTAAAATATTATCTGTCTATACTGATAGGTGAAGTCAACAATTCGTTCTTCACTATTAAAAGCTGATAAATTTTCGTGGTCCTCCGCTTACGAATTGTGAACCCCTATTTTTTGTCATGCCAACGTAGATCCCCGTCGACTCTCCCGTGAAACCTGGGGGTCCACCCTTTGCGAACTAAAGATCTATATGTACCAATTGACCTATCCTATCGTTGATCGAACTGTTATCGAGACGAACTACGATAATTGAATAAAGTGGGAAACTATTTTTAATTAAATATTTTTATCTAATTTTCATTAAATTATACGGAACTTTATGAGTATACATACGTCCTAAGAGCGATGTTACCCGCCTGTATAGCGACCCCCATACACATAGTATAAAACCCGGCATAGTGGCTCGTTCATGTGACTCGCATTGCGGGATCAGCCAGTCTATATGCAGTAACTTCAGGCCGACATAATTCTGTTGACCGTCGGAGGGGCACAATGTTGTAGTATTTCTTTGTAGTCACTTTGCCGAGCCTGGATAAAAAAGGTGCCTAGCCCTGCATGACTAATTCTCCTCCCGCAAGGACGGGAGGGATACGCTATCGGGATTTTATCTGCTGGAAAAAAAGTACGGTAAGGGAAACGATGGTTTGGATGTTTTACGGTGTAAGATATTAAAACTCGGAACCTATAGCATTACTTGCTTTACAGGCTCTACAATACATTAAGATTTGACACAAAATGCAGCCATTCATCTATATTATTCAAAATATTAACCTCATTAGTCATTACACGTTATTTAAAAACAAGCGTCAAAATTCTTCATAAATGTGTTACTTAAAATATTAATACAATGATTACATGCCCGGTGCCGATAATAACACATTATAATAAAATACGTTTAATAATAGTTAATAACAATTAATGAGATCCTATCGTGAAATTAAACAGAATACAGCGGTCAGCTCGCGAACTAGTTTACTTTAACTACTATCGATTATGCTTAAAACTTGAGTCACTGTGTTTAAATATAGAATGAACTCACTGGCTGACTTTGAATTTAAACTTTATTTATGTATTTATAGATAGATAAATAGATGGAATATTCTTTATTGCACACCAAATAAAGGAACTTTAAAGTAAGGATACAGTAAGGATGATACAATGGGTGGTGTTATCGCAACCGGCGATTTGTTCCAGACAACCTTACGTATTCTAAAGAATTGGTAAATTATTAACAGAGTTCTACATAATGATTTCTTACGTTTACGTATTATCGGACCAAAACATAAATTTTACCAATAATTGTAAACTGAAGGTAGATAATGTAACATTAACATTTTGGGACAGCCTACACCTCAGTCCATCCCGTGACCATGAAGGCTAAAAAGTCTTCGAAACGTCGGGATCAAAATTAATAAAAAACTGCGATAAAATCCGTTTAAATTACTTTTATTTCAAAGAGTTCTACATACCTACATATAATGCACAGTTTAATAAGTTTGATTTTTTTTATTTATTAGCTATCATCGAATAGCAGCGATAGCTCAGCGGGGAGTGGTACGAAATGTCGAGACGAAAGTCGCATGTTCGAAACCAGACCCAAAAGCATACACCTCTGACTTTTCTAAGTTACGTGTATGTTAATTGTTAATTATTGCTTGAATGGTGAAGGAAACATCGTTAGGAAACCTGGGCAGTTCTTCATAAGAATTTCGAGGGTATATGAAGTCTGCCAATCGGAATTAGGCCAGCTTGGTGCACTGAGGCCTAATCCCTCTCATTCAGTAGAGGAGGACCGTGCCCGTATTGTTATCTAATATTAGCTGTCATAGGCATACAAAAAGATTTTTCTGAAAAATATAGTACTGCTACAGCTAATCATTTTAATTGCAATTTTAATACCTTCCTACTTTCTACCACTACTAGGAGCTTGCTTATTTTGTTTTAAGTTAGGTGCTTCAATCACAAAGTCTTGTATATAGAAAACACAATTTAGTTTTTGTAACCTTATGACATCACTGTACGCACAAACTTATTCCCAGCATTCTATCTCGGTTATGCATAACAAACAACGTATTATAATAGAAAAAAATCGCTAACTAGAATACAAGAGAACCTTGAAAATTATCTCCAAGGGATCTAATAGGATTTAACAAGATTTATTTAACTTCAACCGGGGCTTTATTAGGTATTGTACGTGTTTCCACTTAATATGCAATAGCAACATTAACTACAATAGTTTACAATTTAACTAGCAATTTATTTATAACTCCCAACAAAAAGGAAGTGTGTTATAACAGACAGACAAAGGGATCAAATACCATATGTGGTATCGTAGCGTCTAAATGAATGAATCGATTCGGATGCGGATTTTTTGTTCGAGAGCTGGTTTAATCGAGACGGTTTTTAGTAAGCTTTAAAGAAAATCTATCTTTTTTAATAGCGCAGACCGGCAAATGAGCTTGCGGGTCACCTGATGGTAAGTGATCGCCACCGCCCTTGTACGCCTACGATATTAGAAGAATCATAGGCGTGTTGCCGACCTTAAAGGAAGGGATATTTAAGGGATTGGGAAGGTCAGGTGGATTCGGGCCTCCGGATATCTCACTCACTGTACGAAACGCAGCAGCAAGCCGCTACTTTACGTCGGTTTTCTGTGAGACAGTGGTTTTTACCCGATCGAGTCGGCCCATCCAAGCTGTAGACAGACTACTACGTGGCTCTATCACTCAGAAAATTAGAACTCACAAATCTTTTCTAATTAACGTCGGGGTGTTATTCTAAAAAAAGGAATATAAAGCTAGTATGACTTTCATCAACATAAAAAGTGCATAAAATCTAAATATATAAAACTCAAAGGTGACTGACTGACATAGTGATCTATCAACGCACAGCCCAAACCACTGGAGGGATCGGGCTGAAATTTGGCATGCAGGTAGATGTTATGACGTAGGCATCCGCTAAGAAAGGATTTTGATAAATTCTACCCCCAAGGGGATAAAATAGGGGATGAAAGTGCTGTTGACGCGGGCGGAGCCACGAGCAACAGCTAGGTTTATATATTATAGAATAAAAATTTCATTTTTATTATTAATGACTTATTATTTAAGCACGAGGGTTCGGATTTTAATTAAAAAATAGAGTATAATATAACTATATTACTAACATACAGAAAACATTCAAACATCATTTAACGTATTATTAAACTGCTATGTTCTTATTCAAGTGCATTTACCTAATGATATCAAATCACATGTTCGCAAAGCTTTTAACGTAAACAAAAACGTATAAGTAGGTAATAAATCACCATTAGTTTGTCGGGGTCAAGTTCATTAATGCAGAACGTAGGTACAAATGTTAAGGGTACAGGGACAGAGTCAGTAGGGGGTCATAGGATTTGACCCCACGTTCGCAATCGACCATTGATTTAATATTTATAGACTAACATGCTCAAAGTGCCTTAATAAACGTGTGTAGGTGTATCTTCGAGCTGTGTATCAGTTAAATATATATTTGGCGTAACGAAACATTTATTTTGATATAATATATGACGTGATATATATCAGTATTGTCTATCATGTTTATTAATAACTTCTGTAACAAGTAATTGCTAGTATTAGAATATTCATATTCGCCCGGATAAGTACCATCGTAAACATGGCGTTAAAACCTGGCATAGTGACCCCACACACTTTGTGTGCATGGCTTTCCAGGATCAACCAGTGTATGTCCGGTTCTCCTGAAGGATTTGCGACGTGCCTTGATGGTTGGGTGGGGCGGGTATAGTGGTATGTCTTTGTAACCCTATCAGAGCATCAATGTTCCAATATGCTTGTATAGGTACCTCTTGTTAGTTGTTTAAATAATAGACATCTAAAGAAAGCATGATTTTTTATTTTTTTCTGAGTCCGTGCCTCCGGCCGCGCGCCCTTTTGGTTCACTACTCGCAGCCTTCACACAGCTATCTGCTCTTTCCTAACGCGAATGTAAAAGCGATTTGTCGCCGTCCAATACATATCTAAACTTTTATGTACATTCATTCATAAAACTATATTTAAATATTTATATTTCATTTTCAACAATATTTATTAAATACCCATAATGAGAATTTTCTATATTTCAAAGACTACAAAAATTCGTGATAATAATTTTTAAACTCGTGCTATTATGACTAACGAAATATGCTACTAATTAGGACCTTATGCTTATCAAAATTTTAGGCGCATCTTATACATCATTATTTTAAGGTCGGGCACTTAAGTTCCATCTAGATAATTAAGTAAAAATAACATATGTATTTTATACCATTTTATAATATATTTTTAGATTATTGAAATTAACAAAAGTGCTTTTCAACACTACTGTACGTAGTGGTCCAGGGCTCAGTCCAAGTATGTGACATTTCTCTGAATCCACTATCTTAAAGGTTGCTACAAACGCTGAGCCTGTAAAGGTTACAATAGTTACAAATTCAGTACGTAAAGCCGAGGTGTCTTACGATGTCACCGGCATTATTGTCGTTTATTTGAATTATCTACTCTTATGTTAGTTAATCTGACATTTCCCCGAGATAATGCTAGCTATCTGCGACTGTCAATTATAGCCACATTACATTCATGATAATTCCAATAGGATTGTGTTAAAACAGAGGTTTCCAGGAATTAGCAATTTCCTAGATATATTTATAAAGATTTTAATAAAATAAATAATTGATTTTAGTTCAATTGAACAACGTCATTAAATCTAATTTAAGGTAAGACCAAAACTGTTTTATGTACTTATTTATTCAGTACAAAATATGATTTTGTAAATAATACTTGAAAAATTACAACTAACGTAACAAATAAAAATAATAATTGTTATACATACATATTGCTATCACCGATCACGGCCAAGCTAAAATTAATGAAAAAAAATCACCACGTAAAAAATTAAAAATTGTTAAATTGTGACAAGTTAATTTATATCTTAATTATTATTTTTAAGTTTCTATATCGATCTGCCGATATCTCCATCCGCAATATTTTTAGTTTCGTGATCATGTCACACCATAACAATTATACAAAGTGCAATTGTATTTCGTTCCATTATCCTTTACCATTCAAACGTAAAATCGAATGTACGACACTAATTGGCAATTCTCACATACATTACTAAGTACCTTATAACATCGACTTTGCTATAATCTTATCTCAGTACAAATTGTAAGTTAAGCGCTGTGTAAATACACAAAATGCACAGATAGATTTTAAACAAACAGCGTAAGGAATAATACCGAATATAAACATTAAACTTTATTGCGGCCCATTTTCTAGTATCTGGTAATGGGCAAACCATGTAACAATGTCCTATTATATGTTACACTGACGGCAATTCTTTCACGTAATATGGGATCACCATTTAGAAGTTATTTTAATTGCGTGCCAGTGTTTGTCGCAAACCTAATAATTTCACAAGATGTATCAGACAAGTCCAAAGCGGCGCATTTGTTGAAGCTTTATTCGTATTTTATTTTTTATTAGCCCGAATGACGAGATGAGTAAATCGTTCGCGACTGTCGACAAACAGTATCAACACAATTCAGAACTTTGAATTATAAACTAATACCTACTTACTATACTTACTCATGTGGCACTGCACTGCACTCGTTGCCTCGAGACTTAAGTAAATTGTTCTCAGAATGCTCAGTAATTTTACTGGCTTCAATGTCCTTCAAACCGAAACACAACACTTAGGGTCCTTCAAGAAAAGAGACCATTCTTATCTCAAAGGCCAACAACGAACTAACAATCCCTCTAGTAATATAGGCGGCGGTCATCACTTACCATCATTTGACCCTCTTTCTTGGTTGCCTCATCCATAAAATAAATATAATAGATAATAAAACTATTATTCGATGTTCCAAAGATTCATGTAATATTAATGAAATGTAATGTTAATGATATTTATTTTCCCACAGTGAACAAGAAGCTGCAGTAATGAAGGCTAACCCATGGCTATACCATTACTACGCAGTTCAATCGAAACTCCATTACGGATTGGCTTACGAAGCAGCCACAAGAATGTATGGCCCTCCGCCCCCAGACCTTCAAGTTTACCCCCCAGCGATGCAATATGCGCCAGCACCTCCAGTCTGTATCAACGGGAATCAACCAGTCATGATGCCAAACCCTGGACTCCAACCACACATCACTCACGTTCCAGCGCATTTAGCTCCAATGCATTATGCTTACGAGAGGCCTGAAAACGGTCCTGTCGACTATTCGGTCTCACTACAGGAAAACAGGTAAGACAATAAGTTAAAAATAAATTAAATTCAATTCTAATTCGGTTCCCTTGCAGTTATTGGTCATAAATATTTATAGCACCGACTCAAAATTGGTTAATTTTAACTTTTTAGTTTTCTATGTTTTAATTTTGTTGAAAAGTATTTATTTTACTATTTTTAGAGAAAGAATCATTAAAATCGGTGCATAAATTGGGAAGTTTCAAATTCAATCAATGTTTTCATCTTCTATTTAACTTCTTTTGTTGATAATTTTTTTCTTCTAATTTAAATGGCACCGTGCGGTATACTCAATAGGGAAAAGAAGGAAACAAAAAAATAGATCATTTTGAGAAAATATATGCGTGAAATACATTAAATAATATTAATACTATAGGGTACACATAGAATTGAAATCCTCTGTTTTTTTAATTGCTAAACACCCATTAAAGCTGCAACTTAGGCATTAAATGTCAAGAGTCGAGACATATGGAACTGCATACAATGAAATTAACCTGTTATCGGGAATAGATGTAATGGCATGTCCTAGAATCGGTGTAATTGCACTAAGACCTTGCACTGTAAAAGTATTTGTTTTGCATGCTATTAATTAGTTCCTTCGTTTGCATAACTAGCTACAAACTAGAGATTTCCTACGATGGAAGTGCCGCATGTTTAACATTAGATTCCTATTTCAGGTACCACAGTGTTCGGATAGAGGATACCAGGATTCAGCCTAATGCGAAACGGAAAGGGAAAAATGCTGATGATAAACCAAACACGCCAGTTTCCAATATGTCTCCTCGGTGTACATCCTCTACTGTTACATCAGGAGACACATTGGTGGCTGTTTCGGCTGGATCCATCGCTAGTAGACGACCTGGCTCAAAAAACTTTAACATAACAGAAACTGAGATGGTTGATCAATGGAATCCTAGTCCGACGTGGTCAGAATCGGCATTGCAAAAGGTCCCTGACGTCTGTCATCAAGATTTGAGTCCATATGTAACGACTACACCTCCTACGCCCAGTGGGACACCATCAGCATACACACATAACTATAATCATACGTTTGTGTTCGACTGGTCACCAGAGCAATATGTTCCTCATACTAACAATAGATGTAACACAGTAACCACGGAAAGTTCCTATCAGCAGACGTGGAATAGGAGTCAAAGAACATTCGCTAACAGCGGAGAGAGTTCAGTAGATGAGAACTGCAATCCTAATAGACTAAGTTTATCAATGAGGGTCAGTAATCCACCGCCAGCATATAATGCAACAAGAGATGGAGAGGTGCTCAGGAGGCAAATGGGTAAGCATATAATATAGTTAGTCTTTCCTAGACCTCAAGTCGCACTTATTGCAATTAATGCAACGTTAAATACACATCGTAAAAATGCTTGGAATTTTCAATTTACTGCTTAATAAATAAAACCGGATTAATACATTTATTGCCAGTATTACAAGACAATTGATGTAATTGCGTGTTTATTAAGTGGTTTTAAACAGAGGTTTAAATTGATTTTAGAATCAGTCATGTTGTATGTTGCCGCCATAGCACATTACTTGAGCAGATAATAATAAATAGCTAGTTACATAAAAAAAATTTCAAAAAAATAATATTGGAAAGTCAAAAATGTCAATTTCTATATGTCTCTTTGGAGTGTCCATGTCGGTGCAATTTCATTTGCCCGGCAGTAACACAGGCTTAAAATAAATTGTCTCTGGTATAGCTATGGTATGTAAATTCCAAAACAATTACACAATCGCTGCTAGTGATTTGTTATTAGTTGAGGAGTTTCTTTTTTTGCTCCGTTCACCGTCAACATTTCTTAACCAAATTTATATGGGACCATCTCGCAACTAAACTATAGAGTTTAGCTGCGAGATGGTCCCATATAATTCGATAGCGAAAGGATTTTTTTCCAACAAAATAGGTCCACGATTGGTGGAGAAATCGATATATATATACATAAAAAATGGAAAAACATATACAAAACTTACTGTGAGGTCAGGACAGTCAGGTGTGACTGTCGGATGTTATTTTATTTATTATGCCTTCATGATCAAAAAACGTCACATTATATTTGATTAATTTCGTTGCGGGATAAAGACAGATTTGCATTCCCAGAGACTCAAAATATGGGTGCCGCTGTCGATCCTTGCTTGTCGGGTGTGTGGGCGGAATAGTCTCAGTAGTAGTCTAGAACACTAAACTGTCGTGTTCGTGGAGCATTTACAAGAGTCTCCAAAATATAAACATTTTATATCTTTTGTTACAGATCGTCCACATCCAGACTCGCCGGATGCCAAAAAGCCTGCATTATAACCGTAGCAATATCGTGTATTATAATTTTAAATAGATCAATATTTTGTTACCCCTATATGAATAAATTTTATTAATTGTAGTTTAGTAAGAAGCTCTGGAACTCTCCTGTGATCTTTGTGTATGTAAGTTTTTTGTAAAGTGCTAGATAAATGTACATAATCATTTAATTGCTGTTAAAAATGTACAAATAAATTTATTATTAGTAAAACATATTGCTTTTATACCATAAGATTTGTGTATATGAAGTGTGTCGATGTAAATAATTGTATTTTGAAGTTATTGTCCTAGTTTTTTAATACTTATTGTATTTCATAATTTAGGGATATAAAGTAGTTCCAAAAAGTCGCCCATAGCCTGTGCATTTTATTAAAAATGTAATCAAAAATTAATAGAAGTTATAAACATAATATTCCTGTGTTAACCCTATATTTTGACTATGCATGACTGTGTCTATTTGGTTATTTCTTTTCTTTGCAATTTCTTTCTATGTATAAAACACAATTAATGTTCCATATTATTTATAAAATGAACGTAAAATATATTGCGCATAGTTTATTACGCATTCCTACGTATTTATATCTATTATACCTAAACAAGTCGACGTTTCAACGAATCCGTCCAAATTCGAATTTCGAAAGACAAAACTTGTACAAAATAATTTTAGATGTAACTATGTAAAAATTAAAACAGGATGTCCATTGTAGCTGGATTGTGTAGTATTAATTTATGAAAATTGTATTGTTGATCAAGTTTTGAAAAGTAAAGATATTACAACCAGTCTTATATATTTTTTTACCCGCCCAATGTTAATAAAACACTGCAATAGAAACTAAATTTAATTTTACTTAGAATATTAAAATACATATTTATATAATTTTATTTATTATCACAAATCGGGTCTGAGACGCATATTTCGAAGCAGGCATAAGTCTCGGGCCGTATCCTTTCTTCCATAAGCAGTGGACAAGTCATACAATCGTAAAATCAAAGCTATATTAAAACTGTCGGGAAGAGCCTTTATCAACGTTGGGACAAGTTCACTTGGCATTTTTTGCAATACAAACGGCGTACGATCTTGCCCGCATTGCACTACATAGACCAAGAATTGCAGAATAAAATGTGTTTGCGGAGTCACTTCGCCATTTTTCCCGGCCAACTGCGAGAAAGAAGTGTATAATGTGTCCAAAGCCGAAAGCAATGGTTCTCGTAACATAATATCTGAATTGACTTGTCCCTGAGAATAGTACATAGTGCTTCCATCAGAAGTGTTATCATTCAGTCTTCTCATTTTACTAGAAGAACACATTGTATCCATTTCTTCAGGGTCGTCATGACGACGCTTTCGAGAAACATGTGCTTTGCTCATATTACTGGCTTCTAAAGCAGCGTAAATGCTGTACACGGATAATTTAGCTAGTACAGCAGATTGTGGCTCAACTAATTCCTCACATAGTTTTTTATTGTATAAGTATTGAGGCAAAACATGAAGTAATAACGCCTCTGTACATCTTCCTATGTCGAAATGGAACATAGCGAGAACTATATCCACTGATCTATCAAGATCCTCTTGATACCGGAATTTAAGTGTCTCTCTCACTAAGTTAGTGACAAACCAAACAGGTCCAGTGGTATTTAAAAGATTTTCAATAATATGCGTGGCGTCAATATGGAGGTATCCTCTAGTTTTGACATCTTCCCAAACAGACTGCAACTGTTCTAGTATAGGCTTCCGCGAAATAATATTGTGTGTCGAAACCAAAGCCTTTGACTTCGGTACTGATGATGGATGAATATCATACTGCATCTTTCTTATTATTTGACCCATTAAAGTGGCTCTTTCTTTGAAATTATCATTCTGTGACAACTCAACTTCACTTGGAGGTGATAGAAATTGCTGAACCATGTTAATGGGTTTTAGGAAAGCATCTTGATGGACTATGTTTATGTAAGAACATAGCCACACTGAAGCACAGACCGCCAATGAAGCCATTTTGTGTCTCAAAGAGTCCAACATCCTTTTAACATCTGATGCAGAAAGGGATCCTTGTTCCCATGCAAATAAAATTTCTTTAATAGCACCACTGACATTCATGCAGAGATCATGGGGCTTCATATTAGTATTTTTGAAGTCAAATTCTGGAGCACTCAAATGATGAATAAATACATCTACAAGCTGAGGTTCACACTTTTGTAGAATCTGTTCAGGAGACTTGTGAACTCCTTTGTGAACCATGCACTCCCTAACCCATTTTTCAAAAAAGGAATCTCCATTCTCGTCTAGTACAGCATTTGCTCCATAATCTTGCACTATGGAGCATAGAAGTAGGAAAGATATATCAAATATGTATACTTTTGTCTGAGGAGCACCCTTTTCACTAGCTGCAAACAATGCAAACTCATTAAACTTTATCAATCTTGAGACAAACAGTTTCAACTTTCCTTCAACTGTGGCCACAGCCAATATTGTATCAAATGTTGTGCCTCCAACAATTTGACACAACATGGCATATAAAGATTCCTGAGTTTTATGAAAGTCCCCTCCCATGGTCTTTAAAATGCCAGCTAAAGTTGGTTCAGCACAAGTAATAAATGATGGCACACAGCCTTGTAGTCCAGTCGGTTCCAATTTTTGTAGTTTACCATCTTTTGTTTCTCTTTTCTGTCTAAAATATGATAAATGGGCTTCAGACATTACATTTAACTTCACCAGGGGTTCAATGAGGAATATAATACTATTACAAGAATTCTTTATATCAACTACATCTAACAAAGGAGCTGATTGTAGCAACTTCTCAAATGCCTCTACCATTTCTGAAGAGAATTCACTCTCTTTATTATTTGTACCACAGACACTATGAAGGTAGCTCATGACTTGTGGTATTTTAAGGAATGTGAATGCGGCCCACAGTGCCTGCTTCGAAGCATCCTTGCTAGAATCATTTAGTGATATGAAGCATGCTCTAATGAGTTCACAATACAGTCTTGATAGTGAATAGCTCTTAATTCTTTGCACCATAAGGAGTTGGCTGGAGAACTGCTGTATATCCGCACTAGGGTTTGCCAGTACATTCACAGCTATTAAAGCTTGTAGACAATGAGTAACAGGCTCAGGTTTGTTGTTAAGTGGTGCTATTTTGTCAATATCCATGTTACAAATCTTTTGCACAGTTTCATGTATAGTCGCTGGTGCTTTGAACTGAGTATTCATCATCATAAAAGTGGTGATTTCTTGGCACTTCTTCGTGACTTCACTGTACTCCTCCGGGTCATTCTGCTTGGCCAAATAAAACATAGCGAGCAGAAAATCTGTATTCACAA
This sequence comes from Amorpha juglandis, assembly GCA_949126905.1. Taxonomy (NCBI): domain Eukaryota; kingdom Metazoa; phylum Arthropoda; class Insecta; order Lepidoptera; family Sphingidae; genus Amorpha; species Amorpha juglandis. The sequence continues at coordinate 8,212,265 of OX421387.1, read as the reverse complement.
TTGAATTTAATAATGAAGTTGATTTTTCTAACAGATCTTGACTCTGTATAGGATTCGATGAAGGATATTTGCTCAGAGAATAATGATAGACTTGCAGCAACCATAATATTATTGATGACACAGCATACGCCAGTACTTCTTCTTCCATCTTGCCTCTACATGTTATGCTGTCCAGGAAACTTTCCAGAAATTCCAGCAGGCTTATAATGCAGTGTGGTTTGTGGAAAGCATCGAATTTAGCAATTCTTTGTAGGACGGCAGCATATGACACTAAATGTGAAGCTAATGAATGCTTAAGATATGAAATAACCAGTTGATTTGCACCACAACCAACCATGGCTTGTTGTAATATACAGTCTGCTAGGTTATACAGGTCCCCACTAACACCTCTTGGTAAAATCGTTTTGATATTAATACCCCATTGTATGTCGGTCCATCTTTCCCTCCAAGCTTTGAGAATTAGAGCCTTCAGTGAGCTTGTTTTGCTTGTAATCTTCGACGCGTCCATTATTTCATTTGTTTAATATCTACACTGGAATGTTACATTCAATTACATAGAATGTACACACTAAGCATTGTCAATTAATTAAACATAAAAATATGTCCACATCTATTCACAATATCTTAAAAATATAAATTTCAATAAAATCTTGAACCCAACATTTGCCACCGATTTTGACTATTTATTTGTCAGAAAAACAAACGTCAAAAATAATGCAATCTGCAAAGCCCATTATTGGTAGTAATCTAAATGTCAATTCAATTCAGCCAATAAGAAAGTCATGAAACCTTACTAGGTGTTGAGTTTTATTACTACATTCGTAGATACGAAATGTTGAAGTATTAATTTTATACATGGACGTTTATTTAAAATACTTATAAATATTACACCACCCATTACAAATACTTTTAATTTTTATCATCACTAAATATAATCTTATTGTTTTTGTTCATAAAATATATTCATTAAATAGTATTTACAAATTTGATAACAAAACGCAATACAGTGTGTACGAGTTACGACTGTCAAAAGCTAACCTGTCTGTTTATTGATAAACTTGCTTGTTTACAAAGTTTTAAACCGAGTAAATTTATTTGGTTCATATATTAACCATGAGTTTCCGTAATTATAAAGAAAAAATCGATATAGGTGATACAGTAATTGTGTATCTGAGCAATAACATATATGCTATAGAAGTGCAACCCGAAATAAAAAATAAAAAAGGTGAAATGATCGAAAACGTGTTTCAAACACAATTTGGAGCCTTAAAAATCAAAAGTTTAATTGGAGCTGACTACGGGTCTCGAGTAAGTATACCAAGTTTGAGTTTAATCTATGATTGAGTAATATAATTTAAAATATTATCTATAACCGTAAGAGTGAAACGAATGAGTTACAAATAAAGTTAATTTAAGTTTATTATTTATACAGAATCACGATCATTTCATGTCTATGCTAGACAAATACCCTGTATTTAATTGATTTGTTAATTTTGTTTTAATTATGAAGGACTTTTCAAAAGAAGTTAATTCCGTCTTCAACTTTTTGTATTTAGGGAATATATTTTAATTCTGAACCCATATTTATATAATTATGACTTCAGTCATAAAAAAAATTAGAACTACTGCATATCATAAAATCATCATCATCAGCCACAAGACGTCCACTGCTGAACATAGGCCTAATATATTGCATACTATTAGTATAAATACGATTTTCAAACATTTTAGACAAAATTTATGAAAATATAATAAGCTGTAAATGAATAACTGCCTCAGTGACACAGTTGTATTGCATACTTGGTAAGAGTGCTGTGGTCTGGGGTTTCAAGCCCTGGGTTGGTAAAAGTCATATTGAACTTTTCTATCATGAACTGCATAACATGAACATCTTCATATTATATTCTTATGAACATAATATGTAATATAAAGTAGCTATTTTATAAAGTAACTATTGTCTCAGTCATAATATTTTGTACTTAAATGTGTCATATTTTACTTGGTAAGGAGCATTTACTATGGACCTGGTACAGCAGGTACTCAATACCAAAGAAAATTCAGCCTTAAGATTAAGTTCATAAAGTTTACTTTACCAAACAGATAGAGTTATCAAAAGGATGGGGCCATGTGTTGCAACCGAACCCGGAGTTATGGTCTCTGACACTACCTCACAGGACACAGATTATATACACACCTGACATCAGCATGATAATGTTGCAACTGGACTTGGTGCCTGGCAGTGTTGTTATTGAGGCTGGTGAGTAAACAATATTTTTTTTACAGTGAAGCGAGAGGGTGTGGGTTCGATTCCTGTGCAGTGAGAAATGTTTGTGTGATCCACAAATATTTGGATGAGAATTGTTATAATCATGTCATAACAAAATTTTTGTTAGTTTAAAACCACTAAGTTAAAAAAAAGAAAAGAAATATGTAGACCGCGACCTGGATTAGACATAGGATAGTATTTACGCAAGAAAAAACCATTCTCGGGGCGGAGCCGCGAGCAAAAGCCAGTGAAGACCTGTGTTGCTGTTCGGAATATTTTATAGTTTTAATCAACAATGTAAATTATTGTTTTGTTAATTAAAACTATAAAATTACAATTGATAATTTTATGATAATTGGTTAATCGATTTAATGGTAACACTTTTACATTGTCTTTACAAACAAGTCTTAATCCCATAATGGTAGCACTTTTACACTGTCTTTACAAACAAGGCTCAACCTCACAGGTACCGGCAGTGGGTCTTTAACCCACGCTTTGATACGTCGCGTACGCCCCCACGGACATGTCTACACGTTTGACTTCCACGAACATCGGACCAAAGTCGCCAGAGAAGAGTTCGAAGAACATGGCCTTGCTGATTTTGTCACCGTAAGTAATGTTCTTATATGTAGTTACAGTGCATTTGTTAATTGGATTATTTAAATTTCATCTTTGGATTGTCCAAAAGATAGTATCATCCTAAAATTGTTTAATAGTTTAGCGTATCCGGAGAGAATTTGTACCGTAATTTTTCTTTTCTGACATTATAAGTAGAATAATGAAATTTTAGAAAATAACATATTTTTTATTTTTACTTAGTTACTTATATTTTCTTAATATCCTTACTCATGAATAAACCCATATTTTTATGCGAATTTACTAGTAGGTGCATACGTAATTGTTATAATTTCCTAATAAAAAATATTTCTAGGCGCAACACAGGGACGTACTCGAGGAAGGATTTGGTGACAACTTGGAAGGCAAGGCCAATGCCGTGTTCTTAGACTTGCCCAGTCCATGGCGCGGTGTGACTCATGCAGTAGTATCTTTGAAAGAAGAAGGTAAGTGGTAATGTAAAAAATAAGGAATTTAATTTAGTTCGTTTTTAAATAGAATGTTCGACTACGAATCGAACCGACCAACATAGGGAGCTATGATAAACGCAACGTGGCTGCAGTTGGATGACTATAATATTGGAAGTCAGTGACGTAGTGCAGGAGAAGTTTATATCCGTTGTGCAGCAGTAGACTTCTACAGTATAGGGATGATTATGAGTTCCCATTGTACAAAGACTGTAATATGGAATACCAAACACCTAACAATTACTGAACGTTAGCAGAACTACTTAGTTGTGTACTTAGAGAGTGCAAAACATGTTAAATTCACGTGAAATAATTGTTTTAAGAAGATTAACGCGACAGATAATTTTCTTCCACCAGCGACTCTAATCAAGATGTAGTTGACTCCAGCATGAATGCACAATCAATTAAAAATAAACATGACACATAAGTCGTAGAATAGTACAATTTTTCCTATCAATGCCTAAAACGTACGAACAATTAAAACGTAAATACTTAGACCAACGGTATTCTAGATAGAATCGATGGTACGTAAGCAGGAAACCGGGAGATCCTTATAAATCGACGAAATAGATTGCGATCTGATACGCGGTGTCGATTATTCAGATCCCCTTGTAAGTTACAACTACGATTGTTCATTAACTCGCGGTTTGGGACTGGATTAAGGACGTAGCCAGTGGGAGATAGCTAGGGCCAAAGACCCCCTCGTCTCCTACTTTCACCGAAGACGTAAAATTTAGAGCTATCATGTATACTACTGTTCTCTCACCTCGGAAAAAATTGCGATAGTTTGAACGGGTTGAAATGAATTAAGCTATCAAAATTATTATCGCCTACACGTAAAATCATAAATAAACTGCCTTTCCTGTCGTAAAATGTATGGCAAATATCTTAACCTTCAGTAAGTAACAATTGACGTGCAATATTTTTTTTTATTTATTATTTATAGCACATCAACGCCACATTAGAACATTTCAATGTAAAATGGTAAGGTTCAATTTCTGTTATGCGCGATATCTACAGGTGTAAAACATATTAGATTGCAGATTACATTGTTGATAAACATATACAGCCTCCGTGGCACAGTAGGCGAGTTGCCAGCAGTCAACCGAGAGGCCGCGGGTTCGATTCCTGCACCAATAACAACGTTTGTGAGGTCTACAAATATTTGTTACGTGTCTGGGTGTTTTTCCGCTAGAAGAGTTGATTAGATAGGCCGCTGGACGCTGAAACTACAAGCCAAATTTTACCGTAATATGTGTTAAAAAGCATACGGTGGGATAAGAGTAGGTGGAAGAAGAAGACGTATGTTGCTTAACATTTTTTTTATTTGATTGAATGACGAGACGAGCAAGGCGCTCGCCTGATGATATGCGCCACGCCTGCCCATAAACAGAAGCAAAACCACACAGAACTTTGAATTACAAAGCACAGCATGGCACTGAACTGCGCTCGTCACTCCGAGACATAAGATGTTAAGACTCATAATGTCCAGCTTGAATGTCATTCTAACCGAAACACGACAGTGCTTACACACTCTTGCTTGGCGGCAGAATGTCTTGGTTTATATGGCAATGGGTACAAACATCCGAGAACTTAAAACGCTAGCGGCAACATTGCAGAACATATTGAGTGTCATGTCTTTTATTAGAATTGTTGCCTGGTGCTTGAGTTTACTTATCAGCCCCCGGACATTTTAATTTCACAAATCCTTGACCCCTTTATTACATAAGCCCCCAAACAAAGTCCTAACTACGCCCATCGTCTGGACAGATTAATGTTTAGAAACACAGATAACGCATACAGAATCTATTCATCGCATCGGTCCGCGTCGATTTCAGAACGGTTGAACTCCTGGCATTTGTAGGGCTGTCGCGTGGGCACAGGTGTTGAATTTATGATGCCACTAGCTCTTATAATTACAAGATATTTATTATTCGTATATCAATTCAACTTATGTTTTTTAATTCGAGTTAAGCGCTGTGGTTTTTATATGGAGAAGTATTACAGGTTTAGTTTGTTAGGTTCAGCATACGGAATACAGCGTAATCTTGTGATGACTTTTTAATTTTTGGTTTATATTTTATCTGATAAATAATATTGAGTAATAAAAAGGACCTTTAGATCATCAAAAGCTTAGGTGACATTACCAACAATGTGTACAAATGGACTGAAATATATTTCCCTTGCTTACATATAAACCCTAAGCCAATTTACCTAATTGGTACGGACTTCTTATATCAACAACATTGTCTGCAAGTGCACTGATAAAAAATAATATCGTCGATGAAGTACCAATACCTCCTAAGTGTTGAGAATCTAATTTTACACCTGACTGTTTAAAATAAGGTTTTATTTTACAAAAACTGTTTAAAATAAGGTTTTATTTATTTTGATCAACTATTGATAGTATATAGTTTCCAATACATTACCTTTTTATTAGTTACTAAGGGATGTGGTTTATGTTTACGTCTATTGTAATAAAAAAGTAATTTTGGACTAAATTGTCAGTTAGGAGGTATTGGTACTTCATCGACGATATGTTCCTTGCTTACATACAAGAGTCAACCCTAACGCAATTTATATCATTGGTGCTGACTCATATTGTCAACAAACTCTTCAAGTTCACTGAAAAATATTTTCTTCGTTTTTACATACAACAGTCAACCCTAGCCCAATTTACCTAATAGGTGCCGACTCCTTTTAACATAAGTAAGTGGTAGATACACATCGGTAAGTGATCGTGGCGGCTTGTCGGTGACAAAAGACACAATAACAGTTGCTTATCCTTGAAAGTGCTATTAATGGTCGCATTGTCCTCCTGTGTTAAAAAAAACCGAGTCAAAAGGTCGATACGAAATGTGTTTAACAATCGGTTGCCAACTGGCATACCTAGTTATCTGCTGTCATATTATAAAGCCGCGCCAGACATAGCTTCAAATACGCAAATAAGAAACTCGCGAAGTGTGGCACAGGTATTTGAGCATGTGTCCAAAGTTTGAACAAACATTTGCGCTTTGCCATCCCGTGTCGGTTTTTGATAGCACATCAAAGCGTTCAAAGTTCAAATGTGTGGGTGCTACACTTGCGCAGTCTAGTTGCTTGTGCGTCACTAAGAAACGATTGTGTCGTTACATTTCTGTTCTATGATATGATAGTCGTACCGTGCACAAATTCCAATCCCGCGCAAGTCAGTATAACTTTTTGCACACCTGCCTACTCCTTCGGGATGAGAGGCGTGAGTGCGTACTCTCATCATAGGTAATCATCAATTTGAACAGGTTAATCTAATACATAACGCATTAGCCGCATCTAACGACTTCCTTACGTCATTACCTGATCAATAGCGGATAATGATCGTAATGACTGTATTACTAACATACTCATATTACCGTGATGATACATAAAATAATCGTATATTCATTTTTTTTTATTTGATTGAATGACGAGACGAGCAAGATGCTCGCCTGATGGTAAGCGCCACGCCTGCCCATAAACAGAAGCAACATCACACAGATCTTTGAATTACAAAGCACTGAACTGCGCTCGTCACCCCGAGACATAAGATGTTAAGTCTCATAATGGCCAGTAATTTCACTGGCTTCAATGTCCTTCAAACCGAAACACAACAGTGCCTACGCACTGTTGCTTGGCGGCAGAAATAGACAAAGCGGTGGTACCAACCCAGCCGGCCTCTCGCATATGAGAGACCTACAACATTGAAGGCCGAATATATCAATCAAATAAAAAATAAAATAAAAGTTCTATCCAGTCTTCAAAAGTACTTTCATCCCAGTATACGTGCGAGTATGTATTTCTAATATAAGCCGATACAGATATCTCAGCCAAGAATGCCGTGGTTTCACAAATGAACGGTCAGATCTGGGAAATGGTTAGCGTTATTAATGGCGGGTTCGATCCTGCATTATTTATATGATCCGAGATATTTGTCCGGATCTCGGTTGTTTCGGCAAGTCCCGTGCGACTATCGTGTGCTTATCTTACGTTAGTATAGAATTGCTGTTTGCTAGTCGTATTATGGGTTCAAATGAATGGCTTATAATACAAATGAAGAATTATTTACTGACTAGATAATCTACTTCTATACTATATTATAAATGCAAAACTGACTTCGTCTATTTTAATCCGGAAATATGACGAGAAATACTTAGGGCGGAGCCGCGAGCAAAAGCTTCATCCATATAAATAATTCGTCCCAAAAATGATCTATACAGTAATAAATCAACTAAAATCTATTTAATAACTCATGCAAAACCTCACTAATACCAATCCACGAGAGCATTATCCATACTTTAAACACGATATTTATTACATGTCCAAATATGTATTAATAAATGGTCAGCCCGGCTCTACGGTTGAACAATGGATGTAACAAATGTATGAGAAACGCGTGAACTATTATCTCTAGGTATGTACACTACGCTAATGTAACAATGCGTTTGAAGTTTGAACCGTGAAATGCTATGATGATATGTTGTCTAATCGGTTCGTCTTGGAGGTGTTAATGTGTTTGAGAACAATGTACGAGTTATATTGGATGTCGTTGGTATTGCTGTAGACATTCACGAACAATGAATCTCAGTGGATCACTAAAACTCGCAGTATTTTGCTGGTGGTGAAATTCATATCCGCCCGGACAGCGACCATCGTACATCATCATCATCATCATCATCAGCCACAAGACGTCCACTGCTGAACATAGGCCTCCCCCAAAAGATTTCCAGACCGACTTGTTGGAAGCGGCCTACATCCAGCGACATCCTGCGACCTTTATCAGGTCGTCTGTCCACCTTGTTGTCCACCGTACACGTGGTGTTAAAACCTGCCATAGTGGTCACACATTTTATAGATCGCGTTTCAGGATCAGCCAGTGTATATCCGGTTCCCCTGAGTGGCTTGCGACAGGACTTGATTTGGTTGGTCAGGTGGGTAAATAGGGGTACATCCTTGTATCTCTGTGCCTGCATCGGTCAGTCGCCTGTTCTGCCGCAGGGTCCTCGATTTGCTTCTTCCCTCTTCGGAGTGAGAAAAGAAGATGTTTATTATTGTCATTTAATATGACGTTTTGAAGGTCAAAATCATGTTCAAAGTTTCCGTTACATACTAACATACGTATGAAATTAATAAAAGGGTGTTAAACACTAAAGTATCCTTATGTAATAAATGTAATGATCACCAATATAATATTTGGCGTAACGTCGTAAAACTAAGACTGAATTAGTTACGTCTGCAAGACGCACAGGAAATTGCTAATGTAATTAAATTCGACGTCCAATTTGATGTATTACTAAAGTTAATAGTATACTTAAAAATTGATAAACATCATATTACATACATACTTAATTGGAACCCATTACAGCGCAGTTGATAACGCAATAAAAATGAATATGTACCTAGCAATGAAAATAAAAGGTTTTTTTTATTGCCTTGATAGGCTGATGAGCAAGCGGCCCGCCTGATGGTAAGTGACATCGGCAATGCCAGGGGCACGGCCAAGCCGCTGCCTACCTCTGAAGGAATACTCTTCTTAAGTAACGAAGGACATGTCATAGCGCTCGAGAATCACCGAGGGAGGTCTTCCTTGCTTTTTGTAGACTGTATTTCATACATAACCTTCTAAAGATTCTAATAATGGTGAAACACGCGCGAAATTAGGTCTCTTGGAATATTAATTCATCTTTATATTTCTATTTCTCAGTACGAGCATGTAAGTGTATTCAACGGCAAAAACTGCTTCTAATAGAAGCAGAAGAATCGGCTCGACCGGGTCGTTACCACAGTCTCACATAAAACCGACGTAAAGTAGCTGCTTGTTGTTACGTTTCGTACGGTGAGTGAGATATCCGAGGCCCAAATCCCCCTCCTCTTCCCAATCCCTAATTATCCCTTTCCGTTAAGGTCGGCAACGCGCCCATGATTCTTCTGGTATTGTGACGATCACTTACCATCAGGTGACACACATGCTCGTTTGCCGACCTATGCTATAAAAAATATAAATAATAAGAATATGTAGAAATATTTAAAATCTGCAAATTATACCAACATATCAAGACATCAAAAAATCCTTATAGTACATCAAAAGCGCTAGACGGGCGATTTCGCAATCCCTTAAGTACATGAATTGTTTAATCTCATCCGTTAGAACAGTAACAAATGTCCGCGGAGGAAACATGGCATATCAAAAACGTCTACGGTGGTGGTCCGGCAAGAACGAACGAAACTCTAATAAGACAGCTCTTTAGCTCAACTGTCTGGCCTAGGACATTATCTTTGCGTGAAAAATAGTGCCCTTTGTGGTATTACGTGAAAGCACTCGCACGACCCGCTTGGGAACTGTGTTTTACTTTAAAAATATATTATTTCATATTGTTTGTGTCGGTATTTTAACACTAGACTAATGGACTAAAGAAAAGTTCTTCAATTGTTTTACTTAATATTGTTCAGTACTTAATTTGAATTTTTAAATATAAAGATTATTTGGAATAAATCAGATAGCTCTTCAATCGCTAAGCGGACTCATGTTTCTTTTTTCTGTCTGGCGTTATTCTGTCTTAATCTCTTCCATTATGATTCGACGATGGATTTGGTGTTATGTGAGGCGACCCGCTGTCGGTCGCTGACAACCGCACAACCCGCAACGAGAACCTTCACCATTGCCTCGTCCGTTAATCAACAGAGTACCACCTACAGATGACGTTGACTTTTGGCGCAAGAAATTAATGGACCACTTACATATAAAACTTGCCATACCATCCAATATGTAGGCGGGATCGCGAACACAGTTAATTTATCTGCTAAGTAAAGCAATCAAAATTTTATACGTTAATTTGTCGTTCATTTCAGTGGCCGACGGCCGAACAATGCAATATCATAGCGTTTACGAGCTAAACTCGTATAAATTATTTGTTTTACGCACTATTGGTCATATTTTACTATTTCAATTGCTCGCCCGGGGCAGCGGCGATCGTCGTAATCTTTTACTACCGATCGAACACTGACATTCCTTCGACAACTGACAATAATGCCGGCGCTTGCTTTGCAACTGGCGTGCCTCTCACAACAAGACAAAACGCTTGATAAACCCCGTGGGCTTTTTGACGCGTTGCTTGTCACAAAAAGAAGTAAAGTGAGTCGTTATAGTTGAACTACAGGGATGTTATCTTCTTCTTTGTGATAGGTTGTTTCGACGTTCACATTCTGCTTTATTTAACTGCCTGATTGTCTTTGTACGTTAGTACGATGAAAGCTTAACGTTTTTAAGATTTAGTACGAATTTGTAAATAATGTCCGGACCCCCGCTTCTCGTCAAGCACTCAAGAAAAAATAAGTACGTTACCTTATGTTATAATTCGTTGTACTGTATGTATTTATTTGTCTTTAGTTTTTGATAAACGAGGGAGTCTTGAATATTGTTTTCGTTTTTACTCCGAAAGATCCTTAATATAGCTTCGGTAAATTAGAAAAAATCAGGAACCTTTATAGTACTACGAACACTCATAGTGCTAACTGCCTCAACTTTTGAATTCTCTATTTACACGTGTAACAAATAATTAATTGAATAACACACAAAAAATACTTATCAAAAAAGTCATCGCCACCACATTTAGATACTTACTAGATATTCTATGGATCTCAGCAAAAAGCCTTTTGATATCAGCTGCTTTGTCATAGAGACCCTGGCCTTAGCCCCTATCTAAGATCTTAACGAAGCGTTTAATTTGATTAAGGTCCATATTGATTAATGGTTTTCGAACGCATGCGTGTATAGAATACTAATAGCTCAAAGGTTTAGGTTAACCCGTGACCTTAGACGATTGATTCATTGTTTGACATTAACTGTAAGGAGGCTGTTAACACTATTAGAATATTGATAAATACACGGGCATCATCAACTCCTCGATTTGTTGTTATTTATTTGTAAGTATTGATTGATGATCTGAAAGTTATAATAAAATGCTTGATCATTTAGACGGGTGTCGTAATAAGGCTTAAAATTAATAATAGAAGTCATCCTAAAAGTCATGGATTTAACAATTGGTAACTGGAAACTTGCCCTGTTCTGAGACACTCATGGTTGATGTATGTACGTATATAATATTTTCCCCAAGTATAATAGATTTTTTTATTGATTAGGCCGACTAGCGTGCTAGTAGTTGATATTTTAGGTCTTGTCTTATAATAAGATGTTGAAGAAGTTGAGAAGAATGCTAAAATTAAGTTTAATCTCATTCATCTAATTTTAAAAATGTTCTAATACGAGTAACACTGCTATTTCGAAGTACACTTATACTAAAAATTATATATAGAAACTCGTTTAAGAAAATACAAATGATATTCTGAACGTTTAAAAACAAACAAGCAGCTACTAAATTGTAAACATCATTACAACACTTGACAAATATTACTGTGTCGATAATAGATTTGTTCAAATGTTACAGCAAAACTGTGTTTCTCACCACGGTAGGTTTTATTGCAACTAAGCAGAAGATTAATATGCATGTTTATTAGATTGGCGAAGTTACAACATTATTGGCTGATAAATTATTTAGGAAAGTAGAGACAAATTGTATTCGCAGAATTATAAATGCAGATTATGATTAGTTAGCTTACCATTAACTTCGACGACGAAGTTAAAATAATTCTGAAAGCCTAAGGCTTAAATTTGGTTCTGGTTTGGATTCCCACGCTGCGCAATCTTGTGTGAGTTTAACGACTCCAAAAAGTAATAATTAGTAAGGGATTTTATTTGTATCCCTTATAAAATCATGGGTTTTTTTTTTTTTTTTTTTTTTTTATCCTGGCTCGGCAAAGTGACTACGCTACACCTGATGGTAAGTGTAACGCAATCCAAGAATAGTGTCAACCAACGATAAACAATGTGTCCATCGTAGGTCGGCAAGATCATGCCGGCCTGCCAAAGGTCCAAAAGGGAGGGGAAGTAAAAAGGGATGGGAAAAGGGTTAGGATCAGGGAGCAAGCCCCCTGGGGAGAACCGGATATACACTGGCTGACCCTGGAACGCGACCCATACAAGGTGGGCCACTCTGGCAGGTTTTAGCACCAGTGTACGGTGGTCGCTATCCGGTCGGATACAAGTATCCTCCCACCAGCCACCAGCAGGAATCTTTACAATATACACTTCTCTTAGTTCCTCTAGTTAAATGGGATAAAATGCAAGTGCAGCCGCTAGGACGTGATAGTCTAACTTTATACGATATATTTATTTACTAACCACTAACTAACACACATTATTCCATTTTTTATTGAACGTTGCACATCGAAAGCTAGTTTAGAAAACTGATTTAATTGAGGTCGCAGTCAATAAATATCGTCTCTGAATTATACCATTGCAAGATTAATTACAAATCCGCAAATCCTATCTAGGTTTTTGTTGACTGATTTATTGGGACCGCTCATGTCAACTGTGTTAAACCTTGGTTCGTTAACATAAATAAATCTAAGGTAACATTTAATGAATCATCCTCCAGAACAACTGGTGCCTTTACATTCGCGTCGTAAACAAATACTATCTCAAGCAAGGATACAAATCTTATCAATGTGATAAATTTATTTGCTGACATGTTTCATTTGCTAAGTCAAACTATATCGATAAGGATCTAGGAATGGGACAATTCAAACTAACATTTCATTCATTGCGTACTGTTTAGCTTCAATAAAATTCCACACTTTGATAATGATCTGATATCCTTGTTACTTTCCTGCCTAACGTGTACGTGAAATAGCTATGACATAACTTGTCGCCTCAGGCGTTACTCATACAATATGTATCGAAAAGATAACATAGCAAATTATAAAACCGGATCAGATTCTTAGCCTCTTGGAATTAAAGACGAAATTCCAAGAAATAATATTTATGCATCAGCAATTGGAAAATGCTTTTAAAAACAAAGTTATGAATGCAGCTGCTGAAATGGATCGATATTTAATTAAGGGCCAAATTATGAATTATGATCGTGTAGGTACCTATAGCAAATGTATGTTTGAATATAGTTACGCCACTAAATCAAATAGCAGTCAATTAAGATAAAGCGCCGCAAACGACAGCTCTGGACAATAGACCGTAGACCATATGACTAATCCAACGTTTTGTTTGGCTAACTGAATTACAACTGGGCCGGCCGTGGTGAATAGAATTCCTATTAATATAAAGTCTGCTATCTAAAACAAGCCATTGTTAAATATAGCGCCGTGTAATGGATACTTTACATAAGCAGCATATTTAATTTTATGTAAGTCATAATCAAACATCCAACAATTACCAGTGAGACTTTATGGAGAATTGCTTTACAAGCCAATCAACGACTATTTGTTTGTATTAAACATCACGTAATATGCATTTCGGATTTGTAAATCATAAATACCTATCTATTTCACGATATCACCAAAAACTTTATTTTGCTCTTGCACTATATTGCTTTTAATTTTATACGTCTTATAGATGTTATTCCAATGTATTGAAGGCCGAAGACAAGCAAGTTGTGAGCGTGAAATTTGTATTCTGAAATTTCTAATGTCGTATCAATAAATAGCATTCGAACACCTGTCTTTTGAGACAGATTGCGGGTAGTTTTGTGGGCAAATAACCCGTTTGACAACAAATCGTATTGTGCAAACTTACGCATCGAATACGCCAAAAGCCTGGTTTGTAGATTTCCATATTACACCAAATTCAATTTGAAACCCTAAATTATATTTGTACTTTATTGCTGGACCATTTACGATCATGCTTTACAACATGTTTGACCTTTACCACCTGAATTCATTAATATAATTGGTTTACATTCGTCGACAGTGACAGGTTATAAAACTTTATAACTCATTCTCCTACGCTGTTTTAAGTTATTGAAGCCTATGTACTATAGTGTACGGTACCTAATAGAATAACTGAGGATCTTTGTAGGTTTAAAATCAATTATGAAGTCTTAAATATCGATGTTGCAGTTAAGTCGGTTTCTAAATTATGCACCAAAAGACAACTGGGTTGTAAGTGTATGTTCCATTGAAATAGTGATAAAGACGACGGCAGTGGTCTAGTATTTGACGCATCGGACGAAATCAAGACGAATAGACTGTTTTATACGTGATAAATCTTTGTTTAAAGATTAAAGAGAATTAACCTTCGCCTTAGGAAGTAAATTCAAATCGATAAGCCACACAATTTTTAACATCTGTAAAAAAAGTATATCCTGTTATTGTATTAATAAGTTGCTTTAGACAGGCATTATTTTTACATATAAAATTTTATAAAAAATCTTACTTTTGATCTATAAATATTGTAGGTAATTGTAATTTTATTGAAAAAACATATACAGGGTTATTTTTAAAACACCAGCAACCTCGCAGGGGTAGATAGCTGTCCCCATACGGAACAACTTTTGTTCTACGAGTTTGGATATAACTCAATATATTTAAAAAAAAAGATTTTACAAGTTTTTGTTGTGTCGTATTTTTCTTCGTAGTATGCGGCGCGTTGACCTCAAAGGCGGCGACTCAAAGGCGCCGCTCAGCTGAGCGGCGCGTTGACCTTCAAAGGAGCTAGCCGGGTTCCCCACGCTTCGCGTATTTGTTTACGTGATCTGCGATGCGCGTTGTAACAATCAAGACGGAAATTAAATGAATACTTATTTTTGTATGAAAATAAAATCTAACAAATTATCAAAAGTCGTAGAACAAAAGTAGTAGCTTATAACCTTAGGAATCTACCCCTGCGAGGTTGCTGGTGTTTTAAAAATAACCCTGTATAGATAGAGTTTATTACTGCTTTTAAATAGGAAATGTTTGTAAATGTGTGACAAAGTGACCATAAAGTACACATAAGAACACCATATATCCTGTGACCATAAATCTTTAATACGTTGTAATCACATTCAAAATTAAGCCATTGGTTGTAATTTTCATTAAAATTAAGAGTTAACCAAGTTAAGACATGATAAATTTAACGCTTTATAATTTGGGATTTCTCATGAAAAGTTGATTAAATATTAATTAAGCTAAGAAAATATCAAATATTTCTTTTTTAACTAATTGCTGATATTCTGTTTCTTCTGCTTCATCTTCTACAATAGTGATGTCGTTAAACATAACTTGTTACTAAATAATTATTACACTAAAGCTAGTCTTTTAAAACCACGCGCTAATTGCTCAACCGTCGGTATCTACTGATGAAAAATAACTCACTAATGTGGACTCATCAATATTAATAATTCTAGACGACCAAGTTTCCATCGAGGAAAAAATGTATTACCATTTACTCAAACGCTTAAAGATGATGAGATTTAAACTTATTTTTTTTTATGAATCTTGTTTTAATCATAACTACTAACTACTACTACTACTACTAAGACACTTTTGAGATAACTTCGTATCTAACATTTGACACGTTGACAATATCCGGTTCCAATAATTTAAGCATAAAAAATGTATTAGTTCTGACAGGCTTTTTTTATTTCTTTAATGTAAATCAAATATGCCTTCACCTAATGTAATATTAGTGCAGTAATTTAGTTATTTATAGTGTTAGTTATTGTCCCACTTTTGGGCTATTAATTAGGTGATTGGGACGTATTTCACCATGTTGGCGTAATTAGTAGACTGGTTTATTGGTTGGTGGACTTCACATACCTTTGAAATTCTTATGGAGATTTCGGGTACGCAAATTTCCTCACGATGATTGCCGTCGCCATTAATAAATAAATACACCCAACAGTCACACATATACACCGACCTCACAGTTAAATACGAGGCTTGTGTTGTGGGTATCAAGAACTACGTTGGTCTCACAACACCCAGACCCCGAAGCAAATATTTGTGGAGCACACAAACATTCGTCTCTGTGCGAGTATCGAACTCGCGGACTCTCGCTCGGCTAGCCGGCTGAGAAGTCGGTCGTAAGTCGGCGTAGACGCCATGGTGGCTTTCGGCTATTAAGTGGAGCGATAGTAATAATATCTTAGTTCTCAAAATTAATTGATTATCAAGTGTAAGAAGTCGCAAAAACCATTACTAACTTTCACAACACGATTCTATTTACTGTCTGGTCTCAAGCCAGTGGCTTAATTAAGACATATATGTGTACAATGCCAAAAATTTAGGTCAAAGCATGACAATATAAAGCGTATAGTTTATAGTTAGCCAAGAAAAGGTTGCCCCAACTGGTCTTGAATATGGATCATAGCACAATGTCAGCGGTCGGTCGAAGTTTGCTCGCACAAGGCAAGCCGCACGCTACAAAATCGAGAATTGATTGAGGCAGAGACAAATGGCGAGAGTGCGTTTATTGACTATACACTTAAAGATTATAATAATATCTGCTACGAAACACCCGCCATAGTTGCGCGTTCAGAAGAGACGTATTTGGAGGTTAGCCAGTGTGACATAGGTAGTCAAGTCAGGCCTGCATCCTTCGTGCGACCATCGAAGATTGTATATCTCTCAGTGGTCGTCAAAATATTAGGACTGCACTATCAGTGCTAACCACTACACATCAGATCTGGTGTAATCACTTTGCCGTGTCAATGTAAAAAAAAATGTCAGTCAAAGGGACTGCCGATAGAAGTGAAAACTTGTAACTTAAGTATATTTATTTAGTACTCACTCTCAACTCAACTCAACTAGACTCGACTCAGACTGAAGGACTGACTGTATAGCTACAGATACTCAGAGTTCACAAGACTTCACCCATCCAAAAAGCGTCTAACGCGCACAGCACACGGTCAGGTATATACGACGTGTTATACATGTATAGTCTGAATTAACATTGGCATGTCGCTGACGTGAAACTAATTGTTTACCCCCTACCAAAAAGCGCTCAACGAGGCTAAAGGACATTTCACTTCAAAAAATTGTGTGTAAAGAACACAAAGCAAGCAGAAAATAGTTTTAGGTTAAATTTATAATCGCCTCGGATTGCGTGTCTCTTCCACGATGAACCATCTTGAGTGTGTTAGTGTATTCCAAATCCTACGGGTAAAAAAATAAATTTTCGCCTCTAGTGCGGCGCCTTGTTTACTTCGACTTTTCATATGTTAGTATCCGGCCTTAAAATACAAGAGCAAGCTTTGCAACCCGGACTGAATACCTTAAAGTTTATTAACATTATTAATGAACTGCAAGCAAATCCGTTAGTAAATTAAAACATCGTGAAGTTAATTAACAAATCCTATTTGTATATTGAATTGATTGAATGTATTTTATTCATTCATGTAGAGAGTTCAAAAGGTTGTTTTTTTTTAGGACTGTTCATAATTGGATCTAACAGTTTGTTAATACAAATAACTTCAAATATGGAATGAAATGGTGTCTAGAATCTGAGTGGTAGAGCCACGCTGTAGACAGTTTTGTCTACAGCATGAATGGGCCGTCTCGACCTGGTTGTTACTACTGTCTCACAGAAAACAGACGTAAAGTAGCGGCTTGCTGCTGCGTTTCGTATGGTGAGTGTGATATCCGGAGGCCCAATCCCCCTCCCCTTCCCAATCCCTTAATTATCCCATTAAGGTCGGCAACGCGCCTATGATTCTTCTAGTATTGTGGGTGTACATGGGCGGTGGAGATCACTTACCATCAGGTGACCCACTTGCTCGTTTTCAGGTCTATGCTATAATTAAAATGCCTGCTGGATCTAGCTATCTCTATTTCTTATAGAAGAGGCCGGCAAAGGGAATTTTAGGCGCCTGGATTATTACCAATAAATGCAATTTCTATGTTTATAATTTGTTTATTCAAATGATTAAAACCGAACTTAAAAAAGTAGGAGGTTCTCAATTCGTCTGTGTATATATTTTTTATATAATATAAGAATAGTTGTTATGCGTTCCGATATAATATATGCACTGATTTTCATGATGGTTCAATGTGTTCAAATTAAGGCATATATTCTCCTCTAAACCGAAAGTCTTAAATATTGTGTGTTACCATGTAAGCAACAATTCCCTCGACTTAAAAATGTTATTAATTTTTTATAAACAAATACAGTGTCTTCGAAAAATTATTATATCAATAACGTCATCGTCTCGTTATTTAGGTCATTATAAAGCTACGCTTGAATGCTTTGTTTACACTAAATATAGCTTACTTATATGTAATAGTTTCGGACATTTGCTTAACAAATTATCTTTAAAATTTACTGCCACACGTAGAGACGTCAAATAATTTTATTTGTCAATTACTAATTTGTTTTTGAGTGTAAGTGGGTCTTATCTTAGGCCTAAAGCCAACTTCACCCGTGCATGGTATATTCTGCTGATCAACGGATGAGGCTATGGTGAAACTTGGTTCCAGTTGCAGCTTGTGACGGTGCGATGGTGGGCTACCCCACAGGCACCCACATTTTTTTTTTTTTTATAGCATAGGCCGGCAAACGAGCAAGTGGGTCACCTGATGGTAAGTGATCTCCACCGCTCATTTACACCCACCACCAGAAGACTCATGGGCGCGTTGCCGACCTTAAAGGAAAGGGATAATTAGGGATAGGGAAGGGGAGGGGATTTGGGCTTCCGGATATCTCACTCACCGTACGAAACGCAGCAGCAAGCCGCTACTTTACGTCGGTTTTCTGTGAGACAGTGGTAACGACCCGGTCGAGCCAGCCCATTCATACTGTAGACAAAACTGTCTACAGTGTGGCTCTACCACTCAAGAAATAATAACATAATAGCAAATACCCTCAAATCTGACCCTGACATTAAGCCGGGACAACGCCATGCAGAAATAAAGTATTACTAAGTACTTACAATTCGATTACGCCTCCATAATATATTTAAGGATCGTTACATACAACTGACAGCGAGAATTTATGTACTGGGCTTATCAAAATCTAAACATCCTAAAATCACTTTTAATCATTTAATCAAATTTTAATCACTCATTTCGATAAGATCGATCACATTCCACGTAATTAAATGAAGTGTGTGAGCGAGATTAACAATACTGCAATGAGACCAAAGCTCAGCTGTTTATTTTTTAGTTTTGTCCAAAGTTGCAAGTCGAATATTGTCATATTACTCATTCGATTAAAAATATGTCCTTGTAATACAATTGGATTTGGTGCTACTAGCTCTAAAATACTCATCATAGAGATAAGTTGTTTAAATTTGACTACAAGGTGGTAGGTCCCTCGTATGCGAGAGGCCGTTTGAGTTGTAACCGCCGCTTTGCCTATTTCTGCCGCCAAGCAACAGTGTGTAAGCACTGTTATTTCGGTTTGAAGGCCATTGAAACCAGTAAAATTACTGGGCATTATGAGACTTAGCATCTAATGTCTCGGGGTGACGAGCGCAGTTCAGGGCCATGCAGTGCTTTGTAATTCAAAGTTCTGTGTGGTGTTGCTTCTGGTTACGGGCAGGCGTGGCTCGTCTTCGTGCTTGCTCGTCTTGTCATTCAATCAAATAAAAAAAAAATGACCACACCTTTTTGTAACACGTAGTATGCGATTTTTTTAAATATTAATAATAACATTTTTATAAGTTTTTTTAATATTAATAACCATAGTAGTAGGGATCTGCCGCCTTTCTCTCTGTGACCCTTCGCCTTGACTCGCCGCGCCCTGCGGCTCGCATACCTCGGCACACGTCAGTACAACCTTCATGTTTGTTTATATACATTGTTAATATACGCCTTTTATATCACACTAGCTTTTGCTCGCGGCTCCGCCCACGTGATCAAACAAACAAACAAACAATCAAACTACAGCTTTATAATATTAGTATAGATTTGGGTAGCTTAGCAACGGAAGCCTTCAAATATGAAGAATTTTCCCCGTTTTTGCAACATTTTTCACTGATGCTTCGCTTCTAATGGTCGCAGCGTAATGTTATATAGCCTAAAGCCTTCCTCGATAAATGGACTATCCAACACAAAAATAATTTTTCTATTCGAACCAGTAGTTCCTGAGATTAGCGCGTTCAAACAAACAAACAAACAAACAATCAAACTCTACAGCTTTATTATTAGTATAGATGTTAATGTCATCACCATTAATGTTTTTATATCACATGTTGTGAACACGTGTTTTTGGAGTATTTTTTGTGAAGAATTTAGTTCGTTTTAGCGTCTGTATCACCACCTCTGTATAAATGCTACTTACCAAATTAAATATAACACGTTCAAATACAAAAAAATACACGGATATCTATACCAATAGAAAGAAGGGTACGTGGTACTTTCAATAATAATTGTCTTTTTTATAGCATAGGCCGGCAAACGAGTAACTGAGTAACCTGACATTAAGTGATTTCCACCGCTCATAAACGCTCGCATTAGAAAAATCATGGACGCGTTGCCATCCTTAAAGGAAAGGGATAATTAAGCGATTGGGAAGAGGATGTGGATTTGGGCCTCCGGGTAACTCACTCACGGTACGGAACTCAGCCGTAAGCCGCTACTTTACGTCGGTTTTCTGTGAGAAAGTGGTTACAACTCGGTCGAACCGACCCCCCATTCAAGCTGTAAAATGTGTATTGTAAGTAATGTATGTGTGCTGTAAAATGCCTACAGTGTGGCTTTACTACTGAGTAAAGTTACACAACTTTGCTCGGCGGGTCGTCGAAAATAATATCAAATCAATCATGATGTGTAGATTTCAAATCAATCATTTTGTCTACAGAATGACTCTACCACTCAACTGTCTGCTAAGTAAACTGATGGTTAAATATTACTTGATTATTGTGAAATAGACCCTTAATAGTTGTATTCTTGTTCGCTTAACTGTAATCACCTGCACATAAAATAGTAAAGATCAGTCAGTGCTGTAGACGTAAATACCTCTGGATCTTAATCTAAGAGATATGTGACTAATGTGGCTATCTTACCGGGCATTATTAAGACTTGTTCACTAAGTATGTAATTAGAGAAGAAGCATTTATAAACGCCGGCATGATTCTGGTGACTACCGATGAACTTATTGTTTGTCGGTGGTCGCTAGTTTTTTGAACTGCACTACGTACCATCAGGTGTAGTGCAGTCACTTAACTTGCACGGATAAAAGAAATCTTCAGTTTTTAGTGAAGGTGTAGCAGAAATTACAGCATAATCTATTTTTTTTTTTGTAACTTGCCTCCTACAATATCCCGTTTTCTCAAGTAGCGAGATCGATAAATCGAAACCATATAATTATTACAACAGTCACAATGTCCAGTTGGTAAGATATCGGATCAAGCACAATCGGAATGATCGACATGGCAACGTGATATCTAAATATTATAAATCATAATATAAACAATCGCCTACCACCACTAAAGCCGGATACAAATACTAAAAACGAATTAATAAATCAGTTTTTAATCAAAGTTCATTAGCGTTGTTATTTGTACACTGTGATCGTGGTCGGGTCACGCTGAAATGATTTAGTTTCAATAATGTAGTATATCTTCTTATATAGTAGTTCTTTGAGTGGTAGAGCCACGCTGTAGACAGTTTTGTCTACAGCATGAATGGGGCGGCTCGAGCGGGACGTTACCACTGTCTCACAGAAAACCAACGTAAAGTACCGGCTTGCTGTTTCGTTTCCTAGAATGAGTAAGATATCCGGAGGCCCAAATCCCCCTCCCCTTCCTGATCCATAATTATCCCTTTCCTTTAAGGTCGGCAACGCGCCCATGATTCTTTTGATATTGTGGGCGTACATGGGCGATGGAGTTCACTTACCATTAGGGGACCTACTTGCTCGTTTACCACCGGCCTATGCTATAAAAAAATGTATATAATAATTCTTTGTAATTTAAAGTTCTATGGTGTTGTTTCTTTCGACGGACAATTGCGCTTACCATCAGGGGAAGAACCTGCTCGTGTCATCATTCATGCGTATAAAAAAATCTATCATATTAAATCCAAGCCGTTTTAACGAGCCACGACAAAAAATAAACACACACAACTTTCCCTCACAATTTCTAATGCGATAAAACACGCACAACTCGGCGTAGAATCAATAAATACGTTTTAATATCATTTTATTATGTGCACAGACTAATGTTTCGCATTAAATTCATTTATGTTGGCAATTAATACGTGTTGCTGGATGTTTTTGAGCAATTCTCGACGGTGCTCGGGGCGATGTATCGCGCCAAATGGCTTCAAACACGCCATGCACTCGTACAATGTACAAATTGTTATATGTATGGGAACTTAACGTCGTATCTAAGTACTTTATGCTCTCGTTTTGGAAGTTGTTGCAACCGTTTTTGGATTACATTTGGTTTATTTGTCTTGTATTTAGAGGTGGGCATAGCCGATGTAGTTTAAATGGCTGTCACTCTGATCAGTTTGCACTAAAATGTCTGGGTGTAATATTTTATTAGCTTAAATGGTGAAACTAGCAGGTCGCTCGCCGGGTGCTAAACGCCATTTATTTAATTATTTACGATCATTTTTAATTCAAACATGCTAAGACGAGACGAGCGACGAGACCGTCGTATATCATTTTAATTAATTTCCTTGTTAGACTTGCAAATGTTTTCTACTTAGAAATAATTATTACTTATGGTATGTTATCGTAAGGACGTAAACGACTTGTAACTCGAGTCGAGCCACGGAGGAAGTGCAGCCTACTGTTCCAAATACACTTGGTCCAGTCATTTTAGTAAGTTCACCTCGGAATCCGAGATATTATCCGGAATACTTGTATATTGACACCCTAAAAGTTGTCTCAAAACCTACATATGGTAGGGTGTGCGCAACTATTAAATTTCAAGGTCAAAGGTCTCAAAAATCGCTTTTTTTGTAAATATCATTTCCTATGGGTTTTTTGCTATTTGTATCCATTATCAATATTGTAGAATACAAAATTCTGTACAAATTTTGTTTAAATCTTTTTTTCATACGGTGAACCGTTTTCGAGATAGAGGGCGGAGAGCGCGCGGTCACAAGTCCGTCATTTTGAAAGTTACATGAACGAAATTTTGTATTTCGGTTATTGACGTAAAATAAATAAATACGTGTTTCAGGAATTTTGGAAATTTTATTTAATAAGGGATGAAAAAGGGGGTGAAAGTAAATGCGAAACTGAGTTTGTTTGTTACGCTTGCACGCCTAAATCACTGAACCGATTTTGATGAATTTATCTACAGAGACAGATGGAGCCCTGCAGACGGTTACAGGCTACTTTTATCCCGGAAAATGCTGTTCACGCGGGCGGAGCCGCGAGCAAAAGCTAGTATAACATAATAGTTAATAAAAATTGACAAATATTTATAATCATTGATTTATCGATAGTTCATCAACTATACAGGGTTATTTTTAAAACACCAGCAACCTCGCAGGGGTAGATAGCTGTCCCCATACGGAACAACTTTTGTTCTACGAGTTTGGATATAACTCAAGATATTTAAAAAAAATATTTTACAAGTTGTTGTTGTGTCGTGTTTTTCTTCGTAGTATGCGGCGCGGCGCGGCGTGCGCGCGCGACTCAAAGGCGCCGCTCAGCTGAGCGGCGCGTTGACCTTCAAAGGAGCTAGCCCGGTTCCCCACGCTTCGCGTATTTGTTTACGTAATCTGCGATGCGCGTTGTAACAATCAAGACGGAAATTAAATGAATACTTATTTTTGTATGAAAATAAAATCTAACAAATTATCAAAAGTCGTAGAACAAAAGTAGTAGCTTATAACCTTAGGAATCTACCCCTGCGAGGTTGCTGGTGTTTTAAAAATAACCCTGTATATGGCGCGTTTTCGACCGGATGCACCGTTTGACCTGAAGTGATCCTGTGACCGCGCGCTCTCCGCCCTCTATCTCGAAAACGGTTCACCGTATGAAAAAAAGTTTTAAACAAAATTTGTAGAGAATTTTGTATTCTACAATATTGATCATAAATACAAATAGCAAAAAACGCATAGGAAATGAGATATTTACAAAAAAAGCGCAAAAAAACGATTTTTGTGTCATTTGACCTTGAAATTTAATAGTTGCGCACACCCTACCATATGTAGGTTTTGAGACAACTTTTATGGTGTCAATATACTAGTATTTACAGACTTACAGCTGGGTATCTCGAATTCCGAGATTCTTACCTAATTTAAGCTAAAATGACTGGACCAACTGCACTTTGTTTGTCAGTAAGAAATAGTAATTCGTAAACTCTAAAGATATTAGAAGCGTAAAGAATGTGTTCTTAAAAAAATACATTACACAAAAGAACAAAAAATTGCATCGCGAACACTGATCATACAATATACTGCATATTCGACGCTTACCTCTTGGTCTACTCTTCGCATGCGCGTCCCGAAAAGTTGATAAATGGATTTATTGTAATAATAGAACTTTGTTCTTACGTAACGCCCTCTTCGCCACAGGATCAAGATTATTAAAATCATTCAGGCTTACATTACAATTCAATGAAATCGCTACCACGGCTTTAGTAAACCACAAAACCTTACAAGAATTAAATTCATGATCATACCTTGTCCATTTCAATACTAATCCATTCAATTATCACTAAACACGATGTATTGCATCCTTAAAGGCTTAATTACACTATTTATGAACCACAATAATCTAGCTGAATACGACTGACGCAGTATCCAATACGACGGTTCGCTAGTCTTTGAGTATCCGTAAAAGCGTTCTTATATCTATTAGAGATCGTAATTCGAGCAATAATTCCCTATTGAACTGTTACTTAGCTCAGCTAAATGAGTTTATATCACTAGTTAGTACATTTCTACTTGTTAGCGGTTGAATCTTGCATCCACTTACGGCGTAAACGTATTTTTGTGAATGGAACTGATGAACATTTTCGGTTGATGGATGTTGATTTGATTTCTTATATGGATATTCTTTAAGTGGCTGATGTTAATGATCTCAGCAGAGGGGTTGATATCAGACAAACGGCTGGTCGTAAAAAGTCGTCAAATCCTAATGTGAAATGTGATAAAAAGTATGCTGTGCCGACCTCACTGCGAGTGCGGTAATGCGAGTGGGATGGGGCAGGTGGAAGAGAAGCTGATATAAATGATACTGTTGTGTTTTTTATTCGCCTGAATGACGGGACGAACAGGTTTCTCGGGTGATGGTAAAATACACGCTTGCCCAAAACCAACACCACTCAGAACTTTGAATTCCAAAAGAACTGCATGGCACTCTGAGACATAAGTTGCTATGTTTCATAACGCTGAGGAATTTCACTGGCATCAGTGTCCTTCAAACAGGAACACAACAGTGTCTTCACCCTGTTTAAAGGCAGTCAGCAGAATTAGACACATAATATATAATACCTACCCAGATTCTACCACCTCCTAATTATTTATCTTCTTTCAAAATTTATTCATTCATATTCTCGATGTACGATTTACTATCTTCTATCTCACCAATTTCATGTTTAATCCTTTCCTCTTTTAGAATGTAGAGCACATTGCGCATAATAATTTGTGTAAAAAAACACATCGTACATTTCCAAAGCAAACTCCAATAAATAGCGCATTGCAATTGACTCTTGCAATATCTATGAATATTATTATTGCTTATGCATTGATTACATGGCCTTACTCATGAACGTTTGACTCTACATAAATATATAACTCGGTCTAGTCGCAGCCTACTTAAGCTGCGAAATCGTGAGATCTTGGGTCCAAATCTAAATTTGTAATTTAGTTCGAGTATTCATTTCGAAAATTTTCGATACCGGGTCGGTCACTTCTTTATAAAATTTTAGTTGAGTAGACCGATGGCTGGCACATGCGTCTTGCTCGTGATCGGGTGCTACTTATTCTGGACTGGTCTGCACAGACTACTATTGTTTGTTATAACCTTTATCATTTTTCATACTTTTAATTTATTCATCGTACTGTGATGAGCATGCACAAAAATCATTATAATTTCAATATTATACTTTATAACGTTCCTAATTGGCATAGATGGAGCTGCCCCAGTTTAAATAAATTATATTTCAGTGTAATGCAAACAATGTAAATCAGCTTAGAAAGGAGCAACGTTAGTTTCTTGTCCGTTCTTCTTTAAGCATTCCGAACTTGGGGTAGAGTTAAACATTAACTTAATCTAAATATATTTAAAAGATTCAGTTAATATTTTGTATATGTTATAGTACGCTTATATTGTTACATATCTGTCACAGGCTCAATTATTTCTCTATATTATAAACATTATCGGTACAGCGCGTGGATATTCATGTGTAACGGGGACGCGTGTCTAAAGTCGCATAATAACACGTCCGCGCTTGTCGACGGCCGTCCCGCGACTAATCAATTGGCGCGCCCCGCGTGATGTCTTCATCAGCCGCCGGGGGGCGTTACGCCCTGCGCATGCGCACCTAAACACATTGCCGTGCTTTTGCGCTTTCTAATACGGTGATTGTGCCTTTAAATGTTCAGTACGGGTGGCGCTAATATTTGTTGGTGGTCGTGTATGACCTTCGAACCTATATCAAATATATCAACATTTCACCGAATTAGCTCGTATGCCAGAAAGCTTTGAGGTAGTTAGTGGCTTTGCTGTCTCATGACATTGGTGAAGTCCATATGCGACAGACACCGTTTACAAACAGACGGTCCGAATAGACGAGCGTTATTAATACCTGGGCAATAAAAAAAAATGACCCAAAAAGACGCGCTGCGATGCGAACTTTTCATACGTGGAATTTTCTTTAGGCATAAATTGTTGAGAACTGATTGGTTGTTTGTGACTTACCCTTTGTTGACTGGTGTGATATTTTTTATGTTTCATACGAGATAAAAATAATAATCCTCGATCGAAATTTCTTGCAACATTACCTAATAAATGCATCGTAGGCTCTTGTATTGTACCATACGTAAATACGTACAATATACTGACGTAGTTCCTGCATACATAACGCTAGCAAACAAAGTATCCAAACACGCAAAGTCAACGAACCAACTACCGAGTACGTGTGAGAAAAAACCCATCTAAGCGCCTAAACACGCATGCCATTTATTTAGCGCACCGAAAGTGGCCACTTAAAGGAATCACAGTGCGCGTAGTGGCCAACAAATCCAACAAATTGAACAGCATCGGCAATTACCGAAGACAATGCGTGCGTGAGAGCGCGGCGCCGCGCCGGGGGAACGCAGCTCGCGAATTAGACTCGTTATCTGGACCGGCCGATAATTAGGGATGGATTCCCACGCAACAGTCCGCAGGATCGGACAGGTGGTGTGGGATTTTTTTCCGTGCGGTGACATAACTGTTCGTTGTTTGAATTGTTTGAGAATTAACGGGATTTATAACAGAATTTACTCATACATATTTTTGAATTTCGAATAAGCCGCTATTTTCATAGGATTAGTGGCTAGTGTTATACTATTTTTACCTATACTGAACATTATTGTAAATAACGATCTCTGACTAAAATAAAGTATACTGCTGTGACCTGTTATATGGTTGAAAAATGATTACCGACTAACATGACAGCACTTACCTGCTTAAGTGCTAACAAGACTGATTTTTTTTTATGTGCATATTGACAAATCTAAAACTAGACTAAATTAAAAATGTTTTATGTTTAGTCAGTTTTAACAGAAGTGACTACTATAATCATAGAAAAAATAAGCAATTTTTCTAAACTAAAGGAAAAAATACTCAGCTTGAGATTCCAAAGTGAACTAAAGAAAAAAAATGTACTATACTGTTTTTCATTCTGATAAAGAAACAGTATGTGTTAAAACTTTACGCATTCAAACATTTTCGTATTTAAACACACACGTAAGGATCAAGAGTTAAATGCAAATTCTATTTTATTTATGTGGGCCGAGCGGTTGCGGTTGGGTTCTGACCATGTCGGAATGACGCGTACGAAATCTGTCATTTGTGTAGGAGTAACGATTGAATTTCCCGCCCAAACATGCAACAGCCGTTTAAAACCTATTAATAATCAATTAAATACACAAAGAGCTGACATAAATAACGTCCCGATCGGATGATAAGGATCGTGTCCATTGGCATTCGATTAACGGAATTTTGAATGTGGTATTTGCTACAAAAATCGATTGATTGCATAATTTAGCAATTTAAAGTGAATTGTATAAATAATTACCTTGTAATGAAACTAATTAACGTATCGAAAAAAGTGTAGTTGCCAATCAATCTCATTTAATACAACCGGTTTCGGTTTATTTTTTTTATAATAAGTTTAGACGATACTAGAATTAATGAAAATAATGTATACAATATAGCCGTATCAATACCTTATCTACTACCCTATTAGGTGGCGATTATTTTATCTTTCGCTTCCATATCGATACCAATGCAAGCACAGCTTTACACGGCTCACAATCGCGCATCACTAATAAATTTAAATATAGAAAACGGCCTCCTAAATCAACGGCCTACTTGGTGAGGGAAACGCTGCTGCCATTATTAATTTGAATTCAGAACATCGGTAAATAAATCGATACTAAAATCGGAGATGTGAATCGATTCAGCGAGCGTTTTTAATAAGACAACTATTAAGTTGACGAACGTGTGAATGAGTTTTATTGCCATATAAGTTTGGCGGTAAACTTACGGGCATTGGCGCGTCCGTTAATGATTTACTAAGGCCCGCCGGTAAGTCGTAGTTGTTTTTTCGTTTTCTATATTAAGCGATTACTTGTAATGACAACATCAAGAACTATTTTGCGTTACATCATTATATTTTTTGTTCTACATCAAAATTAAGCTTTTCATTAACCAAAAGATTGTACAACAATAAATCTTGTTTGCAATCAAATGCAAAATTGCAATTTATTTTGTTTTTACTCATGATGTCTATGTCTGTGTCGTGATAGTGGCTATCATAATCCGTATTCACGAAAATATTTATTAGAAATAAATGTATTGAGGAATATAAAAAAATATTAGAAACGTATAATCTACATACACATTTAACGTATTCGTAACGGAGCAGATAAAACCGCGAGGGACAGCTAGTAAACTAACTAGTAAATTGAAACCTGGATAACTGGGCTCTGGATATGTGAAAAACCTCTGTTATTGATAATCATGAATCAATGAGGTCACATTGCATTGAAATATCTCTGTTACTGGGAATTGTCAAAACTTTGTAACTGAGATATTTTCGGTGTTTACCTCTATAATTGGAACTTTGTAGCTAAACAGCCCGGATAAGTGGGACAATTCATCAGTTGTAGATAAGTTATGACGCATTTGTTTTGAAACTTCTTTGTATGAAAAATTGTATATTTAGACCTCTCATTTCAACCCTCCATCAATAAGACAACTGTCATGTTAACCACCCTATTTGGGAAACTGGGTAAATGAAACCTCTATAAGTGATAAAAAAATGGGTGCGTGTACTTATGTACGCGCGTGAGAAGTTATACTTCTTTGGCATCATTAAAATATAAACTAGAGACATGTTGATAAATATTATAAATATGAAAACAGTGATCAGAGGTGACGAGCGTACCAACATGCGCGACTAATATCGAGGTTCAATTCCTATTTTGTTGGTAGCTTTTTTTTCGAGACTTAATGAGCGGTTAAGCAGACGGCTAGTGATGTTCATGTACAAAAAAGTGTGCGTCGCGGGACGCTCGACAGAAGTGATAACTTAAACTAATGTGGGTTAAAGTGAGAGCGGAGGAGCCTGCCTACTGCTGCCGTATGCGTGATAGAAAGGGAAGCCAGAGTGGCGCCGTAACGCGTTACGTTACGAAGTCCGGTCAAAGTCATGTCAAAGCCCTATCAAACTTCTGTCAAAGTCCGGTCAAAGTCCTGTGAAAGTCCGGTCAAATTACGGTTAAAGTCCGGTCAAAGTCCGGTCGAAGTCCGGTCAAATACCGGTCAAAGTCCTGTCAAAATCCGGTCAAAGTCCAGTCAAAATCCGGTTAAAGCCCTATCAAAGTCCGGTCAAATACCGGTCTAAGTCCTGCCAAAATCCGGTTAAAGTCCTGTCAGTCTTGTCAAAATCCGGTTAAAGCCTGGTCAAAGCCCTATTAAAGTCCGGTCGAAGTCCGGTTAAACCCCAGTCAAAGTCCGGTTAAAGCCCAGTCGAAGTCCGGTCAAATACCGGTCAAAGTCCTGTCTAAATCCGGTCAAAGTCCAGTCAAAATCCGGTCAAAGCCCGGTCAAAGTCCGGTCAAATACCGGTCTAAGTCCTGCCAAAATCCGGTTAAAGTCTTGTCGAAGTTTGTCATAACCCGGTCAAAGCCCTATAAAAGTCCTGTCAAAGTCCGGTCGAAGTCCGGTTAAAGTCCGGTCAAAGTCCGGTCGAATTCCGGTCAAATACCGGTTGAAGTCCGGCCAAAGTCCGGTTGAAGTCCAGTCGAAGTCCGGTTAAACCCCAGTCGAAGTCCGGTTAAAGCCCAGTCGAAGTCCGGTCAAATACCGGTCAAAGTCCTGTCTAAATCCAGTCAAAGCCCTGTCAAAATCCGGTCAAAGCCCGGTCAAAGTCCGGTCAAATACCGGTCTAAGTCCTGCCAAAATCCGGTTATAGTTCAGTCAAAGCCCTGTCAAAATCCGGTCAAAGCCAGGTCAAAGTCCTGTCAAAGTCCGGTCAAATACCGGTCTAAGTCCTGCCAAAATCCGGTTAAAGTCCTGTCAGTCTTGTCAAAATCCGGTTAAAGCCTGGTCAAAGCCCTATTAAAGTCCGGTCGAAGTCCGGTTAAACCCCAGTCGAAGTCCGGTTAAAGTCCAGTCGAAGTCCGGTCAAATACCGGTAAAAGTCCTGTCTAAATCCGGTCAAAGTCCAGTCAAAGCCCTGTCAAAATCCGGTCAAAGCCCGGTCAAAGTCCGGTCAAATACCGGTCTAAGTCCTGCCAAAATCCGGTTAAAGTCCTGTCAG
The DNA here is from genome assembly GCA_949126905.1 of Amorpha juglandis. Lineage (NCBI taxonomy): Eukaryota > Metazoa > Arthropoda > Insecta > Lepidoptera > Sphingidae > Amorpha > Amorpha juglandis. Next base: position 8,181,132 of record OX421387.1, on the reverse strand, counting down.
TCTTGTCAAAATCCGGTTAAAGCCTGGTCAAAGCCCTATTAAAGTCCGGTCGAAGTCCGGTTAAACCCCAGTCGAAGTCCGGTTAAAGCCCAGTCGAAGTCCGGTCAAACACCGGTCAAAGTCCTGTCTAAATCCGGTCAAAGTCCAGTCAAAATCCGGTCAAAGCCCGGTCAAAGTCCGGACAAATACCGGTCTAAGTCCTGCCAAAATCCGGTTAAAGTCCTGTCGAAGTTTGTCATAACCCGGTCAAAGCCCTATAAAAGTCCTGTCAAAGTCCGGTCGAAGTCCGGTTAAAGTCCGGTCAAAGTCCGGTCGAAGTCCGGTCAAATACCGGTTGAAGTCCGGCCAAAGTCCGGTTGAAGTCCAGTCGAAGTCCGGTTAAACCCCAGTCGAAGTCCGGTTAAAGCCCAGTCGAAGTCCGGTCAAATACCGGTCAAAGTCCTGTCTAAATCCGGTCAAAGTCCAGTCAAAGCCCTGTCAAAATCCGGTCAAAGTCCGGTCAAATACCGGTCTAAGTCCTGCCAAAATCCGGTTATAGTCTAGTCAAAGCCCTGTCAAAATCCGGTCAAAGCCAGGTCAAAGTCCTGTCAAAGTCCGGTCAAATACCGGTCTAAGTCCTGCCAAAATCCGGTTAAAGTCCTGTCAGTCTTGTCAAAATCCGGTTAAAGCCTGGTCAAAGCCCTATTAAAGTCCGGTCGAAGTCGGTTAAACCCCAGTCGAAGTCCGGTTAAAGTCCAGTCGAAGTCCGGTCAAATATCGGTAAAAGTCCTGTCTAAATCCGGTCAAAGTCCAGTCAAAGCCCTGTCAAAATCCGGTCAAAGCCCGGTCAAAGTCCGGTCAAATACCGGTCTAAGTCCTGCCAAAATCCGGTTAAAGCCCTGTCAGTCTTGTCAAAATCCGGTTAAAGCCTGGTCAAAGCCCTATTAAAGTCCGGTCGAAGTCCGGTTAAACCCCAGTCGAAGTCCGGTTAAAGTCCAGTCGAAGTCCGGGCAAATACCGGTAAAAGTCCTGTCTAAATCCGGTCAAAGTCCAGTCAAAGCCCTGCCAAAATCCGGTCAAAGCCCTGTCAAAATCCGGTCAAAGCCCGGTCAAAGTCCGGTCAAATACCGGTCTAAGTCCTGCCAAAATCCGGTTAAAGTCCTGTCAGTCTTGTCAAAATCCGGTTAAAGCCTGGTCAAAGCCCTATTAAAGTCCGGTCGAAGTCCGGTCAAACCCCAGTCGTAGTCCGGTTAAAGCCCAGTCGAAGTCCGGTCAAATACCGGTCAAAGTCCTGTCTTAATCCGGTCAAAGTCCAGTCAAAGCCCTGTCAAAATCCGGTTAAAGCCTGGTCAAAGCCCTATTAAAGTCCGGTCGAAGTCCGGTTAAACCCCAGTCGAAGTTCGGTTAAAGCCCAGTCGAAGTCCGGTCAAAGTCCGGTTGAAGTCTGGTCAAAGTCCGGTCCAAGCTGACTGGTCACTGTGTGACGACACCTGGGACTTCGAAATTATCGATGTTCCAGGGAGGTCGGCTTACGCTGGCTGGTCGATGGACCGCTCGCGTTACGGAACGTTTCGGTTCACCCTCCCATAAGAAGTTATCACTTCAAAAACATCGATATTTTTTCCGATATAATATATCGTGTACAAACATTGATATTTTTTCCGATATAATATATCGTGTACAAAAAATATCGATATTTTTTCCGATATAATATATCGAAATATTGTATCGATATATAGCGATATATCGGTCAAAAATATCGATATTTTCGATATATCGAATTGTAGGAAGGAAAAGACTTTCTTAGTAAATGATTAACAAAAATAATATCGAAGAGCTAAAAATAATTTAATAATATTTAGTGTTAATTATATTAAATAAAAGTATTTTAATTTATATCAACATATCCACTCGACATGATAGAAGTACATTCTACTCTCTTCGCGTTTATGCGAGCCTGGTACTTGTTCCGAATAAGAAAAAAACCTAAAGAGTTTGTCTTTGTCCAAATCGTCATTTGTTTATTAATTACGGCTACTCGCCATGAAAAATGGACATTCTACTCTCTTCGCGTTTATGCGAACCTGGTACTTTTTTTTACGGCACCATGTTCCAAATTATAAAATAAAAACCGCATCTATATATAATTATATATATATATATATATATATATATATATATATATATATATATATATTTATATTTATTTATTTATATTTATTTATTTATTTTTTTATTTCACTCTCATCATTTTTTCATAACGCGCCTAACTTCATACTGCTCTCACGCGCCTAACTTCATACTGTTAATTTTTTGTGTCACAGGTGCGCGCGCATCTTAAAATTTCACTCTCATCATTTTTTCATAACGCGCCTAAAGAAGTATAACTTCAAAAATGTTGGCCCCTTTATATCCCACTTTCCCTGTATAAATATTATACCAAAGCTTTTCCTGATTAAATCCCCTGTACACAAAGTCGGCTACGCACATTCGCATTTGACCAATAAGGAGGTGATAACATGTCGAAGCGAGCGCTGTGTCGGGCAATGTCGCGACGTCGCGTCCGGCTACCGTGCCCGCGTACCCGCACTTGATATACCGTACCTGCATTACCCGTAGGTACAGGTGGCTTGTACACTTCGGCTGCAAATTAAATTAAAATTAATCGTGACTAAATACACGCCGCTTGTTGATTTATTGACTTTCTTTGGTGCTAATGTTCGTCGACGGTTTCTTTTGTGCATTTGTGTTAGATAATTTTATGATGATTTAAATATTACTGCAAAGAAAGTGTACTTTATATAGATTTATAATATTTCGGTAAAATTCCGTTTTTTTTATAATATAGACCGGCGAACGAACAAGTGGGTCACCTGGTGAAAAGTCATCACGTCGTACGACGGATTTAGATGCCGTTTTCAATATCATTTATAGAATTTATTCCGGAAGGTTCATATGTATATCACGCTATCACCCATAGGTGTAGGGCAGTAATATACTTGCGATTAAAATGCGAGGGACAGTCATTAATAATAATGTAAGTCTTACACTATCAATAAATACGGTAAAGGATTTATAAGGTGAACCAAGACAAACATGCACACAAACTGTGCAATGTAATATATTCATATTTGAGACAAGCGTAAATACCGTTTATAAGCACAGTAATTAACTATTTAATTTATTGTAACAACTTTCGCGAGCACGTCTTGCTTATATTGAAGTATTTACAGCGAAAATTGTATTACGGTTTACATAATATTATAGTGTCGATATAGATATCGATACATATAGATAATATATAGATATCTTTGAAAGGAAGGCAACGAAAAATATTTTAGATAATTTATTTTAAATTTTCGATTTATTTTAAAGCAGAAGCCAGCAAACGAGCAATAGAGCCACTTGATGGCCCATTCATTCTATAATCAAAAGTGTCTACAGCGTGGCTCTACCACTTACAGAATGTCCTGTCTGATGTCCTCAGAATTCAGTAGGATTACTACAATAATAAATAATAGAGTTATTAGTTGATTATTATGATTACTTGAGTGGTAGAGCCACGCTGTAGACAGTTTTGTCTACAGCATGAATGGGCTGGCTCGTCCGGATCGTTACCACTGTCTCACAGAAAACCGACGTAAAGTAGCGGCTTGCTGCTGCGTTTCGTACGGTGAGTGAGATAACCGGAAGCCCAAATCCCCTCCCCTTCCCAATCCCTAATTATCCCTTTCCTTTAAGGTCGGCAACGCGCTCATGAATCTTCTGGTGGTGGGCGGACATGGGCGGTGGAGATCACTTACCATCAGGTGACCCACTTGCTCGTTTGCCGGCCTATGCTATAAAAAATTTTTTATTGAAAACGCTTTAGCGACATTTTTTCTTTTAATTTCAGTATTTTTACAAGTCTTCATTTAATTCTTTACATGTTGTTTTTTATGCGTCAAATCTTGAATCGAATTTTAAACCAATCCCACGGAACAGATGAAGCTGAAAATTTTGACCACACTTTTAGTGCTGGTAACAACATTCTAGTTTACCCAGTTGTCTAATTCTTACAAAATGGTCGCCGCTTCAAAGTAGGTGATATACCATATTTTTAATGCAACTCCCTTGATATACATAGACATACATGATATACATATACCTTGACATACATGATATACATATACCTCTTTCTTTTGATATACATATCAAAAGAAAGAGGTTTCTTTTTTCTGCCTAGCGCGGGTATTATTACGGCTTACTGCCAGGGTCCACCTTCTTGCTAAGACTGGGGTCTTCGCTGGGGTCTTTCTTCGCCCAATCTTGAACATCATTCGTAGTGTTACCATCGCCATATTCAATATTGACCGTGTCTCCCTCATTGTTTTTGGGATATCAGCGGCATCGTTCAACACTAGTTACATTCCTACACCTTCAGGGATAAAGGCGTGAACTTATGTTGATGTATGCCATACAAATTTCAATATTGTGATCAGCGGAAGTATATTTTAAAGGAAGTTCATTATTTACTATCCAATAGGTTGGTTAACTTAAAGGTTTTTTTTTTATAGCATAGGCCGACAAACGAGCAAGTGGGTCACCTGATGGTAAGTGATCTCCACCGCCCATGTACGCCCACCACCAGAAGAATCATGAGCGCGTTGCCGACCTTAAAGGAAAGGGATAATTAGGGATTGGGAAGAGGAATAATTTATAATAATTTGGGCTTCCGGATATCTCACTCACCGTACGAAACGCAGCAGCAAGCCGCTACTTTACATCGGTTTTCTGTGAGACAGTGGTAACGACCCGGTCGAGCCAGCCCATTCATGCTGTAGTACAAAACTGTCTACAGCGTGGCAATACCACTCAATATAGTTAAAAATCATTAAACAGCAAAACAAAAAGCAATCAGTAACCCGTAAAAATGTTCAACAATCAGAGCAATATTGATTGGGTCCGACTGATTTCCAGAAATAAATAGCTTAGTATTTATAAATTTAAAAGCAACGAGTTAGATCCAGCATGCTGATAACAATATATTCTTGTATCACTTGTTAAATACTTTATTGGCATACAATCGATAAGTTGGATATTGGCCGTTGCCGATTACCGTTCCTTGTACTTTGTATTTTGTAGAACAAAATATTAGCACAATATTACAGAAATATGAATTACGAACGTGGCTAAATAGGGCCGATACGTCTAGAAATTACATTAAGTACGGTCTATTGATTTATACAGTAATAAAATTGCAGTGATATCATGTTTGTATATTAATGTTTTTTTTTTTGGAAACTTGTACATTTGTTTAGGGTGTGCATTATTGTTTAATATTGACAGCCTCCGTGGCGCAGCGGGCGAGTAGCCGGCTATGAAGCGAGAGGCCGCGGGTTCGATCCCCGCACCGAGACAAGTGTTTGTGTGATCCACAAATACTTGTTTCGGGGTCTGGGTGTTGTGAGACCGAAAGTCTCTCGTAGTTCCTGATACCCACGACACAAGACTCGTATCTTACTGTGGGGTCAGGACTATGTATGTGACTGTTGGGTGTATTTATTTATTTATTTATTTATTTATTTATTTATATTTGTTAATTATGTATTGTACAATACAAAAGCTTGTACATTTGCTATTAATTGTAATTGTATATTATTAATTTGACTATAATCAGTTTGATACTTTTGGGCATACATCCTGTATCCGTATTATTTGGTATAATACACTACCAGTTATTCAACATTTGAGTCCTGTCAAAATTGAATAGGAACGTTGCAAAATCAGTAGCCGTTAGATAATCGACCAGTTAATAGTAGTGTATCAGTATTCGGCAGTAAGGTCTCAACGCCATCCAACCTTTTATCAGTGGAGATCGAACAAGAGCTGATTCAATAATATGCTGGATATGTTTATTATAATCACCATGACGGTAGGCGGCGGATTGGCAGTGTCTTGGCATTACTGAAGTAAATAGGTGGCGATAACTGCTTACTATCATGCGAACCCCATACTCATCTTTCTAACTGGACAATAAGATTTAAACAGTTGCAAATCCATTTATTACTTTTCAGACACATGTTGTCGCATCAGATGCAAATTATAAACATAATTATAAAACGTTAATAACACTTATTTTCCGAGATATGTTATGCTATAAATTACCATACCTGTGTATTGTAAGAGACAATGAACAACGGAAAACTCGGTACGATTGTAACAAGTTTGTTTTTCATTACCCCGTTCGAGTTAACCTGTTCATGGTGTAAAGCTGCTGTACTAAATAAGCCGATGGTGTCGACCCGTTTATGCTGTTTATGCTGAATCAATTAGTTAATCATGTAATTTTTAATCCACGACAAAAAACAGGGATGTTAGAAATCGGTTTTTTTAATATTTTAAATCTGGTTAATCGAAATGGTTGTTAGGTTGGTTCTCAGTCATTTAAAACTTAAAGATGTGTTTTTAATCGATATCTGAGATTTTATATGTCTATAGATATAATGCGATACTAGAACTACTGTTTGTGTATCTTATTACATTATTAGCTCGCAACGTAATTAACGATGCGAATACAATCCGCGTCGAGTGTAACAAATGATAAGGACGCCACAATAGAGGTAAGTTTTTTTCCGTAGCGCGAATGGGACAGAGTTATGTGTGTTTGTTCGTCTTTTTTTGCGTTTATAACAGCGCCTCCCCGTTACCGGTATCTAGATCGGCGGTCGGGTCGGCCGGTGCACTATGGAGCTATCGGCGTGTGCGACCCGCCATCTGTTTAGCTTGGTGCACACTATGGATGGTTGGGTTTCACAGTAGCTGGTGGGGAACTAGCTTTATGTTACTAGCTTATGGTTACAGCTGCCGCGTGGAAGTCTTCACCGTCATTTGAAGGAACGTTAAAATATAAAATTCGTAAAAGGAATTCTAATCATGGATGACTGATCTGGTAAAGCAAAATGGTGAGACGTTTTCATAGTAGTTCGTACGTACGTAGTTCAGCGATTGTTATTCGAATACAGTATGTACTGAAGGTAATTTTATAGATATAGGCCTTTACACTGTCTTTTGCCTGTCTGTCTTTTCGCCTGATGATAAGCGGCACGCCTGCCCATAAACAGAAGCAACACCACACAGAACTTTGAATTATAAAGCACTGCATGTCACTGAACTACGCTCGTCACCCCGAGACATAGGTTGTTAAGTCTCATAATGCCCAGTAATTTGACTGGTTTTGATGTCCTTCAAACCGAAACGCAACAGTGCTTACACACTGTTGCTTGTCGGCAGAAATAGACAAAGCGTTGGTACCAACCCTGACGGCCTCTCGCATACGAGGGACCTACCACCTTGTCTAAGCTTTAACTCATGTCGGTCTATTATTATCAACCTTTCTTCGCAATTCATTCAATAGAACGAAAATCAAAAAACCTAGCGGTACAAATTATATTATATTCCGGTCAAAATATTACCGGGTTTTGGTACCGGGTCAGACACATCGATTTTATTTCACGGGTATTGGGTAGTATTTGAAAATACCCAAATGTAATTTAAATGCTCTGTCTTAATCTTAATTATTCTATCTATCTATATCGAATGGCTAGTGACCAACCTAGTGTCAGTTTTCAAGCCGCCTGAAAGTCTCCGACTTGGCTTAACGACTGCTATCAGTTATTAACAGCTGAGAGAGACTTTTTACGTGCCCTCCGAAGAACGGAGGCACTCAGTTGAAATACTACTGAGCGGTTACCCATCCGTAGACTGACCGCGCCGAAGGTTGCTAACTGGCTAATTGTTTACCGATCAGTGAGTGCAACTGGCTATGAGCTCCTCAAATCGTAATTATTATTATCAGTGTCATAATATAGAATATTAATCAACGAACAGGAACAGAATTTCATCTTTCTTTTTTACTGAGCACTGCAAAGTGACAGCACTACACAGACAGGCGGATGGCCGATGCAGGCTTAGAGATACAAGGATGTATCCCTATACCCACCTCAACCAACCATCTAGTCATGTCGCAAGCCCCTCGGTAGAACCGGATACACTGGCTGATACTGGAACGCGATCCACACAAGGTGTGTGGGTCACTATGGCAGTTTTTAACACCATGTGTATGGTGGTCGCTATCCGGGCGGATATGAATCCTACCACCATCTGATGATTCTGTTCATGATCAAATAAAATTTTCTCGACCAATGTAAACGCAGCTCATTGCCACAAACACTCCTATAACGCATTAGTCATAATTACGCCTTATACAATATTTCCCAGCGATGTTCACAGTGTGCATCGAGGGGCCAAGCTAATGATACGCTGATTAACTATATTCGGTGGAGATAGCAGTGAGTTCAGGCGAGCAAGGGTGTGGCCGGGGTGCAGGGCGCAGGGCGAGGCTGCGATGTTAGATTGCGCCCGCGCCGATTTATGCCAAGCTCTTCGCATTAACTGATATCGAACACTAAATATGCCATTATTATATGCGAAAAAAAATAATGTCTCTCTCTTCGGTGAGATTGCGGCGTTGTTTTTATTTATTGGCAGTTTGGAATTCGCCGTCGGTACTATCTAGGTAATGAGAAATCTAAGATCGGTATTTTAAGTTATGAGGAATGATTATTGTATTATGCGTTTATTTGGTTTTATATTGCTGGATTGGCTAAGTTTGGTGATGCACAATGTGCTATTAATCATTTGTAAGACGTAGTGTATTGTAACGATCACATTCGAGCCGAAGATGTGATCGAGTGTGAAGATCGATTCTTGGTGATCATTTTGTACCCTACTGTATAGCGACCAGAATAACTCTGGTGCAATTATTTGTTGTACTTATTTAAATTTCGAACAAGTTTTGATTACGCTTTTGGGTGGGATTTGGATTTACATTTTCAATTTCAAAGATATTCATTTCGTTCGTGGCTATAAAAAATACATCACCTAATGACGGCCTCCGTGGCATTCGGTGAGTAGCCGGCTGCGAAGCGGGAAGCCCTAGGTTCGGTCCTCGCACCCGACACATATGTTTGTGGGGTTAACAGGTTAACTTAGTGTGTCAGTACAATATGTGTGACTGTTGAGTTTATTTATTTATTTAATCAATATCCAGACTGTTACTGCGCATTTTGTGATAGAAAAACCCAATATCACTTTTAGCCGACCCGGAGATAGAACCCGAGACCTCAGCACACAGTCGTACCGCGTACGCAATACAACTGTACCACCGAGGCAGGCACTACCTATATAGGTAAATTTATAAAAAATAAAGCTGGAAGTCCTCTTACTCATTAACAAAATTACAATTTCAATTTACATTCCGCACAGAACCCAACACACTTGATGACTAAATCCTTCAAACACTTAACGAAGCCATTGGAATTTTCAACCAAAAATATGCGCAATATTAATAATGTTTTTGCAATAATTATGTCGCATTTCCTGAGATATCGCATCACATGTGTACCTTTTGTTAAAGCAAAATAAAGCCAATTTATAAATTCGTCCGAAACACGAACGTCATTAATTATGTTGCTGGCTGGGTGGCTGAGAAAAACTTACTCCACTCATTGCGCTATCGTCTTCATCATCGTCCGTCCCTCTCACTCTTCTACCTTTATCATCCACTCTTGAAAACACATCAAGTCGTACATCCTTATCATCTTCAAGCTCAAATATGTTTTGCTGTTTAGGAATTAGAGCTTATATTACTTCGCGCGCTACACCGGTTTTAGAATATTTTGCATCATTGTGGGTATCAGCGTCCCTTTCATTGTTTTGTTCACCAGCCTCCCCGGCGTTAATGGTGTTATCTGGACCCTCGGACGCAGCACCTCTCAGTATATTTCTTTATCTTGTCCACTCTGTTGGCGGTTACGTGATTTTTTTTTAATTCATTTGCTAATTTCGAAAATGAGAAGGCGCTCGCGATCACATCTACAGTGATCGTAGATTCAGCTTCGGTCGCATTAATAAAATTAACGAATGTTGTTTTTAAATTAATTGACTGCGTACTGGGAATTCCGTTATCCTATATCGCATTTTTTCTCGGTACTGTCGCTTTTCAATTTTTGTTTAGGCAGTATGCACATGTTTCCTTGGTCATTTAAAAACTTTCCATTTGCCAACCCCTATTGTACCATCGTTGTAAGATAACATTCCGATACAGCGTAATGACAATGAAAATATAATGCAAAATTTCAAAGCACTTGAATATAATATTAAGTTATTAATTACAATATCGACATTATTTATAAATAAGCTGATGCTGAGAGTGCGGTCGGTTGAATAATAAATGAATAAGAAATACAAACACAATGACAGCACAATCCTCGCCATTTCCCAAGAGTCAAGACTGTTTACATTAAATTACAACATTCGGCTTATAGGTGGTATGCCCATGATATGTCGGCGCGTGTATGAAATGTCCAGTATGATGCCATTGTGGCCGAATGTTTGAATATAATCAAATCGGTTGAAAATTAAACGTTGGCAAGTTTTTGTGTGGTAATTCGACACATTGACACCAGTTTGACATGTTAGCAACATTTGAATAACGCTTTTTTAACCTAATACCATCCTGAAAGTATAGAGATTATGTAAGTAGAAAAATAATCAAAATAGATTCATTACTTTTCGAAAAAATGCATATGGGTTGAATTGCTGGTGGTAGGATATTTTACCACCGCACCGGACCACCGTACAATGGTGTTAAAGCCTGCCATAGTGACCCACACACCTTGTGTGGGTCGCGTCCTAGGATCAGCCAGTGTTCTCCCGAGGGCTGTTTGCCGGCCTATGCTATATAAAAAATAGCACTGCAATAATTTGTCAGTTCCGCATCATAATAAACAACTAGATATTAGAGACTATCCCGCCCACACACCCGCCACTGTAACTCCTGTGCACCAGGATCAACAGTGGCACGCATTTTATCGACACCGAGCAGTGAAGCTCGGCGAGTCTCTGGGAATGCCTAAATGTCTTTGTCCCGCAACGATATTAATCAGATAGAAGGTTAGGGAGGAGTTGGAAATATTAATTGTCCAACAACTAGATATTGGAGAGTTTTGGCGGGAATTCTGACAGTGCAGTTCATCGCATATTTTAATTTATTTCATAAACTAGTTTAGAGTTGTGTTTGTTGTATAAAAGTGGTGTGGATTTGTTCAATAAACATTGACGGTGAAGAACAGTGTATGGAAACATTGAAATAAGTGAATTAAGAATCGTACTGAAAGGAGTTAACACCAAAACTCCGACAAGACCTTGAAATCGACCGCACCCGTGTTTCATCGTTCTTGTAAAAATTACTTGAGAATAAATTATACTTGACACTGGCTAAATGCATAATACTGCGAAAGCCATAAATAAAAATACCGGTTGCACTCTGGGAGTGCCGACAGAAGTGAAAACTTACCTAACAAGATGCTAGAATACAAAATTACGCCAACATGCCCACTGATGACATGATAAAGGTACATTCTACTCTCTTCGCGTTTATGCGAGCCTGGTACATTCTACGGCAACATGTTCTAAATAAGAAAAAACCTAAAAAAAAAAAAGTGTGCGTCTCGGGACGCTCGACAGAAGTGATAACTTAAACTAATGTGGGTTAAAGTGAGAGCGGAGAAGCTTGCCTACTGCTACCGTATGCGTGAGAGAAAGGAAAGACACAGTGGCACCGTAACGCGTTACGAAGTCCGGTCAAAGTCATGTTAAAGCCCTGTCAAACTTCTGTCAAAGTCCGGTCGAAGTCCGGTCAAAGTCCTGTCACAGTCCGGTCAAATTCCGGTTAAAGTCCGGTCGATGTCCTGTCAAAGTCCTGTCAAAGTCCTATCAAAGTCCGGTCGAAGTCCGGTTAAAGTCCAGTCGAAATCCGGTCAAATACCGGTCAAAAAACTGTCAAAATCCGGTCAAAGTTTGTTAAAATCCGGTCAAAGCCCTATCGAAGTCCGGTTAAAGCCCAGTCGAAATCTGGTCAAAGCCCTGTCAAAGTCCGGTCGAAGTCCTGTCAAAGTCCGGTCTAAATCCGGTCAAATACCGGTCAAACACCTGTCAAAATCCGGTCAAAGTCCTGTCAAAGTTTATCAAAATCCGGCCAAAGTCCGGTTAAAATCCAGTCGAAATCCGATCAAATACCGGTCAAAGCCCGGTCAAATACCGGTCAAAGTCCTGCCAAAATCCGGTTAAAGTCCAGTCAAAGTAATGTCAGTCTTGTCAAAATCCGGTCAGAGCCCGGTCAAAGTCCTATCAAAGTCCGGTCGAAGTCAGGTTAAAGTCCAGTCGAAATCCGGTCAAATACCGGTCCAAAACCTGTCAAAATTCGGTCAAAGTCCTGTCAAAATCCGGTCAAAGCCCTGTCAAAGTCCGATCGAAGTCCGGTCGAAATCCGGTTAAAGTCCAGTCGAAATCCGGTCAAATACCGGTCCAAAACCTGTCAAAATTCGGTCAAAGTCCTGTCGAAATCCGGCCAAAGCCCTGTCAAAGTCCGATCGAAGTCCGGTCGCAATCCGGTTAAAGTCCAGTCGAAATCCGGTCAAAGTCCGGTCAAATACCGGTCAAAGTCCTGCCAAAATCCGGTTAAAGTCCAGTCGAAATCCGGTCAAATACCTGTCAAAATCCAGTCAAAGTCCTGTAAAAGTTTGCCAAAATCCGGTCAAAGCCCTATCAAAGTCCGGTCGAAGTCCGGTTAAAGTCCGGTCAAAATCTGGTCGAAGTCCGGTCAAAGTCCTGTCATATCCGGTCAAAGTCCGGTTAAAGCCCAGTCAAAATCTTGTCAAAATCCGGTCAAAGCCCGGTCAAAGTCCTGTCAAAGTCCGGTCGAAGTCCGGTTATAGTCCTGTCGAAGTTTGTCATAATCCGGTCAAAGCCCTATCAAAGTCCGGTCGATGTCCGGTTAAAGTCCGGTCAAAGTCCGGTCGAAGTCCGGTCAAAGTCCGGTCAAACTCCGGTCATAGCCCGGTCAAAGTCCGGTCAAAGTCCGGTTGAAGTCCGGTCAAAGTCCGGTTGAAGTCCGGTTGAAGTCCGGTCAAAGTCCGGTCCAAGCTGACTGGTCACTGAGTGACGCCCTCTTGGACTTCGAAATAATCGATGTTCCAGGGAGGTCGGCTAACGCTGGCTGGTCGATGGACCGCTCGCGTTACGGAACGTTTCGGTTCACCCTCCCATAAGAAGTTATCACTTCAAAAATCTTTTCCTAATCGTCATTTGTTTATTAATTACGGCTACTCGCCATGAAAAGAAGACATTCTACTCTCTTCGCGTTTATGCGAACCTGGTACTTTTTATATAAGTAAGTATAATGTATAAGTAATAATTATAAGTATTTCTTTATCGATCGTCATTTTTTTACGCTCGCGTTACGGAACGTTTCGGTTCACCCTCCCATAAGAAGTTATCACTTCAAAAATAAAAAAATAAACAACTAGATATTGTCACTGGCCGTTTGCCTCGAATGGCATACGGTACACTATCAGCACAGCAGTTGGCCGGTGTTGAGACGCGACGGCGCGCACTGCCCGCCGGCTAGGGCGGGGCCGACGTAGCGCGGCCACCCCGGCGACGACGCCCCGCGCTGGATTCACTGTAATACAACAAATGTGTGCAGGTTTTACCATGGATGTTATGGCATACATGTCTTAAATATAAGACAACACAAAATATCCAGCATTTCAAGTACAAACCAAGACTCAGAATTCATTCGGACCTGTCATTGCAGCAATGTATTTTTATTTGATTGAATTGACGAGACGAGCCAAGCGCTCGCCTGATGTTAAGCGCTACACCTGCCCATAAACAGAAGTAACACCACACAGAACTTTAAATTACAAAGCACTGCATGGCACTGAACTGCGCTCGTCACCCCGAGACATAAGATGTTAAGTCTCATAATGCCCAGTCATTTCACTGGCTTCAATGTCCTTTAAACCAAAACACAACAGTGCTTACACACTGTTGCTTGGCAGCAGAAAAAGACAAAGCAGTGGCACCAACCCAAACGGCCTCTCGGATACGAGGGATCTACCACCTTGTATATCAGTTTTGTGGGTTAAAACTTCGAGAAAAAGCTGTCATATCTAGTATTGACTGCCTCGGTGGCGTAGTTGTATTGTGACGTGGTACGACTGTAATCCTAAGGCCTTGGGCTCGATCCCCAGTTTGGGTAAAAGGGTTACTGGTTTTTCTTTTACGAAATGCTCAGTATCGGCCTTATGTCTGGAATTGTGGCATATGACGTTTGATAATTCACAGTAATTTTACGGGCAATGATAGAGTTGACATGTAATTTTTATGCTAGGACTCTATCGACATACGAGGGACCTACCGCCTTGTAAATTCTAATTATGATTCTTGCTGGTGTTAGTATGGATTTTTACAAGCGGTGGAGATCACTTTCCATCTGGACTCACTTGCTCGTTTATTTGCCACTGCTATGAAAAAAACTACGGTAACAATTCTCGTACAATACGAATGGTCCAGTGCGAAGCTGTTTAGGGCACATATGATTCACCCGTTATCTGCTCTAATGCATCAAAGGCTTGTCCAGTATTGTTAGTGACGAGACTCCAGACTCTATTGTAATGTGTTTTGTACGTCGCCTTTGGGGTTTAGTGATGCGCGATAATGATCTATCGATGAATATTTTATCGACTCTCTAATGTTCGAAGGTTACCTTAAATCAACTGTCTTATTTTCACAATAATAAAATAGCGACTACCTTTTACATGGTGCCATTGTATCCGCTATAGTGGGGTGTTCCGGTGAGTCTGGTTACCGTCTATGGACATGACATGACATAACATGACATAGCATTGTATATGGACTGGACCGTACTTATCATCAAATGCAGTGTTTGTGTGCGAACATTGTTGTGTTCCAATTGAAAGACATTGTAGCCAGTGTAATTACTGGGCATTATGAGAATTAACAACTTATGTTTTAGAATGACCAGTGCAGTGTAATTAAAAGTTCTGGGTCGAATTGCAACAGTTAATGGGCAGTCGTATCGCGTACCATCATGCGAGCGGCTTGTACATTTCATCATTTGGTTGTATAAAAAACATCACTTTGCCATGGATAGAAGAAATGTATATAAAAGTACGCCGTAATATAATTATATACACCGCATTCAACAGTAAACTAACTATGTATTTAGGCATAATTATCTAAAAACATTTAGCCTTACCAATATTAGTTTCGACAAAGTTGCATGTGTTATCTATGCCACCGAGAACTGTACTTAACAAATCATAACTGACTAATGACTTATCGATTTCTATTCCACGGTCTGTCCCATCCCTACGGATCGTTACATATTGAGTGAATGGGAGTAGTGTCGGCACAAAGGCACGTTACGTAACAATTCGATATATTGTTACAAAACGTAACAGCACAGAATCCGACGGGCGTCGAAAGCTCATCGGGGGCCTTGGGGCTTGCGACATTTTGACGAGCATTTACTCCTCTGTAATAACAAGTATTTAAAGTTTAATAAACTTCAAAATAATATCAGCTATCAATCTAAAGGCAGGGCGGGCCCGATGATTCATCATTATTTCAGAGATTTAGCTCTATCATTAGTAATCGAAAACGCTGGCTTGACGTCTCAGAGGGAGTCGTGAGAGCCAATAGTCTCACTACGATGAATGCTTAAGATCTGGTGAAGAGTATTTAGTAGAAAGGCGAATCATGGCTTTAAACTATTATAAAATTAGGTAGAAAGATAGATTAAGATCCAATTTAATTTAATTCCAATTAAATTTTATACAGCAGCTATAGGCTATCGGAGAATGATACGGACAGCTAAGACGAGAGTCGTCGGGCCGAAATTAGCTTTAGATATAGGCATCTCTGACTTTTCAAGTTACTCTAGTAAATCACATGAATTGCTCGAGATTGGAATTCGTGTCCGGTATGGCGTTAGCGTCGTCCCCATCACAACATGAGACGAAAATAAGCGAGACTTAATGTGGCTGTACTGGTTACACCTCTGCCTGCCCCTTTGGGATTACAGGCGTGAGTGCGTACATATGTATATATGTATGATACTGCGTGTGTTCCTCACTCACCTATCCAATAAGACAACATTCCTGTCCTGTGACCCCACGCGCTATGTCGCAACCCGCCGCCTTAGGAGACGATATTTTACCATGAAATAGCTATGTTAAGAACGAAATCAATCATTACGCATGAATATTCTATTTTTAAACATACTGTATTATCGTCACATCCACGCAAAATTTACGAATTTGCAAAGTATCCATTTTAGAAGGGAGCGTTTTGAATGCATAGAATAATTTGAAATATTTATTTTTGTCAATCAACAGACTATACAAATATTTAATTTTGACAGCCTCCGTGGCGCAGCAGGCGAATAGCCGGTTATGAAGCGAGAGGCCGCGGGTTCGATCCCCGCAACGAAACAAATGTTTGTGTGATCAACTAATATTTCTTTCGGAGTCTGGGTGTTGTGAGACCGAAAGTCTCTGTTAGTTCCTGATACCCACGACACAAGAATCGTATCTTACTGTGGAGTCAGGACTATTTATGTGACTGTTGGGTGTATTTATTTATTTATTCTATATTTTATAATATGAACAGTTTTTTTATATAAATACCAATTTTACTAAAATTACAGATTCGTAATTTGCCGTGGATGTGACATTATGTTTAGGCGAATATTACACATTGAAATAAAACTAATTTAAACGGATTTTATTACAGTAATTATTTTATTTTTGGTTCCGTTTCAAATTCTTCCAGCCTTCTTGGTCACGGGGTGGACTGACATGTAGGTTTCAGTTTAAAATTATTGTTCAATTGTAATTCAACCACATTTCACTATAATCTATTTTTAGACATGATTATCATATCACCTTCATGCCTATTGTATTGAAGGTAAATATTTCCTTGACATACGGATATGTTATTTTTTTCTCTATCTTGCATTGTTTTATATAGAAGTACATAATGTAGGAACTCAATGTAACATTCGCACTGTTGTATTTCGGTTAGAAAGACATTAAAGCCTGACCCTTGAAACTACTGGGTATTTTGAGACAACATCTTATGTGTAGTGACGAGCGCTTCCCAGTTCCGTGCATTACTTTGTAATACATTTTTTTTTGTGTGGTGTAGCTTCTGTTGATGGGTAGGCATGGCGCTTACCATCACGCAACCTGATAATTTCGTCATTTAGGCCTGGTCATTCCCCTAAGAAAAAAATCGCATAATTTAATGTTCCGTAATGAAAGACCGCCTCCAGACTTCAAAATCTATGAGTGGACATCATTAATGGACTTTACCTATTAAACGTTTGCCCCTGACTGTGACAATTTTATGTAACGCATATTCTAGCTACACGCAACCATTTAATATGAAACATTGTAACAAATTACTTCAGAACACTTCGAATTACACCAACTTAGTAGAGTTATAACACGTTGCAAGTTGCGACAGTACTGTACATCTTATTGTGATCGAAACTAATCATTAAACTGTCAATTAGTCGAATTCCTGTCCTCCGACCCGCGTCTGTCGCAACATGTCTCACGAATGGTGACTAACGGCCATTGTTACCTTACCCCCCTTTACATAGTGTTGCAGAATAGATATGATCTGTGGTTATGTGATTTGTCAAAAAATTGTCGCCTCATTGGTATAGTGGTACTTAGGCTAAAAAAATGGTCCTGCTACGAAATGACCGGGGTTCTTTTTTTTTTTTGTTTATAGCATAGGCCGGCAAACGAGCAAGTGGGTCACCTGATGGTAAGTGTATCTCCACCGCCCATGTACGCCCTGATTTCAATTTCTGATTTCAAATCTCAGCGCGCTTAACATAACGCCTCGAGATAATTTCCAATTTAAAAGTTTTCACAAATAGTTTTCTCTATATCTCAATCACTGCCTCTGTGTCACATGTGCATGTCACGGTGCCAACAAGAAACTAGTCAATAGTGACATTTTTCTGTCTCGCGTGTGAGATTTCTCATGGGCTTATGCTAGACGGGTAGGGCGGGCTATCATAATTAGTGTTTGTCTTTTATAATTCAAAAAAGCAGATAGGAGTTGCTCGAGACCACTATCTGTGACCTATATATGCTTGCCAGATATTACACTAAGGGACGGAAATTCGAAACGTAAGCTGGGAATTGAAGCAGAATCTCTCCAGTTTCTCGGCCTAATTATGCTAGATCAATGAGGTGATCTAATAGGAACTGCTGGGAAGGTACCCGATATTTTTGTAGTAGACTGGATAGCGACCACCGTACAACCCGCCATAGCGCCGTGGTGGAAAACCCGCTATAGCGACTCGTTCGGGCGAGTCGCTTACCCAGAGTTCAGCCAATGTATACCCAGTAATTTCAAGCCGGCATAATTCTGCCGACCGTCGAGGGACGCATTATCTCTAGACGGTTGACATGATATTTCGACTGCACTGTACTTAACATCAGACTCAGTATAGTCACTTTGCAGTGCCAAGTAAGTAATAGTTGCCAAGTAAAAAAGCAAGTACGTAATCAATAAACTTTCTAATAACAAAGATCATCCATCCATCAGCCTGAATTCGTCCACTGCTGGACATAGGCCTTTCCAAGTTCGCGCCACCCTTGACGGTCCTCCGCCTTCCTCATCCAAGCTTCTCGCTACAAAGACCAAGTGATTGATATTAAACAAGAAGTTTTATAAACATTCCGTATGGGTGTATGGATATCTTAAATAGTAAATGGGCCACAAATATAATCAGCTGAACCGTTGAACTATTTTTATGGATGACCATTCCACCGTTATCAATTAATTTTATGTCTCTCGTATAAACTTGTTTATGACGCCTCCCACATCGTAATATTATGCGTGGATCGTGTGTTTGGCCAACCCACATTGGACCAGCTTGGACCAAACCAATGACATTTCCCCCACCTCATCTCTCATTATTTATTTTATAAATATATATATATATATATATATATATATATATATATATATATATATATATATATATATATATATTTATTTTCTTTAATTATATTTTTTCATGCTCCAATTGGATTTTTTCTTGCTCGTCGGGGTCACCAATTATAGGTGGCTATGTATAGGGCCACTTTATATGTAGTGTAATGTGCGTGTTCGAGAGAGGAAATGAAACCAGCGAGTCTCGGCTGACGACGAACAACAACTGATTTATTATTCAAACACAAATACATTTATACGATACAATTAGATGACGTGTGCATTTCATACATTATGTCCCCACATATATTTATTTTATTAGATCGTAGGTCCCTCGTATACGAGAGTCCGTCTGGTAGGGACCACTCACTCAGTATTCACTATCAATACCTCTGACCTTATGAGCTTATTGGCACTCGATTTTTCCCAAATACTTCTGATATTGGCTGTTATGCCTTAAATGTATAGTATATTTTAAACTTTTCATTCTTTTTATTGGAATTTAGTGTCATTACATGTTACAAAAATATAATTAGTAATATTAAATGTCTTTTTATATTATGTAATTCGGATATATTTTATACGTGTTAATTAAAGTTGTATGTAACATATTTTATGAATGTTAATATTGGATTATATCTGTGCCTAAATATATAATCATTTACTATTTATCATACCTATACATTGTAATATCTTTGGCAGTTTAATTAGTTAAAATGGCTTACGTAATATCAATAGAACAAAATCGAGAATCTTCCGTTGCACTTATTTTCCATATTTAATCCATTATAATGAAACAGTGTGGTGATATTCTGAAATTATTCCGTGTAACGACTTCATTACGGGCGCGATGCGACTCCGTACACGAGGTATACATTATGTTAATCGGCACGCCGGCTATGCGATCCTGGCACGCGATACACAATTTAAAAATGGAATAATTACCGTTCCATTTTTGAAATTATTTAAAATTTGCCCCCTGCGGCGAGCCAACCGCCACGCTCAGATTGGCAGTGTGAGTGACGTCCGCCGTCCTTATTGGTCGATAAGATTTGACAGATAAAGCGCGGGCGGCCCACATAAAAGGCGATGTGTCGTTTTCCAGGCGTTTTCGGTTTATAAAAAGTTACATAACGGTACTTGTTGTAAAGTCGGGCGTGTGTTTACAACTTTTAGTTGTGCGATCGTTTCTCGTGTGTTCTCACGATGTAATCAAATGTTATTAAAAACAACTAAGATTTTTTTATTCATTCTGCGTTTAAATTGAATAGTAAAAAGTTATCTATTGATTATATGTATTTTCAGGTGATGTGTATTTGATCTTAAAAAATCATAATATTACAATGATAACGACTAAAAGTAGTCAGTTTACGACTGTTATAAATAACACAGGCCCACAAATTTAAATTTTTGGAACGTTGTTTTGCTATGAGTGTTACATATCGTTAATTTTAAGTGTTCTGAACACGGAAACACTACTGATTTTTTTCTATCACATCAGGTTTTTTTTTAAAACGGTAACAACTTTTATCATAAAATTTTACGAATAAATCGATTATTATGTTAAAAAAATACGTATATTTCGACGTTTATAAAGGAAATCTCAATTACGATCATTTAGGATTATTTAGAGTGACTTCTTTTACGTTTTCCTATAAAATTACGCCTGGGTGTGACTTTTTTGTGAATATTATCACTTATGTAAATTGCTGTGGCTGATTAGAAAACGGTTGAAAATTTCCATTGACTCTTGACGCTGTATATTTGGTTCCGGCGATGTTGAACTAAGATCAGAAGTTTAATTTGGAAGTACAGGGTATCATCCCTAGTACAGGGTAGTGCAGGAGCGTGTTGCACCGTACGATGACGGGGTGACGACTGACCCGTCTTCACCAGCTGCGCAGTTACCCATTTAATTTTTACTCTGTTACACTTATTGGTTTTTTTTTTGTAATAAAGTATCTTAAAATTTGAAATGAATTAATTTGGAAGTGGTATTGGAATTTCTGGACCGTGTGGGATTGGACGAGTAACAGAGGTAACATTTGCATAGGCTATTTTATTTTTATTCTTCGCACTAATACCTTTCACATTCGTACACCATAAATAGCAATCATTGATATGGTTGATATAGTTGGTTCTCTTCATATAATAGGCATACGAATAGGTAAATTTATTTACAATTTGTCCATTGCCTTAATTGCTCGACACAAATCGAACACACTAACTCCGGAGTTCACAATTTCAGTTGTATTTTGAAGCCAAAATAAGCATTATATGCATTTTGCACAAAATCATTAATATTTTGTTTTTTCTACGATGTTATAAAATTGCCACAAAGGTATGTAATAAAAGGTATTTACATTATTTTTACACTGCCTTCGAGCCATTTTGTTATAAAAATGTTGTTCAACCACAAATCATTGATAAGATTCAATAAAATCAAAAGTAAAATTCTAACACTCTTTTTTTTTATTAAATACTCTAATTTTTGTATAAATTTTGTAAACAACGTTATTGTAACAACTTATTTTCAAGTAGCGTCTTGTCACTGGGTGTGTCGCTGTTACAACTAATAAGTTTTCTCACGTGAAGTTACACATTTTCAAAAATGAGCGCCAAAACTTAATAATTCAATTCACTTTTACTAAAAACATAAAAGATTCTGAAAAATTATTTATTTTTTAAATTTCATGTGATATGATAAAATGAAGTTCCGTCTTGCCATCAGTACTATAAAACTGTTAAAAAAAATCAATAATATTTGAAACAACGAAAATCATGTCGGCCAGTGTAATTTATTTGGTACACTATCTGTAATCCAAGCGGTCATCTTATATCCAATATAAGTGTAGGCGACGCGTATTAGGTTTACTAAATGTTACTTTATTGTATTTACCTTTATAGTTATTCCTTTTGTATTCTGTATGCCTTAGAGTTTTTAAATATACGATAGAGCGAGATGGTCAATGCGCGGGTGTGTATACTGCGCGTATGGCAACAACGGGGTAGGCGCGGAAACGGGAGAGCGGGTCGGCCGCGCGCTCTATGGAGCATTTTTTCGCGCCAGCACAGTCGGGACTATAAGTGGAACGTAACAGGACGCAACAATCCACACCGACGTATTCGATCATCTCGTATTTTTATGAACGCAATCATCGTGTTTTATTCGCACCCTTATCAAGTGGTCCTTCGAGCCGGATCATACATATTATTATTATGTATCATACACCACCACGATCGATGGTCAACACGCGAAGTAATGCGCGTAAGGAACGCGATAACACCGATGAAGCTTCAACCAGTCAACCACCATCACAACAGCCGACGTCGAAGGCAATCGAAGTTTCTGGAGAAGAATTATTCAACATGGAAGAAACCAATGTCAAGATGAATGTTGTAGCGGAAAGCAGTATCAAACCGAAACAACAACTAAAAGGACCCGCATCTATGGCAAGTAAAACTTCGAAAGCTAAAAAGTCGACATCATCTTTGCGAGCACGAATAGCCAAACTGGAATTACAAGCTGCAGAAGAAAAGGCTAGACTTCAGATGGAACTTATTGATAAAAGGTTGGCAGCAAATATAGCAGATCTAAAAGACGAGATGACTGAACACCAAGACTGTCATACACATAGTGATGCCGATGTGGAGGGGTGGTTAGAAGGCAGCCAGCTTGAACTGGAGCAGGCACAGTTAGCCCACGATTATGGACCAGAAAAGGGCGAGCTATGTCAACCAGTGGCACCGTGCCCTGGTACTTCAGATGGTACAGTTCAGATGCTAGCTAGCGCGATAAAGGATCTTGCCGCCTCCTCAGCTAACACTATGTCCAATGCTAATCCACTGAGCCACATAAGTACGCCGCGAGACTTACCTGTTTTCTCCGGTGACCCGATGGAGTGGTTGCAGTTAAAGCATACGTATGAAGAGTCAACTAAATTATGCAATTTCAGCTCTAAAGAAACCCTGTGGAGAATACGCAAATATCTCCGTGGACCCGCCAAGGACGCTGTCTCAGCTTTGTTAATTACTGCCACGGAACCTAAGATAATAATGGCCGCTTTAGAGCTACGATTTGGTAACCCTGACTGCATAGTTATGGAGATTATGCAGGACACAAAAAAGCTGCATCCAATGTCTCAAGATTATCAAAAAGACACTGTAACATTTTCGTCAAAAGTGCCAAACTTTATTGGAGCCGTAAGATCAGTCAAGCGCGATGAGTACCTGCAGGGAATGAATATAGTGTCACTCATATTATCTAAATTACCTACAGTCCTAATATCGAAATGGTCAAACTACAGTTTCCCACTCATCACTGAGGGCAAGAAATCACGAATGGATATTTTAGCAGATTTCTTAAAAGAAGAGGCGGTGAAAATGTCAACGACAGCAAATATTCATACCTTAAGTTCGTACACGAATTATAACAAAGGAAATTATTCTAATCGTGCGCATGATATGGTGTTATTGACTACGGACATTAACGACCCAAAGTGTTTATATTGCCGCATAGCTAAGCATAAACTTACTGAGTGTAAACACTTTAAAAAGTCGCGACGTAAAGAGCGTTGGCGACATGTCAAGAGGTTCGGAATTTGTTTCAAGTGTTTATTATCGCGCCACGATCGAGATACTTGTCCTGCTGTTACCTGTGACATAAACAATTGTGGCCAACCGCATTATCGATTACTATATTACGTAACAAAGGACCACCAGCCCCAAAGCGACGTCAACATAACGGAAATCAAGGAAAAAAGATATGGAGTTTTATTCACCTGCCTCACCATCAGAGCGGTTCATATCGAACTGGTGTCGTCACTGAAAACGGACTCTTTCATCAAGGCCGTCAGACGTATGGCTGCACGTCGAGGGTGGCCTCAATTTATACATTCAGACAACGGTACCAATCTGCGAGGTGCCGATAAAGAACTTAGAAGGGCAATGCTTGAGCTAGACCATAATGTGTTGGAAGCGGACTCCCTCAACTGGCACAAAGACAAAAATCGGCGTGCTACAACGTTCTGCAACACGCGTCGCTAGGATACCTACAGGTGTAGAGTGCTGAGTGTCGCACTGGGGTGGAGAATGTAGGCGACGCGTATTAGGTTTACTAAATGTTACTTTATTGTATTTACCTTTATAGTTATTCCTTTTGTATTCTGTATGCCTTAGAGTTTTTAAATATACGATAGAGCGAGATGGTCAATGCGCGGGTGTGTATACTGCGCGTATGGCAACAACGGGGTAGGCGCGGAAACGGGAGAGCGGGTCGGCCGCGCGCTCTATGGAGCATTTTTTCGCGCCAGCACAGTCGGGACTATAAGTGGAACGTAACAGGACGCAACAATCCACACCGACGTATTCGATCATCTCGTATTTTTATGAACGCAATCATCGTGTTTTATTCGCACCCTTATCAATAAGGTTGTCACTATGTACCTACAACGTTCAAATCATTTTTGTTTTGCATTATTTCGATTTGTATATAAAAAAGACAAGTCAAAAAGACTAGCAGCATATCAGACCCTTCAGCAAAAATATCTAGTTACAATTTATTTTTCTAAATAATGGTTATAAAAACTAAAAGCTTAAAAATTCCAGTTTGGAGTCGGTGTTACTGCAATTTAATCAATGATTGGTAGAGCTCACAGACTCAGTCTTTTTTAATAAAGAGTTTTAATTTTACTATTATAAAGAGGGAATTATTAATATTGCAAATAATAAATAAATCGCAAACATCCTTATATCACCGACTCAAGAAGAATTCCTTATTGGAATTTAAATGAGACGAGTTTTAAACTATTTGCTCTTTAAAATGAAAAAAAAATTATAACTATCGGATGACTATGTGAAAACATATAAGTACGTAGATTTGAGAACCTCCTCCGTTTCTTCGTTGGTTGTCAAAACGGAACTACTCTAAAATTCGCGTCAGGTTGCTTAAACGTCCCAAGGGCATTACATATCATATAACTTTTACTCGTGTAAACTAACAAATGAGTAGCTTAAATAAACTAATGTAAAACGTTGCCTATTGTAAATATCATTAAATAAAAAAAGCTGCAAGCTGGGAAACATCATATATTACTTAGTATGTCGCTCTAAGTTCCCCCGGATGTAAAGAATTATGTAAGCTCCTTACGCAAGTCTTACGAAAGTCTGAACATAAAACTACAAATATAAATTTCACTTCTTAAACTAGAAGATATCTTGATTATCTGGACACGCGACAACCCTAATCACATCGGATGAGAATGAAAACATCTGTCGACGTTTCATAAAGTCGCATAGTCTTTTTGGACAGTCGCAGTGATAGGTACGTGGCCGGTGTTGTTTGGATTGTGTAAGCGGGGTCGATCGCCTCCCGGCATCGGGCATGATTACAAACGCAGGGGATTTTTAGGAAGCATTCGGGTATTTTTTATAATAAATATTATAGTAATATTAAAAGGAAACGTGTATGCGCAAACCAGCAAACTAGTAAGTGGGTCACTTGATGGTAAGTAATCTCCATCGCCTATGAACTCCTATAATATCATAATCGTCATGTTACCGTTATTTAACGAAAGCTATGAGGAATTGTGATTTTTTGTATTAAAGTAGAGATAATGTACAGAAAATAGTACTTCTAACCTCTTTGTGATATTTTGTCTACGAACTCTAACATGACGAGGTTATTTTATCGAATGTTGACACTTGTATCTGAGTTATTTGTCGTCATAGTTTACTATCTCGCGCGGGAAGCATCATAGCCATATGTTAAGCCCGCTGGTTGAGCCTCCTTATATCATAGGTACTCGTATACTTGAACGGTTCTGTACGATAATAGACTTTTGAACATTATCATTTTGTATTGTGACGCGTCTTCACAATAGGCCCGTCAATGCGCAATAGAAAAACGATTAGTTTTAGATACTTTATCTTCAATCTATTATAAAATTGAAACCTTGAACCCATGGTACTTATAGGTCAAGTATAGTACGTTTCGTTACTTAGAATTTCAATGAAGATCAAGATAAATGACAGATTATGCTATTTTGGGCCCTGAATTGATGAAATCCATATTTTATGCTTCTTTAACCCCCAAAAAAGAGGTATAAGTTTGACCCCTTTTGGTGAATTCGTGCGTGTGGGTGCGTGTGTGTTTGTGTAACCATTAAAACCCCTAACATCCATTAGAAAAATAGCTGAACTTTAATTCGTTGAACAGACTTTATAACAGACATAACCACAAACAGATACACCCAGAGAGTGTCAGATAAAGGTGTCAAATTTATAACAACTCTTTCTGTCAGGGGTGTTAATGTTTCTATTCCGCTCTCCCCTAGCGAAACTGGTTTACGAACAGACGATAAAATAATTCAAGACTCTACCAGAATCCTGGTGGGTCTCAAATGGGACAGTAAACCCTATCAAAAATAAAAATAATCATCAAAACCGCTGCATATATGTATTTCGTAAACATACATAAACAACGTATTTTATTGAATTTAGAACCCCTGTTTTTTATAGCAACAAATATTTTTGATTTTAATTTAATTACTAAACGGCTTACACGCCTTAATAAATTATTTAATTTAGATTACCCCACAATTCATATTTGATTCAATTATTTATCCAGGTGGCCGGTTCTGCTCATTCTCCCCATGTATCGAACAAGTACAACGCACGTGTCTCGCTCTCCAAGAGCAAGGCTTCCAAGACATAACCACCATGGAAGTCCTTCAGACGGAGTTGAAGGTCACCAGGAGGAACGTCGCCGTTAGAGATCTGTCTTTTCTGAAGCATAAGGTAAGTAAATGAAGATGTTATAAATATGAAGTAGGTAGTTTCTTAGATTTAGCCAAAGAGCCATGGAGCAGGCCATGCTCGGCATCCAATTCCAAGATCAAGGTCACAACCTCTATATATGATGGCATACAGAGGTGCAGGATACCGTTACGAAGGTTACAAATCGTAACGAAGCTGGGCTAGGTACCTGGCATTCATAATGGCAGATGATGAAAAATCATAATCGCATGGTATCCATACAACAGTTGGTGGCGTTAACAAACACGAGGATGTTACTTGGATGAGATCAGCACAGGATGAAGATAGTTAGCATAATCAAAAGGAAACTGCCAGCAGTGCCTACGTATCCACTGCCTTGTCACTATTGCCACAGTATAGAAAGAATGATTAAAATTAACAATTTTCGTCATCAAAATTAACAAAAACTCTAGTGCATCAGTGACCTTAGCGATTACATTCACCGTGCGACGTACGACACGCGTCCCGTATCGATCAGTCGCTAACGAGGCGATAATTGACAGAATCACTCGGCCAACAACGTAACCGCACATTAATGCGACCACGTAACAATTATAGTTAATTCAACGATCATTAATC
Source organism: Amorpha juglandis (assembly GCA_949126905.1). Classification (NCBI taxonomy): domain Eukaryota; kingdom Metazoa; phylum Arthropoda; class Insecta; order Lepidoptera; family Sphingidae; genus Amorpha; species Amorpha juglandis. Next base: position 8,153,829 of record OX421387.1, on the reverse strand, counting down.
ACGGTTGCAGTCTCTCACCGTTTATGAGCAGTCAAAGGTCCCGTGAAATGCGAGCGTGGGTAAGCGATATTTACTTTATGGGTTGACTTTGCGATTTCGTTCGCTACACTCATGGACTATAAAATAGAGCGTATTTTGTAGCCTAGCGTAATGTGTCGATTAGAAAATATGAGTACGGACATTTTCAAAACAATAGGTTTTGAGTTGAGTGGAATAATATATTTGTTACCATTTTAGTCAATTTTGGAATTATCTCAATTTACCACCTGAGTAAGTTGTTTTGAATAATGTTACTGTTAAAATATTCAATTTGCCATATCAACATGAAATGACCAGGAAGTCAGTCGTGACACCATATTATTTTACTACACCAACATTTCCTCAACAATCCCAAACAATCCAATCTAAGTGTTGCAACACAACTTTTGAGTTAGTATATTTTGATATAATTTTGTTAGAGCCATGCTGTAGACGGTCATGTTTAGAGCATGAATAGGCCGGTTCGGCCTGATCGATACCATTGTCTCACAGAAAACCGACGGGACCTAGCAGCTTGCTGCTGCGTTTTGTTTAGTGTGTGATATTTACGGAGGCCCAAATCCCCCGCCCCCATCCGAATCCCTATTCCCTTCCTTTAAAATTGGCAACGCACTCATGATTCTTTTGGAATCGTAGCTATTTATGGTGGTGAACCACTTGCTCGTTTTCCAGTCTCTACCATAAAAAAATGTAGAAAATATTTACCTACATATTAAATTTTCTCCTCAATTACGGTTAGGCTCAAGCAACTCACACGCGTTCGCATTTCAAATTAAATCTGAATACGAATGAGGTATTGAAAACGGTTGGGAATACAGATTTATCGGCAGATTGATATATGCTGATGGGCGTGCGGATTGATACAGATTAATGTGAGACTCTCATACGATTTAGAACGGCCCAGATATACTGAACATTTCAACCGTACGATCGGTGTGTCGCAATGTTGGGTTTAATGTGTAATTTATTACGTGACAACATTGTGTGGCTAAAATTAAAACAGATGAAAATAAAAGAAAATAGTTATTGTTGGAACAGCAGTTAGCATGTTTTAAAATCCTGAGGAATCATTTCGGTTGCTTAAACAACGAAACCCCTAATTTAGCGACATGCAATTTTTTTTATCTTTATTTAATTAGGGGTTTCCATCCAAAAGGATATGTCAACCTCTTCGTACCTGTTATGGTGCTGCCACACCGGTGTTAGAAAATGTTATATAACATTTTATAACACCGGTGTGGCAGCATCATTTAGTAAACATTTCTTAACAATTTGTAACATTTTGTAACATTTCTTAACATTTTATAACCGCAGGCGGCGGTACTTTTGAGAGCGGCGCCGTCAAAGAAGCCGTCAAAGAAGAATGTTCAGAAATGTTAGAAAATGTTAAGAAATGTTATAAAATGTTAAGAAATGTTATAAAATGTTAGATTTAATGTTAGAAAATGTTTGTAAACATTTTATAACATCGGTGTGGCAGCACCATTACAGATTAAACAGAACTTATATAAAGCACTCTGGAAACCTAAATATTTAGGATAGCCTAAACAAATACGACATAGAACTGAAGTTAATTTTGTTATGGAATGTAATGCTTAATAAAGTGCCAAATGAATCTTGATGTTCCTATTTCAGTTATGTTCATGTTGTAAAACGACTTCAAAACCGGTGTTCTTATCCCCGGCAAAAAAGAGGGGTGTTATGTGTTTGATCGCTTTTTCTGCCTATGTGTTTCCCTCCAATAATTGCTTGGGTGCTTAATACGACAATATATTGTGTGCATTACAAAATTCGTGTACCCACAATATGTTGACAAATTCCGAGCAAGCAAAATTTATTCTATCACCAGTTACAATATATGAAATTCGGTTTCAAATCTAACCAATAACGTATTTGCAGTTGTTTAACATAAAATTACTCCTTTAAAGCCTTTATCATAAGGTTATGTTAACGGTAAATAATAGTGTTGTAAGCACCATGTCTGAGTGAATATCGATAGTGTATATCGACCTTTGGGCAGTGCATATTAAAGTGCATATCGTCGATGAAGTACCAATACCTCCTAAGTGTTGAGAATCTAATTTTACACCAGACTGTTTAAAATAAGGTTTTATTTTACAAAAACTGTTTAAACTAAAGTTTGATTTATTTTGATCAACTATTGATAGTAAATAGTTTCCAATACATTACCTTTTTATTAGTTACTAAGGCATGTGGTTTATGTTTACGTGTATTGTAATAAAAAAGTAATTTTGGACTAAATTGTCAGTTAGGTATTGGTACTTCATCGACGATATTTGTATGGGATGATGATGCAAGTTTATCAGCGACATATCGGGCTGCGTTCGGATACGTCACGCGCGCCGTTTGTCGCTGTCGGTCACGTTTCGCGAACGGTAGCTGAGTGATGTCGATGTTTGGAAATATTAATCACAAGGTGGTAGGTCCCTCGTATGCGAGAGGCCGTCTGGGTTGGTATCACCGCGCGGTCTATTTCAGCCGCCAAGCAACTGTGTGTAAGCACTGTTGTGTTTCGGTTTGAAGGACATTGAAGCCAGTGAAATTACTGTCTGAAATTAGTTAATGTCTCGGGGTGACGAGCGCAGTTCAGTGCTATGCAATGCTTTGTAATACAAAGTTCTGTGTGGTGTTGCTTCTGTTTATGAGTAGGCGTGGCGTTACCATCAGGCGAGCGCCTTGATCGTCTCGTCATTCAATCAAATAATCAAAAAAATATATTCAATCAATACACCATAGAGGCACGAAATATTTATCTGTAGTAAAATTTTAATAAAATATTGCCACTAAAACCAGAGACCCTCTAAGTATAATTTTATTAGATATAATACACTTTTATTAATATTATAATTTCAATATTTCCTCAACAAATAAAGGCGTGTATTAAAAAATAAATAATAAATTCAACCCCGAATTATTATCGAATAATAAATATCGATAAAACCAAAGAACAGCACGAGCTTAACCACAAAGGTTCACAGCATCCGTGGGAAAATCAGTAGAGCTTTTTAAAACCTTATTAAAAGGTTGCCTGGCATGCCCATACTCATATATTAAGACTGAAACACTAGATAATGTTTACATGAGGGTTGTTTTTATGGTGATTCCCCTATTTGGGCTGAGCATAAATTCCGTTTATAGAAAGGTTAATTTTGTGCAGAGAAAATTAACATATTATTTAAAGAAAGGCTTGTTTAACTCGGATACTATTATATTGGCAGGTATCTCTCAAAAATACAATACAACAAAATTAAATAAAAAACCGCGATAAAATCCGTTTAAATTAGTTTTATATCAATGTGTAACATTCGCGTAAACGTAAGAAATCATTATGTCATTTAACGATCAATTACAAAAATTTCATTTTTATATTTTATACTAGTCGTTTCATTCATCTTGAGTGGTAGAGCCACGCTGTAGACACTTTTGTCTACAGTATAAATGGGCTGGCTCGACCGGGTCGTTACCACTGTCTTACAGAAAACCGACGTAAAGTAACGACTTGCTGCTGCGTTTCGTACGGTGAGTGAGATATCCGGAAGCCCTAATCCCCTCCCCTTCCCAATTCTTAATTATCCCTTTCCTTTAAGATCGGCAACGCGCCCATGATTCTTCTGGTGATGGGCGTACATGGGCGGTGGATATCACTTACCATCAGGTGATCTACTTGCTCGTTTGCCGGTCTATACTATAAAAAAAAAATTACAATATTCAAAATTCTGTACACTCTACATTAACACAAATACTTCAACCAATAACGCTCGTGTACCGTACTCACACAAGTTACCAGACGTAGATAAATTGACAAACTAGTTGCAGTTACGGTTAACTATTTAGTATTCATAAATTTTGTGCAAACCCATGGCGGTGATACATTTTCCGCCACACGTGCACGGAGAGCTATAGTTGTATTTATAATTCGGCCAATTATAGCTTTACAGGATGCTTCGTTTTGTTTTGTAAAAGAAGCAGTGTACAGCCTCTATGACGCAGTGACTGTGGGTTCGGTCCCCACACCGAGACAATTGTTTGTGCGATCTACAAACTTTTGTTTAGCTCTAAGTGATGTGAGACCGAAAGTATCATCATGTAGTGATTGATACCTATACACCCGAAAGTCTCTTTTTCTTGATACTCATGAGACATGATTTGTATCTTATAATTTGTGGTAAAAACATTATGGTTGACTGTTGGGTTTATTCGTTATAAATAAATAAAATGTCTTTAATTCAGACTTTAGTCTATATGGGGTAATTATTACAAAATAATTGAATAGAAATTTGGAATATTGAAAAAAAACTTTGGCAGCTACACCACTTTGTATATGCAAAGCGGTGAATCTGCCCAACAGTACAGAGTCCATTCTGTCACCCACCTTTTTCAATATACAGATTATTGTCTTTCTTTAGTAACTGTATGTAGTAACATTATTTTTTATAGCTTAGACCGGCAAACGAGCAAATGGGTACCTGATGGTAAGTCGCCTTCACCGTTGATGTACACCCATAATAGAAGAATAATAGACACGTTGCCGACCTTAAAGGAAAGGGAAAATTAAGCTATTGGGAAGGAGTATTTGGGCCTCCAGAAATTTTTCACTGTACGAAACGCAGCAGCAAACCGCTACTTTACGCCGGTTCTCTGTGAGACAATGGTAACGACCCGGTCGAGCCGTTCCATTCATGCTGTAGACAAAACTATCTAGAGCGTGGCTCAACCACTCTAAAAATCACTCTGATTAAACAACGATATTACTTTAGACTTAAGGTCTCTTAAATTATATCCAATGTCATGTGATTAATCTATATTATACCTCTATAAGAATAGCTGCCATTGTTGGCAGGATCGCTGGCTTCATTATTCTAACGGAGTACGTCATGAAGATTCTAGGATGTTGGATTTAGAAAAACATGTTTTGTTTGGAATTTAATTTCACATAAGGCTAATTTCATAATTCTGAAACTTATTGAAATAATTATTCTTTGTGGTCAGTTAAATTGACGCTATCCCAAACTAAAATTTTCTTATAAACTTACTACAAAAATTTAAAATTCTCGCCATAACAATATAATAAAAAGTCTTATGCATTGTCCCAATCATACCAACACTAATACCTTAATTACAATTTAAACGAGAGTCTATCCTAATTTAGATAAGGCGTATAACATTAATTACGACTATGATTTATAAGTGCGCCTGCGCAGCTGTATCGGAACAATACGCCGCTTACTCCGGTGCCGGTTGATCGATGGACAACGTTTTTTCATACCATTCAATATATTATCACCGTTTTGTTAATTAAATCAATCTAATTAGGCTTGTGTCGATGTTTGGTTGTACAATAATTAAAAGATGGGTACTTTTTATTCTTTATGTCTTGTTATATCTTTATTTTACGGAATATACGAGACTACTCAGATTTTCGCCATACCATACCTATTTTGATACTGATTAGTGTATCTCGGAGTATCTCGGTGAATGCAAAACTTTCTTCAACCCACAGTAAACTTAACAATCAGATAGATTGGAGTTGAAATATAAATTTTTCACTTAAATTTACTAATCCTATTTTTTTTCAACATATTTTTCTTTGTTAAAATAAAATTCCCTATAATTTCTGACGTACGCACAGTGATCCGGCTTTATTGGTGGTCTGGCAGAGGATAAAGCCGTAGGTGGCATCGTTTTTAAGAACCACCGGCGAAGTCAAGGCTGTCACAATCAAAGCTGGATACGTCCTGATATGAAATGTCCAAACTTCGAATCCTAATCGGTCCCACAGCACCCAGACAAGAAACAAATATTCGTGGATCACACAAACATTTGTGTCAGTGCGGGAATCGATTCCACGACATCTCGTTTCGCACCCCGCTTCTCGCCCACTATATCTACTATCACCACTATGTACTATCTTATAATAACATTCGAAGAATGCACTCCTAGTTGTTTACCGTACGATATTTTTTACCATAGCTCATTATCTTCGTAGCGCCCTTCAAAATGCGCTTCGTACAATCAATAGGAAGATTCGTCATTCGATAAAGCATCGGCTGACTCTATCGTAACAACTGTCAATTCCATTCGGTACCGCACAATCGGCCAACATCATGTCATTCTTGTTCAATCACAAAAAATATATGTTATTGTTATAATAAAAAGAGTAATGGGATTTGAAATTGTCCATTTGGTTAAGGTGATTTTTGTAATGTTATTGTATCTGTATTTCTTTATGAATATACGTTTGTATACCTCGTATGTAAGTTGAAATCTGATGAATCATAATAGTAGCGCAGCTGTAAAATATGATATATAAAACTTAAGTTTAAAGTATCACTTAGAAAACATCGGCAAGGACGAACAGGAGTAAAAGATGAGAAAAAGAGAACATGAAGAAATAAGAGAATTAGAAGAGACATTGTATGAATTCCATATTTAAATATTTAATTTTTCATATAGACGCTTAGTAGTTGCAGTTGAGCCTGCAGAGGGTGAGCCTGCCACGGCATGTAATTTTGAACATCGGGCCTTCGACTAGGGATAGAGAGGACCACCGCGGGTTTTTCCAATATAGGCTGTGTGGACTGGCGGGTGAGTCTATCATACCTTTAAACTTTGTCTCGAGGAGATCCGGAATTGGATTGTTCGTCTCGAACAAAAAATGGGGCATAATAGTAAACCATAATGGCGATGTTGTAAAAACCAACGTTACAACTACATCGTGTACTACTCGTGCTATTACAACGTTAATACAAATCGAATAGCATTGCCGTCTACTCCTATTATGACACAATTAAGTAACTAGTTTGAAGCGCGTAAAAAATACGGTCCACTTGATTGAATCCAGTTTGAGTATGGTACACGGTCGCACAGCGTTTGAACACGTAATCCTGACCTAATACATTCAAACCCATTATAAAACCGTTCAAACACCTATTATATATTTAAAAACCCATTCATTTTACATTGATATGAATCGATTAACTTAACATATTTCCATTATGACACAATTAACTCGTTCGAAGCGCATACGAAATACGGTCCACTTGATTAAAGGTCCAGTTTGAGCACGGTACACGGCCGGACAGTGTTTGGACACGCGGCCCGCGGCGCGCGACGGCGACAATGAGTCGGTCGCGTCGCGATCGATCGATTAGATGTTATCTAGTAGTTGCGCACGCGCCGGCCCCGGTTTATATCGGACCGTGAAATTAAAACGATTTATCGTTGTTCTAAATGGATTATGCGCATTAATTATTTTGTGAGTGAAATTTTGTTGGTTGTTTATTTTGGGAACGGAATTCTCCGAATGACAGTTTCGCTATAAGATTTAATAAAGCTAAATTCAACTAGTCAGATGTTATAAAATGGTTATTATGTAATATTTTATACAGATTTAAAGCAAGTATAATTCTATTGAGCTAATTTTATATCAGGCTGAATCCTTGTTGAGTATTTGCTGGACAAAAATATACGTTTGTCTATTCAGAAAGTATAATTTAATACATTCAATGTTATGGATATTGGCATTCACATATATGACCTAACATATCACTTATTTATTACACATAACATACACAAGTACAGAACAATAACGCAAAACTCCATTCACAATACGAGCAGAACGCAAATCAAAGAACAAAGAGATTTAGGGCAGTGTAACACGATCCCTGTATATTGTGGCGCTTGTGACGCAACAAATCTGTCGCATACAGCCAAGATGGCGGCCGTGATCGAGAGCCGTAGCGAAAGGATGCGCGCCGTGAAATCGCTCGTTACGCTGACTCTACTAACTTGTAGTTTGCGGTCTGCATTTTCGCTATTTGATTAGTTAGGAACTAGGCCGATGTGGGGGAAAGGTTGTTTCGGAATGCAACTTCGTTAAAAGGTTCATTTGGCAAAGACACGTGTAGCGTGGCTACCGTCAAATCTAGGTCGGTGGAGATGAACATGTAATGCAATATCGTAAATAGAATATGCGCACATAACCCGTATCATTCATTTAAACGATAGCCTGGGAGTCTGCAACGTGATAGACTTCAGAAATATCTCTTAAGTTCGTTTCATCAAGTGGTTTCGTCAAATGTAAGGTATCAATAATGATAGCAACAACACATAAGAGAACCGAAACATGGGCCGAGTGTAAGTTACAAATTGTGTTGGTTTAATTACTTCACAATCAAGAACTAATATATATGTAGTAGGAACTGAATCGACAGAAATGTAAAAACAAACTGTTCAAACATAAAAACATAAGCATAGGCTTGTATCCTCGAAAGTGTAGGCAGTAGTGCAACTAGTGTACCAACCGCCACTGGGCACTTCTAAGCCCAGGCAAATCGTGTGTGATTTTTATAACAAAACTTAAAAACCGACTTCACAAAATAACACTAAAAAGTGAAAAGTAAAAACTCCATAGGACTTTAATAAAATTAATTTGACTAATTTACTTCTGGACCAGTCCACCCCGTGACCACGAAAGCAGAAAAGCTTTCGAAACGTTGGGATCAAAATTAATAAATAACCGCGATAAAATCCGTTTAAATTAGATTTATTTCTATAACAATATTCGCGTAAACATAAGAAATCATTATTTCAATAGGTCTGTTTAGAGTTGGTGCAATTTCAGTTGACCGGCAGCGGACACCAGTCGATTTTTATGTTTTGTTAAAACTTATTTTCCTGAGCCTAATTAAACTGCCACTAGTACAATGAGGCGACCAATTCAAACAATATAATTCAAATAGTCTGAACCCTGTACGTCTGACATTAGTAAGTCCGTTCCAGTTATGAATCACAATGCTACGACAGGGAAGTACATTATCCCTTCAAATTGTTTCATCTCGTTACACGGATAACCTTTTGTTTTACTCAACGCCAGTGAACCGACCGTAGCCTATTTCTAATCCGATGTTATCGTATTGTATACACTTTGACGCTCTATTCAATGGTGTTACATGAATGTCTCTTTGATTCTGTATTTTGATTCTTTGTACGGATGTCTTTTGAACAAACTTTTTTTTAAAACGGAGTGTGAAGAAGCAGTTACGCAGGCCGGCATGATCTTGCCGACCTACTATAGACACACTGTTTGTCGTTGGTCGACACTATTCCTGGATTGCGCTACACTTACCATCAGGTGTGGTGTAGTCACTTTGCCGAGCCAGAATAAAAATAACAGTTTGTTGGTTGTGGAATTTGCTACGGTAATCATTTATAGTTTGAGAACCTGGGTGTCGCTGTGGATGCATGTATGTGAGAAATGTTTTTGTTATCGACAAATATTCGTTTCGGATCTGGGAGTATATTCTCCCATGTCAGGCAGACGGCCGGTCGTAAAAACTACAAACCAAATCTTTCTGTGACGTGTGTTAAAAGGTATGTTGTGCCGACCAACTTACGAGTGGGATATGGGCAAGTGGAAGAAGAATCAGTTATGGTTTAAAAAGCATCTATAGTTCAGCAGAGAGTGGTACGGACTGCAGAGATGAAATCGAAGGTTTGAAAGCAACCCCAGGTACACCAGGTATTGTGAAGTCTAACAACCTGCATTAGACCAGCGGTGGTGGACCTTGGCAATAAATTAGGATAACATCAGGCAAATGAAAAAGTCGACAAAGCGGGCAAATTTAAATAATTGTTCGGTGCAAGGGATAAAATTAAAGCAAATGATATTACTGATTCCAAATGTTGACAACAACGTGCGCAGGACACCGAATAGATACCAAGACAGTGCCGTTACAGAGTGCGATCTATAAATCGACTTGACAAAATAATAGGGTAGCCGATAGTTCCGAGCTATTAACGCCCGAAGAGATATATTGAATCTGCTCCTCTCAATCAGATACCTTAATAGTGTAACAGTACGTATTCATTTAAAATTTAAACGTTTTCCACACTTAATGACCTGTAAATATGGTGGAATTAAGACATTTCCTGTGGCTTGGGACGTTTTGCTCTTTCTGCCACCAAGCAACTGTGTGTAAGCACTGTTGTTTCAGTTTGAATGACATTGGTAGTAAGTAGTTATGCCATGCAGTGCTTTATAATTCAAAGTTCCGTGTGGTGTTCTTTCTGTTTATGGGCAGGCGTAGCGCTTACAAACCGGCGAGTGGCATTCTCATTTAGTTATTGAAACTAGTAAAAAAAAACATATAAAAATAAAGTCTAGTGTGGTTCGTGGCTGTAACTGTATTTAATTGCTTTGAATTGTGTTTCGAAAATAAAATATTTTTAGCTGATATTGAAATGCATTGGCTATTAAATCCATATTTAGTATTTTAAATTATTCTAATGGCAATAATTTTAAGAGGTGATAGAAACTAACACCTTCACTAATGTATTTTCATTATTTATCGTTGTCTGAGTCATTTTGAGTATTATGTTTTTATTTATTTGCTAATGTGACTCGAAAAAGTGCATTCCTTCTGATAACTCCTCATTGGTCTAGTGGCAGCCCTCTTAAGCTGAGACATCATGAGGACCTGAGTTCAAATCCTAGGTCGGTTTCATTCGGTGTTATCCGGAGGCCCGAAACTTCCTTCATCTCCCAATCCCTTAATTATACTTACTACACCCAACAGTCACAGACATAGTCCTGACCCCACAGTAAGATACGAGTCTTGTGTCATAGGTATCAGGAACTACGAGAGACTTTCGGTTTACAACACCCAGACCCCGAAACAAATTGTGGATCACACAAACATTTGTCTCGGTGCGGGGATCGAACCCGCGGCCTCTCGCTTCACAGCCGGCTATCCGCCCGCTGCACCACGGAGGCTGTCTATTGTGTTGTGTTTGTATTCATGCACATATTCATCCATCCAATTTATAACATACAAGCCAATTCGATAGCACTTAAAATACCTTAAAACATTTATATTTCCACAATAATCACCAATCATCGTAATATACATAAAGCTATACAGAAATTGACGTGTCAATTGGAACCCATATCATTTGTGATATACGTATTCAATAATGGCATGCGATTGAAAACACTCGATATATTATACGGCACAATTACAACGTGGACGTTTACAGGTGGCATATTTATTGTTATGATGTTTATGTCATCGTAATATTTGAAAGCCTTATTATTCGCGGTTGTGACCATTCGATATTGGTCGTTTAATAGTTTTATGATTTACTAGCTGTCACCCCCGACTTCGTCCGCATCGTATTTAATTTACAAAATTGGTTTTAATTTTTTTTCGTGAGATCCTATTTTTTTTCTAAAACACATTTTTTTTCTAAAACAATAGTAGCCTAAGTAGTAAGAGTACCTTGTTACATCAGCTATCTGCCAGTGAAAGTCCCGTCAAAACCGGTGCAGCCATTTCAGAGATTAGCCGAAACAAACAGACAGACAAAAATTATAAAAAATGTTGTTTTGGTATATGTACCGTGTATACATCCAAATGCACTTAGTAAAAATCGGTTATTTTAATATTACAAACAGACACTCATTTGTATAGATTTTGTAATTGCTTCATCGTCTACCTGCCCTTGTTCCATAGGTGAGAACGCTGTGACATGTTTCGTATTTTTGTTGTAAAAAAGATCTGGTTGTTGGTTAGCTGCATGAATAGTGTCAACACTAATAGATATAAAAACAAACGCACTTAAGCCTGTAATCCCCGAAGAGGTAGGCAGAGGTGTAACCAGTACATCCACATTTCGCCACTTATTTCCGTCCCGCGTCATTCTGGGCACAATACGAGGCTCCGGGTTGATACTGAGCATTTCGCGATAGAAAACCCAATATCACCGAATCAAGGTTGAAACCGAGGCACACTAATAGATAATAAAAAATTGGTGTGTGTCGTGGGACACCAGGTAGGAACGAAGTTCCTTCGGCTAATGTAGAATCGACACAAATTGTAAAAAATACAAATTATCAACTAAAATAACAAAATATGTCTCTTTATTTTTGTTTGACAACATAAAATTACATAGAAATAGAATAGAAAAATAGAAATAAAAAAAAGACGTGTAGCACTCGGAGACTGCCGCGGTAAAGCTATTGTATAGCATTTTTTATCAACTTATGTAATTATAAATAAAAACTTATTAATTTAGACTTAGACTGGCTACTAAACGGTGGACGGCCGTGTTCTATAATCAAAAATTCAAATTCAAATTTCAAACCGCGTCTACATTTCCAAATGTCATAAGTTTCACACCTATCTGTTTTATTAACGGAATTTCGACTTTAACTTTGTGTGCTAGATATCAAATTAAGTTAAAAAAAAGTCTCATTTAACGGTTTTATTCCACGCATTTTTTCCACGCATTTTTCTTACGGTTTTACTATCACATTTTTTTCAGTTCGGTCACGCAGCGAAATTCCTATCCCCTCCAAGCCTGCCGTAAGGAACTTCGTTCCAATAAATAAATACACCCAACAGGCACATACATAGTCCTGACCCCACAGTAAGATACGAGTCTTGTGTCGTGGATATCAGGAACTACGAGAGACTTTCGGTCTCACAACACCCAGACCCCGAAACAAACATTTGTGGATCACACAAACATTTGTCTCGGTGCGGGGATCGAACCCGCGGCCTCTCGCATCACAGCCGGCTACTGGCCCGCCGCGCCACGGAGGCTGTCAATGATTCCTGAAATTGTATAAGTCGCTTAAGTTATTAACTCTCGACAAAAAGAAGGGTGTTACGATTTTATTCGCTTTATCTGTTGTGTGTGAGTGATCTGTCTATGGCATTGCAGTGCCTAAACGAATATATCGATTTGAATGAGTTTTTGTTCGTTCGAAAGCTGGCTTAATCTAAATATTTTTTATCAAATCTGTATTTAAAAATCCCATTTTTTTTTCATTTATATTGTTTTTTTACAGTTAGGATAAGTTATTTTCAAATATTATAAAAAAACCTCAATACTTTGATGATGACAAATTTTATCACCATAAAGTTCGTATGGTGCGTTTCGTATGGTGAGTGAGATACCCGGCCCTAGCCCTTATGGCTATTATCACACCTAATCCTTCATCAGATTCAATGAAACCAACAGACTTTAATAATACGTAAAGAAGCCACTTGAATCAACTGACTTCCATCATCGTACATTGTTACGATTTCAACAAATCTAGTTTTCTTACGTCAGGGTCGACACAAATGATCATATTTTGTGCAACCTTTCCCCACATAACGCTAAGCGGTTGTTATCTGACCTTCGCAACCCGATGGGAACGGATCTTTGGCAGACGAGCCCCGGTATTGCATACAAATGAACTCGGCTTCAGAATGGTTATGGATGAGGGCACATTTTATCTAAATATATAAAACTCAAAGGTGACTGACTGACATAGTGATCTATCAACGCACAGCCCAAACCACTGGAGGGATCGGGCTGAAATTTGACATGCAGGTAGATGTTATGACGTAGGCATCCGTTAAGAAAGGATTTTGATAAATTCTACCCCCAAGGGGATAAAATAGGGGATGAACGTTTGTATGAAAATTACGCGGGCAGAGCCGCGAGCAAAAGCAATTTTGTAATATATGTGTTGATGGATGTAGTTTCTTTTTTTTTGTTTGATGGAATGACGAGACGAGCAAGGCGCTCGCCTGACAGTAACGCCACGCTTGAACATAAATAGACGCAACACCGCACAGCACTTTTAACAAATCACTGCATGGTATTGAACTGCGCTCGTCACCTCGAAACATAAAATATTAAGTGTCATAATGCCCAGTATTTATTCTGGCTTCAATGCCCTTTAAACCGAAACACAACAGTGCTTACACACTGTTGTTTGGCGTTAGAAATAGATAGAGCGGTGGTACCAACCCAGACGGCCTCTCACATACGAGAGGGACCTACCACCTTGTGACAATTCTTTCCAGACTAGAACCTACCCTAATTCTATATTTTATTTTATGGTATAACGATAACGTGTGAGATGAATCCAAAGCGTAAATAACCGTGGACAAGTTAAACTGGTGCGACTGAATGGTACCTACGTCAGACACGCGATGCCGACTCACAGCATCCGATACAGGTGTAAAAGATTCGATTTGGTGCATCAGCGCACATGTTTTTTTTATAGCATAGGCCAGCAAACGAGTAAGTTGGTCACCTGATAGTAAGTGATCTCCACTGCCCATGTACGCCCACAATACCAGAAGAATCATGGGTGCGTTGCCGACCTTAAAGGAAAGGGATAATTAGGGATTGGGAAGGGGAGGGGGATTTGGGCCTCCGGATATCTCACTCACCTTACGAAACGCAGCAGCAAGCCGCTACTTTACGTCGGTTTCCTGTGAGACAGTGGTATCGACCCGGTCGAGCCGGCCCATTCATGCTGTAGACTAAACCGTCTACAGCGTGGTTCTACCACTCTCAAAATCTCAAAATCACACGCAAAAATATTATTTTGAGCTGCCATCCATCCATTTTCTGTCGCCAAGCGACTGTGTGCAAGCACTGTTGTGTTTCGGTTTGAATGGCATTGAAGCCAGTGAAATTACTGGGCCTTATGACACTTAACATCTTATGTCTCGGGGTGACGAGCGCAGTTCAGTGCCATGCAGTGTTTTGTAATTCAAAGCTATGTGTGGTGTTGCTTTTGTTTATGGGCAGGCGTGACGCTTACCATCAGGCGAGCGCCTTGCTCGTCTTTTCATTAAATCAAATCCAAATAAACTTCAAAAAGATTTGTAATTATTTAAAACAACAATACCGTTTTGGTCCTTCCATCCGGATAAACTTTAAGAATATTAATGAATCGCACAGTTCATCTCTCATTTAAGAATGATCATCATACTGATCTCATTACGGATCATGCTCAAGATGGGCGTAGTGGAGACGTCTTATTAAGAAGGTGGACCCTGCCGCCAAGCCTTAGGCAGAAAGGTAGGTTCCTAAATGTTTCCCACGCTACATTTTTTTATACTACGGTTACAGTTTTGAAAGTTATACCACCGTGTTTACTATTGTGTAAATGATGAACGTTAAGTGAAGTTCGTGCATCATTTGGCACGCTCGTATTTATTTATGCCGCCGGTTAGTGAGCGGTTAGACTCAATTTAATGCCTAGTCTGATTTACGGCGCACATCGCAAGAATGACTTACATGATGCATTGCTTCTTCAGTTAGGCAATACTTGTGCGAGACTGGCATCTCGTGACGTAATGGTTTACGTTGGCCTTTGTTTAATTAATTATTGTTGCTTTTATTTAATATTGGTGGAGATTTCAGAATTCCAGAGCCGATTGCGTGTATTCAAGGAATGGTGTGAAGGTACCATTAGGCTTCAGCAACTTGTGTTTTACACATGGTGCGCCGACCCCACTGATAGTTGCCAAGTTAGCAAAATATTTGGTAACATATATTACAGACATATTTGGCTTGTAGTTTTTATGACTGAACGCCTCCTGACGTCAACCTTTCTGGGGAGAAACACACCCAGGTCCGAAACAAATATTTGTGGATCACACAAATAGGAATTAAAGCCACGACCTCTCGGTTCACAGCCGGCTACTTGCCCACTCCGCCACGGAGACTGGCAATTTGAGGTCAAAAAATCTTAAAATAAATAACTCGATTTAGATTTGTATTCATAACATTCAATTCCAACTATAATTATAATAGTTAATGTAAGTCTAAACCCAATACATGTAGTTATCAATTTACCAAAGCATTAATAGCGATATTGGAATCCTCGTACCCTTTCAAACTATATCATTGATGTTGCCCTATTGTGCAATTATTGTCGATAATATTTCAAATCCTTCGTACATTTAAAACATCCATTTCGTTCAATGCAACACGACAATGCGCTAACATCCTTGAACAACAAAATCAAGCTCAAACAGCGCTTTGCGCAATCAAGCGTCGGTACAAGTCAACACGTTGCATCGACACAACACACTCGCGGATTTCGGTGCACATCTCATTTGCGATGTGGATTTACGACTCGATGCCTTCGAGGCGGAATGGAGTCGTCATTCGCATGTAGTGCAACACTAGGCAATAAATTAGACGCGGCAAGAGCAGTGTTCCCACGAAGCGACTCCGTATCAAGATGGTGCGCCGTGGAACACCGTCGGTGCAGTCTCAGACACTACACTACGGAATGGGGACACTGGGCGAGACGCTTTATTTTCCCTGCTCGATTTATTTCCACTCCGGTGACATTCTGTTCAGTTTTGTTAGATGTCACTCGTTCGCAACGTTGTTTTTGCACTTGGATTTATGTTAGTGACAGTTAAATATTTTTAAATAAATTCTACATGAGCCCACGCGTAGTATTCTACTACTATAAATTTTAAAACTACGGGACACTCAATAAAGCCCTTTTATTTTATGGAATCTTATATTAAATGACCATGACTCCACATTAAATGAACACAAACTTTAATTTATATTTACATTAACTTGAATGTGACGAATTGAACGATTAGACATTCGCCGCAATTTAATGTCAAATGTAATTAATTTGCAGAACCATAGTGAATTTTCCACGGAATCCATTTTAGGAATTGTCGCTTTATGGGATAAAATGGTATGCAACTAGGGACCTCACAAGTGGCCAGGCTTAATTCTGTCCCATGGTGTAATATGAAGCAAACATATCGCCATATGTGACTCAAACTCAACTCATATTGTGTGATTTTTGAGCCGAAAACTCTGATTTGTGATTACCTAACCTGGTATTTCAACCTACGACTTTACAGCTTTCTCAGTCATAGTACGGTACGACTATAACTAGATTAATAAGGCAATAAATGAAATTTTTAATGAGATAAAATATAATAGGACTCGCGATTTGACCCAAAGATAATGTTTTTTTTTAAATACGCCAATGTAGTTGAGTTTCTTTCCGTTTCAAACAGATATATGGAATGTTTGCAATTGCTTATTAAATGATTCCAACATCGAATTAATAACAATCCAACACACTGGCCTATTGTTAAGCACATGCATCCTCTACTAGTGAAAGGTGTTAGGCCTTAGTCCACCACGCTGGACTATTATGGGTTTATAGACTTTACATATCGGAGAAATTCTTATAGAGAAGTATGCAGGTTCCCTCACGATGTTTTCATAACTATTTAAGCGAGCGATCATTAACAATGAATACACATTTAACTTCTGAAAGCCAGCTGTGCACCCTGAGGCTGGAATAGAACCAGAAAACGCAATAAGCAATAGAACAATATAATTGTTGTACCTATTTTTAGAACAATACGTTATCTTGAACTATCATCACATACCAGCGTCGACAACAGCATCAATCAATGTAAAATCGAATCCAAGGTCTAGTTCGATACGGGATCAGATAAAACATTAGTGGACGCTAACAATATTGCAGAAAACAATACAATTCACCTTGGGCTTATTGAAATTAATTAATTGAATAAATATGATTAAGCACCACATCCGTAATTGTGATTGATTGTATGCCGCCGTCCAGACAATGGCATTTGACGTAGGCCGACCGGATAGAGATTACATGGCTATTAATATCCTTGGATCACGATATGAAAGTGGCCAGTGATTTGATGAAATGACAACACCCCTTGTACAACCGACACCCACTGCCGTCGGATTGGTGACAACTCAACTAATGCCTGACGCGGTGGCGAAAGGTTTGTCACTGTTTGTCATGCAATAGTCACGGTTTATGTTGTTGAACCTGCTCATCTACTAGCTTTAGATTGCTGCTCCGCCCAAGTGAATGTCTTTTTACGTGGTGAAAAGTAGCCTATGTATGTAGCCTAATCTACTCCAAGTTATAGTTTAACTTTGTGCAAGATTTCTTCGAAACCGGTTCACATTAATAATATTAGTAAGATGCTCATTCGTACAAAAAGTAAATGCACAATGCACTATAATTAGATTATATTTACATTATAATTTTTTGTACGTAGTTCAGTGTAATTAATACCTTTTACAGTTATTGTTTCAGTATTTTTTTATTGTAGTGGCCGGTAATTTAGCAATTGGAACACTGGATAATCATAAATTATCTCCACAGCAAGCCAAAAGTATCGTCGTTGCGTTGCTCATCCATTTGAGCCTCCGGAAATCTCACTCACCGGTGGAAACGCATCAGCAAGCTGCCACTTCACGTCGTTTCCTATGCGATAGTGCCGATAATGGCGCAACCCCGGTCGCACCGTCCCGTTTAACGCTATAGACTAAACAGTATAAAGCGTGGCTCTACCACTTCACTTTCAGAATTTAGTTTATTGGATCGTAAAGGAATAATCAATACTCAATCACATAGCCGTGACCCCACACTCAAGTACGAGTCTTATTTCATGGGTATTACGAACTGCTAAAGACTTTCGGTCTCAATATTAAGACCCGAAACAAAATATTTGTGCATAACACAATAATTTGTCTCGGTGTGGAGTACAAACCCGAGCTCTCTCGCGAACAACCAGCTAGTCGTCTACTGTGTCATCAAAGCTGTCTAAAAAATTGTGTAATTCGTACCTCCAACCTTAAATAAAGCAAGCTTTTGTTATTCAAATTTAACTAATTTAAATGGATTTTATCGCGATTTTTGATCCCGACGTTTCGAAGACTTTTCAGCCTTAGCCTAAACCGCGATAAAATCCGTTTAAATTAATTTTATTTCAATGAGTAATATTCGCGTAAACATAAGAAATCGTTAAGCTTTTGTTAGCTTTAAAACTAACAAGTTTAATACGAAATAGTTATCCGTTGAACTTGGGCCAAGAATGTTATTTAAACAAGTAACCCTAGTTTAGTGGCTCTGAGCCCGAAGCTCATAGGTAGCTTGTGACCCCAAAACTGGTTCGTCAGTTCGTGACCCGCCCTGACCCCGATCTACTAACCGCCCGGTACCCATTGTCTCTTATATTCGGTGTGTGCCACAATTTGTAAGCGACATGTCGATGTTTGACGGATGGCGTAATTTATGTGACTTGTCGCGAAATCCTGTTGACAAGATTAAGAAAGTTTGTTTTTAGATATAGATATTAATACACACAACAGTCACACACATAGTCCTGACTGTAGACTAGATTTAACCTGTATCGTGGATCTTAGAAACTATGAGGGACTTGCGGTCCTACGACAGTCCCAGATCCGAAACAAATATTTATGGGTCAAACAAATATTGATCTCGGTGCGCGAATCGTACCCACTGCTTTCCCTTCGCCGGTTGCTCGGCCACATTACCACGGAGGCTGTCAATCATATCATCAAATTTGTTGTTCTTCATGAGAGAAAAATGCGAATGGAAATAAAGAAATGGTTATTTTTTATCCTGGCACGGCAAAGTGCCTTCACAGGATCTGATATTAAGACAGTGCAGCCTAAATATAAGTTGTTACAAAATGAACTCTAAGAAATTTAAAGACTTGTTTAAAGTCATATTTAAAAAATAATCACGAAGTAAAAACAATTAAAGAACTGCCCGTCGCAAAGACATCCAATTCTCATTACACATAAATTATTCAATATGCGCACTGTACAGTGTAATTTGACGTGCAGGGTCTTTACAAACAACGCTGTTGAGTTACGCCTGAAAATTCGGGGCTTTAGCACAGCCTGACGCACAATGCATATAAAAATAATCTTACAAATATTTCTTTTGTAAAAAATTAAAATTGATCAAAAAAAATGTTGTAATTCGTTTGTTCGATACCCCATGTGTCCCATGGGCGGAAATCACTTACCATGCTCGTTTTCCGGCTTCTGCTATATAAAATGTCTGTGGCAGCCGAAATTATAGATGTTGGTCCAGGACAATTTTTCCTTACACCGCTTCTGCTTGTTCCTTAGTCCACTTGTGATAGCGCTATCGGTCGGATAAAGCTCGTATCTGTAATTGAAATGTGTTGCTTTGACAGTCAAGTCATGCGTGTGCGCAGTTGCATAAGGATAGGCGGCACAGCGCCGCGGCGATCTAATCTAAATAGTTACATGCAAAATATTAATGCACTAAAATTTGACGTAATGGAGTGACAATGCGGAACAACGGTATATATGAGGCTGCTAGAACCAGAGTGGCCTAACTGCATTTTGATGACTTTTGACCTATTTATATTTTCGTCAATTTAAACCACGGCCGAAATGGACTTGTACTGCCATCTATGTCAAGATGATGTCACCAATTTTAGGCCAGTCTCGTCTTGTAGATCAACATGTTTAAATTACGAAAATACAAATAGGTCAAAAGTCATCAAAATGCAGTTAGGCCACTCTGGTTCTAGCTGCCACATATGTCTCCGGTCTCCAGTTGTCATTGTAAGCTTTAATATTAGTTCGTTTTTAGTTATATTCGGTTTTCGGATTCCATCCGCGTGAAAGGGATCCTTGCTTGCGCTAGATTACGACGTATAGTCAACGACGATGTGCCATTTTCGTGGGTTCGATTCCCGCACCTAGACAAATGTTTGCGTGATCCACAAATATTTGTTTCGGGGTGTGGGTGATGTGAGACCGAAAGTCTCTCATAGTTCCGGATACTCACGACACAAGAGTCGGTGTCTTATCGTGGGATCAGGACTATGTGTGTCACTGTTGGGTGTATTTATTTATTTTCAATTTTTTTACTAATTCTGGTACAAATATTTCAAATAGAACATCGTCGGCGAGTATACGTCGTAAGCCTAAAAATTTTAGTTGGAGGTTTTATATTACAAACTTAGTTTCACTTTGAAAAAGTTATATAACATTCTATGTCATGATCACCTTCGTGTCGTGTCTTTACATTATGTCGTGTAAGCACACGTTTTCAACCATGTAATAAAGTTTTAGCTGATACTATAATTGGCCACCGTTGTTGGCATCCATCCTTGGACAAAGACATTTAGGCATTCCCAGAGACTCGCTGAGCTTCAATGCTCGGTGTCGATAAAATGCGTGCCACTGTTGATCCTGGTGCACAGGAGTTACAGTGGCGGGTGTGTGTGTTGTGTGCGGGACAGTTTCTATCCATTATCCTTGATATTTTTATTATTATATTTAAATTATTCAACTACATCTAAATATATATCATATTCTAATATATTCCTCTAAATATGGGCCGTATAAGACGGCTCACAGTCACTCAGCGAGCTATGGAGAGAGCTATGCTCGGTGTTTCTCTGCGTGATCAAATCAGAAATGAGGAGATCCGTAGAAGAACGAAACTCACCGACATAGCTCAGCGGATTAGCAAGTTCAAGTGGCAGTGGGCAGGCCACATAGCTCGCAGAACCGATAACCGATGGGACAGAAAGGTTCTGGAATGGAGGCCACGTACTGGTAAGCGCAGTGTTGGACGTCCACCTACAAGGTGGACAGACGACCTGATAAAGATCGTAGGAAGTCGCTGGATGGAGGCCGCTTCCAACAGGTCGGTCTGGAAATCTTTGGGAGAGGCCTATGTTCAGCAGTGGACGTCTTGTGGCTGATGATGATGATGATGATGAACTACATTCCAGCACCCAAAAAATCTAGAATCAATCTAACATAATCTACCAACATTCCAAAACAAAGAGGTTCCGCAAAAGTCGATTGCTCAATCAATAAAATGGGTTCATTTGTTCGCCATTGTCTCTGCCGGTGCCCCGAGCTCACAAATTAATGATATCACCGTCCGTTGGGACACCGATTGCGCTCAACCACGAAGATTATCATCTGTGGCTTATCGGACGACGATTACCATTGTCATAGTAAATGAACTTTTGTTTCAGTCGGCCAGTATTAAATTGATTTACGCTGACCGATTTTGGAGAATCGATATATCTAATCGATAAACAAAGGGTTTTTAACTACTGGCTGATTATAAATTATAATTGTTTTGAGTTCTAGAAGAGATAAAGTGGAGTTAGTAACCTTGTGTTTTATAATACCCTTTAAATCCGTCTATGCTTTTAAACTTGAGATTTTACTGCTGCACTCAGATACGTCCAATAATTTTAATTATCGTTAAGTCGTTTCATAGAATTCGATAATTTCTACACTAAGAGCTAGTTAATGGCTTATGCTCCTTTGCTGAGTACAGAAAATGCTCTGCTTTTAGGTACAGGAATAACCTTAAGTCACGTCTATGTGGAATAATTGAATTGTGAAAAATTACATAATGGTAATTAAAGTTAATTGACGTCTCCGTGTGCAGCAATTATTCTTTAAAATCTGATAGTATTTTAACAGTTTGCGACAACTGGCTACCTAAACTGTTGTTGTTGTTTTTGCCGTCATTTATTGAGTCGCATTTAGTGATATTTATAAATTCAACTTTCCCACCCAATAATAAAAAAAACGTTTCCTACCAAAACGAACATAAACAATAGATTACCTCTGTGTCTAAAATTACAGAATCAGTATCGTGATTGCACGGTTAACTGGACAAATTTGAACAGTTTCCACGGCTATTTTTATAAGGATCAAATGTTTTTTTTTGTTTCCGTTTTTGTTCTGGTAACTTGTTCATTGAGGAGTTGGTAGCTTTGTGACTGCGTGACCGACGCGCCGCATCGGGTCACGATGTGACGACCGACGACCCGGCCTGTGTCCATTACATCACTAGTTTTTATATAATTTATTCATAATATTTTTTTTAATACGGAAAGAGGTTGCAAATAACTTTGGTAACTCAAATAATGCGTCCACTTGAATTCAAAATGGTTTCAAAATAAAATATAATACTAGTATAGTAGGTTTAAAAGTAATAGAGCCGTGCTGTACTGTTTACAGCGCGACTGGGCTGTCTCCACCGGGGCAGTTCCACTGTCATAGAACACCGACGTGAAATTACATTTTACTGACGCGTTTCGAACAGTGAGTACAATTTCAAGAGGCCCGAATAATTGTACCGAGTGATACAACATCCCTCGACGGTCGATATTGAATTTGGAATGCACTGCGCATACCGTCAGGTGCCGTTCCACATTCAAAATTGTTTAATATCGATTGTGACATTCTTAAAACGATTCCGAGAATATCGATGTTATTACAACTCGTATCGTTATATAACGGACACTCGTCGATCATCCGACCTCCGACACGGAAGGCATCGCGTCACGACCTCACAAAATCTCCCACAATACGAGCTCGTGATCCAGAAACATCCCATTCATCTGTTACAATTCTACGTGATATTTCGCGCTTGGTCATTCAGGCAGTTTAGTAAGAAAGAACGTTTAACAAAAATAAAACAAAATAAAAATAGGATCAACTTTAAGTTATACTCTTTCGAATAACAACTCATCAAAAATTGAGTGCCAAAATCAAATTTAAATGGTATACGCTGTATACACTTTTGTCGACAGCATGAATGGGTCGGCTCCGGGTTGCTACCAGCCTCACGGAATACCGACAGTTACAGTTTGCTGTTACGTGTCGTACGGCGAGTTAGATATTGGAGGCCCAGACATATGCGGCAAATTGAAAACCTTCTAAAGAAAAAATTAAAGCATACGCGTTGAATTTATGACCTCATTTTTCGTCGATTAATAGAATAAGTTTACAAATTAGTGTAATGTGTTTTCTTAAGGTTTTTACACGAGTCCATTCCGCTTACACCATTGCCCCATCAGGTGAGAAGCCTTTTTCAACCTTTGATCGATTTGGTGAAAATTAGGAGCGCAGACGACCACGGTCTCATTATCCGCATACATAAATACTTCAACCACAGCCACAGTATCAGACAGATCGTTAAGTAATAATAAAAAAATACACCCAAAAGTCACACACATAGTCATGACCCCATTGTAAGAAACAAGTCTTGTGTCGTGAGTATCAGGAACTACGAGAGACTTTCGGTCTCACAACACCCAGACGCCGAACAAATATTTATGGATCACACAAACATTTATCTTGGTGCGGGGATCGTACCCGGAGTCTCTCTGTCTACAATGTGGCTCTACCATTTTAAGCTTTATTGTTTATCAAAATTGATAATCAATTTATATAATGTACAAAAACATACAATTCCTCAAAACTCCGCTAGAGGCGCTGTACGCTTTTATTGATGTAGGTTCTATGTTACAATATTGTTTATCAATACAGACATTGTTAAAACAAATATGCAAAACAAGATAATAGTTATTAAGGACATGCTCGCCACATTTTTTCCTATATGATTTTAGTTATAAAAATTACCGCTAGATGGCGGTATAGTCGAATTAGATCGCACTATGGTTTACTGCAGATCGTATGTACTAGTAATTTTGGCCGCACTGAAAACTTTAACTTTGCGCAGAGGCAATATCGTAACCAATGAGGTTAATCCGAGGTGCGATTATTGCTAGTTGAAAACTTTACCAATACCCCGCCTGGTGGACGTGAAATATCGTCCGCTATGGCAATTTTTGGAAGGCTGTAATGGCCTCATTAATACTTGGAAATATGAATACTTTACACTCTGTAATCAGTTCTCACAGACGGAACTTTATTTTAAAAGCTCATGCCTCATAGTGTTATTATTTCGTAGACGGGCTTTTATAGGGGATGAGATATATAACACGCAGAAATCAACTTGGCACCTCAGTGGAATGCGCGACCCCACCGCCTACCGCTCTCGCCCTCGACGCGTCATTACGGTCAGTAAATTAAATACTACCGTTACGCACGCGCCTCCTTGGTGTTTTTATCGTTGTTATTATTGATATTTTTATGGATATAGAACTGTTACCAAAAAATATACCTACATTTAACCCCCTTTTTTATAAACGCTGAATAGGTTCTTCAATCTATTGATTAATTATTATATGTTTAGCGTCAGTCACACATTTGTCATCTGTCAGAGTGAGAATGAGACAAAACATATTTTAGTAACCAATTTAGTAGGTGGGTAAGGCCGTAGATTTTTCCACTTTTTCATTACCAGTCACGTTCATATTAATATCATAAACAATTAACACTTTTTACCAGCTTTGATAATTTTATCCTGTAGATTAGTTTTTAGGGTAAAAACAACTTTTACGAATTAACTGTAACTATAACAGTTTTTATATAATTTAATTTTAACGATATTAAGGATTTACGTTTTCATACAAAAATAAAATGAACATAAATTTCATCAGATAGTAAATTGACAAAATTACGAATATTTTGTTAAGTAAGCCATATAATTTTTAGTTTATGTAAAATCACAAGGTTTGAGCAATTAAATCCAATATTTCATTATTTTAAAAGAGCGTTTATTTATTTTTTATTCCAGTTTTAAAACAGGTACATCAATTTTTACACTTTTATGTTACTATTTTATGTTACCAATATTGGTAAGTAAATGAAGTCTTTGAATAGTATTCGAAGAATATGTAAAATTAGACGGGCAATCCTAAGCAGAACAATAAAAAAAAGAAAAAAATTGGTGTGTGTCGTGGGACACCAGGTAGGAACGAAGTTCCTTCGGCTAATGTAGAATCGACACAAATTGCAAAAAATTCAAATTATCAACTGAAATAACAAAATAGGTCTCTTTATTTTTGTTTGACAACATAAAATTACATAGAAATAGAATAGAAAAATAGAAATAAAAAAAAGACGTGTGGCACTCGGAGACTGCCGCGGTAAAGCTATTGTATAGCATTTTTTATCAACTTAAAAATAACGGACGGCCGTGTTCTATAATCAAAAATTCAAATTTCAAACCGCGTCTACATTTCCAAATGTCATAAGTTTCACAACCATCTGTTTTATTAACGGAATTTCGACTTTAACTTTGTGTGCTAGATATCAAATTAAGTTAAAAAAAATTATGTCGTGACAAAATTTTTCGTGCCAACTTTTCGTACCAATTTTTTCCGTCTAGCCCCCTTTCGCAACGCGCGATAAGGAACTACGTTCCAAAAAAACTTGAGAGGTGTCAAGGGACACCCGGATGGAACGAAGTTCCTTTCGATTAATTAGTGAAGGAATTTTAATAAAATTTTATTTGTCTATCTATTGTAGTTTCTGAGATATTTGAATTTTTAGAGATATTTTTACAGATCTTTCTTACTGGGGGGTCGAAATTTATTTTTATTGGGGCCAAAGTGTCGGGCTCAATAAGCCGATTGCGACAAGCCGTCGCACGACCCTCTAGCCTCAAAAATTACCGATTTAGGCCGAGGGGGGGTGAGGACAAATTGGGTGGGGGTAGGGGGAACGGGTTTGAACACCTGGTACTTCCATAATTCTCGAAGCTCCAGGGAGGTCGGCTAGCGTTGGCTGGTCAATCGGCGCGCGTGACGTCACCCGGAAGGTTCTCGATTTCTCTCGAACCTTCCGTTGATCGATGGACTGCTCGCGCTTGACCACCTCTCGGGCTTGACTAAAATGATCTCGATCTCGGGGGGGACGGAGGGTCCGAAGGGAGCACACCGGCTGCTACGTCGCCCAGCCCGTAAATCGGCGAGCACCGGCCGGTCTTACAGTCTACGTGACGTCACACCGAACGTTCTAGAGAGTTCCAGAACATTCGATGTGAGTCGTAATATTAAACAGTCATCCCGTAGACTATATATTAGACACTGTATAATCTGGAAGCAGCCAACATTCAAATATTTTATGATAGGTAATTTGGTGACTGGCTACTAAGGGCGCATTTATATGACAAGGAATCCCACCGCGTTGTGGCCGCGCGGCGGCCGCGCGGCCGCCGCGCTCGAATCACTCAAAAAACTAATGTAAACTCTATTAACTAAGCCATAATGTTTAATACTTCGCAACGCTCCAACCACGCGGCGACTGCGCGATCGTGTAAACGGCCGCACGAAATTTTTCGCGTCGTCTAAACGCAGCCTAAACGGTGGACCGCCGCGCCGTGTTCGATAATCAAAAATTCAAATTTCAAACCACGTCTACATTTCCATATGTCATAAGTTTTACTTTTATTAACGGAATTTCGACTTTAACTTTGTGTGCTAGATATCAAATTAATATTATATTTATTCTTGGTCGGAGAATTATGTCGTGACAAAAATTTCGTGCCAACTTTTCGTACCAATTTTTTCCGTCTAGCCCCCTTTCGCAACGCGCGATAAGGAACTACGTTCCAAAAGAAGTCGCCATATTGTGGCCTATGGAATGTTTCAAACAGTGCACAAGCAGTTTCGTCACTGAAATTCAGAAACAGTTTTGTGATATTTTTAAGGTAAGTAGACACTTGTTTATGTTCATTGTATTATTTTTTTAGGCGACATAGCTTATATTTATCGAGAAAACATCTATAATGTCGCAAATCTTTTTAGTTTTGAAATTATAAGCTAATTACATCTAAAATATTTCGCTTTTATGATACTTTTATGTTACTTTTATGATACTTTTATGTTACCTGTAGCATAAACTTTTACGTCACAGTAGCACAACTTATGTTTAATTTTTGGGAAAAGTACCTTAATCTTAATCTTTCGTTATGTTCGTACCTGTATTATAAATTATGTTGCTTTTATGTTACTTTTATTTTTTTACTTTATGTTACAAAAGTGGAAAAAACTACGGCCTTACCCAGGTACGCACGCGAACCCGCGCCCGTGAACTTCGCTTGAAAACGTGCCCATCCACATTCGCAGTCACAATCAATCCAATCACTTGTATCGATGGGTCTTATAGAGGTACTTGAATTTTTTATGCAGTTAGTACATTCCTATGACGTCATTACACCGAGGTGCCTAGTTAACTTCTGCGTGTTGTACTTTCGAAATTCTTTACCAGGGCTTTTGAGTTCTTTATTTCATCGAATAATTATAAATTTAAAATAAACTTAAAGCTCTTATCGTTCGTATATTTCCTATTTATTTATTGTTACAACTCAATTTGATTTCTTCACGATGTTTTTAATTAAATGAATTATCAGTCGGGACATTTGCTTAGTTAGTATTTTTTTTTATGATTATTTATTGTACATTGAAATGCAAGTAAAACAGTAAACGATACAAAACTTATATGACATCAAATATATTCCAGACGAGATTTCTACAGCGAATAAGAAATAACTTGCTCGATTATCGATTATGCAATAATAAAGAATATTATAAATAAGTCAATATACACTATGTTTACGAAATGTAATCGATACAAAGCACTTAAAATAAATGACCGTATCGGATAGGATTAAAAATTAATACTTGAACAGAGATTATGTTTTGATACAGATTTAATAATGTCACCGGGTATGACATTCACACTCGAGTGAAAGTGAGGGGTTTATTAAAAATCGATTCGGTAATCGACAAATAATCGATTGTACGGTACGTATAATCGTATTATCGATTCACGGTGGTCCTCACACGCGTGCCAATTGAATGGGTTTTCGATTAGTGTTAGTGTTAAGTGTGGCTTAAATATTTTTTTGTTTGTAAGGCCGCGGCCACATGTTGAAATAGATAAAAGATATAAAGTCGCCAGTCATTCCTGTGTAGATTAGGCATAGTCTACAAATAGAAAAAATACTTAGGAATAAAAAATGCGTGCGTTCAACAGCGTGTATCCCACGTGCCATGAAATAGACTCCAGTAACATTTATGTGTAAATTGTGGGTGTTTTTTACGTACGTACGACTCTAGCCGAATTCTCGGAGGGGTAGCCAGAGATGTAACCAGTACACCTACATTTCGCGAAGCGTGTTATCGTCCCATGACATGATATACTATGTCATCCGTATATTAGACGAACTCCCGGCTAATACCGATCATTCCGTGATAGAAAAACCCAATGTCACTCTTACCCGACCCGCGGATCGAACTCAAGACCTTAGCACAGCAGTCGTACCGCATACCCAATACAACTGCGCCACCGTACAGTCGCGCGCCGCGTTTCTCGCTATTTACAATTTACTCACATATAGAACGTATTCCAAATAAAAAAAACAAGCTTTTATAGAAAATCCAACTAAAACAAGAAAATAAAATTAAAAAAATATATATTTTATAATAAAAAAACATCGTGGGGTGCCATTTAAAATATTATCAAAATGATAATTCTTGTACTCATATGTGTTAATAAAATATTTATAACTAGTGACACCATGCACCCCACGTTTTTTTTTTACAATAAAATACACTTTTTTCTTCAAATTTATTAATTTTTTTTTCTTCTTTTTAGTTGGATTTTCTAAAAAAAAGTGTGTTCTTTTTAGTTTTTTCAACTTATTTATTTTTTATATCTTTCTTTTCTTTAAAATATTGCATTGTCATCGGTCCTTGATAAGTATGCCAAATAAGTATGTCAAAATCATGTTCAAAGATTCCGTTACATACAAACAGTATGCCTGACTAATAAAAGCATGTTAATATACCTAATTTCTATGAACGTACCCTAATAGATCACTTATCATACAAAACTTGCGATCAAGGCTCTATGATTTCCGAATGTATTATTGCAGTAATTAGTTGTCTTAACGGATTTAAAACAGTAATAAAACAAATGACAGCTGACTTGTTTGTACAAAACATTGGCTAATTGCTTTTGCGGTGAAAAAAAAACACGAATTACGAAACGTTAAAATCAATCAAACCTTTGCTTATCGAAACGTAAGGACGTTTCGACCACGATCGCAATGTGAGATGAATCGCTCCGGGTTTGTGAAATTTTGTTTATTTTGTGGTTCCTGATATGTTTAAGGATAATATCTAAACCATACAATCCTTAAGACCTTTATTCAGGAAGTCTTCGGTTATATTTTAACCATCGACAAAAAATAGCGGTGTTTTAAATTGGACCCATTATTACATCTCGGACGGTGAGTGACATATCCGGAAGCCCAAATTCCTCCCCTTTCCAATCCTTTAGCCCTTACCTTAGAGCTCGGCAACGCGCCTATGATTCTTCTAGTATTGTGAGCGTATATGGGCGATGGAGCTACACCACTCAGCACTATTAATTACACTGCACTGCATGGCATTGGACTGCGTTACACCCTGAGATATAAGTTGCAAAGTCTCATAATGCCCTGTAATTTCACTTTGATCAATGCCCTTCAAAAGTGTTTTACAGCTTTTGTTGATTCAAATCTCTCATTGAAAGCGTTTCGACTCGTCTCAACCGGTCATGATAAAAAAACTCGAACCCTTTCATAAAACTAGTTAAGTTATTGTTCTCCTATAACTGTACAACGAATCCAAATTGTAGGTTCACTTCGACCCCTATTGGACGAAATGCACTTATTTAACATTTCAATACAATTTCACGTTACAGTGAACTGTGGTCGCAATTTATGCAATTATGGATTGCATGGACCACAGATTATATATTATGGATAACCTACAAAATGCAGAGCATTAGGCAGTGGTACACAATATATATCACAGCTTGTCTATAGACATTTATATTACAGTTTATAAACTACCATATAAATTCTGACATATTGAAATAAAACTAATTTAAACCGATCTTATGGGTGGACTGGACCCCGCGACCACGAAGGCTGAAAAGCTTGCAAAACGTCAGGATCAAAATTAACAAAAAAACCGCGATAAAATAATAATAATAATAAATAAACCCAACAGCCACACAGATAGTCCTGACCCCACAGTAAGATACGAGTCTTGTGTCATGGGTATCAGGAACTACGAGAGACTTTCGGTCTGACAACACCCAAACCCCGAGACAAATATTTGTGGATCACACAAATGTTTGTAAAATAAAAATAAAATTAACATCTTATGTCTCGGTATGACAAGCGCAGTTCAGTGCCATGCAGTGCTTTATAACTCAAAATTCAGTGGTCCTGCTTCTGTTTATGGGCAGCAACACGATGTTTTCATGCTGCGCGGTTCATCTTGGGGAAGTCTTATCCCTTAAAAGTTCATAATACCCAGCGGCGTGTATAGATATTAAACTGTTGAGCAAAAAAAAATATGTGTTGAAACTTTTCACTGTTATCCCTAAAATATGTAACGTAATATTTGATTTATAATGACAATATCAGCTTCCATATTCACCATCAAGCAATTA
The DNA here is from genome assembly GCA_949126905.1 of Amorpha juglandis. NCBI lineage: Eukaryota > Metazoa > Arthropoda > Insecta > Lepidoptera > Sphingidae > Amorpha > Amorpha juglandis. The sequence goes on along the minus strand of OX421387.1, from coordinate 8,122,905 downwards.
TAAAGCCGGACGTATTCAAAGTCTTGTTAACATTAATAAAAAAAAACCTTAACATTTATGCGCCAAACACATCAAAGGATGCGTTAAGTGGGTGATTTTAATACTGTCCAATCATCATAAGATGTAATTTGGGCGGTTAAGTAGCGTCAAAAAACGTCATTCTTGCTAGGGTTGTCAGACTATGTAGTAAGTGGTTTATGATGTTTATAGGCAGCCGAACAATCTGCTCGTCTTATCATTCAGTTATTTTTTATAACTGTATCCATCATTATTCATATTAAAATCTCATTTGAAAGAAGTGAATAACAGCTAGACAAAGTGACGAATTAACTAAATCAGACAAGAAGTTAAATAAGCAGTTGCTCTTAGTAATATGAGTTTTAAACTTATCAATCGAGATGACACGATTTAAATTTCGAATTAAAAATATTAAATAAATATCAATAATGATTGCTATGGTCTTGGGTTTGAAGAATTTATTTACTCGTATAAAGATAAAACACCACAGTAATTAATTATCATTAAATAATCTACGTGAGTGAATATTGTACACGTGGCAGCCCTGATTTATGCTCTGTCAAGCGAGGAATGTTGACTGGTAGCGCCGGCGGCGGCGCGGCGGTCGCATGAGGCGTTGCTTTACTAAGCTTTGTGTGCAGTATTAGATATCCGAGACACAGGCCTAAGGCATCAATGGCTTGCTTTAAATTGTGCGACATTGTATATTGACAGCCCTTTAATATGGTAATATTAACGGAGGCCCTAATCCTTCCTCTCCCTATCCTATTTAGAGTGGTAGAGCCACGCTGTAGACAGTTTTGTCTACAGTATGAATGGGCTGGCTCGATCGGGTCGCTACCACTGTCTCACAGAAGACCGACGTAAAGTAGCGGCTTGCTGCTGCGTTTCGTACAGTGAGTGAGATATCCGGAAGCCCAAATCCCCTTCCCTTCCCAATCCTTAATTATCCCTGTCCTTTAAGGTCGGCAACGCGCCCATGATTCTTATGGTGGTGGCCGTACATGGGCGGTGGAGATCACTTACCATCAGGTATCCTACTTGTTCGTTGGCTGACCTTTGTTTAATGTGCCCATCACATCACGAGGCGGAAATAATCTCGACGTTCCGTTCTGCGAATGCAATACTAGTTGCACTTTTACCTGCCCCTTCGAAGATGGACGCGTGAGGTTATGCTATATTGCATTTTTATAATATAGTCAAGCATCTTAATTGAATACTAATGGTCGCGTAATGGTCGTAGTTTGACCTCTATAATCATATTTTTTTGTACTATAGCCAGCTGCTAGATTAGACATTGACAGTATCAACGGAAACATGCTATGAGTGGTAGAACCACGCTGTAGACAGTCTTGTCTACAATATGAATGGGCCGGCTCGACCGGCTCATTACCACTGTCTCACAGGAAACCGATGTAAAGTAGCGACTTGCTGCTGCGTTTCGAACGGTGAGTGAGATATTCGGGGCGAGCCTATCGCTATACCGGGCACAATTCCAGACTCCGAGCTGATACTTGGCATTTCATTCGAGATAGAAAACCCAATATAATTTTCACCCGACCCGGGGATCGAACCCTAGACGTCAGCATAGCAGTCGTACCGCGTGGGCAATACGTCTGCGCCACCGAGACAGTCAATGTTTTCTCTTAACATATTAATATATAGACACTTACCTACATCTCAAATACCATAGAACAATCTTACAAAAACACCAAAGTGGACTAATGTTTCCGCTATAAACTCTACGACTTTATTAACAAACTATTGAATGAGCAGTCCTTGAAAACTGTCTGCCGACTGCGCGGCGCTGACGCGTGTGGAATGTAGGCTATGGCCCGATGCGGATAGATAAATCGAGAAAGGAAGCGTGAAATTACAACGTTATTGTGGGTCACATAAATAATTATAGATAGACTAACAATGTTATTGTGTGTCACTTAAATATTAGATAGACTATAGGCTCATCATGGGACGGAATTAAGCTCGGCGACCCCTAGATGCAGCAAGTTACGCCTCTAACTACCCCTCCGAGGATACAGGCGTATATATAAATAAATAAATACACCCAACAGTCACTCACATAGTCCTGACCCCATAGTGAGATACGAGTCTTGTGTCGTGGGTATCAGGAACTAAAAGAAACTTTTGGTCTCACAATACCCAAACCACAAAACAAATATTTGTGGATCACACAAACATTTGTCTCGGTACGGGGATCGAACCCGCGGTCTCTCGCTTGACAGCCGTCTACTCGCCCGCTGCGCCACGGAAGCTGTCAACTGCTGTATGTCACCTAAATATTAGATATAGAATATGTCTTCATGGAACGGAATTAAGCTTGGCGATCCGTAGATGCAACAAGTTACGCCTCTTACTACTCCTCCGAAGATACAGGCATAAGCTTATATGCAATAACGATGTAAATTTCTGTGTACTTATTTAACCTGCGATGACGTCGGTTTACGGTTATGGGCCTTTCCGGCTTTGGGCCTTTTCGGCTTTGGGCCTTTTCAGGCCTTGATTGTCTTTCAGTAAAGTGAGATAGTGATAGGGCTCGCTTCGCTCGCCCTAATAAAGTAACCGTTGTAGTCCTCCGACGTAAATTAGACAAACATCTGTAATGTTTAAATGCCTGTTCTTTCGGTTAGGCTCTACAATGCCACAAACAGTCTACAGATATGTGTGTGTGTGTTTTTGTGTGTGTAACTGTCTGCAGAGAGAGAGAGAGAGTGATAGATAAAAAAGGGCTCAAAATATAACATCCCTCTTTTTCGTCGGGGGTTATATACGACCGTCTCAACATATCCTGGACACTTCATCAGCAAAATTACACAGAAAGGGCGCGATACAAACTCGACGCGTGATTCATTCGATCTCATTATTGACAGACGCAGATGGCGGCACGGCGTAATGGACCGATTGATTTACGACGCGTATCGATTACGCAACGATTCATCGATTTTAATCGTTTCAATACCAGATCGATGAGCACAGTGCTAAGCCGTGGCGTCTAATGGGGCCGTTTTGTCCTTAATAGCACGTTAAATGGTCGTGGAACGGGATTTTGAACGAATAGTGATCAATAATTCGCTTATGTCGATACGAGTATTTTCATAATTATAATTTGTGGATAATATTTAAAAGCTAAGGGAGTAGGAGTACACTCAGTGATTCGTGATTTAATAACCAGGGTTACTTATCACTGAAGGTATTTTGATATTCCACAAGACCGGAAACAGTTGTGAAAGAATGTGTCTTTATTACATCTGGCATTAGGTAGGAGTTGCGTTCCAGGATCAACCAGTGTATATCCAGTAACGTCAGGCCGGCATAATTCTGTCGACCTCACAACCGTCGAGGAAACAAATGTTTCTTGACGGCCGACATCATGTTTCAACTGTAATGTATTTAACATCAAGGCCGATGTAGTCACTTTGCCAAGTTTCACTTTTCAGATTAAAAAATACTTAAAAGAGCTGAGAATCTAAAGGAATCCGAAATTATGTTAGATATCTCGATATCTAACTTGTTCCAATAAATAAATATCTCAGATAGATAGTTCCTGAGTCTTTACCGCAGAGTTCTGTTTAATCAATTTGATAACCCCAAAAAATCCTATGATTTAGTTACTTAATATATTTTATCATGTTATACACTGTGCGCAATATTTAGATGTAAATATTCTGAAGAAACTTCTTAAGATTGTTTACGTTAGAATATTTTTTTTTATTATATCAAGTAATCTCCGCTGTGAAGCCACCCGCATACCTACGCATATCAGAAACAGTCGTTTGGCTACCGACAACCCGCGACTCGTTTTACGATTATCTTCCTCCCTTTTATTTATCCTTTATACCAGTTTGGGATAAATGTCTAAATCTCGCGCTATCACCAGACGACAGCCGTGGCGACAGCGTACATGCCTTGCCGATAAACAAGCATCAGATGGAAACAATTTGGCACTTCTGACAATTTATCGATTCACAAATAATGTCATTTGCATACGTCGACTCGCTTCCGAGAATCGATAATCGGTTTGGAAGAAAAAAATTAACATTAACACTTAATAAATCGTTTTAATGATGGTAATAAAAATACATCGTCTATTATTGTTGATAAAGTCGTTGGGAGAGTTTGCTAATGTTTAATCGATGTCTGCGCTGTCAATCTACTCGATATACGTTGTAAGCAGTTAGATTGATACGGTAAGGTCTTCGACACTCGAAAACGGAGCGCATACATTCGGCACGGGCCAACCGGCAGGTAATTATTTTAAGTGTCAATAAATAATAAAGTTGGCCGCGCGCCGTTGAGTGCTCGTCCATCTCTCTTATCTCAATTCTTAATGCGCCTCTTTGGTGTTGTTCTTTTTTTTCTCAAATTTTATTTCCTTTTATGTTTATGTCATCCAGTGAAAGGTTAAATTCTGTGTTGACAGCATGAAGGTTTTATGTTTTAATCTGGGCTTTATGGCCGTTTAATCGGATGTATTAGAGTTCTCGGCGCGTTTATTTCTTTTTGTTGTTATAAAATCTTTATCTATTTTATGTTCTACCGGGTGGGTAAAACGGTTTCTGTGTTATACGTTTTTAATATATTCAATCTAAAATATTTCAGTGGGTAATAAAATGCTAGATACGCTTCTGAAATTGACAAAGCAATCTAAATAGTGGTACGTTAGGTAATAAATCATAAGTGTAACAAGTGGACATGGTTTTGTTATGTATCCGAACGCAGTGGTCCATCGATCACGGCACGTTCCAACTTTGAATTTATGTTACGTAATTGCGGTGCGTGCGGCGTGCGCTGCTCTTGCGCACATTGCCGACCGATGCCTTGAACGTTGCGTTGTTTTTGAACGATTAATGCCTTGATATCTCTGTTAATGCAGCGCAAAATACATGTTTGTTATTTGCTCATAAAACGCCGGTCGGGAAATTTATTTTTGCAAAATTGTGGGAATATTATTCATTGCAGGCGTTTTAAATCGCCTTGATCAGACGGCAGACATCTTTGTTTGCAAATTGTGCGATGCATTTTAGATCAATACTTCAGCTTTTTATGCGACTTGTTAACCATGGTATGCCCAGACGCTGCGTATGTAGTAGTTAGAATAAATAATAAGTATGTACTTATAGAGTTAAGTACTTTAAAATAAATAATAGAATATATTCACATCTCGATTAGAAACGTGTATTTTTATTAATTCGATTTTAAAAGATCTTGGCAGCTCCCCCAAACTATCTTCTAGGAAAAATATCTTTAGATTCGAAACTGTAGAGTTGACAACAAGATACTCATGTTCTAATATTCACATTTACCAGCATCTTCTTTTTAGAAAGTAATTGGTCTCGATTCTGTATTACTTCTTATGTTCATTTTATGAATCATTTAACAATTCGTCAAATACGAAACAAAAATCAATTCTGCGATTATTTTTCAATTTGGCAGCATGCACAGACATTTTTAAAGTTCCATGCCAAGGTCAAGCTGCGAAATTCACGCTGCGGTTAAGTTAGAGAAACATCTCGATACCGTGGTTGAATTAGTGTAATCCCACCACAACTCTGTCAAGGCGACGAATTACCTGCGATACGTGTTCATCGCAATACGCCATTACACGTCGATTGTATTCGATGAGTAAACTTTTAAATGACAGTTGTTTACGTGATTATTTATCTTTTAAATCCTTTTTTAACTAACTTTAAAATGGGTCACCTGATGGTAAGTAATCTCCACCGCCCATTTACGCCCACAATACCAGAAGGATCCTGGGCGCGTTGCCGACCTTAAGGGAAAGGGATAATTAGGGATTGGGAAGGCGAGGGGGATTTGGGCCTCCGGATATCTCACTCACCGTACGAAACGCAGCAGCAAGCCGCTACTTTTCGTCAGTTTTCTGTGAGACAGTGGTAACGACCCGGTCGAACCGGCCTATTCATGCTGTAGACAAAACAGTCTACAGCTTGACTCTACCACTCATTTCGACTTTTACAACTTTAACAATTAGACCTTATTGTGGAATATTACTAAAATGTCCTGAATATTTAACGGTATATTAAGATATATTTGGGTCTGTTATTTATAACATAGCATGCCCCAGTCGGTGTAGATAAACAAAAGGCAATATGCATCCGCTAAACTGCGTCTCACATGCATTAATGAGGGATCTATTATCGCTATCTCGACATTTTACTTAGACTTGGATTATTTTGTTATAATAATATTTAAAGTAAATAAAATTAAACAGCAAAACATATTAATATTTAAAACAGATAAAAATTCTTACCTTGTTAGAAAGTAATTTTAAAAGACTGCATTTTAAGAAGCGTTATGTTCTATATTTATTTTAATTATATCTTTAAATTATACTTCATTTTTTAATGACTGTTTAACTACAATACAATTTACGTTAAGTTAGAGTTTGTCACCAGCTCGGAATGCTCGTTTATTTATGTTTTTTTTTAATAGAGGCCGGCAAACGATAAACTATTTCACTTGATGGTAATCTCCACCGCCCATCATACCATCAACCATTGGACATCCACAATATCTGAAGAGTCATGAACATTAAATGGCAAAGCATGATTAAGGGTTTGGGAAGGGAAGGAAATTTGGATCTCCGGATATCTCACTCAACGTAAATGCAACAGCAAGATGCTGGTTCACGTCGGTTCTTGATGTGACAGTGAAATTGTTGATTCGCTACAAACCACAATATATTTATCCAAGTCGCAAAATCAAAGAATCACTTAAAATATAATATAACTTGCAATGTAACAGTAAATCGGGACAAAACTGCTATTGAAAGGATTATTTCCAATCTAGTTAAGTTAGTTTATTGCATTGGTTATGAAATCGAAGTGTGTTACACTCTTGTTACACCCACGGGCGGACTTAATCAAATGATTTGTGCATGCGTTGCTTTCAAATGCGATCTCATTTGAGCTAGATTACTTTTTATTGTGAAATTTGCAACAGTGACTTCTGTCGGGAATAAATTAAGACAAAATATATCAATGTCATGCATTTTCCGACATCGAGTCTCTACTACTGCAAAATTTTCTTTATCGAATCAACTAGACGTATGGAAAAGAGTTCGAAATATTCTTCTACTTCTACATTAACTTTCTACATTATCATACTCCTCTCATCGACTGAAATCTATTCTTTGATTTAAATATCCTTGAGGGATAATGGAATCAGCGCTCAGATCTTTTATACAATGTCAGCTTTGCTTCGCGGCTTCATTCTCGAGAATGTCTTTTTCCAGGATTAAAGAAGACTATGTCTTAGACCAGGTCAAAGTATATCTGTATGCCGAATTTAATCCAAATCCGTTATACCGTTAAAGTGTGGTTGGTTAACAAATATCTAGATAAAATACTTTAACTTGTTCGACGGCATTACAATTACAACTCATGAAGATTTACCACATCTTGTTATTACTTAGTAGATTTTTTTAAGTGCATAGATATATTATTCTCCTACCTAATAAACCATTAATCTAAAAATACAATTAACAATTTTAAAGATTTTTTGAAATTGTCGAAAGCTTTCTACAATAGAGTCCCGTACATTTAGTAATATCTGTAATAAGAGAGGACGCTGTCGCAGTGTCTGGTGTGTGATCAGTGCCGGCCGGCGCCACCGCACCGCGCGCCTTGTCATCACTCAACACCCGCGCAGATACTGTTGTTATGCTGATCACTTGTAACGTCATGCTGCAATCTTTATTGTGTGTAACCTTTCGAATAATCTGGCGTATACAATATATGGATAAATAAATAAGTCTTCATAAACCCTGGACGTCATTTAGAAAAACATTTGTAACTTATCTGCCGAACAGATTTTCTTCAAACAAAGCTCTCAGTATCGAAATCGGTGCATTCGTTTAAGCGCTACAATGTCACAGACAGATACAAACGCATCGATCGACATCGACGACCTCTCTTTTTGTCAGGGGTTAAATAAAAAGGCTTTATTTGTTTTTTATAGCATAGGCCGGCAAACCAGCCAGTGGGTCACCTGATGGTAAGTGATCTCAACCACCCATGTACGCCCGCAATACCAGAATAATCATAGGAGCGTTGCCTGCTTAAAGGAAAGGGATAATTAGCGGATTGGGGAAAGAAGGAGATTTGGGCCTCCGGATATCTCACTCACTGTTCGAAACCCAGCAGCAAGCCGCTACTTTACGTTAATTTTGACACAGTGGTAACGACCCGGACCACCAGCGGACCAAATCAGCTGGTTAGTAATCATACCTATTGGAAGGAGGGGCTTCCAATAGGTATCGATAACGAGGTCATAAAAATGATTACTAACCAGCTGATTTTTTTGTTTTTACTTAGTTAATATTTATATAATTTAACAGTCATATGGTCCTACAAATAAAATAATAATTTTATGAGTATCATCAAATCGAAATATTTTATCCTTGCTACCACTGTTAGCTACCACAATAGAGAATTTTCGCATAGGGAATTGTTGGGCGTCTCATCGAAACGAAGCTACTCACGGAAAATTTGCTTGATAGTAATCAAGTGGAAAAATGGCCCAGGGAATCCTGACTATATAACGTATATCCACCAAACAACATTATGCGCCCGCAAACTAGAGATAAAAAGCCGTCTTACAAAAGGAAGCTTAAACTCTACATTCTAAATTATTTAAATATGTTTAAAAGTCTTAAAATCGTCATTCTTTATGCATTAGTCAATGCCTAGTCACAACCAGCATGCAGTTTATCAAATGCATCTACGTTATATTAGTAAGCTTACAAAATCGTGGAGTGAGAGGGTAAAGTTCAATTACATTTAATTACCTGCCCGAGTGGTGAATGAGCAGCAGAAATCATTCCCACAGATGAATAAACAGTATGTAATGGTGTAGTTTGAAATGCACCTGAAGGACGACAGACGTCGGCTCCTAGCCGTGACATCTGTAATTACGCTTGCGCCCTGACCCGCTTCGTGGAATATCGCGAACACAAATCTTAGTTGTTCAATCCATGAACATAATATTTTGAACATTATATTGTTTTTTAATAAAGTGGCAAAACTGTTGTGCTGGCAATACGATATACAAAAAAATGGTGTAAACGCTAGTTTGTACTTGTTTCTTGTAATAAAAAATTATTAATAAAAACTCATATTTGATTTGGATTCAAAAGTTATCTGCATTTTTTATATCTGTTGCATGTTTGCATATCCGATGTATATTGTTGAGAAGATAAATATATGGACTCTGAATATCAATGACATATAAGAGCCCTCGGCGTGCTATTACAGCATTGCGTTGGAGGGGTATCAGCGTGTTTCTTTTGAAGGTTCCAGAACTGTTCCAATGATTACCATGGGATGTTTCATCATCATCATCATCAGCCACAAGACGTCCACTGCTGAACATAGGCCTCCCCCAAAGATTTCCAGACCAACCTGTTGGAAGCAGCGACTTCCTGCGACTTTTACTTGACCTTTACCTTTATTTTTCATGGGATGTTTAGCTGTTAAAAATACGACATACCGTCTATCGCGTGTGGCGAGGTTCTAAGAGGATCTTATTCATGTAAAAATCCATAACGAAAGACACAAATTCCTAAGAATGCTTTTAATCCACCCCCATTTCATTTCATATTTTACAAGTGGTAGAGCCACGCTGTAGACAGTTTTATCTATAGCATGAATGGGCCGGCTCAACCGGGTCGTTCGTTACCACTGTCTCACAGAAAACCGACGTAAAGTAGCGGCTTGCTGCTGCGTTTCGTACGGTAAGTGAGATATCCGGAAGCCCAAATCCCCTCCCCTTCCCAATCCCAAATTATCCCTTTCCTTTAGGTCGGCAACGCACCCATGATTCTGCTGGTGATGGGGGTATGCTATAAAAAAAAACAAAATAAGTAGGATTAATGAAGGTAGTGTTAACTCGACTGTACGCTCCCGTCAGACACGTATCAGGCCGGCAAGTGCGTAATGGCGTCGGAGTTCACGTCTCGAGTTCAGCTGCCATCCTATGACGCGGTGACGTCATGCCGTTTAGCGCACCGCACGCACGCTAATGACTCATTTCGGTAATTACCTAATTTTCGACGCGCTAAACCGCACCGCAAATTGACAGCGTTAATTCGATTTTCTGTAATTATGTTTGGTGTAATTTGAACACTTGGTCTAATGGCGTTGGCTGCGGAATCGGGAGGTCTAGAGTTCAATTCCGAGGTTGGATAGCTGTGCACGATTTTTTTTTGCATTCACGGCAAAGTGACTTCACTACACCTTATGGTAAGCGTAGTGCAATCCAAAAAACTACCACCAACAAACAATGGGTTTATCGGTGATCACCAGTCATGCCGGCCTGTATAAATGCTTCATCCCTCTTCGGAGAGGAAAGAACCACTCCCCGCTGAGCAATCGCTGGCCACCAGGTTAAATTGCAGTAAACAAATTCCTTGTTCCAGAGTTCGGAACGTCCAGTGGAAGAGAAACCAAGCAGTGAGACCAGCTACGTGGTTGCCGCGTGGCCACAAGCTAACCCCGGCCATACGGGGTACCTGACGGTCGCTACCTTACCACCTTTGTTTATAAGAAGTACGTGTCTTACCTTTATGCATTATTCTATTATTACTTTTTTTTATTTGATTAAATAACGAGACGAGCAAGGCCTCGCCTGATGGTAAGCGCCACGGCTGCCCACAAACAGATATGCAACACCACACAGAACGTTGAATTACAAAGCACTGCATGGCACTGAACTGCGCTCGTCACCCCGAGACAAGTGTTAAGTCTCATAATGCCCAGTCATTTCAGTGGCTTCAATGTCTTTTAAACCGAAACACAACAGTGCTTACACGCTGTTGCTTGGCGGCAGAAATAGACAAAGCGGTGGTACCAACCTAGACGGCATCTCGCATAAGAGGGACCCTACCACCTTGTGAACTTGATCATAATACATGGACGGCGACCGAAGCCTGGACCTTAATTCTGTATATTAATTGAGCTATCACACAATCCTGATGCGCACATGTAATTTCTATTTCCATTACTAGGTGGTCCCTTTTTTTTATAGCATAGGCCGGCAAACGAGCTAGTGGGTCACCTGATGGTAAGTGATCTCCACCGCCCATGTACGCCCATAACCAGATGAATCATGGGCGCGTTGCCGACCTTAAAGGAAAGGGATAATTAGGCATCGGGAAGGGGAGGGGATTTGGGCTTCCGAATATCTCACTCATCGTACGAAACGCAGCAGCAAGCCGCTACTTTACGACGGTTTTCTGTGAGACAGTGGTAACGACCCGGTCGAGACAAAACAGTCTACAGCGTGGCTCTACCCCCATGAGCGAGAGGCCATCTGGGTTGGTACCACGGCTTTATCTATTAATGCCGCTAAGCAACAGTGTGTACGCACTGTTGTGTTTCGTATTGAAGTATATAGAATAGTCTCGATAGGAATAGGAGTGGCGAGCAGCAGACCAGTGTTGAACTTTGTGTGAAACTTTTTATGAAACGAAACACAGAGTATTACAAAGAGACAAATGTTTCACATTTTTGTAAAATTCCACTTGCTGAGGGGGTGGGGGGTTAACTTTGTAATCGTTCTCTTACCATGTAACTTTTGAACAAATTAACCTATGAAGATCATATTCAAAATATTAAGTATTTGTTTTGTAGAGACAATGATTCATAGCTATATATCATCACGCTACGATCCACGAGAGCAAAGCAGTAATCTCTAAACTAAAAATAATTGGCACTAATATCCATTTTCTTAAGGTTTACTTATTGTTTAAATTTCATTTCAGCCAAAGCAAAAAGAGCAAAATTGGAAACAATTGAAGATAAAACTGCAACAACGAATGCTGATACTGTTTCTAATGAAAACAATGATAATGTGGACAATACTAGTTCATAAGGACATTTTTTGTAAAATAATTTATTTTGACATTATACAATTTAAATAAAAATTACATATTATGTTTTTTTATTCTAATTCTGCTTTTTTTATAGCGCATGAGGGTCCTGATGGTAAGTAATCCCCACAGCCCATGAACGCCCATAATACTCGTACAAGAAAAATCATAGGCGCGTTGCCGACGTTAAAGGAAAGAAATATTTAGGGATCGGGAAGGGGAGGATATGGGCCTCCGGATATCTCACTCTCCGTACGAAACGCAGCAGCAATCCACTACTTTGCGTCGGTTTAAAAATTTGTACCATACAAATTATTTCTATGGTACAATTCAAAAGGGTACAAAATTATTTTGTACGGTATAGTATTTGTATAGGTATAAGTTTCACTGAACACCACATGACGAGCTTTGTATGTAAATATTGACAGCCTCCGTGGCGCAGCGGGCAAGCAGCCGGCTACGAAGCGAGAGACCGTAGGTTCGATTCCCGCAACGAGACAAATGTGATCCACAAATGTTGGTTACGGGTCTGGGTGTTGTGGGACCGCAAGACCCTCGTAGTTCCTGATACCCACGATACAGGTTTAACCTAGTGTGGGGTCAGGGCTATGTGTGTGACTGTTGCGTGTATTTATTTATTTATATTCATAAAAATTCATATCGTGGATATAGGCTTTACTACATGTTACGTTTGGATTTTAATAATGCTGCATATTTTGGCTGGTGGTAAAACACTAATAAAACGACAGAAAAGTGTATATTAATATTTTATTACACAAAGTTATTTTAAAATAATATTAAACTACAAATACATAAAAGAGAAATTTTATTCGGTTTAAATATTTTATGTATTTTTATGGTTTCCATAAGGTCTATCGCAGACGACCGACTTTTCTAAACATTACATTATTTTGGCAAGCAATGATTGACGTTATCTTCATATTTTGACATTTTGGTAGTACTGAAAACAAATGACACATTTATAATGTAAACTATTACATCTTATATAACTTAGGCATTAACTGACAAATGATGTAATCCACACTTAACGGTTAAAGTTATTTTTAGCAAGCAATGGTTATCATTAAAAAATGGTTTCCAAAAAAGATTACGCTTATATCATTCACATATACATACTAAAAAAGTAAAAAGTTTGTGCACGTTAAACATTTTGATAGTACTGAAAACAATTGATAGGACTAAACTAAAACTGTAACTAATGTAAACCGTTACTTGTTGCAATAACTTTAACTTACGAATGCTGCAATCCACACATCTGATCTTAAATGTAAGTCTTCATTGGAGCACAATATTGAATATTGGGGAATGTTGCGTCATTTATTTGGTCGTTTGCGATAGACGTGTATAATTTTTATATCGCCTCTTCAATATGGGAAGTACGAGGCAGTGTTATTAATATAATTTGGCAATAAAAATTCAGACACCAAAAACCTATCACAGAAATCGCTAATATTCGCCTGTGGCTATATCTTTTCTATCTTACTTTTATTCGTACGTACAACATCTTGTTCCTTAATATTGTAAAAGACATATTTTAATAGAACTATACTAAAATAAGCATGCAATAAATTAAAAGCCAATACATTTGTCACATGGAATGATATTGAATATTTTTTTTGTACATCAATTCCATTTTATGTAATAATTAAAAAAATAACTTTATTTTTGTTTATTTTAACGCTTTTGTAGTATTGTAATATATTTAAAGGTACATATTTTTATCAGCATCGACATTTTACATTCACACCGGACGTGCCTCGGTAGGTAAAATTGAGGCTATGAGGCAGTTGCACTCACTGATCAATAAACAGTTATAGGGTTAAGCAACCCTTGGCGCGTTCAGTCTATGGATGGGTGACCGCTTAATGGTATTTCAACTGAGCGTCTCCGTGTTTTGAAGGTCACGTAAAAACGTCGGTCCTGGCTGTTATCAACTGATAGGAGTCGTTAAACCAAGTCGGAGACCATCGGAAGGCTTTAAAGCTTTGACACTAGGTTGGCCACTAACCATTCGATATAAAGTAAGTATTCATTTGATGAGCGATAGAGCCACTTTAACTACACTATTTCTAGCGCATTTTCCAGGAGTATTAATCATTATTAAAAATATGTATGTAAAGTAAAAAATAACAAACTGAATATTTGAAAAAATCAAAATGCTCTCAAATTTGGTAAGCACAACAGAAATATGAATTAGGAACATCGTTTAGTATTTATATTTAAGTTAATATATAATTCGCGTAACCATACATTTCTAAATTCATTATTATCAATGAAATGCACTGATGTGCCGTTGGTTTAAAATCCTGGATATTGTGTTAAAACATATTCACTGTGTGAATTACCTACTTTATACTACATTAATCTACAGTACAATAATTACTATTGTTAGATATTTTAGTATTCTGTAATTTAATACAATATAATTACTTTTACTTAAAATATTAAGCGTCTGTTTCACCGTGTCCGAATAAATGTCAAATAAAATATAACACGTACAAATAAGAAGACAAAAACCCTGCTTTTAAGAGTACCTAGAAGAAATATTTCTGGCTGTATGTAATGTCTTCTTATTTGTACGTGTTATATTTTATTTGACATTTATTCGGACACGGTGAAACAGACGCTAAATATTTTATACGTTAATTGGTGGCTAAAGCATACTCAAAAGTCGTGAAACAGACTAATTGTGTATACCTACTCGTATTCATCACTTCTCGATACTCGAATATAATTATTTGTAAACAAGCTAAGTGCAAGTGGACAATTAATATTTCCAACTCCTCCCTAACCTTCTATCTGATTAATTTCGTTGCGGGACAAAGACATTTAGGCATTCCCAGAGACTCGCTGAGCTTCACTGCTCGGTGTCGACAAAAATGCGTGCCACTGTTGATCCTGGTGCACAGGAGTTACAGTGGCGGGTGTGTGGGCGGGATAGTTTAAAAAAAGCTAAGTGAATTTACTAAGTGGCTAAGCTCGAGGCGGTCTGGGTTGGTACCACCGCTTTATCTTTTACTGCCGTCAAGCAGACTGCTGCCTGATGACAGCAGCTTGAAGCTTGAAAGGCTTTAATAAAGTGAAATTTTTACTCCTCGTAATAACAAATCTCATTTCATTTCTAGGACATACATAAGTTATTATCTTTTTTATGGAATGAATAACATGTCGATATTTGACTTTTGACATTGGTCATCGCTAAAAGATAAACAGCTGAGCTGTCTCACTCCAACATTGTTATTCTCACTCACGCACTTAGGTTAATATTCGGGATATAGCCTATATCTTTTTGTAACACATAGAATAGAGAGATATTCCGTGGTCATAAAAAAAAGAAATTAACAAACACGCACGAATCAAAAACGTCGTAATTTTTTGTCGTTGGATACAAATAAACTTAACGTATACTTATACCCGGTTTTCAGTAACCGTATTTGTAACCTCTACTTAGCGTCATCAATGTCCTTTACAACTGTTTATCTAAAGTCACTGAAGTCCGTTTTGAGTTGTATAGTAGGCTTGGCAGGTTTGGCATCGAACACTGGCCTCTGCGCTTGTGACTTGTTCGAGCGGGCGTTCGCTTGATTCGCTATCAGAGCGCTCTCCAACTTGCCGCGCAGTTCAGCAGACTGCTGCATCATTGTTTTGAATTCCTGCAACATAAAATGTAGGTTAAGTAACTATGAAAATTCTAGATCCTTTTTATCGACATTTTTTAACGACCACGCTTAAAGTATCGATATATATTTGATGTTTCTATTCAAAGTGGATTGGAAAATGGTTTTTAAATCATGAATCCAATAACCGGATACCGAAACCTCCCTTCCCTTCCCACTCCATTAATTCTACCTTCCCTTTAATTTTACCTTTCTTCTAGTATTTTGGGTGTTCATGGGCGGATGAGATCAATAATCATTAGTGGACCCACTATGGTCTTTTGTCTGTCTCTTCTGCAAAGTGTTGCAAAAGCAGTAAGGGCCTTACTAGTGAACATTGTATACTTCTGGCTATTAAAAATTGTTACTCTTCACATCGATGGTGGAAAACAACTAATAAAAATTAGTAATTTATACGCGTTATCTTCAAAGTGGCATATTTTACGAACCAATCATCGAAATCGGTTAGGCAGAATGTATACAACGATTTACAAACATTTTTTTTTAAACATTGAATTACGAGACGAGCAAGACGCTCGCCTGACGGTGAGCGCCACGCCTGCCCATAACAGAAGCAACACCACACAGAACTTTGAATTACAAAGTACTGCATGGCACTGAACTGCGCTCGTCATTCCGAGACATAAGATGATATAGGACATACCGAGACATAGGACTAAACACTCGCGAATAAAATATCGACACCTAAAGTCCCTGACGTATAATAGTACATACCTGCGGATACTTCGGCCCCACTTTAGTAAGCCACTGCAGCGCGAACTCGTGCAGTGCGCGGACATGCGGCGCCGCTCGGGACAACTCGTTACTCTCGCGCAAGTACGATATCACTATCGGTACCAGCAGCCATAGCAGTTGGATACCTGGGGACCCCAAATGTACCGGTTCACTTTTTAATCACCATTAAACTTTTTGAGGAGTTCATTATCATTCAAAGATCGTTTTTAAGAGAACGGCTCTATAAAATTCACAATAAATATTTTTCCCGAAAACCGTGGTTCCTACGTCTGGGGTAAATGAAATGACTAATAATTTAATTGAAACTCATGTGAATCTCACTTTCTAAACGAATTTCTTTTTATTTACTTTTCATTACACTAAGCACCCGTGCTGAATTAATAATACTATCGGGAAAATACTTATATTGAAAAATTTTAATAGCCAGTTTTTTTCCAAAAATTGGTCCTTCGAATTATGTAAATTGCCTAGAAAATAATTGGATGATGCTGAAAAAGTCATCCAGTATTGCCAATTACTGATTTTAACAACATCCAAGTTTTTTATCCTTGCACTGCACCTGCTGGTAAGTACTGTACAATGAAAAGGTTCAAAATTGTATGATTTAATTCATCAAAATTCCAAATTTAAAAGGAAGAATTTTAAATAGATATTATATTCAAAAATAGATATTATCTTACCTTTAGTTGTATCTTCTATTGATAAGGAAGCGTGAAATTATAAAAAGATCTGATTATATTTGATGGCGTTGCAATTTATAAGGTTTATTAAAAATAATTACATAATTTAGTTAATAAAAGAAATATTATATGAGTACATATTATATTCGGTTAGTTTGAGTATAATTTAAGTATTTTTATGTTATTTAAAAAATGTATTTGTATTTTTTTTGTAAAAAAAAGTGGCTGTTGGCGTTAGTTTTGCAAAAAAAATAATTTTTAGATATGAAAATTTCGTGCCATGTTGAATTTTTAAATTACAGAACTAAATTTAATCAAATTTTGCAAACATTGTGCAGTTTGATCAACTTGAGAGATATGAAGGATAGTTTATATCTCAATTTGTAGTTGCAATATTTTTTATTGCAAATTATTTGTTCATTATGTGACAAAGAGTTATAATTATTTGTGAGTTTCATGAGATTTTAACAGACGGCGGTATAAGGTAATATATCGGCTGTATTGAGTATCCAATAGATAGCGCATACTGTATTGAATAGTTTACTATAATATAATTTAACGTATACCCAATACGTGGCTAGGTCCGCTAGTGTAGTATATATTTACATGCGGACGCAGGTGTAGCTTGCAGCAGGTCGTCTAGCGCTACTATAGCGGCGGGGGTTTACTAGTGCTAGTGTATACTTACGTGCTGTGGCAGGCGCAGCGTGTAACAGGTCGTCTAACGCTGCTATAGCTGCGATGGCGGCGCGCGTGTGCGGCATGTCGGCGGGGTGGGCGGCTGCAGCGGCTCGAGAAACCACGCGCCGTGCAACACGCAGCAACAACGAGCGAACGTACACGTTGTTACAGCAACGCGTGTCTGGGTCTACTAGTGCTAGTGTATACTTACGTGCTGTGGCAGGCGCAGCGTGTAACAGGTCGTCGAGCGCTGCTATGGCTGCGATGGCGGCGCGCGTGTGCGGCATGTCGGCGGCCGCGGCTCGAGAGACCACACGCCGTGCAACACGCAGCAACAACGCGCGAACGTATACGTTGTCCACAGTAACGCGTGACCTTGTTTGCTAGTGCTAGTGTATACTTACGTGCGGACGCAGGTGCAGCGTGCAGCAAGTCGTCTAACGCTGCTATGGCTGCGATGGCGGCGCGCGTGTGTGCCATGTCGGCGGGGTGCGCGGCGGCGGCGGCTCGAGACACCACGCGTGCGCACAACCCGCGCGCCCACCACGACACGCGAGCACCACTGCCGCGAGACCACACGCCGCGCAACACGCAGCAACAACGGGCGAACGTATACGTTGTTACAGCAACGCGTGTCCGGGTCTACTAGTGCTAGTGTATACTTACGTGCTGTGGCAGGTGCGGCGTGTAGTAAGTCGTCTAGCGCTGCTATAGCTGCGATGGCGGCGCGCGTGTGTGCCATGTCGGCGGGGTGGGCTGCTGCAGCGGCGCGGGACACCACGCGTGCGCACAACCCGCGCGCCCACCACGATACGCGAGCGCCACTGCCGCGAGACCACACGCCGCGTAGCACGCAGCAACAACGGGCGAATGTCTGACGGACACACACAACAAACATACAAACATACTAATATACATTTCATCGCGGTTTTTTATTTTATTTTGGGTGGACCACCCCATGACCACAATGGCTGAAAAACCTGCGTAATGTCGGAACCAACATATAATAAATTATCCGTTTAAATTAGTTTTATCTCAATGTTTAATATTCGCATAAACGTAAGAAATCATTATGCAAACATGCAATCACTTTTCAACACACATCAACTAACAAATTTCATTTCCATTTATGATTTTTTGAAGTGATAACTTCTTATGAGGGGGTGAACCGAAATGTTCCGTAACGCGAGCGGTCCATCGACCAGCCAGCGTTTGCCGACCTCCCTGGAACATCGATTATTTCGAAGTCCCAGGTGGCGTCACACAGTGACCAGTCAGCTTGGACCGGACTTTGACCGGAATTCGACCGGACTTTGACAGGACTTTGATAGGGCTTTGACCGGATTATGACAAACTTCGACAGGACTTTAACCGGACCTCGACCGGACTTTGACAGGACTTTGATAAGACTTTGACTGGACTTTAACCGGATTTTGGCAGGACTTTGACCAGTAGTTGACCGGACTTTGACCGGACTTCGACAGGACTTTGATAGGGCTTTGACCGGATTATGACAACTTGGACAGGACTTTAACCGGACCTCGACCGGACTTTGACAGGACTTTGAGAGGGCTTTGACCGGATTTTGATAAACTTTGACAGGACTTTGACCGGTATTTGACCGGACTTCGACTAGACTTTAACCGGGCTTTGACCGGATTTTGGCCGGACTTTGATAGGGCTTTGACCGGATTTTGACAAACTTTGACAGGACCTTGACCGGACTTTGACTGCACTTTGACCGGACTTTTACAGGACTTTGACCGGACTTCGACCGGATTTTGACCGGACTTTGACCGGACTTTGACAGAAGTTTGACAGGGCTTTGACATGACTTTGACCGGACTTCGTAACGTAAGGCGTTAGGGCGCCACTCTGGCTTCCCTTTCTCTCACGCATACGGCAGCAGGAGGCAGGCTCCTCCGCTCTCACTTTAACCCACATTAGTTTAAGTTATCACTTCTGTCGAGCGTCCCGAAACGCACACTTTTTTTTGAAGTGATAACTTCTTATGGGAGGGTGAACCGAAACGTTCCGTAACGCGAGCGGTCCATCGACCAGCCAGCGTTACCCGACCTCCCTGGAACATCGATTATTTCAAAGTCCCAGGTGGCGTCACACAGTGACCAGTCGGCTTGGACCGGACTTTGACCGGACTTCAACCGGACTTTAACCGGACCTTGACCGGACTGAAACCGGATTTTGACCGGGCTATGACCGGACTTTGACAGGTCTTTGGCCGGACTTAGACCGGTATTTGACCGGACTTCGACCGGCCTTTGACCGGACTTTAACCAGACTTTGACAGGGCATTGACCGGATTTTGACAGGACTTTGACCGGACTTTGACCGGATTTTGACAAGACTTTGACTGGACTTTGACCGGATTTCGACAGGACTTTGACCGGACTTCGACTGGACTTTAACCGGACTTCGACCGGACTTTGACAGGACTTTGATAGGACTTCAACCGGACTTTGACCGGGGTTTGACCGGACTTTGACAGGTCTTCGGCCGGACTTTGATCGGACTTCGACCGGACTTTGACAGGACCTTGACCGGACTTCGACCGGACTTTGACCGGATTTTGACCGGACTTTGACCGGACTTTGACAGAAGTTTGACATAACTTTGACCGGACTTCAACCGGTATTTGACCGGACTTCGACCGGTATTTGACCGGACTTCGACCGGTATTTGACCGGACTTCGACCTGACTTTGACCGGAGTTTGACCGGACTTCGACCGGACTTCGACAGGGCTTTGACCGGATTTTGACTAACTTTGACAGGGACTTTAACCGGACATTGACCGGACTTTGACTGGGCTTGGACCGGATTTTGACAAAACTTTGACAGTACTTTGACTGGACTTTAACCGGATTTTGGCAGGACTTTGACCGGTATTTGACCGGATTTTGACAGGACTTTGACCGGGCTTTGACCGGATTTTGACAGTACTTTGACCGGATTTCGACAGGACTTCTGGCTTCCCTTTCTCTCACGCATACGGCAGCAGTAGGCAGGCTCCTCCGCTCTCACTTTAACCCACATTAGTTTAAGTTATCACTTCTGTCGAGCTGCACACTTTTTTTATTTATATAAAACGAAACTTAAGCTACTTTAATCCATTTTACTAACTTCAATATCCTTCAAAGCAGAACACAAAACTGCTTACATATTGCTGCTCGGCGACATACATAGGCGGTAGACATCACTAGTCAGGTGACCACCTTGTACCACCCCATTGTCCATTTCGGCCACCAAGCATCAGTATGTAAGCATTGTTGTGTCTCATTTTGAAGGACATTAAATTTAATGAAATTACCCGACATTATAAAGACTTAAAGCTTGTGCATTTCTAACTCAACTAATCGTTAAACTATTATTTAATATTAAGACATTATAGTCGCGTGCAACTCTCTCACCTCATTATCACTGGACTCGAGGCACTGTCTGAAATGGTTGATGCAGGGGTAATGCAGCGGCGCGACTGGCTCGGCATTGTTCAACAGCACGGCCATGGCGCGCGCACCCACTATCGGATCGATACGCTGCTCCGGATCATCTGGAAGTCATTACAAACATTTGAGAAAATATCCGGATGCCCAATTCCCCCCTTCCCTTTCTTTAAAGTCAGCAACGCGGCCTTGATTCCTCTGGTATTGTGGACGCTCATGGGCGGTGGAGACCATATGCCATAATTAAGTAATTGGAAAAAGGTGGTATTTGGGCCTCCGGATATCACACAAAAACAACAACTAGCTGCTCCGCGTTTTCTGTGAGACAGCGGCAACAATCCGATCAAGTAGCTAGCTCATTTTTGTTGGAAACAAAATTGTCTAGAAAATTTTCTCGAGACGCTTGTGTCTATGTCGGCGTCGCGCACGTGCGTTCGTGGGAACAGCTGTAACGGGCGAACCCGTGACATGCGTGCACGTCAAACTATGTGCAAACTGCACACGACACACACCGCCGTAGGAAGTCAACATTGTTTTTAACACGCTTTTATTAGCTTCATACGTATGTTTGTATGTTAGTATGTAACGGAACCTCTGGCCATGATTTTGACCTCCTTCAAAACGTCGGATTAAATCGAAATTTGGCATACTTATCAAAGACCGATGACAATGCAATATTTAAAAAATAAAATATAGTGTTCTAAATTGTGATTAATTACACCGGCACACAAAAAAAAAAAAAGTGTCTGTAAACCGGGCGCCACCCATCTACGGGCATGTTTTTCGACCCGCTGAATACGAATTTCAAGTCCGTTTGGGCCGTCCAGCCTTCAGTTTCGAGTAAATTGCAAAAAACCCCCAAAAATAGCGAAAATTCGATGTTTTGGCAAGAAAAAAAATTTGAGGATCTAAGAAAAGCATGATTATAATGTATTTTGGTCTGTTAAAGATGAATTTCGATTGTGCTCCAATCATAAGCTGTTTCAAATAAAAAAAAAGTTGGAAAAAATCTATAAAAATTATAAAAATCGCGAAAAATTGGGATTATTTTGGTATAAAAAATTTGTGGACGCGGATTAACGAAAATTTTGATGCTATTTAATTTTTTTGATCTGATTCTTCAATAAATTTGGCCCATAATGCCCTAAAACATTCATAAAACAACAAAAAATTGATAAAATAACAGAAAATTGCTACTGAAAAAATAGAAAAAAATCTCTTAATCACAATTAAATAAACTTCTTGTATTTTTGGTCTATAAAATACAAAGACTAAGATCCAAGAATGTGCGCAAATTGGATTTTGAACGATTTTTCGAAAGTATTGTACTTTTTCATTCTCCAGTGATCTACCATGTAGATACCTCGTCTGCCATTTTTTCTTTTATTTAGTGAAAATTTGCCATCGTGTTGGGATTTCAACTTCTTCGATGTGTAGACTTCATTTCATTGCATGATCGCTTGTACTTGCAACCGGGTCACCTCCTCGAGTTGACGGTGGGCAACAGAACCATCTGGCAGAGTCCCTGGGTTAACGGCGTGTGTGCCGTCATGGCAGGTACAAGTGATAAGTACTTTACGATGCAGGGATCCGGAAACCCAGTATCGGCGTCTGGTCAGGGTGAGAAAGCAGGCCCGCAGGCGTCGTCATCCAGCGACTGCAGCTCTTCAGTAGTGGGAAACTTGGCTACTGGAGAGTGTCCTATTACAAAAAGCAATTCCCATCTATGCAATAAGAATCCTGATCTATTCTGTTACATTTGTGGGGAGTTTGAGCCGGTAAAAAACCGAAGAATGTTTTCAGATAGATTAAAAAAATGTTATGAAGACTGCTTTCGCATTCAGATTACAAATTTGGATTCAGCCTGGGTCCCACACTTTGTTTGTGGTCGATGTCATATCATGTTGACACGATGGGAAAAAAATAAGACAAGAGAAAACTTGAAATTTACAATTCCCATGATTTGGACTTCACCAACAAGCTCGCATAACTGTTACTTCTGTATGACTGAAATTGCCGGTTTTACTTCGTCGAATAGAAGTAAAATAATATACGCCAATGTTTCATCAGCTGTTAAGCCTCAGAAAACAGTTATTGTTGATGAAACTGAAGCTCTTGCAGAGATGGAAGTAGAGAAAGAAGAAGTGCCAATGGAGGAAGAAGAGGAAGAAGATGAAGAAGAGGAAGAAGAAATTTTTAGAAGTGAAAATCCTAAAGATAAAGATTTCATGCCAGATAAGGAAACAAAAGACCCTGAAACATTTAGCCGAGAAGAACTGAATGATCTCATACGAGATTTGAATTTACCAAAGGATGGAGCTGAATTACTGGCATCAAGGCTAAAACACAAAAATTTATTAGCTCAGAAAGTAACGGCTTATTTTTATCGGAACAGAGAAGAGGAGTTCCGAAAGTTTTTCACAAAAGATGATGAAAACTCGGTTGTGTTTTGTTCTAATGTGAAAGGCTTGGTTGATGAATTCATACCAGATACCTATAAAGACGATGAGTGGAGACTCTTTATAGATTCATCAACTAGAAGTCTTAAAGCTGTTTTGCTTCACATTAGTAACATATTAGCACCAATTCCAATAGCCCATTCGACAAAGCTTAAAGAGACTTATGAAAATTTGGGAATTGTCTTGGATAAGATAAAATATTCCGAGCACCAATGGCAAATTTGTGGGGATCTAAAAATTGCAACACTTCTTTTAGGCCAACAATCAGGATTCACCAAATATCCTTGCTATCTATGTTTGTGGGATAGCAGAGATAGAAAAAATCACTATGTGAAAAAAGAATGGCCTACGAGAGTGCAATTAAATGTTGGTCGTCATAATGTAATACGAACACCATTAATTCAGCCTTCGAACTATCTGCTACCGCCACTTCACATCAAACTAGGTCTCATAAAACAATATGTCAAAGCTCTGGACAAGGATGGTGATTGTTTTCAGTACTTGAGAGGAAAGTTTCCGGCAATAAGTGATGCCAAATTAAAAGAGGGAATTTTTAATGGACCCCAAATTCGAACCCTATTTCAGGATACTAATTTTCCAGGTACAATGAATGATACGGAGAGAGCAGCTTGGGTAAGTTTTAAAAATGTGTGTCAAAATTTTTTAGGAAATAATAAAAGTGAAAATTACAGGACAATTGTCGAAGAATTAGTGACAAATTACAAACATTTGGGATGCTTAATGAATCTGAAATTACACTTCCTAGATTCTCACATCGACCATTTTCCTGAGAATCTTGGGGACTACAGTGAAGAACAGGGAGAACGTTTTCATCAAGATATTAGTGAAATGGAGACTAGGTATCAGGGAAATTGGAATATCAACATGATGGCAGATTACTGCTGGACACTCAAAAGAGATATCCCAAAAGAAGACAAGAAACGAAAAAGAAATCCACTTCGTAGATCATTTGAAAATAAAAGAGTTCGATACCACCGGAAAACAGTTTAAAAGTTAGAAAAATCATTCTTCTTATTCTGTTTATACGTCATTTTTATAGATTTTACCATTTTTTTGCATTTTCAGATTTTTCTCTTGTATTTTATAGACCAAAAATACAAGCAGTTCATTTAATTGTGTTTAAGAGATTTTTTTCTATTTTTTCAGCAGCAATTTTCTGTTATTTTATCAATTTTTTGTTGTTTTATGAATGTTTTAGGGCATTATGGGCCAAATTTATTGAAGAATCAGATCAAAAAAATTAAATAGCATCAAAATTTTCGTTAATCCGCGTCCACAAATTTTTTATACCAAAATAATCCCAATTTTTCGCGATTTTTATAATTTTTATAGATTTTTTCCAACTTTTTTTTATTTGAAACAGCTTATGATTGGAGCACAATCGAAATTCATCTTTAACAGATCAAAATACATAATAATCATGCTTTTCTTAGATCCTCAAATTTTTTTTCTTGCCAAAACATCGAATTTTCGCTATTTTTTGGGGTTTTTTGCAATTTACTCGAAACTGAAGGCTGGACGGCTCAAACGGACTTGAAATTCGTATTCAGCGGGTCGAAAAACATGCCCGTAGATGGGTGGCACCCGGTGTACAGACACTTTTTTTTTTTTTTGTGTGCCGGTGTTATAAATTGTGACATGTGTGTAAAGTTTATCTTATGCGTCAATAGATGGCGTGTTTTTTAGTTTTTTAAACTATTATTTAATTTGTTAATTACTTAACACGTAATCGAAGTAATCTTTAAACTCACCGCTCTTGACTCTCTCGACGAGTTTGGCCAACGCGCTGTGCAGCAGGCGAGCGTGATGCTCGCGCGTGTCGTCGTGCAGTTGCACCGGCCGACACTCCGCGCCGCTCTGCAGCAGCAGGATGCCTGCGTCAGCCACTGTCGCCGAGTCTTGGCTCTCGCGCAGTACCTCGGTCGCTAGGTACAGGATCGTTGGCAGGATAGAGAGGGCACCTGGGAAACAAATTGACATTATATTGTAGTCCGTCTGAATCGTATTTGCTTGAATGACAAGACGAGCATGGCGCTCGGCTGATGGCCACGCCTGCCCATAGATAGAAGCAACACCACATAGAACATTGAATTTCTTTTCGTTGCTTAAGATTTAAGTCTGTGTAATAGATGATAACGAAATGAATTTGATAGCATTTGCGACATTCACTTTTAGAAAGAATACTTACAAGGTGATGGGTCCCTCGTATACGAGAGGCCGTCTGGGTTGGTACCACTGATTTATCCATTTTTACCGCCAAGCAACAGTGTGTAAGCACAGTTGTGTTTCGGTTTAAAGGACATTGAAGCCAGTAAAATTACTGGGTATTGTGAGACTTAACATATTATGTCTCGGAGTGACGAGCGTAGTTCAGTGGCATGCAGTGCTTGCCACTGAACTACGCCACACAGAACTTTGTAATTCAAAGTTCTGTGTGGTGTTGCTTCTGTTTATGGGCAGGCGTGGCGCTTACTATCAGACGAGCGCCTTGCTCGTCTCGTCATTTAATCAAATAAAAAAGGCACACAAAGATTTAGGACTCGTCAAGGACTCACCATGAGGACTAGTGAGCGTCGGCAACAACGCCACAGCAGCAAGACTCTTGACCAGCAGCGCGTCTCCCTTCATCCCTGTAGCTCGTCTCTGCGCGGCGGGTCGTGCCTTGCCCGCTGGAGCCAGTGCGGGCGTTCTTCTAGCCGCGAGCCATACGCACGCTTCAAGGCACGCGAAGACTTAGGACTCATCAAGGACTCACCATGAGGACTAGTGAGCGTCGGCAACAACGCCACAGCAGCAAGACTCTTGACCAGCAGCGCGTCTCCCTTCATCCCTGTAGCTCGTCTCTGCGCGGCGGGTCGTGCCTTGCCCGCTGGAGCCAGTGCGGGCGTTCTTCTAGCCGCGAGCCATACGCACGCTTCAAGGCACGCGAAGACTTAGGACTCATCAAGGACTCACCATGAGGACTAGTGAGCGTCGGCAACAACGCCACAGCAGCAAGACTCTTGACCAGCAGCGCGTCTCCCTTCATCCCTGTAGCTCGTCTCTGCGCGGCGGGTCGTGCCTTGCCCGCTGGAGCCAGTGCGGGCGTTCTTCTAGCCGCGAGCCATACGCACGCTTCAAGGCACGCGAAGACTTAGGACTCATCAAGGACTCACCATGAGGACTAGTGAGCGTCGGCAACAATGCCACAGCAGCAAGACTCTTGACCAGCAGCGCGTCTCCCTTCATCCCTGTAGCTCGTCTCTGCGCGGCGGGTCGTGCTTTACCAGCTGGAGCCAGTGCAGGCGTTCTTCTAGCCGCGAGCCATACACAAGCTTCAAGCCACACAAAGACTAAAGACTCGTCAAGGACTCACCATGAGGACTAGTGAGGGTCGGCAACAATGCCACAGCAGCAAGACTCTTGACCAGCAGCGCGTCTCCCTTCATCCCTGTAGCTCGTCTCTGCGCGGCGGGTCGTGCCTTTCCCGCTGGAGCCAGTGCAGGCGTTCTTCTAGCCGCGAGCCATACACAAGCTTCAAGCCACACAAAGACTACCGACTCGTCAAGGACTCACCATGAGGACTAGTGAGCGTCGGCAACAACGCCACAGCAGCAAGACTCTTGACCAGCAGCGCGTCTCCCTTCATCCCTGTAGCCCGTCTCTGCGCGGCGGGTCGTGCCTTGCCCGCTGGAGCCAGTGCAGGCGTTCTTCTAGCCGCGAGCCATACACAAGCTTCAAGCCACACAAAGACTACCGACTCGTCAAGGACTCACCATGAGGACTAGTGAGGGTCGGCAACAACGCCACAGCAGCAAGACTCTTGACCAGCAGCGCGTCTCCCTTCATCCCTGTAGCCCGTCTCTGCGCGGCGGGTCGTGCCTTGCCCGCTGGAGCCAGTGCAGGCGTTCTTCTAGCCGCGAGCCATACACAAGCTTCAAGCCACACAAAGACTACCGACTCGTCAAGGACTCACCATGAGGACTAGTGAGCGTCGGCAACAACGCCACAGCAGCAAGACTCTTGACCAGCAGCGCGTCTCCCTTCATCCCTGTAGCCCGTCTCTGCGCGGCGGGTCGTGCCTTGCCCGCTGGAGCCAGTGCAGGCGTTCTTCTAGCCGCGAGCCATACACAAGCTTCAAGCCACACAAAGACTACCGACTCGTCAAGGACTCACCATGAGGACTAGTGAGCGTCGGCAACAACGCCACAGCAGCAAGACTCTTGACCAGCAGCGCGTCTCCCTTCATCCCTGTAGCCCGTCTCTGCGCGGCGGGTCGTGCCTTGCCCGCTGGAGCCAGTGCAGGCGTTCTTCTAGCCGCGAGCCATACACAAGCTTCAAGCCACACAAAGACTACCGACTCGTCAAGGACTCACCATGAGGACTAGTGAGGGTCGGCAACAATGCCACAGCAGCAAGACTCTTGACCAGCAGCGCGTCTCCCTTCATCCCTGTCGCCCGTCTCTGCGCGGCGGGCCGTGCTTTACCAGCTGGAGCCAGTGCGGGCGTTCTTCTAGCCGCGAGCCATACGCACGCTTCAAGCCACACAAAGACTACCGACTCGTCAAGGACTCACCATGAGGACTGGTGAGGGTCGGCAACAACGCCACTGCAGCAAGACTCTTGACCAGCAGCGCGTCTCCCTTCATCCCTGTAGCTCGTCTCTGCGCGGCGGGTCGTGCTTTACCAGCTGGAGCCAGTGCGGGCGTTCTTCTAGCCGCGAGCCATACGCACGCTTCGAGGCACGCGAACACTACCGACTTGCCGGGTGGTAAGTCCCCTGTGGGTCCACCTTCACCGAGGGTCTGTACAGCCGCAATGGCTGCTGCAGGGGCGCCTTCTGTGGTTGATTCGTCTGGTGCTAACTCTGAGAAATAGAACATTAATACATTGTTTTTGTTATTCATTTGAAGAGTATAATCATCAACTTATTCGTCATTTTGAAGGTTCAAAGGGACAACACTTAACTGTCTTGTGGTTTTATAAATTACTAGCTGTCCCTCGCGGTTTCACCTGCATGTTACTGCCCTGCTCCCATGGATCATAACGTGATATACATATAAACCTTCCTCATGAATCAGTCTATCTATTGCTGAAAACTGTATTAAAATCAGTTCAATAGTTTAAAAGATCTAAGCGAACAGACAATACCTATCCGGCTCGAAGGACCATTAAATATAATTATATAAAGTTAACGAAATATCAGTAGTTTATTCTTAAGTGTCACAGTTAAAAAATTTATGTCAAACCGTACAAGGTGATGATATCTGCTGCATGTATGCAAGAGGATGATTAAAATGTAGCGATCTCTTAAACAGCAGTCAGAATATGCCCAATTGTCGTATCATATACGGACATAGCATCAGTCTGTACTGTTTGTTTGACATCGAAAATGAATGTTACCAAGTCATAAGCCGCGTTACATTGCGACATCACATGTGGACCGTGTGGTACCTAACCTTACCTTGTACCCAACCTTGTAATTTACGTAGCTACTAGTAGTGCAAAGATGGTATGAGAAGCAATACTCTCACTATAAAGGATGCACAATATCAGACCAAGTAGAAGCGTCTAAGTAGGAAGGCGAACCCTGGCAAAAGGCCGCGATAACGCCAGATAGAAGAAGGAAGTAAACGACATACCTTTGATCTTCGCCTGCATGGCAGCGTGGAGTTGTTCCTTTGCCGCTTCTATGACTAGACGTAACACATCAGCGGCCAGTAATAACACTTCAATGCTCGAATGCGTCAGTCCAGTACGATGAATGATCTGACACAGCTCTATCGCCAGTGACCTACATAAAATAATGTATTGTTAGAAACTAGGTTTTGCTCCGTCCACTTGAATGTCCTTCCGGGATAAAAAAGTGTGCCAAATTTCATCTAAATCCGTGGAACAGTTAAAGCGTGAGCGATTAACTGACTACTAATAAACATCCAAATTCACAAACTCATAAATATGCCAACTTTTACATTTCTATATTAGTAAAATTACTAAGCTGTTATCAGTACATAAAACAGACACGTAGTTTCTGACTTCGAATAAAATATTGCAGGCCTGAGATTTTTTTAGTCAAGTAAACAATGATAATTTTCACAGGGTTTGACTTAAGTTGATCAACTGACTTGTAACAACAAAAGCTGTATGGCTTTTGCTGAGCAATTCGATTGAACGTATATTCAGATAGTTAAAATTGCATGCGATTGAATAGTTAATTAATAAACTTAAATCGAAACTGTAGTTCCGCTATACACAAACAACCTTTTTGAAAGATGGGGTAATTAAAAAGGGAGATAATTTGAATTCTTAGGCCATCACACCTCATGTTCAAAATTATAAATAATTATTATTACCTGTCTTTCATCAACCGGGCCCTGTTTT
This sequence comes from Amorpha juglandis, assembly GCA_949126905.1. Taxonomy (NCBI): domain Eukaryota; kingdom Metazoa; phylum Arthropoda; class Insecta; order Lepidoptera; family Sphingidae; genus Amorpha; species Amorpha juglandis. Next base: position 8,092,885 of record OX421387.1, on the reverse strand, counting down.
CGGGCGCATCTAGTAATGTTATTATTGATAGTAACACAGATATGGTGTTCTCTACACTCATGTCGCGTTGCGCACACAGCGCTTCCATGCAGATACCTGTACATGAAAATAACAAAAGCCATAAATGATACTAAGTATTACTATATTACTACTATTATAATCTAATAATTTTACTTTATAACGTTCCTCATTAGCATAATCAAAATCAGCTGCTCTGATTCAAACAAATAATACTTCAATGTATGTAGTGCAAATATGTATTGTAAATAAGTTTAGAAACGAGCAACGTTAGAGTTTCTGCCCGTTCTTCATTAATGAAACAGCATTCGAACTGCCGGTAGAGTTAAGATTTGGCTGAATCTAAATAATGTTTGACATTTTAATGATTCAACAAATGTTTTGATTTGATTTAGTATACACACCATAATATACCACATTATTTTTATAAAGGTACACGAGGAACCGTTGGAGAAAAAACATTTAAATTTGAACCAATCACAATTTTTTAATGTTCCAATTTATATATATCTTACCAAAAAGCAAGTGGAATCTCTCATCGACAGGCTCGAAGAATTCGAAGTTGCCATTCTCAGTTTTTGAAGATCTGTTGTCTAGAGCACCTTCGGATTTATCTGGTAAAAATATTTTGATAAGAAAAATGTGTGCGTGTACTAGTGTACACACATAAGAAGTGAAACTTCTTTATGACCGTATTTTTCGAAAAATGATCTACTATATGCAACTTTACAGAAATTGGTTAAATAACCAATCAACGACATGCTATCCCTACTCTGCTGGAAAAAGTACTCTTCGTTCGAATCGACCGTGGTAGGGGCAAGAAAAAGTTGTCGCGTAACGGAAAAATGTGACGGTAATTTTTTTTCCAACGCCGATAAAGATGTTTCACTTCCATAAAGTACATATATTAACTTTATGTTGTATCGCCATGGCGCTATAGCCTTGTCTACAGCACGAATATACCGGCTCAATAGCTTGCTACGACTGCGTCATTCAATATCGAAATGAAGTTTCAGTAAGCTAGCGCGTTTCGTTCAGTCAGTGACGTTGCTGTAGGTCTAATAAATCGCGTTACATGTACAACGCATACAAAATAACTTGGCCCGGCCGAAAGTTGTCACTTCACTCGCTCCCTAAGCGTTATACAAAGCGCGTCGAACTTCATTGGCAGTACTAACACTGACGTCCAACACCCCGTGTAAAAACGTCGTATGCTTAAAAATAACTTCGCTTTCATTTTAAATCTAAATGTATAATTTATAATTTTGTCTAAATGTATCATCATCATAAAAGGTTCAGTCAGCTGATTTTTTGAGTTTTTTTTTTGAGTTGTTTTTCTGACACCCTATTGACCTTGACCTTGGATTCAAGTTGAAATCTCTAATCAAAAAATCAAAATCTTTATTCATCATGCATGCTAAAAAACGCTTATGACAGGTCAAGAACAGAACATTTATCATTAATAAAACCTAACTTAAAATTAAGGGAACTTTGGAATAACCGCCGCGCTATAGGCTGTCAGGAAACGCACACCAACAAGCATGGGAAGAGGGAATCCTTAAATGTAGAGATCCAAAGAAGGATTCCAATAGTAATACGTATAACATTATAAATAAAACTCACCAGTGGCAGTAGGCAGCAAGTGGAAGTTCTTATTGAACCTGAGTGAGGCGGCGTACAGTAGTGAGGGCCACGCGCATGCGTAGTGTGCACGGGACGCCTCCGCGGTCTCCGCCGAGTAGAACGCACCGCCGCCGTGAGGCAGTTGGGACGCGAATTCTGGATAATAAAAATTCATCATCATCATCAGCCACAGGACGTCCACTGCTGAACATATGCCTCCCGCAAACATTTTTTTTTTTTATAAACACCCAACAGTCACATACATAGTCCTGACCCCACAGTAAGATACGAGTCTTGTGTCGTGGGTATCAGGAACTACGAGACTTTCGGTCTCACAACACCCAGACCCCGAAACAAATCAATGTAGATCACACAAACATTTGTCTCGGTGCGGGGATCGAACCCGCGGCCTCTCGCTTCACAGCCGGCTACTCGCCCGCTGCGCCACGGAGGCTGTCAATTTCCAGACCGACCTGTTGGAAGCAGCCTGCGTTCAGCGACTTCCTGTGACCTTTATCAGGTCGTCTGTCCACCTTGTAGGCGGACGTCCAACGCTGCGCTTGCCAGTAATGGATAATGAATAATAAGAATAATGGCAAAATCTCCCATATGATAATAAAAATATATTCAACCAACTTCATTAAGGAGATTTTAGCATGGGCCGGCAAACTAGCAAGTGGGTTACCTGATGATAAGTGACTTCCACCACCCATAATACTAGAAGAATCATGTATCCGTTACTTATCAGTAGTAACAACTCGATCGAGTTGGCCCATTTATCCAAAAATTTTCCAACGTGCCTCTAACACGTTTAAATTAACAATTTACCTCAAGTTGAACCAATTTTTATGATTATTTTTATATTAATTACAGACAAAGCAGTGGTACCAACCGCGACTGCCTCTCGCATTCGAAGGACACACCACCTAGTAAAGTTCAACTTGGTTGTTGATACCACAATAGCTACTATTATCGATAGTTTTACACAGTACATTTTTTTTATTACTTAATTGAACGACTAGACGAGGCAAGCGCCTGATGGTAAGCGCCACCCCTGCCAATAAACAGAAACAACACCACACAGAACTTTGAATTACAAAGCACTGCATGACGGACACACCACCTAGTAAACTTCAATTTGTTTGTTGATACCACAATAGCTACCATTGTCGATAGTTTTACACAGTCATCATCATCATCATCATCAGCCACAGGACGTCCACTGCTGAACATAGGCCTCCCCCAAACATTTCCAGACCGACCTGTCGGAAGCGGCCTGCATCCAGCGACTTCCTGCGACCTTTATCAGGTCGTCTATCCACCTTGTAGGTGGACGTCCAACGCTGCGCTTGCCAGTACGTGACCTCCATTCCAGAACCTTTCTGCCCCATCGGTTATCGGTTCTGCGAGCTATGTGGCCTGCCCACTGCCATTTCAGCTTGCTAATCCGCTGGGCTATTAGGGACACACCACCTCCTAAAGTTCAACTTGGTTGTTGCTACCACAATAGCTACCATTATCGATAGTTTTACTCGCCTGGTGGTAAACTCAACAGCGCGTGGTCCTTCAGCGCCGCGACCCAGTTCTCTCCTAAACTCTCCAACTCTGGCTCGACCAACTTCAACAAACTCTCTCCCTTCGACTCGAACTCTCCATACTCCTCGTCTTCGGTCTCAGACGCGTTATCGATCTGGTTATTGTTCTGCAGTAATTGATTCCTCCATTTGGCGAGTTCCGCTTGATTGTTGATCGGTTTGCTGTCGATCTGTTTGATGTAACTGCCTGGCGCGCTGTTGTTGCTCACCATGGCGACTATGTAGACCTTAGAAATATAAATACGATAGTTTTTATCGATCTTCCCTTGAGACTTCTAAGTTTTAATACTCAGTGTGAAAGCGGTGTGGTGTAAGGTATATCTATGTTTTGACTTGCTTGCACTACTTTAATAAGCATAGAACATTAGGGGTTTATAGTTAAAAAATATTTGCACCAAAAACATTTGTTAGTCCTTGAAAGCAAGTGCAAACCAACAACTTTACGATAATTTCTAGAACTAGGAAGAATAAAAATTTAACTTCAAAATGATTTTTTTACAAACTCAACAAATATAATCTAAGCATCCAAATGTCGATATCCGCAATGCTTAATGCAATATTAATTATTGAGCTGTACATAAATACCATCATCAAAATACTGTCTTACTCACCTCTGCCCAAGCTTTAAGAATGGACAGTTTCTCCAAGGTCGCCATACTTTCGTTGTAGATAAGAGTAGTGTTGCCTTTTGTATTTAGCTTGTCTAAACTCGATACCAATAGGTGATGAACTCTAAAATATAAAAGGAAATATCGATATTTTCCAAACTCAACAGTTAAATAAAACTTAATTTATATTTACAGTAATTTCATATAGTTGAAAAGCAGGAAAAAACAATTAAAAGTCGATAATTAAGTTGTTTATATACCGACAATCGACATAGACACATATTACTTATGTATCGATATGTTTGTTATGTCGTCATTGCATCCGCAAATATTTGTTTCGGGGTCTGGGTGTTGTGAGACCGAAAGTCTCTCGTAGTTCCTGATACCCATGGCACAAGACTAGTATCTTAATGTGGGGCAGGACTATGTGTGTGGCTGTTGGATGTATTTTATTTATTTATTATTTACTATTAGACCCAAATATCACGGACTCATTACCGAGTTGGTGTACTCGACTGGAGAGTGACCACCGTACACATGATGAAAACCTCACCATTGTGGCTCGTTCAAGCGAGTGGCGTTCCGAGGTCAGCCAGTGTTTATCCAGTAACTTTAAGCCGGCATAATTCTGCCGACCGTTATAGGACGCAGTGTTCCATGATAGTCGACATTATTTTTGGATTGCACAGTACTTAACGAAGAAGTCTAGTGGTGTAGTCACTTTGTTGTGTCAAGAAAAAAGTATTCTTGTATCATAGATGTTATGACTGGAATTCATATAATATTGCATATTATATCCAAATACCAGTAGGTGTCTACTCGTCGTCTAGGTCGTAGGCGGCTACTCGCCCACTGCACCACGGTGGCTGTCATGTATTGTATTGTTTATGGGCGGTGGACCACTTGCTCGCTTGCCGACGGATCAATACTCCTCTTCTTCTTTCTGTGTTGCGTTATCCCGGCTTAAGTGCCAGGGTTCCGCCTTCCTACTTAAACGCTTCCACTTCACCCGATCTTGAGCATTTTCTATAGTGAGACCAGTCACTACAACACAAACTACTACAAACACAAATATAACTGTAGACAGTTTTGTCTACAGCATGAATGGGCTGGATCGACCGGGTCGTTACCACTGTCTCACAGAAAACCGACGTAAAGTAGCGGCTTGCTGCTGCGTTTCGTACGGTGAGTGAGATAACCGGAAGCCCAAATTCCCTCCCCTTCCCAATCCCTAATTATCCCTTTCCTTAAAGGTCGGCAACGCGCCCATGACTCTTCTGGTGGTGGGCGTGGAGATCACTTACCATCAGGTGACCCACTTGCTCGTTTGCCGGCCTATGCTAGAAAAAAAAAATATAACCTGCGCAAGTCGGCCAAGTCCCTGGCCACGCCGCTGGCGATCCAGGCGGAGCAGAGGTCGCAGGCGGCGGCGGTCACGTGCGACGCGGTCTCGCCGCCGAACGCGGGACGCACCGCCGCGCCCACCTGCGAACATCACGCGTTTCACTATTCCGAACGTATCTCAACTCTTCTTCTTTTTATTTATGGCTTTCGCAGTATTATGCATTTAGCCAGTGTCAAGTATAATATATTCTCGAGTTCTTTTTACAAGAACGATGAAACACGGGTGCGGTCGATTTCAAGGTCTTGTCGGAGTTTTGGTGTTAACTCCTTTCAGTACGATGCTTAATTCACTTATTTCAACGTTTCAATACACTGTTCATCACCGTCAATGTTTATTGAACAAATCCACACCACTTTTATACAACAAACACAACTCTAAACTAGTTTATGAAATAAATTAAAATAAGCGATGAACTGCACTGTCAGAATTCCGCCAAAACTCCATATCTCAACTCGAACAAACCGCATTTGACTCTCTCCCTCCCCCTCCCTCCTACTCCCTTTCCTTCTTTCCTTGCCTTTCCTCCTCTCCTCTTTCCTACACCCCTCCTTCCCTAATCCCTTCCTTTAATCCCTTGACCCTGGGATAAGATACTACAGGGGTCGCCAGTATCCCATTGGCAGGGACCCCTGCAGTTTATCTCAAAGGGCCAGAAAAAAAACCGCATTTGACCAGGGAGATCGACATAGCCAACAAAACCCTGGGCCCTCCGTTAATTAATTATTCCATAATTCGTTCATTATAATATCTCTGTTTAAGAAACGGCATTTTTGTGATATTTCAATATGGAAACATTCTCGCACTCTCTTCTTTGGAATTAATAAACAAAATACTCAAATAACTGCACCCACGATTCGCCGAGCTTGTTGCCATCCCATTATGTAATAGCAGCGAGCCTATCGCCATACTAAGCACAAACTTCAACAGCTGGTAACTCATGTGTTATTTTTCAAGCACAAATTGTTCGACCTGGCCCTTGAAGTTTAAATCGAGGTCCTCACAGTTTATCTGCCTAAGCAGGCTGCCATAGGACCAATGAAGCAACTTCTTATTAATAATAAAATAATTATACTAGCCCTGTATTATATATGTCCCAGTGCTGGGCACGGGCTTCCTCTACTTAATAAGAGGGGGGTTAGGCCTTAGTCCACCACGCTGACCTAATGCGGGTTGGCAGACTTCACATACCTTCGAAAAATCTTATCGAGTTCTCAGGTACACAGGTTTCCTCACGATGTTTCCTTCACCGTTAAAGCAAGCGATAATTAACAATTAATATACACTTAATTTAGAAAAGTCAGAGGTGTATGCTCTTGGGGCTGGTTTCGACCTTGCGACTTTTGTCTCGACAGTCCGTAGCACTTCCCGCTGAGCTATCGCTGCTTCTATTTCTTATAACCTATAAAACATAAACCCACCTGTGCCTGATACTGTTCGAGTAACAAATGTCCCGGGAAGTCTGGTTCGGGGGCGCGCGCGTACTTCTGTATGATGATCTGCAGCGTGCGCAGCCCGCTCAGTCTCAGGGCATCTGACTCACCGGTGGCACCCACGAACGTCATGCGGACCAGATCCGACAGGTGGAACGACAGGTAGTCCACTGAGGAATTAAAAATAAATAGTAGGTTGTCTGGGCATTAGAAGAGGCTATAACCCACGAGTTTGCTTCGGCATTTCTTGTCATGGCTAGCCACGAAATGCCGATAAAAGATAAAAATAAATAAAAATGTAATCTAGTATAAAAATATTATCATGTAAAAGTGATATTTATGGTCCAATTTACAGAATAAATTATTTGAATAACAAAGGGTTTAAAGTATAAGTTGTCGGTGCGGTTTCGCGGTGGATTTTTCTCTAACTGATTTCAAAAAGAAGGTTTTCAATTTTATGACGTTTTAAAACTATTTTAACGAGATCCGAATATGAGCCGATTTCGATTATTATTTCTGTATTCGACAGGGTTTAACTCAGAGTTTATTCGATTTTTTTTATCCTAGCTCGGCGAAGTGACTACGCCACACACGATGGTCAGTGTAGCGCAATCCAGGAATTGTGTCGACCAACGACAAACAGTTTGTCTATCGTTGGTCAGCAAGATCATGCCGGCCTGTCAATTCTGTATATTTTGATGACTACGCCTCGAATAATAAAATAATGCATAAATTACCACTGGGATCTACTTGCTGTTTTTCCTTAGCCTTCACGAGATCGAAATGTGCACTGTCATTGGTAGCCTCACAAGCACTTATTACTTTCTGTATGCACTCCATTGCGAAAACCTGCGTAAAAACATAATAATAAATCTGACAGTCAAATGCTAAAGATCGGGAAAAGTGGAAGCGTTTAAGTAAGAAGGCGGACCCTGGCACTAAGCCGGATTAACGCCAAATAGAAAGAATAAAGAAAGTCACACACATAGTCCTCACCCCTACATTTATCATGGTATCAGAGGTTACAAGGGACTTGTTACTTATGTAGTCTAAATAAAATGTCGACAATCGAAATATTGTGTCGACGGTCGGCAGAATTATTCCGACCTGAAGTAATTGGATTTAAACCGAACGACCACAACGCGAGTGAACGAACTGAACGAGCTACTATGTTGGAGTAGTTTTTTATTTATTTCTATGAATGACGAGACGAGCACGGCGCTTGCCTGATAGTAAGCGCCACGCCTGCCCATAAACAGAAGCAACACCACACAGAACTTTGAATTACAAAGCACTACATTGCACGGAACTGCGCTCGTCATCCCGAGACTTAAGATGTTAAGTCTCACAATGCTCAATAATTTCACTGGCTTCAATGTCCTTCAAACCGAAACATAACAGTGCTTACACATTGTCGCTTGGTGGAGAAATAGACATAGCGGTGGGGATCTACCACCTTATAAATGATATAAGATCTACGAAAATCAACACTACTTAAACAGTTCCTGATAATGATTTCTTACGTTTACGCGAATGTTACTCATTGAAATAAGTTTTATTTAAACGGATTTTATCGCGGTTTTTTATTAATTTTGATCCTTATATATTTTATTATTTTGATTGATTTTATCGCGGTTTTTTATTATTTTGATTCCTTTATAATTGTAAACTGAAGGTAGATACTGTAACATTGGCATTTTTGGACAACCTACACCTTAGTCCCCCCCGTGACCACGAAGGCTGAAAAGTCTTCGAAACGTCGGGATCAAAATTAATAAAAAACCGCGATAAAATCCGTTTAAATTAGTTTTATTTCAATGAGTTCCTGATAATGTGGTCTATAAAGTTTCCACTGTGCCCATTAATGTTAAAATGCGATGGCTATATTACCCGCGTTGGCCATCTAGACTGCACGGCAGGGTGGGTAGACTGCTCCGTATCGGCATGGAATTCCTCTTGATCATCATCACCTTCGGCATCGAAATCTATCTCCGTGTTGTTGCTGTCCTCTGCAAAGTATAATTAACATGTCAAAAGAGTATTTTTACGGAGTGAGTCTATGCGAAAACTCTTAAAGACAAGTATGGCCTTAACCCTATGGATACCTGCCATACACCTGCCATAGTGGCCTACCTTGTGTGGGTAGCGTTCCAGGGTCAGCCAGTGTATATCCGGTCCTCCCCAGAGGGCTTGCCCCCTGATCCTAACCCTTTTCCTTTCCCTCCTCCTTGGCCCTTTGGCAGGCCGGCATGATCTTGCCGACCGACGATGGACACATTGTTTATAGTTGGTCGACACTATTCTTGGATTGCGCTACACTTACCATCAGGTGTAGCGTAGTCACTTTGCCGAGCAAGGATAAAAAAAAACATGGAAGTATTCCAGAGCATGCACCTAACAGTGACGTAGCTACAACTACGTGAAATGGTAAATTCTATTGTAAATAACTAGATAGATTATGTAAGTAGTTAAGGATCATGTTTGCCTGAATAGGGCTGACATAAGTGACAAAGTGACTAACGCCCCAAAAAAAAGAGTATTTAAATGAAGTGTCTGCTTGTGGGGAAGAGGTTTTGTTACGTCATCGCTAACATAATGTAGACTTTTGTAAAATCAAATAAATGCTGTAACACCAAATCATTTAGTTTTTTTATCCAATTAAGCTGAGTACTCCTCGATTTTACAGTCGATAGTTGGAAAGACGTCGTTCTCAGTAAGGCCGCGGACTCGCGCGTCAGCGGGCGCGGGGCGGCGGCGGCGGCGGCGGCGGCGCGGGAGCGGCGGAGACCCGGTCTCGAAGCCAGCGGGCAGATCGCGCGGCGCGACGAGCGGCGTAGTGTTGTGCATAGAGAAATTACTGTCTGTTCGCGAACGAAATTGATGTGAATATGATGTTCCATATCAAAAATCCTTGAAATAATTTGCTCCACCACGTCGGCGGGCATTTTTGACAATGCACAACACTACGTCAATGCAGACGTGCGGGCACCGCTCGACTGATGCGCATCGCTCGTACGCGGCTCCTCGCGCCGCACTGCGCCGCCGCGTCGTATATAAGTTAAAGGTGATGTGACGTTTACTTGTACGTGTGCGTGTGCGTGTGCGTGTGCGTACCGTGCCTGACGGTGAGCACGCGCTTCAGTAGCTGCAGCCAGGCGCGCAGCGTGCCGGCGGGCGCGGCGGCCAGCAGGCAGCACGCGAGCGCGTCCCGCGCGTGCGAGCGCGCCGCCGCGTCCCGCTCCGCGTCCAGCACCGTAAACAACGCGCCCGGGAGCCCCGTCTCGCACACCACCACACCTGCCATATGGGGAGATTACATTCACATTTAACAATACTGAGTACTGAGCCCATACAAGATTTTTGAAGTGACGCGAGCAGTAGGCAGGTTCCTCCTCTCCTACTTTAACCCACATTAGTTTAAGTAATGTTAGTGTTTACTTTGACCGGACCTTGTTTTTTTTTGAAGTGATAACTTCTTATGGGAGGGTGAACCGAAACGTTCCGTAACGCGAGCGGTCCATCGACCAGCCAGCGTTAGCCGACCTCCCTGGAACATCGATTATTTCGAAGTCCCAGGTGGCGTCACACAGTGACCAGTCAGCTTGGACCGGACTTCAACCGGACTTTGACCGGACTTCAACCGGACTTTGACCGGACTTCAACCGGACTTTGACCGGACTTCAACCGGACTTTGACCGGACTTCAACCGGACTTTGACCGGGCTATGACCGGAGTTTGACCGGACTTCGACAGGTCTTTGGCCGGACTTAGACCGGACTTTGACTGGACTTCGACCAGTATTTGACCGGACTTCGGCCGTTATTTGACCGGACTTCGACCGGACTTTGACCGGACTTTAACCGGTCTTCGACCGGACTTTAACAGGACTTTTATAGGGCTTTGACCGGCTTATGACAAACTTCGACAGGACTTTAACCGGACTTCGACCGGACTTTGATCAGATTTTGACAAGACTGACTGGACTTTAACCGGATTTTGGCAGGACTTTGACCGGTATTCGACCGGACTTTGACAGGACTTTGACAGGACTTTGACCGGATTTTGACAGGACTTTGACCGGATTTTGACAGGACTTTGACTGGTATTTGACCGGACTTCGACTGGACTTTAACCGGACTTCGACCGGACTTTGATAGGACTTTGACCGGGCTTTAACCGGATTTTGACAAGACTGACAGGACTTTGACAGGACTTTAACCGGATTTTGACAGGGCTTTGACTGGACTTTGACCGGATTTAGACAGGACTTTGACCGGATTTAGACAGGACTTTGACTGGTATTTGACCGGACTTCGACCGGGACCGGATTTTGACCGGACTTTAACCGGACTTCGACCGGACTTTTACAGGACTTTGATAGGGCTTTGACCGTATTTTGACTGGACTTTAACCGGATTTTGACAGGACTTTGACCGGTATTTGACCGGACTTTGACAGGACTTTGATCGGATTTTGACTGGACTTTGACCGGATTTTGACAGGACTTTGACCGGACTTCGACCGGACTTTGACCGGACTTTAACCGGAATTTGACCGGACTTTGACATGACTTTGACCAGACTTCGTAACGTAACGCGTTACGGCGCCACTCTGGCTTCCCTTTCTCTCACGCATACGGCAGCAGTAGGCAGGCTCCTTCGCTCTCACTTTAGCCAACATTAGTTTAAGTTATCACTTCTGTCGAGCGTCCCGAGACGCACAATTTTTATTTTTTGAAGTTATACTTCTTTAGGCGCGTTATGAAAAAATGATGAGAGTGAAATTTTAAGATGCGCGCGCACCTGTGACACAAAAAATTAACAGTATGAAGTTAGGCGCGTTAAGAAAAAATGATGAGAGTGAAAGTAGCCGTAATTAATAAACAAATGACGATTTAGACAAAGAAAAACTCTTTAGGTTTTTTCTTATTCGGAACATGTTGCCGTAAAAAGTACCAGGCTCGCATAAACGCGAAGAGAGTAGAATGTACTTCTATCATGTCGAGTGGATATGTTGATATAAATTAAAATACTTTTATTTAATATAATTAACACTAAATATTATTAAATTATTAATGTTACGATATTTCATCGTTGTTGTGAAGACTTGAGAATAAATTACACTTGTCTTTGGCGAAATGCATAACAATGCGAAGCTTAAGAGTGTTGTTACAAAGACTTGGCTGTATGAGCTACAATACCTTTGCCTATTAAAAACCCGAATTTGAACCAAAAATTATAATACCGAGGACTATGACGGTGAATACTTTTTAAATTTTTTTCGAAATTAATAAGTGTCCGTTCTATTGAAACTATGAATCAACACGCATGAAACATTTACTATAATAATAATTATAATGTACATTATAAATAATAATTATTATTATAGTAAATGTTTCATGCGTGTTGATTCATAGGCCATTTTTGACAATGTCCTTTATAATTTATATATGTGCTAATAAATTATATTCAGTAGTGATTTAAATTGAATATTTTGATTGATATTACTTACTATTTGTGAATATTAGTGAAAAAAATTGTGCTTATATACTATTTCAAGTGCTCCAATATAATTGAGGTTAACTATCCGTATGTATTATTTATTTATTTATATTTTGATTGATATTACTTACTATTTGTGAATATTAGTGAAAAAAATTGTGCTTATATACTTTTTCAAGTGCTCCAATATAATTGAGGTTAACTATCCGTATGTATTATTTATTGATATAAATTAAAATACTTTTATTTAATATAATTAACACTAAATATTATTAAATTATTAATGTTAAATACTTATTATTGGTTATTTAATATTCACAAAATAAAGAAATAAATTTAAAAAACATTTAATAAAAAGTTTGTGATAAAAATTAAAATTGAACATCAAATAATAATATTAATTTTTAATATTTGCTATTAAATTGAATAAATAACAAAGAAGTATAACTTCTCACGCGCGTACATAAGTACACGCACCCATTTTTTTTTTTATGATAATACTTTTATACTGATAACAATAAATTATTTTAACACAACTTTTATACCAACAATTACAGTCCGTGTTTTATTTCCTATACTGTAGTAGAAGTTATCGACTTACCACTATAAGGCTTAGCTGGTACGTGATCTTTTGCAAGTAAGGCATATCGACACACTTCCGTGGCTTCCTTCTGCGACAGTTGACGCAAACAGCACAGAGCGGCACGGCGCACGATCAACTCGGGATGGGAGAGATCACGCTGTAAACAAAAATAAAATAATCGATATCGATGCAAAAATATCGATAGTCAACGTGGTAATTATAGGCGAAATAAATGTGATAGAAAGACAGTGGTATAAGAAAATTCTCTTATTGATATTTTATAAAAACGAAGTAAGAATCAAAGTCAATAACTCAATCCCATACGCATTTCCTATTACTTTTATTATTCCTTTCTTTTCGTCTTCTCGTTTTTCCCTTGCCCTTGTCGTAATCGCAGTGGGGTCGGTGCAACAGGTTTTTCTAAATATGTTACAGAAAGATTTGGTTTGTAGCATTTACGACCATCCTGCCTGTCTGACGTCAACCCCTCTTTTCTTCTTGTCTGTGGTTTAAAAATCACTTATTAAAAAAATGAGCACAAAGTAGAAGAGAGCGGGAATGACTTACACACATGTGAGGCACGAGCGTGTGCAGGTTGGTGCAGGCGGGCGCGAACATCTGCAGCTGCTGCAGGCAGCCTGTCGCCTCTGCGCGCGCGCCGCAGTAGAAGAGAGCGGGAATGACTTACACACATGTGAGGCACGAGCGTGTGCAGGTTGGTGCAGGCGGGCGCGAACATCTGCAGCTGCTGCAGGCAGCCTGTCGCCTCTGCGCGCGCGCCGCAGTAGAAGAGAGCGGGAATGACTTACACACATGTGAGGCACGAGCGTGTGCAGGTTGGTGCAGGCGGGCGCGAACATCTGCAGCTGCTGCAGGCAGCCTGTCGCCTCTGCGCGCGCGCCGCAGTAGAAGAGAGCGGGAATGACTTACACACATGTGAGGCACGAGCGTGTGCAGGTTGGTGCAGGCGGGCGCGAACATCTGCAGCTGCTGCAGGCAGCCTGTCGCCTCTGCGCGCGCGCCGCAGTAGAAGAGAGCGGGAATGACTTACACACATGTGAGGCACGAGCGTGTGCAGGTTGGTGCAGGCGGGCGCGAACATCTGCAGCTGCTGCAGGCAGCCTGTCGCCTCTGCGCGCGCGCCGCAGTAGAAGAGAGCGGGAATGACTTACACACATGTGAGGCACGAGCGTGTGCAGGTTGGTGCAGGCGGGCGCGAACATCTGCAGCTGCTGCAGGCAGCCTGTCGCCTCTGCGCGCGCGCCGCAGTAGAAGAGAGCGGGAATGACTTACACACATGTGAGGCACGAGCGTGTGCAGGTTGGTGCAGGCGGGCGCGAACATCTGCAGCTGCTGCAGGCAGCCTGTCGCCTCTGCGCGCGCGCCGCAGTAGAAGAGAGCGGGAATGACTTACACACATGTGAGGCACGAGCGTGTGCAGGTTGGTGCAGGCGGGCGCGAACATCTGCAGCTGCTGCAGGCAGCCTGTCGCCTCTGCGCGCGCGCCGCAGTAGAAGAGAGCGGGAATGACTTACACACATGTGAGGCACGAGCGTGTGCAGGTTGGTGCAGGCGGGCGCGAACATCTGCAGCTGCTGCAGGCAGCCTGTCGCCTCTGCGCGCGCGCCGCAGTAGAAGAGAGCGGGAATGACTTACACACATGTGAGGCACGAGCGTGTGCAGGTTGGTGCAGGCGGGCGCGAACATCTGCAGCTGCTGCAGGCAGCCTGTCGCCTCTGCGCGCGCGCCGCAGTAGAAGAGAGCGGGAATGACTTACACACATGTGAGGCACGAGCGTGTGCAGGTTGGTGCAGGCGGGCGCGAACATCTGCAGCTGCTGCAGGCAGCCTGTCGCCTCTGCGCGCGCGCCGCAGTAGAAGAGAGCGGGAATGACTTACACACATGTGAGGCACGAGCGTGTGCAGGTTGGTGCAGGCGGGCGCGAACATCTGCAGCTGCTGCAGGCAGCCTGTCGCCTCTGCGCGCGCGCCGCAGTAGAAGAGAGCGGGAATGACTTACACACATGTGAGGCACGAGCGTGTGCAGGTTGGTGCAGGCGGGCGCGAACATCTGCAGCTGCTGCAGGCAGCCTGTCGCCTCTGCGCGCGCGCCGCAGTAGAAGAGAGCGGGAATGACTTACACACATGTGAGGCACGAGCGTGTGCAGGTTGGTGCAGGCGGGCGCGAACATCTGCAGCTGCTGCAGGCAGCCTGTCGCCTCTGCGCGCGCGCCGCAGTAGAAGAGAGCGGGAATGACTTACACACATGTGAGGCACGAGCGTGTGCAGGTTGGTGCAGGCGGGCGCGAACATCTGCAGCTGCTGCAGGCAGCCTGTCGCCTCTGCGCGCGCGCCGCAGTAGAAGAGAGCGGGAATGACTTACACACATGTGAGGCACGAGCGTGTGCAGGTTGGTGCAGGCGGGCGCGAACATCTGCAGCTGCTGCAGGCAGCCTGTCGCCTCTGCGCGCGCGCCGCAGTAGAAGAGAGCGGGAATGACTTACACACATGTGAGGCACGAGCGTGTGCAGGTTGGTGCAGGCGGGCGCGAACATCTGCAGCTGCTGCAGGCAGCCTGTCGCCTCTGCGCGCGCGCCGCAGTAGAAGAGAGCGGGAATGACTTACACACATGTGAGGCACGAGCGTGTGCAGGTTGGTGCAGGCGGGCGCGAACATCTGCAGCTGCTGCAGGCAGCCTGTCGCCTCTGCGCGCGCGCCGCAGTAGAAGAGAGCGGGAATGACTTACACACATGTGAGGCACGAGCGTGTGCAGGTTGGTGCAGGCGGGCGCGAACATCTGCAGCTGCTGCAGGCAGCCTGTCGCCTCTGCGCGCGCGCCGCAGTAGAAGAGAGCGGGAATGACTTACACACATGTGAGGCACGAGCGTGTGCAGGTTGGTGCAGGCGGGCGCGAACATCTGCAGCTGCTGCAGGCAGCCTGTCGCCTCTGCGCGTGCGCCGAACCCGCCCGACTCGCACAACGCTGCGCACGCGCACACGAAACGACCCACTGCTACCACTGCACAAAAAACTGAGTGTTTAAAAAATTCCGTACACTAGATACACTCACTAACATACTTAAAAAAGCTAACCTAGAGATTTTATGGTTTGCTATCATTATGCAAATATAGATAATAATTGGCTGGTCTAGAGCTTAATAGATATGGCCCTAAAAAGTATCAATATATATCGTACTGTCATTTAAAATAGTATTTATACTGATAATGATATATCAAGAAAAATATCGAGACATCAGCTCTTTTGACATCTTATAATAATTAGCTTTTTTGACATCTTATCTACACTTATATAAATTAACTAGATGACCCGGTGAACTTCGTATCACCTACATAATATATTTGTGTAAAATGTGGTCAAAACTTAATACAAATGTTTTATTTACATTAAATGCAATTAAGTGAGGTACTGCGCCATTGCACGTGAGGTAGCCCGTCGCACATTTAATTGACTTCGACGACCTAAGTCAGGTCGTCTCCCACCTCCCTCCGGTTGGACAGTCCTGTCCCCGTCCCGTCCCCGTCCTGTCCCCGTCCTGTCCGCGTCCCGTCCCCGTCCTGTCCCCGTCCCGTCCCCGTCCCGTCCCGTCCCCGTCCCGTCCCCGTCCTGTCTCCGTCTTGTCCTGTCCCTGTCCTGTCCTGTCTCACTGTCCTGTCTCTCTGTCATGTCGCTCTGTCCTGTCTCACTGTCCTGTCTCACTGTCCTGTCTCACTGTCCTGTCTCACTGTCCTGTCTCACTATCCTGTCTCACTGGCCTGTCTCACTGTCCTGTCTCACTGTCCTGTCTCACTGTCCTGTCTCAATGTCCTGTCTCACTGTCCTGTCTCACTGTCCTGTCTCACTGTCCTGTCTCTCTGTCATGTCTCTATGTCCTGTTTCACTGTCCTCTCACTGTCCTGTCTCACTGTCCTGTCTCACTGTCCTGTCTCACTGTCCTGTCTCACTGTCCTGTCTCACTGTCCTGTCTCACTGTCCTGTCTCACTGTCCTGTCTCACTGTCCTGTCTCACTGTCCTGTCTCACTGTCCTGTCTCACTGTCCTGTCTCACTGTCCTGTCCCTGTCCAGTCTAGACGCTATACGACCCGTCATCACGGCAAGCTTCGCAACGACAACTCAACAACTACTAATAAATTAAAAATTAATTAAAAAAACATTGTCCAGCGGACAAAATTGTGAATCTAAACCATTCTCAGATCCCCTTGAACACACACAAAAAATTTCATCAAAATCGGTCCAGTCGTTTAAGAGAAGTTCAGTGACAGACACACTCACAGAAGAATTATATATATAAAGATATTATAAAGAGGAATTATTTATATGCTGGTGGGAGGATACTTGTATCCGACCGGATAGCGACCACCGTACACTGGTGCTAAAACCTGCCATAGTGGCCCACCTTGTGTGGGTCGCGTTCCAGGGTCAGCCAGTGTATATCCGGTTCTCCCCAGGGGGCTTGCCCCCTGATCCTAACCCTTTTCCCATCCCTGTTTCCTTCCCCTCCCCCTTGGCCCTTTGGCAGGCCGGCATAATCTTGCCGACCTACGATGGACAAATTGTTTATCGTTGGTCGACACTATTCTTGGATTGCGCTACACTTACCATCAGGTGTAGCGTAGTCACTTTGCCGAGCCAGGATAAAAAAAAAAAAAAAAAAAAAAAAAAAAAAAATATTTTTGTATGTAACGAATAACCTTAAAACTACTGGACCAATTTCAACAATTCTTTCACCTATAGAAACCTACATTATCTCTGATGAACATAGGGCGGAGCTGCGAGGAAAAGCTAGTAATAAATATGCTAGATCAATACATTGAAATAAACTATGTGATATCGATATTTTTTCACGAGTTGAAAAATAAGTCAATATCCCGGGCTTTTTTCATATTTACGAAACAAACTAAAGAAAGATAACGACTAATTGGCAGTTTTGCAAAAGACGTGTCAGACTTGTAAAATAATATTGTAAAGCATTTGAACAACATTGAAATGAATGTAACTCGACAGATACGTAGTAACAAGGACCTTGTAACTCCGGTCCGACGACAGTAATCAAAGCGGCGAGTAGACGGCCGATGGTGCGATGTAGATCTTCCAAGAAGGGTGGCGCGTTGAACAGAAGCTTTAGCGCCAAGTTGAGAGTCGACTCCACGTGACTGCGGAACATTGGACCTGACGCGTCCGCTAGCACTGACAGCGCGTGAAGGGACCACACCTGGAATTAAGGGTATTTATTAAAATAGCAATTTGTGTGGATTATTGTAAGTAAGGCATAAGTTGACTCGTGCGTATTATTCTTTTTACACAAATAGATCATCAGCAGATAGACTCGCTAATTAAGGTGTTCGCATTTATCTCAGTCCTTGGCAAAAGTTACACCGCGGTTCAGATACCATTTTGTTTCTTAGTCCTTGACAAAAGTTACACCGATATGATCAATATTATCGATTATTACAATCGATATCATCGATTGTAGTAATAAACGATTAATAAAATATATCAATTAGCGTGACATTTTGACAGCTTCCGTGGCGCAGCGGGCGAGTAGCCGGTTGTGAAGCGAGGGGCCGCGGGTTCGATCCCCGCACCGAGACAAATGTTTGTGTGGTCCACATTGATTTGTTTCGGGGTCTGGGTGTTGTGAGACCGAGAGTCTCTCGTAGTTCCTGATACCCACGACACAAGACTCGTATCTTACTGTGGGGTCAGGACTATGTATGTGACTGTTGGGTGTATTTATTTATTTATTATTTTTTTTTTTTTTTTTGATGTCCAGATTATGATAAGGTCCGGTACATAAACACTAACTGCTAGGAGGTGCTAAATGTGAGCCCACGTTTCAGTGTCACACGTTGTATATAAACAGTGTGTACCTGCAGATCCAACGCGGCGTGGTCCATCGCGTTGGCCCTGAGCAGCGGGAGCGCGGCGGCACCGGCGCCGGCGGCGGTGCCCCGCGCGCGCTGCACGGCGCCCAGCGCGGCGGCGGCGGCGGCGCGGGCGGGGCGGGTCGGCGCCGCGCGGGCCAGCGACAGCGCGCGCTCCGCCAGCGCCGCCGCCTCGGGGTCGGCCAGCGCGGCGCACAGCCGGCCCGTGCACGCCGCCGCGCCCGCGCGCACGCTCACCACGCTCGATGATAGACCGCCCTGCAGACAAACAGGCATCTCGTTTATATCACTAGCAAACCCGGACGCGCGTTGCTGTGGCTAACGTATATGGGGCATTTCACGTCAAGCGGACAACGAAAAAAAAGTGAGGTCGTGAATTTTGTTTATACTCTGGTCAGTTATACTTCTAGTAGACATGGATGTGTACACACAATTTTTTTTTCGTATGAAGCTTTATTACTGAGTTATGAGCTTTTAAAAATTTACTAAGTATGAAGTCATGAATTTTTGGATGCTTATTATCAGTATCAATTAATTAGTAAAAAAACTACAAAGTATTGTTTCTTATAGTTCAAAAGTGGAAGTTTTTAATTTTTTTGTCGAATTCTAAATTTAATTTTTTTTACGTATAGTAAACCGGAAGTGAAAATTTCAAATCGATATTTGAGTAACTTCGACATGTTTTTGACGTGATAACGTCTTATAATTCGATAGAGCTGGCTGCACGCACGAAAAAACATGACTCATGCGTCGTTACCTCGCTAGATGTCACGTTCCATTTAAGGCTTGAAGTGCAAGCGAGAGCGCGGAACGAGCGACAAAGAAGCACAATCGGCCTTTGCGTACGGCAGCGTTCGAGATTTAAAAAAATTAAAACATAAATATTAAATCTTCCACATATCACAACAACGTGTCTGAAATGACAGGTTAGACCAGCCATCCGTCAAAGGGAACATTTTCTCCTATATCAAACACATTGAGGCGGGCTTTTTAAAAACTAGATTTACGAAAAGGACATTGTTCGTCGTCCATACATAGTTGGCCTAAGAACCAAAAGGTAGGTGAATTTACTTTTTGGGTTTTAGATAATGTATATATTTGATTGAAACTATATTAAAACTACGGACACTTGAGAATTCCATATATTTTT
The DNA here is from genome assembly GCA_949126905.1 of Amorpha juglandis. NCBI lineage: Eukaryota > Metazoa > Arthropoda > Insecta > Lepidoptera > Sphingidae > Amorpha > Amorpha juglandis. The sequence continues at coordinate 8,073,069 of OX421387.1, read as the reverse complement.
ATATTTATAATTATATGGAATTAATTTATTTTTTATGGTTATAATTAGCCCAATAAATACTATCAAATATTAAACAAATGAAATTAAAATTTTCTTTTGAAAAATGCTACCATTCCATCAGTATTTTCTTTAGACGTTATCACGTTCAACTATCGTCAGTAAACCGACTTTACAAACAACCGATTTTTTTTTTTAATATTTTAACCTTGAATTAAAGCCTTAAATGTACTAATTATTCACCAAAAAAATTAAAATGGGACAGCCAATAGTTTAAGACTTAGAGCATATAGAGTGCATACACATAGCTATGAGCTCTTTCTGAGCAATCGCGTTTATGCTCAAATACTGCGCTATCAATATTTTATTCCTTTATTCTAACATGCAAAAATATAAAAATAAACGATTTCTTCAATTCTTCATAAAAAAAATTTAAAACGAGATCACAAAAAAAATTAAGACTTAGAGCGATTTCATTTATTGAGATTGAAACAGTATTCATTAAAATAGAGAGATTTGTATTGTAATTTTTACAATTTTGCGTTCGGCAGCGTTCGAGATTTAAAAAAATTAAAACATAAATATTAAATCTTCCACATATCACAACAACGTGTCTGAAATGACAGGTTAGACCAGCCATCCGTCAAAGGGAACATTTTCTCCTATATCAAACACATTGAAGCGGGCTTTTTAAAACTAGATTTACGAAAAGGACATTGTTCGTCGTCCATACATAGTTGGCCTAAGAACCAAAAGGTAGGTGAATTTACTTTTTGGGTTTTAGATAATGTATATATTTGATTGAAACAATATTAAAACTACGGACACTTGAGAATTCCGAAAAATAAATAAAATACTTTCGGATTTTGAGGTTATAATTAGGCCAATAAATACTATCAAATATTAAACAAATGAAATTAAAATTTTCTTTTGAAAAATGCTACCATTCCATCAGTATTTTCTTAAGACGTTATCACGTTCAACTATCGTCAGTAAACCGACTTTACAGACAACCGATTTTTTGGTGAATAATTAGTACATTTAAGGCTTTAATTCAAGGTTAAAATATTTAAAAAAAAACATGTCGAAGTTACTCAAATATCGATTTGAAATTTTCACTTCCGGTTTACTATACGTAAAAAAAATTAAATTTAGAATTCGACAAAAAAATTAAAAACTTCAACTTTTGAACTATAAGAAACAATACTTTGTAGTTTTTTTTACTAATTAATTGATACAGATAATAAGCATCCAAAAATTCATGACTTCATACTTAGTAAATTTTTAAAAGCTCATAACTCAGCAATAAAGCTTCATACGAAAAAAAAATTGTGTGTACACATCCATGTCTACTAGAAGTATAACTGACCAGAGTATAAACAAAATTCACGACCTCACTTTTTTTTCGTTGTCCGCTTGACGTGAAATGCCCCATATGTTAAATTATATTATAGTAAACCATTCTATACAACTCACAGATAATTATAATTCTTTAAAACAAATATGTAATTTTCAATAAAACAATATTGCGACTATAAATTGAGATATAAACTATCCTATCTCTCAAACTGGATCACACAGTTTGCAGAATTTAATTAAAATCGATTCAGTAATTTAAGAATTCATCTGACTGTTAGCTTAGATATTTCAAACTATTCAACTGATTTTAACGCAGTTTTCAGCGATAGATAAAGTGATTCATGAGGAATATGTACATATGAGTTTATATGTATATCACGCTATGACCCATGGGAGCAGGACAGTAACATGCAAGTGAAACTGCGGATGACAGCTAATTAAACATAGTACTCACAAGTATGAGATCGGTAGCGATATTTTTGACCGGCTCCTGTCCGAGCGAGCTCTTATGTTCGGCGAGAGTGCGCAGCGCCAACAGTAATGCAGTGTACACGTTCACTTGTATCGCTTCCTGTCGACTACCTTTCGACATCTTGATACACTCCGCGAAGTGCTCTAGCATTTGTTGTCTGAAAATAACAAAAGTTAAATAATAATAAGAATTTAAGTGTGAATGTCTCAGCAGTGGAGTTATGTTGCGTTTCGATACAACTGCTGTCCTGAGGCTGTTCGGGTCAGGTAAAAGTGACAATTGATAGTAGATTGTAAGATATTGGGTTTTTCTACCACAAAATGCTCAATATCAGCTAGTAGTCGGGTATTGCTGGCGTTAGTGAGTGTGGATGAAAATTGAGTGTATTAATAAGTTTCATAGCCAAGCTCAAACAGAGTTAGCAGTGCGGAATTATAAAAAAAAACGGATCAAGATTTCACACTGTAGACAGTTTTGCCTACAGCATGGATGGACAGGTTCAACCGGGTTGTTGCCACTGTTTCACAAATCAACGTGAAGTAGCTATCTGGATACCGAAATTCCTCCCTCTCCTCTTATTTATTTATTTATTTATTAAAACTTTGTACACAAGGTATACAGGCGGACTATAATGCCTTAGGCATTTTTTCCTAGTCGACCTTAGGGAAATCATGACTGAGGCAGGTGCATAATAAAATAAATAAAAGTGTAAATATACTAAATAAATATTTAACTAAATCTCTCCCTCTTCCCAATCCTTTACCTTTAAGGTGGGCAACGCATCCATGATTCCTCAAGTGGTGTCGTTGTCCATGGCCGGTGGTGAACACTTACCATCAGACGACCCCCCGTGTGTACCTGTGCTTGTTGGCGGCGCGTGCGAATATCTGCGGGAATAGCGTGACCGCGGCGTCGATGACGGCAACCCCGAGAGGAGGCGCGCCCGTGCTGCCGCGGTACAGGCAGCACGGGTCGTGCTCCAGTGCCGACGAACCGCTCGCGCTTAACGGAGATATAAGCTGCAACAAAACGTTTATTAGAGGTTCTTGCGGGAAATGCATAATAATACGAAGCCATAAACTAAAAAGAAGAAGAAGACTGCCGATAGAGTTTTGGCGGGAATTCTAACAGTGCAGTTCATCGCTTATTTTAATTTATTTCATATACTAGTTTAAACTTGTGTTTATTGTACAAAAGTGGTGTGGATTTGTACAATAAACATTGACGGTGATACGAGTTGTGTTTGTTGTATAAAAGTGGTGTGGATTTGTACAATAAACATTGACGGTGATGAACAGTGTATGGAAACATTGAAATAAGTGAATTAAGCATCGTACTGAAAGGAGTTAACACCAAGACTCCGACAAGACCTTGAAAATGTCCACACCGAATATCATCGTTCTTGGAAATGCATGAGATTAAATTATGCTTGTCATTGGCGAAATGCATAATATTGCGAAGCCATAAATAAAAAAACAAACATTTATTATGTTCTATTGATATTATTCGAGGACGTGAGTTTTTTGGCGGGAATTCTGACAGTGCCGTTCATCGCTTATTTTCATTTATTTCGTAAACTAGTTTAGAGTTGTGTTTGTTGTATAAATGTGGTGTGGATTTGTTCAATAAACATTGACGGTGATGAACAGTGTATGGAAACATTAAAATAAGTGAATTAAGAATAGTACTGAAAGGAGTTAACACCAAAACTCCGACAAGACCTTGAAATCGACCGCACCCGTGTTGCATCGTTCTTGTAAAAATAACTTGAGAATTAATTATACTTGACACTGGCTAAATGCATAATACTGCGAAAGCCATAAATAAAAAGAAGAAAACGTTTATTAGAGGTTTTTGGCGGGAATTCTGACAGTGCAGTACATCGCTTATTTTAATTCATTTCATAAACTAGTTTACGAGTTGTGTTTGTTGTATAAAAGTGGTGTGGATTTGTACAATAAACATTGACGGTGATGAACAGTGTATGGAAACATTGAAATAAGTGAATTAAACGTCGTTCTGGAAAGAATTCACACCAAAACTCAAAGACCTTGTAAATATCCACACCGAATTTCATCGTTCTTGGGAATGCTTGAGAATAAATTATACTTGTCATTGAAGAAATGCATAATAATGCGAAGACATAAATAAAAAAAACGTTTATTATGTTCTATTGATGTTATTCGAAGTTGCGAGATTGTGTCTAACTTTAGGTACGTATACATGTGTACGTATTGTGTAAGTATATGTAAGTAGGTACGAGGTCTTAAAGTGGCTTGAAGTTAGTCGATATATTCCAAATAATATGTAACATAGTTACCTGTTCTTCAATATCGGCATGATCGGTATCGTATATCCACCCTTCTTCTCCCAATAAAATTGTGTCACGGGGATGCATAGCATGTCGTAACATTCCTGTAACGAAAACCGGTGATAATTACTTTCTTGGCTCTCTAGTTATTTATTATGATAACCATAACTTAGCACATTATAAAAATGATTTCGTAATGGAAGTTTAATATCTATAAGGTAGTGTTTTTGTAGAGTGCGCGGTAGTTTGGGATTTTCGTGTATTTTAGGGGATTTCGGTGTACGGGTGTTTCAGCCGTAAGTAGTCACAGTGGTAGAGAGACTATCCCGCCCACACACCCGCCACTGTAACTCCTGTGCACCAGGATCAACAGTGGCACGCATTTTTGTCGACACCGAGCAGTGAAGCTCGGCGAGTCTCTGGGAATGCGTAAATGTCTTTGTCCAGAAGCCAGATGTAAAGCACCACGGGTGTCATTAAGTGGGTCCTATCACGCGAGCTGTTAGTGACGGGAGCTGGTGGTGTGGTGGTGTGGTGACTGACCGGTGTGCGTGTTGGCTCCAGCGGGGTCGGCGGGGTCTGCGGCGCCGGCCAGCTCGGCGGCCAGCAGGCGGAGCAGCGGCGGCGCGGGCGCGGCGGGTGCTGCGCCCCCGAGCGCGCCGCACGCCAGGTACAGCCGCAGCCGCACCAGCGCCGCCGGGGCCTTCAGCGCTCCGCCGTAACTGCGCACTACGCTGCTCACGCTGAACGATAAACATTCAATATAATCTACAGTGGACCACCGGTAATCCGGCCCCTATCTAATCCGGCGCCCCCTGTAATCCGACATGCATATAATGCAGACTGACGAAGGGATGAAACTCTCCTCTTCGTCGGAGGTCCGTAAAAAGAACAAGCAGTAAATGTACAGAGAACTATATTACAAGGCTATTAACTCGGTATGGTTTTGCTCGCGGCTCCGCCCGAATTTCCGGTTAAAAAGTAGCCCATGGCAAAGTAGTGTACCAAATTTCATCCATACCCGCCGTCAAGGCATGATTGATTAACAAATTTTCAAACTCACGAACAGACAAACATACAAACTTTCTCATTTATAATATTACTTCCTAAGTAAAATAGTAGGAACTAGGATAGTAGTAAGTAGGATAATAGGAACTAGGATAGTGAGAACTAGGATAGTGGAAACTAGGATAATGAGAACTAGGATAGTGAGAACTAGGACAGTGGTAACTAGGATAGTAGGAACTAGGGTAACAGGACGTAGAACAACTTACTTGGTAAGAACCGCGATAGCCCCGTCAATTGGCTGCGCCAATCGTTTAGCGGTATCGTCACTGTTCACCAGCGATGGACAATGAATCAACAGACTGTGTAATGCTGACAGAGCCCCGGCACGACCTTCCAATGTCACCTAAAAATAAATATTTTCCACCTCTTTTTTATAGTACAATACGAGCATAATAACTTGGCCGGGCTAATATTTGTAAATTTATTTATTTATTTTTATATAAAATTTCATTGAGATTCACATCTAGCGAAACAGAAATAAATGAAACTTGTACATATAAGCATTTGCAATTAGCGGTCTAATAAGACGAATAAGAGAAAAACGAAGCGGAGATTGAGTAATAACTCAATCTCTTACAACTACTCCCTCCCTGTGCCAGCCAAGTTATTTTACGCGTATTTTATATTGGGTTCATTATAGACTACAGCTATATATCTACACTATAATATATTTAGCATCAGCGATAGGAGGCATGTTCGTTTATTGCTAAGCTCGATACAGTGAAGCATCATTTTTGCACTACCCTCAATTTAGGTGCGCATATCGCCGATCGCCAATACCAAAAGTTTCAAGTACTGTAACCAGTACTTGAAACTACCAGTTAAGCTAATTACAAGAAGTAATCATACAGTTCGACATGATTTTAGTGACTGTCGAAATTTACTCTAGTCTCGATGGTCAAAATTGTAATTTATTCGTTCTGTACTTTTTTATCAGCCCAAATAATTAAACGAGTAAGTCGCTGACAGGTTAATGGTAAGTTGCGATAAACAGCATAATGTTGAGTCTAAAAACGCCCTGTATTTTCACTGGCTTCAATATCCTTCAAACCGTAATATAACAGTGCTTGCACACTGCTGGTCGGCTGGTGAAATAGACAAAATGTAATTGCTACAAAGGGTTACCAACCCCGACGGCCTCTAGCATACGAACGACCTACCTACTACCAGGTATTATTACTTATGGTAATAGACAATTGCCAAAGACAATAAAGATATCGACTATTAAACATGTTATATGAGTTTTGGCGGGAATTCTGACAGTGCAGTTCATCGCTTATTTTAATTTATTTCATAAACTGGTTTAAAGTTGTGTTTGTTGTATAAAAGTGGTGTGGATTTGTTCAATAAACATTAACGGTGATGAACAGTGTATGGAAACATTGAAATAAGTGAATTAAGCATCGTACTGAAAGGAGTTAACGCCAAAACTCCGACAAGACCTTGAAATCGACCGCACCCGTGTTTCATCGTTCTTGTAAAAATAACTTGTGAATAAAATATTATACTTGACACTGGCTAAATGCATAATACTGCGAAAGCCATAAATAAAAAAAAAAAAAAAGAAGAAAACATGTTATATAATTTAAAATTGTCATTGGGGTTGTAGCTAGAATCTAACCTGCCAAGTAAACGCGTCGCCTCTGGATTTCTCAGATTCCAACTCCTTAGCAGACCTAGGGAAGCTGTTTCTCCATAGTAATAGCATTCGAGGCAGAAGTCCACGGACCACGGGCACACCTGAAAGCATGTTAGTAATAGGTTAAAAAAATTATCTAAATAATAATGGCTATTGGAATCTCAGGTGACCAACCGCAGGAAGCAACTGTTTTGCCATGTTAAAAGCTACATACCTTCTACTAAGATATCACCACTCAACCAGTATAAATTGACCTCACGTAACGTACAAATAGCACCGACAATTACCATCCAGGGATGGTCCTTAAAGCGGACCGTCTTGAGCTCTGACTATAGCACTGTTTTACCATGTTAAAAACTACATACCTTCTACTAATATATCATCATTAACCAGTATAAATTGACCTCACCTAACGTACAAATAGCACCGACGATGAGCCATCCAGGGATGGTCCTTAAAGTGGTCCGTCTTGAGCTCTGATTATAGCACTGTTTTACCATGTTAAAAACTACATAGCTTCTACTAATATATCATCATTAACCAGTACAAATTGACCTCACCTAACGTACAAATAGCACCGACGATTAACCATCCAGCGTTGGTCCTAGCAGCAGTCAGTCTGCTGCTCTGCCCCGCTGAACGTAGCAACTGTTCCGCCGCGTTGAAAGCTATCTTGCCTCGACCGTGCGGTACACCGAGTGGAGAGAGTTGTACCGCGCCGAGAATAGCTGCTAAAGCTGCTGAGTAGCCTGAATAACAAAAAAAAAATTATAGCAGCGCCCGACAATGGAGCTAGGGACACCTGATGGCAAGTGAGTCTCCACCGCCCATTAATATTTACAATACCCCAGCAATCATGGATGCGTTTTTTTTTAAATCCTGGCTCGGCAAAGTGACTACGCTACACATGATGGTAAGTGTGGCGCAATCCAAGAATAGTGTCGACCAATGATAAATAATGTGTCCATCGTAGGTCGGCAAGATCATACCGGCTTGTCAAAGGGCCAAGGGGGAGGGAAAGTAAAAGGGTTGGGATCAGGGGGCAAGCCCCCGGGGGAAAACTGGATATACACTGGCTGACCCTGGAACGCGACCCACACAAGGTGGGCCACTATGGCAGGTTTTAGCACCAGTGTACGGTGGTCGCGATCCGGTCGGATACAAGTATCCTCCCACCAGCAATACAAGTATATCTTTAATTGCGTTGCCGGTAATTAAGGATTTGGAAAAGGGAGGAGGATTTGGGGCTGGTTTGGAACCTACGACTTTCGTCTCGACAGTCCATACCACTCCCCGCTGAGCTATCGCTACGTGTTTATATATAAAAATGACACAATTACATATACAATGACACCGAGTCTAAATAAGCTAAGCTGATGGGAGGATACTTGTATCCGACTGGATAGCGACCACCGTACACTGGTGCTAAAACCTGTCATAGTGGCCCACCTTGTGTGGGTCGCGTTCCAGGGTCAGCCGGTGTATATCCGGTTCTCCCCAGGGGGCTTGCCCCGTGATCCTAACCCTTTTCCCATCCCTTTTTCCTTCCCCTCCCCATTGGCCCTTTGCAGGCCGGCATGACCTTGCCGACCTACGATGGACATATTGTTTATCGTTGGTCGATACTATTCTTGGATTGCGCTACACTTACCATCAGGTGTAGCGTAGTCACTGTGCCGAGCCAGGATAAAAAAAAAAAAATGTTTCAGTTGAGAGCAACGCAGTGGTCACCTGAGATGTGGTGCGGCGTGGGCCTGGCAGCGTCGAGCGCGTCCAGACAGCGGTCGAGCAGCGGCGTCAGTAGCGACGGCAGCGCCACGCACAGCGCGCGCGCGCACCACGCCGCGGACAGACGCGCCGCCACGCACGGGTGCTCCAACACCTGACACGATGCCAATAACCAATAAGAAGGAGTTTTGGCGGGAATTCTGACTGTGCAGTTCGTCGCTTATTTTAATTTATTTCATAAACTAGTTTACGAGTTGTGTTTGTTGTATAAAAGTGGTGTGGATTTGTTCAATAAACATTGACGGTGAAGAAAAGTGTATGGAAACATTGAAATAAGTGAATTAGGGCCGGCGCTCATAGACGGCATGGCACGGCATGGCATGGCAAAGGATTTTATTACTAATCAAGTTATTTTGAATCTTATTGCCACGAGTTTAGAATTCACGTTACTTTATTTCAATACCACAGTGCCGCGACGTGCCGCGACGTGCCGCGGGATGCTGTGGCATGACGCGACGCGCCGCGGGATGCTCCGGCCAGACGTGTCATGCCGTTTCATTCCACGGATTGCCGCGGTGCGCGAGAGAGAGAGAGTGGCTGGGCATTCAGCAGGATGCCACGGCATGCCACGGGACGCCGCGGGATGCCGCAGCATGACCTGCCGTGCCATGCCGTGCCATGCCGTCAATGAGCGCCGGCCCTTAAGAATCGTACTGAAAGGAGTTAACACCAAAACTCCGGCAAGACCTTGAAATCGACCGCACCCGTGTTTCATCCCTCTTGTAAAAATAACTAGAGAATAAATAATACTTGACACTGGTAAAATGCATAATAATGAGAAAGCCATAAATAAATAAAAACTTGAGAGGTGTCAAGGGACACCCGGATGGAACGAAGTTCCTTTCGATTAGTTAGTGAAGGAATTGTAATAAAATTTTATTTTTTTTTAGTTATAATAATATTTTTTTTATTATTAACAAATATAATGTTATATAAACTTAATCAGTAGGCTCAATTTTCGTAATAATATTATTTACAAAAAAACCTGTATACACTCAACAAAAATAATCGTCGCGACACCACACTGTTCAATGCGAAATAGAAATGAAATACACCGGTTGCTACGTCGCCCAGCCCGTAAATCGTGTTCGATATTCAAAAAAAATCAAATGCAAATTTCGAACCGCGTCTACATTTCTAAATGTCAAGTTTCACACCCGTCTGGATGGGATTAAGTCCTTTTACTTTTATTAACGGAATTTCGACTTTAACTTTGTGTAATAGATATCAAATTATTTAAACAAATGTCATAAGTTTCACACCCGTCTGGATGGGATTATATCCTTTTACTTGTATTAACGGAATTTCGACTTTAACTTTGTGTGCTAGATATCAAATTAAGTTATTACTTTAAAAAAGTGTTGTGACAACTTTTCGTGAGATTTTTTTCCGTCTAGCCCCTTTTCACAACGATAAGCGATAAGGAACTTCGTTCCAAAAAGAAGAAGAATCCTAACTTGACATTGGCAAAATGTTTAAATAGAATTGCCATACCAAAAAATAAAATAAACCAATAAGAACTCAACCCACATCAAGTGAAAATTTTATAATTAATTTTATTTTATAATGTTCTCAAGAAATACGAAATGTAATCTACTGAAAATTAATGAAATTAGCAAAATAAAATCTATATCCCAATTATCACTTGATGTGGATTGAAACGTTATTGCGTATTTGAATACATAATATATTCTAGACTCCACACTCCACACTTCATACTCCATACTTCAATTGTTTATAACTTATTTTATTTTGGGTAGGTTTTGGGTAACATTAATAATTGATGAATTATGTTATTGAGCAACCGGTATCTTTCTAAGTGTTTGTTTCAGTGCGTAACATGTATTTTTGATTCTCAGTACATAGTGAAATAATGGGGTTGAAGTAAATCGACGACACTCGTTAAATCAGTAACCAATATTTTTCACTCTATACAGGGTCAATTTTAAAACACCAGCAACCTCGCAGGACCAGATAGCTGACCCCATACGGAACAACTTTTGTTCTACGAGTTTGGATATAACTCAATATATTAAAAAAAAAATGATTTTACAAGTTTTCGTTGTGTAGTGTTTTTCTTCGTAGACTGCGGTGCGGCGCGGCGTGCGCGCACGACATCAAAGGCGGCGGTCAGCTGCTCGGGCGGTCAAGGTCAAAGGCACTAGCCCGATTCCCCACGCTTCGGGTCGATCGGTCGGGTTTGTTTACGTAATCTGCGATGCGCTCAGTGTTGTAACAGTCAAGACGGAAATTAAATGAATACTTATTTTTGTATGAAAATAAAATCTAACAAATTATCAAAAGTCGTAGAACAAAAGTAGTAGCTTATAACCTTAGGAATCTAGTCCTGCGAAGTTGTTGTTATTTTAAAAATAGCCCTGTATATCTTCCATGCCCAACTGAGCTAAATTACTAGCCATACAAATAAGCTCACTTCAAAAAAACTATAAACAATATTCTTAAATTTAATAAATAGTTTATCTCCAACATACCGTAAAAATAGCGTCGATCATATTCAAAGACGTGTCAGACACGAGATTCTGTACTGAGGTGCCGAGTTGTAATGCCAGTTCACCGGCTTCCATCAACGCACACACCAGCAAATGTTGGCTGAACAACGTCTCCTGTTAGAATAAAATGATAAATATTTATTTTTGTTTATAGCGAGTTTTTTTTTAAGTACCAGTTTGACATACGCTTACAGGATACTGTTAGCCTGATAATTTTCTATTTAGCCGTATTATTATTATTATCTGATGTTTTGGGTTATTCAATAATAATATACTTTTTTATGTAATAAAGGAATATATATTACAGAGAACATGGCAAGAAAAACATTAAACGGGTGACAACAACAAGGATACAAAACAGAGAACTAAAGAATAGTGTTTCCATATTTAAAAATATTCAAACTATAAACACTTTGTGGCCAGCATTAAATTTTCTATAAAGTTTATATTATTTCAATATGATGTAACATTTACTTGGAAATTGTAAAATCAGCCCTATGTTTTTTTATTTTTTATTGCCCAAAACTATAGTCAATAATAATAATGTCAAATCACCTGGTTACAATCCTTAGCATTTTCCGGATTAAAGTCGATGCTGTTCATTTGCTTTATCACGATTTGTATGATCTCCCGACACGCCGAAGCTTGTGCTTTCTCGCCCAGCATTTTGCCGAGTGTGTTGCGTAGAATGTAGTTAATACATTTTCTGTAACAAATATTGCAGTGAATTACAACAGTTGGGTAACTGACACGATTAAACAGTGCAATTTCTTGAATCCTTAGGACACTAAGAGCGTTTTAAAAACTGTGCTTGGTAAAATCCAGAGGTTTTCTGTATTATAGGTATTAGAAACTATATGAGTCCTCGGCCCTGCAGTTCGTCAAACATTTTCAGATCACACAAATTAACATCACCACTATCACAAAGAAAACAGGCATGAAGTGACAGCTGGCTTTTGGGTTTTGTTTGGTGAGTGAGATATCCGGAGACCCTAATTCCCCTACGCTTCCCAATCCCCATTCCTTTTAGTTATTATCCTTTGATTCTTCTGGTGTCGTGGATGTTCATGAGCTGTGAACACCACTTATCATCAGGTCTCTCACTAGTTAGTTTGCCGGCTTATGGGAAAAAAAAATCTGTCCGCTTTAGTAATCGCATCCAGCTTTCGCCAATTAATTAGTTTTTTTTTATAGCTTAGGCCGGCAAACGGGCAAGTGGGTCACCTGATGGTAAGTGATCTCCACCGCCCATGTACGCCCACCACCAGAAAAATCGTGGGCGCGTTGCCGACCTTAAAGGAAAGGGATAATTAGGGATTGGGAAGGGAAAGAGGATTTGGGCTTCCGGATATCTCACTCACCGTACGAAACGCAGAAGCAAGCCGCTACTTTACGACGGTTTGCTGTGAGACAGTGGTAACGACCCGGTCGAACCAGCCCATTCATGCTGTAGACAAAACTGTCTACAGCGTGGCTCTACCACTTAAATTGTGCCATCTTAAGTTTAAGCCCTCTATAAATCTAGTTACTGCTATATTGTTACCTACCTAGAATAAACAGCATCGACGTGCGAGCTGGCCGCCTTAGGATTGGCGACCAAGTCCAACACGTGGTTCAGGAACGTGGTCATGTTGCGTTCCAACCACACACCACCCATGTTCTGTACGAACACTACGTAAGCCTGAGGGAAGTATACATTTATGAACACTCTGTATACATTTTGGCTCGAAGGACCAAAATTCGGCCATATTGAACATAATACTTAGTAGATTATAATTCTAAAAAGGGTACTGGATCTACCAGACTAGCTTATTGGCTAGCTTGGCGTGGTTTAGTAGAAACATCGATAGGAGAAATATAGCTAGATGATTACTGAAGGCGTGCATCGTCGAGAGAAATATTACTTATTTATTATTTTACAAACATGGGTACAGTATTTAGTGGTTCATTTAAACTATTAAAGTTTAGGTACATATTTATTACGAGTATTGTTTTTATTACTCAAGTAGAAAGTCAATAATGTAGCCCGCCAGATTATCACCTCGGCATATAGACTTCCCCAATGCCACAGTATAGCCAAGCCGCCGTTAAATAACTAGATTAGTACAAGAGGTTATAAAATAACCATATCGACTTGCGTAATAAACATCGTTATTACGATAGATGACAACTTTAAAAGCCGAATTTTAAAAGTCTTACGATTGACTTAAAATTTGGGTTTGCAGTTAGCGATAGAGAATAAATGGTTGAGCCACGGACAATTATTAATAATTGATGAACTTTAGGCTATCAGAAACAACTGTTGGGCATAAACCATTCCTAATGTTTTAAAAAAAGTTATCGATAAGTAAAAATATCGATGTAGTACGAAAGAATATATCGATAATGTATTTACTCACATGCGTCACACAAACTCGTACTTCCCGGTTCACTCCTGAACCAGTTTTGATAATCTCTCCTTTGAGGAACGAAGTGCCACCTCTAAGGAAAGCGCCCATAAGTAGATTCAAAGCTTCGTCCAATGAAACCACGTTCTTTTGTGAGTCTTTTTTGTTTTGTTGAACTGTGAAATAAAATATAGAATTTTTGGGTATTTAGCGTAAGTCACAGGTAGTCTGTCTGTATGACCGTGACAGAAACCGTATAAACGAGACAGAAAGTGCTAGCCTATAATACAATATCTTAACAATAGCATTTGTCAGCTACAGTCCTATACTGGCTCAAGGCGTAGGAACGAAGTTTTCTGGGGTAGATTTTAAATTACTGTTCTCGGTTACTGGAAATAGAGGTAAATAAATACATCAGAGAAGAGTAGTCTAGGTCCCTCCCAATGAGGTTTGATCAAGGAGTATATTTTTAGAGTACTGACCTATTAATACAATTTAGGACCAATTAAGGATTCCTAGTATATTTGTGAAATTTTGCATACCTGATTGACCTCCCATTTTCATCTTGTTATTCATATTAGTCGCGTCTCCAGCTTGTGTTGTCGCTATTAACGCTCCCAAAAGTTCAGCAATAGCACATCTGTTGCATAAAATATTAGACTACTATAATATCATTGACATTCTTACTGCTGTATATTATTTATATAATGTATTAATGCCATGAATTGATTTTTTTGAATTGAACACGTAATGCCGCGGGGCCTGCTGTGCCCATGCCCAGATATAAATAATAATAATACATAAATACACCCAACAGTCACATACATAGTCCTGACCCCACAGTAAGATACGAGTCTTGTGTCGTGGGTATCAGGAACCAAGAGAGACTTTCGGTCTCACAACACCCAGACACCGAACCATATATTTGTGGATCACACAAACATTGTCTCGGTGCGGGAATCGAACCCGCGACCTATCGCTTCACAGCCGGATACTCGCCCGCTGCGCCACGACGGCTGTCCAAGAACAATACCTCAAGGTGTAGTCACTAGGATGGGCGGCTCTCAAGCACGCAGCAGCAATGGCGTCAAGATCGGCTGGTGTCAGCTTCATCAGCGGCAGGATGTTGCGAAGAGCATGGGCAGATGCCGCGCGTACTGGAGCGGCCCGGTCTGATAGTAAAGCGGCCCGAGCTGCTCGGTACACTTCACGTACTGCCGCAGGGGCTGCTGTGCCCATACCCACCCAGATCTAAGGGTCAAATGTACAGTACCTCAAGGTGTAGTCACTAGGATGGGCGGCTCTCAAGCACGCAGCAGCAATGGCGTCAAGATCGGCTGGGGTCAGCTTCATCAGCGGTAAGATGTTGCGAAGAGCATGGGCAGATGCCGCGCGTACTGGAGCGGCCCGGTCTGATAGTAAAGCGGCGCGAGCAGCTCGGTACACTTCACGTACTGCCGCAGGGGCTGCTGTGCCCATACCCACCCAGATCTAAGGGTCAAATGTACAGTACCTCAAGGTGTAGTCACTAGGATGGGCGGCTCTCAAGCACGCAGCAGCAATGGCGTCAAGATCGGCTGGGGTCAGCTTCATCAGCGGTAAGATGTTGCGAAGAGCATGGGCAGATGCCGCGCGTACTGGAGCGGCCCGGTCTGATAGTAAAGCGGCGCGAGCAGCTCGGTACACTTCACGTACTGCCGCAGGGGCTGCTGTGCCCATACCCACCCAGATCTAAGGGTCAAATGTACAGTACCTCAAGGTGTAGTCACTAGGATGGGCGGCTCTCAAGCACGCAGCAGCAATGGCGTCAAGATCGGCTGGGGTCAGCTTCATCAGCGGTAAGATGTTGCGAAGAGCATGGGCAGATGCCGCGCGTACTGGAGCGGCCCGGTCTGATAGTAAAGCGGCGCGAGCAGCTCGGTACACTTCACGTACTGCCGCAGGGGCTGCTGTGCCCATACCCACCCAGATCTAAGGGTCAAATGTACAGTACCTCAAGGTGTAGTCACTAGGATGGGCGGCTCTCAAGCACGCAGCAGCAATGGCGTCAAGATCGGCTGGGGTCAGCTTCATCAGCGGTAAGATGTTGCGAAGAGCATGGGCAGATGCCGCGCGTACTGGAGCGGCCCGGTCTGATAGTAAAGCGGCGCGAGCAGCTCGGTACACTTCACGTACTGCTGCAGGGGCTGCTGTGCCCATACCCACCCAGATCTAAGGGTCTAATGTACAGTACCTCAAGGTGTAGTCGCTAGGATGGGCGGCTCTCAAACACGCAGCAGCAATGGCGTCAAGATCGGCTGGTGTGAGCTTCATCAGCGGCAAGATGTTGCGAAGAGCATGGGCAGATGCCGCGCGTACTGGAGCGGCCCGGTCAGACAGTAAAGCGGCGCGAGCAGCTCGGTACACTTCACGTACTGCTGCAGGGGCTGCTGTGCCCATACCCACGCAGATCTAAAGGATTTAGGTTATACTACTAGTAATGTTACAAAACCTGTGAAAGTTTGGATGTTCGTGGTTTTTTTTATTGTCTTGATAGGCAAACGAGCAAGCCGCCCGTCTGATGGTAATCGATCATCGATGCTCAGGAACATCGACAATGCCAGGGGTACAGCTAAGTCGGTACATACCATATAAAATAAAATAAAATAAATACCGCTGAAGGAATACTCAATTGAATTTAGGTGTTTGTTAGTCAAACACGCCTTAACAGCTGTACGGTTTTAGGTGAAATTTGACACCCAGGTAGACCATAACCCAGTTTAGGACATAGGCTTTTTGTCCCAGAATGAGTCTCAGAATATGAAAAAGGTATTTCAATGTTTAACAAATAACAGGTTAGGTACTGTTTGCGCTTGAATGATTTAAGTATGCGAGCGCCATCTATAAACCGATACCGAAATAAACAAAGTAGGTACATACAAAGTCGATCATGGTATGTTAGAGTATTTCCCCCTTTTTATACACGGTGCTTTATATACACCTTGATTTTAGTTGTATTATTTATATTTAAAATGTTAATATTGTCATATTAAGGTATGTCTGGAAGAAATCGCCGCTTGCGATAAGACCGCCCGTGGTATCACTCTTACTGTACTTTTATGTTACTTCATTTGGTATGCAATAAAGAATATTCTATCTGTTATTATGGATAAGTACCTGGGCGACCGAGCTCTGCTCGGGGGAATTTTTTTTTTCGTTTTCTAATAATGAAACCTAGCTAGATCGATTTATCGCCCGCGAAACCCCTTATATACCTACTAAATTTCATGAAAATCGTTGGAGCCGATTTCGAGATTCCAATTATATATATATATACAAGAATTGCTCATTTAAAGATATAAGATACTATGTCTATGCCAATTACGTTATATCGTTTCGTTTTACAACACAGGCATTGTGACCGTTATGTCGCGTAAAACCAGGTAACCATTACAAAAACATCAATTACTGTTTAGGTGAACAAAATACATTCGCATTTGGAATGCAACGATAAAAAAGGTATCGGTTTAAATGAACACTTATCATAATGTATTCAGCACGAACCAACTCCATACTTTAAATATGTTGATAAAAAATTATGTTTGTGTTACGATAACCTGCGGGTGTCTGTAATATGCAAAAAATGCTGCAAAATCGAAATATATAAGTTTAATCTGCGGTAAGGATCGAATCACGAGAAAAGGATGCACGGCATATCGTGTTACGTCGCAAAAGAGGTCTTACCTTTACTCATACACATTGGCTGAGACCTCTTCCCGAATGTCTAACCGACACCCGTTGCGTTAAAATGACGAATATACCGACGACAGGCAAGACAAGACACCTCTCTACACTGTCGTGTTTGGCAACTCAATATCGATCTATAGATATTTGACAGTCGAATAATTACAAAATTACCTTCTCAAGAGTGTTCATAATCTCTAGTCGTGTTTGTGACTCGGCACTTTTGAGCGACCTGATTAGGGTTGTCACTGTCTCTTCATAGGACCTTCCCATCATTCTGCCGAGTTTCTCATACATACCGCCAAGGCAGCATATAGCAGCCCTAGAAAAGATAAGTTATATAACATAGTATGTAAGTAAGCATACCATACGAGACGCGAAAAAAATTAAGCCGACTTGAAGTTAGTCACAGGCCACAACGCGGCTATTATTTTTCGGTTGACAGACCATGGAGAGGTCGTGATAATGACTGAATGTGATGCCACGGTGATCCGGCCGCCAAATTATTTATTGCTTATTATAATACTCAGACCGTCCTACCCTAAGAGCACGTGGGACACTAACCCAGAGGCCCTGGCTGATGGGGCTCCCCATTTATGCAACGCAATTACTGTATTTCTAATCCCAAAAGTTACATTTAAGAGATTGAAACATACAAATCAGTACAATGAAAGTAGTAAAAGTGCATATGGAAGGAGTGAGGCTCTTTGGCAATTGCTTTCTAAAAGAGCCCCAAACTCAAGGTACCTAAGGACTTCATTATGGTGTTAGGGCCTTAACTACACTAATGGCACCCCAATTATTTTCGTATTTCTAATTCACAAAATGCCTAAGAATCTGCAAGCATATTTTTACATTCTGTTTTATTATTTTATTATTCCATTATATCTATATCCCCGCCATATGCCGTGGTCGTCCGCGTTACTACTTAGACGCTTTCATTTCACGTCGAACTCATAATTACTATTTTATTACCGTTCAAAATTAGGTATCCGGATGCATTTCATATTTCCGATAGCATCCGAGGATTGCCGAGGCATCAAGTTAAACTACGTTCACCTATACATTCTTCACATAAACAGATGAATCAACTAACAATTTCCTCTCATAAAAATCATTAATGCCAATTCATAAACTGATTCATGTTACTTACAATCTAGTCGGTAGATACGAAGGAGAATCATCCTTCACTTTGATGATGTCATTACATTTGTTCACTGTGTCAAACAGTAGGAATGTGTCCCCAACTGAGAACAGAGTGGCGAGGCACCGTGCGAGTAACCGTCGCGCAGGAGGGCCGAGGGACTCACGTAGAAGATTCACCAGTTGTGCTACTAGTTTCTGTTGGCAGTTTTTGATGTCAGTCTGCAAAAAAAAAACATTGATAAGTAGCTTTTGCCCGTAGCCTCGCTTGTGTGCCTATACATAAGCTGTTTCTTATGCGTATAAGTATAGCTAACTAAAATTTATCACCTAAAATATATTCCTCAGCTAATATATCGAATATATATCGAATCCGCTACTGGAATAAAAAGTACCCAATGCCCTATTCCAGGTCATACTCAAATTAGTAAGATTGTTCTCTAAAACAAGCCCATTTTGGTGGCTAGGTTATTCATATTCGCCCGGATAGCGACCACCGCACCTTGTGTGGATCACCGCACCTTGTGTGTATCGCGTTCCAGGATCAGCCAGTGTATATCCGGTTCTCCCGAGGGGCTTGCGACATGACTTGATGGTTGCTTGGGGCAGATATAATGGTACGTCCTTGTATCCCTGTGCCTGCGTCGCTCATTCGCCTGTCCTGCCACAGGCCCCTCGATTTGCTTTTTTCCTTTTCTATGAAGAAGCATTTATACAGACCGGCATGATTCTGGTTGCCACCAATAAATTCACTTTTATCAGTGTCATTTGGTGTAGTGCAGAAACTTTGTCGTACTTGGATAAAAAAAAACTTAAGCTATTATTGCTGAGCAATAGATTGTGGCATATTGAAATAGGTTAATTTCAATATGCCACAATAAATGGGTCGAGAGCCATGTAGGTAGGTAAATTAAATATAGTTAAAGATATTTCAAATACATAGTAATTAATCCCAGAGATATTAATAAAATGCAATTATTATTATGTTACTAATTACATGATGAACAACCTACATAAGTTGAAACAATACAACACA
Source organism: Amorpha juglandis (assembly GCA_949126905.1). Taxonomy (NCBI): domain Eukaryota; kingdom Metazoa; phylum Arthropoda; class Insecta; order Lepidoptera; family Sphingidae; genus Amorpha; species Amorpha juglandis. The sequence continues at coordinate 8,053,636 of OX421387.1, read as the reverse complement.
ATAACCAATTAGTTATACCACAAGCGATATAATGCTGTAAAGTACATGTTCAGTGACATTTTATTACTCATTTAATGTCCCTGATGTATGTATGTATTCACGTGATTTAGAACATGTGTTTGAATCTTTACATAGTATAAAATGAAGTTGCTTCTGCTGTCTGTTCGCTTAGATCTTTTAAACTATTCAACGGATTTTAATGCAGTTTACAGCAATAGATAGAGTGATTCATGAGGAAGGTTTATATGTACAATACATACATATTATAGTACAGAAAAGCCGAAAAGATTTGTAATGTGATGTCGTAACAAACATATACCTGTACGAAGCCGATGCGGGTCGCTAGTTGAAAATAAATTATAAAACGACAACTAATGTTTGCATACATAAGGCCTAACTATCCATTATACAAGGTTAGATGGAATCACCTTTTATTGTTTTTAGCTGATATACATTTCTTAAAAAACCACCAACAAGGAACACCCGACCTGGGTTTGTGGTGAACCTTTCAAAAAACAATATTCCTTCTTTATGACCAACATACGTTGATCTAGTCTCACAATGCCTAACTAGCGTAACATGGAATCTTAAAATGTCAAAGTAAATGCCAGGTCAAACTACTAGTTTCTGTAGATAAATATCATACTATTCCAACCTTTGGACAGTAGAAATAATAAAGTATGTCTTTGTCCATCGCAAATATGTATGTTACACAAAAAATGGAAATACAGAATTTAAAAATGCGTACTCATCTATACACCGCTAAATAAAACAAATAATGGTCTTTATTATAAAACATATTCTAACTTTAAATTAGGTTTATACTGGCCAGTTTGTATGGATTACCATGGCTACTAATGATTAGGAACCTAGTTTAAAGTTGGAAGGCGTTTTGTACATAACACCTATTAAGTCTAACTTCTTCTTTGAGTTCCATCTCCTATCGGAGGTCGGCGATCATACTGGCTCTCTTAATTTTGGAAGCTGAAGCTGAATGGTTAGTTTCTAAGTTTAACTAAAACTTAGAAATCAAACTTTCCTTTCCTGTACGGCCAGCAATGCATCCTTAATTCCTGAGGTATTGTGGATGTTCATGGGCGATCGGAATCACTTACCAACAGGTGACTCACTTGCTCTTATGCCGACCTCTGCTTCATGTATGCATTTGTTAATTAACATTAAGGTAAACCTTAAAGTAAACCTGAATTACTACAAAAAGGATCATCAAAATCTGTCCACATCAGTCACACACATAGTCCTGACCTCACAGTAAGATACGAGCCTTGTGTCGTGGGTATCAGGCACTACAAGAGACTATCGGTCTCACAACACCCAGACCCCGAAACAAATATTTGTGGATCACACAAACATTTGTCTCAGTGCAGGGATCGAACCCGCGGCGTCTCACTTCACTGCCGGCTACTCGCCCGCTGCGCCATGGATACTGTGAACATTTGGTTGAGATATTGCATGTCATACATTAAAAATACGACCAAAATGTGATCCTTATTTTGGTAATTGGTTATAAATAAAGTAATAGACATGCGTCACAAGAAAAAAATAAAAAATAATAGTTTAAAAAAAACTAAAAAACACGCTTTTATAGAAAGTCTAACTAAAAAATTGAAAATAAATTTGAAGAAAACAATGTATTTTATTGTAAAAAAATCGTGCGGTGCATGGTGTCAATAGTAATCAATATTATATTGACACATATGAGTAGAAGGATTATCATTTAGATAGTATCTTAAAAAGCACCCCACGCTTTTTTTACAATAAAATACATTGTTTTCTTCAAATTTATTTTCAATTTTTTAGTTAGACTTTCTATAAAAGCGTGTTTTTTAGTTTTTTTAAAACTATTATTTATTTTTCATTTTTTAGTTAAAATATAAATATATTGTAGCAGAGAGTATAATTTTAATTTTAAACCCGAACATCAAAAAAGCGCCATCTATTGACACTATTAGATACTACGATATTCCCTATAATTAACGAATATCAATAATTAATTAAATTAAATTATTATTTTATTATTATTATTAAATTATTATTTTTTTTTTTATCAAATTATTGTATTGTCATCGGTCCTCGATAAATCTACAAAGTTTGAACGAAATCTGGCCGTTTAAAGTGGGTCAAAATCGCGCCCAAAGGAGTCGGTTACAAACATACAAACAAACAAACATACAGGTGAAGTTAATAAAAAGCGTGTAAAAATTACCTTATCTGCAGCAACCAAAACTTTATCCAGGAACCGAAGCCACTCAAATATAAAATGTGGCTTCTTGTCATCAGGCAGCTGTTTGAGTGCCGCCTCATTCAGCATCAAGGAGTGGGTCACCTCCATTGTTCTGTAACAATATAATTATAAGTATGGTTGTGGAACAGAAAGAAATTCAGACAATCACCTGTTAGCACTTCTCTCTGTCCCATCCATAATAAATATTGCCATTCCACTCACACAGGATAGACATCTCTGTGAATGCATATTGTACACCTTTTATCTTCGTAATACTTTGATGTACACCTTGTACACATGTTAGTGTTTTCATTGCTTTGATGCTAAATATACCAATTTATACATTAATATTTTACTGAAATGCGCTTGGCACTCGGTTCTTGATAACTTGGTTAAATAGTTTTGAGTAGTATGTTGTGTTTAATATTTTGTTTTGTTATTAATTCGTCAGTTTTGCTACTGTTTTAATGATCTGGTGTTGCAGTAACTGTTATAAACTTGAAAATAATGTATTGGTTATGAAAGTTAAGGATTTCAAAATCCTACATTATGATCTTAACAAACAGGCAGTGCAAGTACATGACAACTCTAAACATGTTTATTTAATGTCAACTTTCATACACTTTGATGTTCCTTAAACAGTTTTACTGTTCAAATATGATTTAGGATTTTTGTGCTAGTTAGCTTTAATGTCAATCTTAAATTTAAAACTTCTAAATATTTTGTGAAAATATTAAATCTTAATGATTTCTTACATTTATGTGAATGTTACTCATTGAAATAAAACTAATTTACATTTACTGTAATTTATTTTATTTTAATAACGGATTTTGTCGCAGTTTTTAATTTTAATTTCTTTCTTTTCTGGACAACCTACACCTCAGTCCACCCCATGACCACAAAGGCTGAAAAGCTTTCGAAACGTTGGGATCAAAATTAAAATTAGAAACCGCTATAAAATCCATTTAAATTAGTTTTATTTCAAAATTAAATCTTCTTTAACAAAAATATAAAACCTAATCATTTTAGATGAGGAATATTATAATTATGTACAATGCTATAGTAAAGTAATGTGTAATTATTACAAATGATTCTATTTCTTATTTCTTTCCATACAATACTAGCAAATGCCATGTGACAGTTCTAAAATGCATTGATATAAAGCACACATAATAAAGATTTCTCAGATATGAATACCAATGATTAATTGCTATGATATAAACAAAATATTATATATTATATATTGTCTACAAGGTGGACAGACGACCTGATAAAGGTCGCAGGATGTCGCTGGATGCAGGCCGCTTCCAACAGGTCGGTCTGGAAATCTTTGGGGGAGGCCTATGTTCAGCAGTGGACGTCTTGTGGCTGATGATGATGATGATGATGAAACAAAATATTAGATATCATGAACTATCATGAGATATTAGTACACTTATCTTAGTTAGAATCATTTGAATATGTATATAAGCATCTAGCAACAACCTTCTCCCTAACAGTCTACATGGCACAGTGGGCGAGCCTTCTGTGAAGTGAGAGGCTGTGGGTTTGATTCCATGACAAATTGCACAACAACTTGGGTATGAATACTATGTCACAGCAGGCTCATCTGTTGTCCATCAAATTTGAATGGCTTGTAACTTACTTCATAGAGAAATGTATAAAGTTCTCTCTGATGACTAAATATACATTTAAAGTCTGTTTTGCGACATTATTACATAGTATCCTATATATATTATTAAACTTTCATGCCTTTAAATAAGTGCTATATTCTATATATAAAGACAACAAATGTTCAATGAAAAACATCTGGCATCCGCTGTACTCAAACATATGCCCGTGTTGTCGTGCACTACCAAAAGTGTTTGTTTAATAGTTAATTATAGTTAGTATGGCGTCAACATATGAATCAACCGAACCAGCCGACCCGACATCCGTACTCAATTATTGCGTTTTAGACCCATTAAGTTTAGATTTGGCATTCAAACATTACTTAATTTACCAAACAAAACACTAGTTAAAATAAATATTTACAACGAAAAATAGAACACACCTTATTATGATTGATGTGGGCTGGAAAGAAACACGCTTCAACTTTCCAATAACATAATATTTTTAATAACTTTATGAACACACAGAAATGAGCACTGGAACTTGTTTCTGCTAAATGTTATTACAACTTTTGGATACTTGTAACAGTTTACGAACAAAAAATATAAATAAAATTGCACTACCCCACGGCAGATGCAACGACAACGAGATATCTTATGGGTTACCAGCACAGAGTACATTATTATAGTTACCAGTATATTATAGTACATAGTTTTATAATAATTATTGCTGGTGGGAGGATACTTGTATCCGACCGGATAGCAACCACCGTACACTGGTGCTAAAACCTGCCATAGTGGCCCACCTTGTGTGGGTCGCGTTCCAGGGTCAGCCAGTGTATATCCGGTTCTCCCCAGGGGGCTTGCTCCCTGATCCTAACCCTTTTCCCATCCCTTTTTCCTTCCCCTCCCCTTTGACCCTTTGCAGGCCGGCTTGATCGTGCCGACCAACGATAGACACACTGTTTATCGTTGGTCGACACTATTCTTGGATTGCGCTACACTTACCATCAGGTGTGGCGTAGTCATTTTGCCAGGCCAGGATAAAAAAAAAAAAAAAAAAAATGTCAGCTGCTTAGTCAGCTGTGTAGAGCTTAAAATTGATAAGACAAATACAAAAAGAAAAGCGGTAAAAAAAAAATTGGCAGTCATAGGAACTGCCGATAGAAGAGAAAACTTATAACTTTCGTATATTTATTCAGTATTCACTCTCAACTTGACTCGACTTGACTAGGACTGCCATGCCGGACTGACGGACTGACTGACTGTATATTGATATAAATAAAAAAAAAATGTGTGCGTGTACTAGTGTACACAAGTAATTTAATGTGAAACTTCTTTATGACCTTATTTTTCGAAAAATTATCTACTATATGTATATGCAACTTTACAGAAATTGCTTAAATAAAGTTAAATTACATAAAGTTTAAACAAAAGGCTTTTATTATCATAGACATGAATACAAATAATACAATTATTTCATCTTACCTTATTGCTACTAAGATTTGAAATAAGATACACCTTTGGCTTTATATGTTTGGAGCCTTCCTCTGAATGTTCAGCAGTTGTTTCAGACACAACAACAACTCTTTTGGAAAGGAGCAATTGTTACATATAAAATACTTTTAATTTTGTTAAGATAAATACTCCTCACCCGTAGAATGATTATCTACTCTACGTCCTCATCCCTAGAGTTATAATGTCAGTTGTCACTTGTCAGTTTTATAGTTGTGTCAAATTTTAGACGCTTGCATGAAAAATCAAGCTGTATTTTATTTCTTGAAAGTACATTTGTTTAGTGTAATTTGTTGTCAAACTAGCAATGTTCCAGTAAGTTATTAAAGGCTATGTATACATAGAATGAATTTAACCTCACATGCCGCCTACGTGTATTTTATGAGAACAGTGACCAATCTGTAGAACTAATGATTAACATGAGCGCACAGCAGAGTCCGGCGAACACTCAAACCGCCGTCGACAGAGAGAGGATCTACACATGGATACTGGAACTGTGCAACCCAGAGACAAGGGAGAACGCTCTCTTGGAGCTGAGTAAGAAGAGAGAAGTGGTACCAGACTTGGCGCCGATGCTGTGGCATAGTTTCGGCACCATCGCCGCGCTGTTGCAAGAGATTACAAATATATATGTGGCCATGATACCTCCCACTCTGACAGCGCACCAGAGCAACCGCGTGTGTAATGCCTTAGCTCTAATGCAATGTGTCGCGTCACACCCTGAGACAAGATCGGCTTTCCTCCAAGCTCATGTTCCTCTATTCTTGTACCCCTTCTTGCATACGGTGTCAAAAACCCGCCCGTTTGAATATCTACGTCTTACTAGCCTTGGAGTCATTGGAGCACTTGTAAAAACAGATGAGCAAGAAGTCATCACGTTTTTATTGACCACTGAGATAATCCCACTGTGTCTTCGTATAATGGAAAATGGATCTGAGCTGTCCAAAACTGTGGCTACTTTTATCCTTCAAAAGATATTGCTAGATGACAGTGGCTTATGTTATATATGTCAAACTTATGACAGATTTTCCCATGTTGCCATGATTCTGGGTAAAATGGTGCTCTCACTTGCTAAGGATCCATCAGCTCGGCTTTTGAAACATGTTGTCAGATGCTATTTGCGTTTGTCTGATAACCCCAGGGCCAGAGAAGCTTTGAGGCAATGTCTACCGGACCAGTTGCGTGATGCAACATTCACTTCCTGTCTTCAAGAGGATAACTCCACCAAGCACTGGTTGGCACAGCTCATCAAGAACTTGGAAGCTCAGCCTCCACCAGCTAGTCCAGCACAGAATAACATGTGAGCCAATTTTGAAGCCACAAGCCCATTGCAAATAATATACCGATAGCTGAGTGGAAAGTGCAAAAACGTTACTTAAAAATTAAACTATTGCCTAGATAACATTAAAATGTTATAGATCAATAAACTAACACCAATTAATAGCAATAAATTGTTGTAATTTGTTAATGATATTTTCTAGATGAAATTGATATTACTATGCACATCTGCATAATGTTATACTAATAGATATATTGTAGTGGGCTTGTGAGCCACTTTTAACACAGAACAAAGTTATCTTTCGAATATGATATTTTTTTACCGAATGAGACTATTTGTCTTTAACATATCTTAATTAACGATTTTACAAAATATCAGCTGAATGTAGCAATGAAATTATTTTGTCTTTTATGGTATTATCTGTTTCCATTTGTCATGGTAATTTTATTTTTAGGTACAATCGCTGAGAAGTGCTAAATTTGTATGCAGTTGTAGTCGACTGAACTAGGAATAAACTATTTTTCATGGTTTTGAAAGTGGTTTTATTTAACCCTTCTGGGGTTGGTGTTCAATTTGACATGAAACAAAATGGTCAAGCTGTAAATGAACTTGAGCAGGAGTCCTTTCTACTATGTGTCATCTAAGGATGTTTTCTTTTGACATATATATTTCAACATCATATAATTGTTTGAAAGTAATAAACAATTTTTTTTTTATGACAGAGGCCAGCAAACGAACAAGTGGGTCAGCTGATGGAAAGTGATCTACACCGCTCATGGACACCCACAATACCTGATAAATCATGGATGCATTACCGACCTTAGAGGAAAGGGATAATTATGAGATAGGGGAGCCTGATTTGGATCTCCAGATATCTCACTCGCCATACAAAATGCAATAGCAAGCTACTACTTCACATGGATTTTCTGTGAGACAATAATAACAACCACCACCACCACTTGAAAGCTGTGTTTGTGATTTGTTCTGAGAGTGACCTGAATTTATTGACAGTGAAATACATAAATAAAACAAAATACTGTTTAAATCTCATTAAAGCAATACCCATCCAATCCATGTGATACTTTTTAACCATGTAGGCAACACTAAATTATATTTTAAGAAATTTAAAGAATAATAATAAAAGTAGGTAATCGAAGTGCCAACTCAATACAGACAGTATGTACTTTATAAATAATATGCAACATGATGCCTTTAAATTTATTAAAAATCTGGACCTCTTGTTGGATACTGCGATAGTGCCCACCGTTTACCACCCATGTAATAATGGTTTAAATTTGATGACCTTGTAATCGTATTTGAAAATTCTCTTCTTACAGTTGGTGATTCTCGCATCACTGACCACGGCTTTATGCCTCTGATGGGTGGCATTACAGTCCTACTGCAGTTTGGATTTTTTCTCTCATTACAATACATGTCGTAAAACTGTGTGCCACAATTCACAGTTTCAATGCATCTCGAACAAGCTTTATCGGTACATGTATAATTTTTCAAACTAACGGTCTGTATCTGTTTGGCATTGGCTTTAGTCGTCCGTCGCTGAGGAACTTTGCAGCTACAGCGATTTTCACGCCTGCGGACGAGCGTCACGCAATTGTTATCGCACCTCAGAGGTCCAGTAATAAAAGTATTTGATCCCACATCCACATATTTCTTCCTTAAAACAGTCTCTTTAGAATGTATTGTTTTTACATTTCTGCTAGTCCCTGACTCATGCGGCCACAATTTGTTCATAACTTTCTTTTTCTCGATGACTACTGATCTGGTAGTTTTCGGTTCTTGGTTGATCAGACTATGAAACAATTTACTAGAAATTACGGCGGAGCTCTTTGTGCTCTGTTCTGAGGGATTTAAAGCTGGTTCAACTATCTCGTCACAGAGTTTTTGTGCTATTCGAGACATTGGCGCACCTAAAAGAAATCTAATAGAAATGCAAGAAATTTTTATTCGCCTGTTCAAAGGCTTTTTATGGCGATAACCGGTAGCGAGACATATTTCTCCCACATAATGAATGATTCGGTTTAATTTTTATCCATAATTATTGTCCATATTAATTGAAATTTATAACGAAAGTGTTTTTAAAATTATTCATGATAGGTAGGTAAATAGAAGTATAGCTTGGGTATAGTTGACGTTAATGACAAATTCAAACGTAACTACCGGAAGTAAGAAGTGTCCGAAATATTGGAACATCAAACACCTCGGACAAACATTTCTTCCAACAGAACGGCCAATAATCCGTCCAACAGATCGCCCAACAGACCGTCCAAAAGACCGTCCAACATTCCGCCTAACAAATTAATAGTCCGCCCAACAATCCGCCAAACAGATCGCCCACAGACCGTCCAACAGATCAGCCCACAGACCGTCCAAATTTCTCCCAATAGAAAGCCCAACTTTCCGCCCAACAGACCGCCCAACAGATTGTCCAACAGGTCGCCCAACACTATCTAACAGACCGTCCAATAGATCGCCCAACAGACCGTCCAACATTTCTTCCAACAGAACGCCCAACAATCCGTCCAACAAATTGCCCAACATTCCGCCCAACAGACCGTCCATCAGATCGCCCAACACTATCTAACAGACCGTCCAACAGATCGCCCAACACTATCTAACATTCCGCCCAACAGAACGCCTAACAGATCGCCCAACAGACCTTCCAACATTTCTCCCAACAAACTAACATTCCGCCCAACATTCCGCAGAACAAATCGCCCAACAGACCGTCCAACAGATCGCCCAACAGACCGTCCAACATTTCTCCCAACAGAAAGCCCAACAATCCGTCCAACATTCCTCCCAACAGACCATCCAACAGATCGCCCAATAGACCGTCCAACTTTCCGCCCAAGAGACCATCCAACATTCCTCCCAACAGAACGCCCAACAAACTAACAGTCCGCCCAACAATCCGCCGAACAGATCACCCAAGAGGCCGCTCGGCCCATCAGACCGTCAACAATCAACTATTAAATACTTATTACCTGTGTATTGATCTGTATGTAAATGATTATTGATTAATACATGCATAGATTCGTACTCATGCCTGTAATCCCCGAAGGGTTGGCAGAGGTGTAACACACGTACCCACACTTCGCAAAGCTTTTCTTAAAATGTTAAAGAGAAAAGCTTTGCGAAATTATTACTATTCATGTAAAATCCAAAAAGTCATAGTACAAATAACTTTACACTCTGTTCGGAAATCTGTTTAACACAGGAATAAGTTAAAATACGAAAGTATTTATTATTATCTGCTTTATTTCCGCACGATTTTATTACCCCAGCTGTTTATAGGGATGTTAGAAATTCAAAAAGTAACAATGACCAAAGAATCAAAACTTTTATTTCGCAATTGAAAAGTATGGATGTACCCATTATTGGTCAGTGGATTTACCTTTAATAAAATATTGGAGAATGTTTTCGATATAAACATATTAATCGGTATGTTCTTATACGATTGTGCAGTTTTGAAGAGAAGATAATGGCCAATCGCAAATACTTCACTGGTTATTAAATATTCGTTTAGTTCAATAAGCTATACGAACTAGCAAAAAATTACAAAAATGTTTTATTTTGCGTAATTTTCAGCTAATGAAGATTTTTCTTTTGTGTTATGGATTTTGTTTTTTATTATAATTATTATTTTTACGTAAATAAACCTTAGAACCTTGTAAGTAATAATATTATGGCGCACTCACTTGTAAGTAATAATATTATGACGTTAATAAGTTACAAGAAAAATCTTAAATTATGTGAAAATCTAACAGTATTTTAATTACCAATTAAAGATTTTATCTTTGATTTGTTTTTTAATACATTTTATACATTTATACAACCAAATGACGAGACGAGCAAGCGACACGACCTAGAATTTTCGATTACAACGTATTGCATGGCATTGAACTGCACTCGTCATTCTAAACCATACGATGTTAATTCTTATAACGCTCGTTGTAATTAATGGCAACAAAGCCTTTCAAATCGGAACACAACAGTGCTTCAACACTGCTGTTTGGTGATTGAAATAGACTATGTGGTGATACCTACTCAGGTAGAGTTTCGAATACGAGAGTCCATCTAGAAGGTAAACTAATAAGTATTAATACGAAAAATTAAACACTACAACCAAAACTGATCAGGGAAATGATTAAATGATATTTCCTAAGATAAAGTCATTTAAATGAATAGTATACTTTATGAAAATAATATTAAGAGACGATTATGGTAAGTTTTCAAATTTGGTTATATTCATTCGTTCGATAAAAATAAATCGCTTGCAATATTTTTTTGCATCCCTAATATTTTTGACAACTATATGACATACATAATATGATCATATGATCCATCATCCAATTTATTTATTATTTGAAATATGTAATTTTGATTTAGATATAAATTAATAGACTTTACATACATAATTAATATCAAATTAAGAACTTTATGCATACAACTACTTGCATAGTTAGTATAATTAAAACGCCTAGAATATGTCAAATTGCAATTGTGCTCCAAGGCTGAGTACTTATAATTTTTCTCCTAAAGTTTTCTCTTAAGTTCTGTAGCTCCGTAATCTTAAAACAAAATGTGGGTTTTCGGCTACGGTTCTTTAGTATGGAAAGCGGATTTTAAATACGAGTTGAAGTTGGTGGGCTATATAAAAGGTTACCTTCGGAGATTTTATCAACACAGTATAGATCATAGAGGAGTGCCTGAAAAAGTGAGTATAAAATGTTTTTTTTTCTGTAAATATAGACATATGGGTAATCTCAGACTATTGTTAGGCAGTATTTTAGTGAAAAAAAAAAATTAATTTTATGACACTCAACCTTACTTTAATATTATGTTTAATACTAGTTGTGTTTACAAGTTTTATACTCATTCTTTCTAGGTTGTAGGTCCCTCGTAAGCGAGAGGCCTCATATTATATGGATTAATACCACCACTTTCTCTATTTCAACCACCAAACAGCATTGTATAGGCACTGTTGTGTTCCATTCAAAGACATTAATGCTGTAAATGTACTGGGTACTGGGTATTATGAGACCTTACAACTTATGTCTTGGGGCTTAAGGTGATAAATGCAGTCCAGCGCCAGGCAGTGCTTTGTAATTCGGAGTTCTGTGTTGTGATACTTCTGTTTATGGGCAGGCATTACTCTTACCATCAGGAAAGAAGTCTACTCATTTCATCATCCATAGGCTCGCCATAGATGCCACCACTTCACTTGTTTCTGATGCAACATAGCTATATGTAGGCACTGTTATGTTCTGATGTGAAGGACATTGAAGCCGGTGAAACTACTGGGCATAACAATGTTGTGTCCTAGGATGATGAGCCCGATTCAGTACTTTGCAGTTTGAAAGTAAATTCTGGGTTTGTTGCTTTTATAGATGTGGAAATGTGGGTACTAACTATTAGACAATCAATCTGCTTGTGTTGTTATTTTTTTATAGCAGAGAGTAAAAATCTAGCAAGTGGGTCACCTGATGGTGAGGTGATCTCTCCTCCCAGAACACCACAATACTAGAAGAATCATGGATGTGCAGACCTTCCCCGCTTATGAATTGTGATCCCCTATTTTTTTGTCATGCATACTTAGACCCCCGTCGAGTCTCCTGTTGACCCCTGGGGTTCGACTTGTACCACTGTGGTAACTAAGGCCTTAAAGGACGCTTAATTTAAGAGTTGGATGGTCAGGAGGAAAATGGGCATCCAGATATTTCACTCACTATACAAAATGTAACTGCAAGCTATCATTTATGTCAGCTTTCTGTAAGATAGTAGTAATAACCCAGTTGGGTTGGCCCAATCATGTAGAGACCAATGGTCATCAAACTGTGGCCCATGGACATTATTAGTGTGGTCCACAACATAGCAAACAATTTTAGTAGACAATGTAAATATTATCAAAGTTGATTTTGCACATGAAGTTAACTAAATAGAAGAATGTGAGACTGGAAAATTTGTAAAGCTCATAAAAACTATGTCAATTAATTAGTGGTGTCAATTACCCAACCCACGAATGTGCAGTCTGTAGTGATACCTCACATTGTACTTGCTATGTTATGTTGTCCTTGTTTAGAAAGTGTGACAACCGTTGCTGTAGACAAAACTGTTTACAGAATCACTCTACCACTTTAAAAATTCATTTCATTGTCAATTGAGTATAAGAAGAAAGCTGAACTCTTTAATAATCATCTCTATTTATATAATTCCAGCCTGGCCGAGTAGTAACATTAATACATAGTGAAGACTCAAATAATGTGGTATGGGGTGTTGCATATAAAATAAGAACAGAAGACATTGATCAAGTGACTAAACATTTAGACTTCAGAGAGAAGAATGGATACTCAAAGCAAACTGTCACGTTTTACCCCAGAGATACAAAGCATGAGCCCTTTGAGTTAACGCTGTATGTAGCCACAGAAGAAAATGAATCTTATGCTGGTAAGATATTATTAAGATGTCTATGTTTTGATCTTTATTTGTTATTGCTATTTATTACTTGACTTATGTCCGAATACTGAAACGCTACTCAGCTGTGTGACGGCTAACGGCTACTTATTTTCATACAATTTAGACAGCTAAGAGGGATTCAACTTGTTTAAAACGATCTTAAATACTTGAGTAGCGTTTCAGTATACGGGCGTTAGAGAAATTATCGAAATTAGATGGAGCAATAATCTTAAATCAGATTAAATCTAATATTATTTATCTTCTGATTATTTTATCTTCACCCACTAAATGACATTGGCATAATAGTTACATGCACAGCTCATCGCCATTAACCAAGTAAATTATTATACCTGACTAGCTTTCACTAATGGCTCCGTCAATTTTATAGTATTGGTTATGTGAAATTATGCATTAATTAATGTAATACTTTAATGGCTCTCCTATAAAATTGGCTTTTTAACATACTTATTAAAATAATAAGGTTGTAGAACTATGGCTTAAACCTGTGAAAGACAGACAAGAATGGAAGAGGTTATAGGAGGCCTATGTGTCTACAGAACACTGATTAGAAACCAGGCTGATGAGCAATATGTATTATATTTAATTGTAAATTTGCAATAAAGGCTTTCAATTAGAATTCGAATTTAAAAGTTATTTTCAAAGCAAAACGATGGTAAGTGGTCTTCACCATAAACATCCACAAAGAAGATTGAAGGATGGTTGGCCGATCTTAAAGAAAATAAATGGTGGTTGAGAAACAGACATAGGATTTGGATAGCTGCCACTTCACATAGTTTGTTTACTTAAAAGCCATTGATATCTTTACCAATTGACTTCACCTGTATTGCAATATGATGTTTACATTTTACAGGTCCATCCTCTATAGAAGACATAGCAAAACAAGTGATCAGTTGTACAGGGCCGAGCGGTTCTAATAAGGAGTATGTGTACAAACTAGCAGAGGCTATGAGACAATTAGCACCTAATGTTCAAGATGAACATCTACTGGCACTGGAAACTGCAATTAAAGCATTAGATCCTGATTTGAAAAAAAGTTGAAGAAAATGATGAATGTGGTTGGTTAATACGGTGACATGTACAGAGTGTTTATTTAAATTTATAGCTCAATTCCTTTTTTGTGGCAAGTTGCTTATAATATCATTTAGATGCATATACGCAATAATATTTCAACACACATCAAGTAAAAATTGAGATATTCATTTTTTTTTAATTATTAGCATAAGGCGGCAAACGAGCAAGTGGGTCACCTGATCGTAAGTGATGTCCACCGCCCATGTACGCCCACCACCAGAAGAATCACGGGCGCGTTGCCGACCTTAAAGGAAAGGGATAATTATTAGGGATTGGGAAGGGAAGGGGATTTGGGCTTCCGGATATCTCACTCACCGTACGAAACGCAGCAGCAAGCTGCTACTTTACGTCGGTCACTTGTCGGTTACTTGTCGTCGGTGTATTAACTTAAATCAATTAATTAAAGTTCTATTTTGCATAATCGTACATGAGGAATGCTTCATTTATAATTTTTAGAAAAACTATGGAATTTAACCTACTTAAATCTCATGAATTTAGCAAAATTAAATCAATATCTCAATTTTAACTTGATGTGAAGAAATGTTATTGCATATTTGCATCCACTCGGTTTAAGTATAAAAGTTTCAAAAGGAGTATATGTACAAACTAGCAGATACTATGACGCTATTAATACCTAATGTGCAAAATGAACATCTAATTGCACTAGAAATTGTGGTTAATTCATTTAACCTTGATTTGAAAAAATCTTGAAGAAATATAGTACTATGCGTGCCAAATAAGAATAGGACTGTCAAGAAGCCATTTTGTTCAGCAATACGCGCAAACTTCATTACCAAAGTGTATGGTGTGCAAACAAATTATATTCAGTTTAAATGTTTACTGTACGCTTTTTTGGTATTTCTAATACATTTCACGCCAAATTCATTATAAATGAGTAGGATTTCAAAGAAAAAGCATATTTATAAAAATAACAATAACAAGGAAGTCCAGTAGGCAACAGATATAAGACACACGCGCGTATACACGAAAGCGTAGCTAACGGGACACTGGTAGCTTCTCAATAGCGTCACAAAATTGCGTCATATTAGGGTGATAGTAGCATTAACTGTGTATTTGTTCATTTTTTAAACTCTTTCGATACAGTTCCATAATTAATTCATCCAAAATTATCCATTAATAAAATTAAAGAATAGTATTTATTAAATGAATATAATGATTATACAATAATTAAATCTATATCTATTAACAATAAAAAATATATGAAATTTCTTTTTTGCACTTTTTTTTGCTAGCAGTACTACTTTGACAATTATTGTGTGAAGTTGGCAGCAAACGCGATCCTATTCTTATTTGGCACGCATAGTAAATCTAGTTGTAGACAATGTATGATAGACAGCACTAATTTTAATTTTGACCTTGCGTTTATCTGTGTAGTAAATTATAGCAAATTTCGCAAAATCTACGATATTTTAACTTCGATATTGTGCTAAGCGTGCTTTATACGATCGCACGACATAACAATTTGACCAATATGAGTAGGTGGAGTTCAAACAATTTGACCAAAATATAAGTGCATGTAGTTTAGGCACTTTGACCAAAATACAAGTTTGTAGTTTTTTTTATGTTTAACGACATTAATATGCCTAATAAATCTCATATTATTTATAGGCTTATTGGGAAAGCCTGGGAAAGTAATTTAGGCTTAATTTTATAGTTTAAAAAGTATTTATAATATTTTACATGGTGGTAGGTCCCTCGTATGCGAGAGGCCGTATGGGTTGGTACCACCGCTTTGTCTATTTCTCCCGCCAAGCAACAGTGTGTAAGCACTGTTCTGTTTCAGTTTGAAGGACATTGAAGCCACAGAAATTACTAGACATTATAAGACAACATTTAATGTGTGACGAGCGCAGTGGAGTGGCATGCAGTTCTTTGTGATTTAAAGTTTTGTGTGGTGTTGCATCTGTTTATGTGCAGGCGTGGCGCTTACCATCAGGCGAGCGACTTGCTCGTCTCGTCATTTAATTAAATAAATAAAATATTATTGAGGTGGTAGCACCAACAAAATCCGAACGCAAGTAGTATTTACGCACTGTATTAGAAGCTTCAGAAATTGTATCTAGTGCGCCTCCCTTATGCAAATATGGCTACGACTACTTCGGACAGATTTCTTGAATTCATTTCGGATGAGAGCGCAAACAATCTTAGCGTCTGTTTCACCACTTCTGTGTGCCTACTGCGACATTTTCTTCACATTCAATCCCGGGAACGTGGACTGTGATTTTATTGAATACAGCGACATCTAGTGTCCTTTTGAGTTAAGTGTATTTATTCTATACAAATCCCAGTTATCATTCTCGGGATCGAGTATGACGAAAATCTCAAACTCGACATACTGAGTAAATTCTATTTACCAAATAAACAATGACTCGTTCAAATACAAGTTATATTCTGATACTTAAATGCCTATACCAGGGTAATATATTGTTAATTTTACTCGAATATTGTGAAACAGGCTATTAAAATAAAGTTTGAAGCAATTTATCATAAAGAATCTCTTGTCATGGTGTGTATTGAGAGCATCGGGCTCTCGGAAAAGATACAATTATATTCCAAAATTTACAATCTTGAAGAGGTTTGTATCTACCTGATCATTTTTGTACCAAACTAGATAGCGATTACCTTACACATTATGACATCGCCGTCATAGTGGCTGGACCCCAGCGACCGTCCTGAGCCGAGGTTCGTAGCCCACAGGCCCTCAGCGAGGTCGCTTAAATAAGGGTTGAGAGCGCCTAAAGCGCTCACCTAAAAGTCCGGTGAATCTGTAAAAAGCCGACTCGCGTCAGGCTAACAGCATAACTTCAAACAGCAAAAAAAAGTGGCCGTTTAAGGCGAGTCGCTTCCGGGAGTAGCCAGGGTTTTATTTCGTAAGTAGTATTTACTCAAAGGTGGTGACAGGCGATTAGTCGATTATTGTAAGTGTGCAAAAAACAGCGCGTTCCATGTATTGTCCTGGCACAGTTGACAGAAATCGTTGTTGAAATCGGATTTAAAAAAAAAATAAGGCCAATCAACTTGTCCACTTTAATGAAAAAACAAGATATAATTATCCTACATAACAATATGATGAAATAAAACCAATTATAGGTGCTCTACTGAGGTCTCACACATCGAGCTTCCTGGTAACCAATAATTATTGTTTACCAGGAAGCTTGTGGGTACGCTATATTTAAATAATAAATTTTCCGATTTATTTTTCCTGCAAAAGACTGCACTGGTCCTACTATTTAGTACGGTAAAGTTCAAGTATAATGTCAACCGTAAACATCCCGCAACGGTCGACAGAATTATGCCGGCCTAGTTACTGGATATCCACAAACTGATCCCGGAACGCGATGACTGAACGACCCATTATGTTGGGTTTTTCATCATGTGTAAGGTGGTCGCTATCCAGTCGGATACAAAAAAAATGTATTTCATTGTAAAAAAAGCGTGGGGTGCATGGTTATAAATATTTTATTGACAGATATTAGTGGGATCATTTTGGTAATATCTTAAAAAGCACGCTGTTTTTTTTACAATAAAATACATTTTTCCTTCAAATTTATAAAAAAATATTTTCTTTTATTTAGATGAATTTTCTATCAGTGTTTTTTAGTTTTTTTTAACTATTGTTGATTTTTTTATGTTTAAGAATAAATATATATATTTCAAATATTTAATTGTCATCGGTCCTTGATAAGTATGCCAAATTTCATGCGACGTTTTGGAGGAGGTTAAAATCGTGTTCAAAGATTCCGTCACATACAAACATACTAACATGAAGCTAATAAAATCGTGTTAATAATCAGGCACCCCCCACCCTTATGGCATATTATATGCTTCTAAAGGAGCCAAAGTCAAAGTATAATGTCTTCTTAAGTTAAAATAGTTTGTAGAGGAGAAGGTGGTAATGTGGCCCCCGCAGGTATTATGGCCCCCTTCGATATTTCTAGTTTAGAATCACCGCATCAAGCGAAACATTTTTGTAATGGGGAGCATCAAAGACAATTTCGATTTAATGCACATAAAAAGTAAGCGAGGGCAGCACATACGTTTGTTATTCGAGCCAGTTTGAACTTGCACTCGCAAAAACTTTGTTATTGTGTTGCATTTAATTGCATAATTCTGGAAATACCGAGTTTACGCATCTGAGATTTGAATATTATGTTCGATTAACGTTTTCCTATTGGATTTTGAAGGTATGTACACAAAATATTTGATGTTATATATTTTTATAGGTTGGTTTGTAGATTCCACAATATTGGTAATTTGGCCCCCTCATATTGGTTGTATATATATGAGTGATATTTATTTTTTTATCTACTTACAGATGCCTATAAACGAAGGCTTATGAGGCCAAAGAGACCAAAGAGACGCAACATCCAACAGTAGCTCCGATAATGAAGAAATAGTAAAAAGCGACTCATCGGGATGTGATAAAAATGTATCTCCATCTGTAGTACCTGAAGACTACGATATGATTTGTATTTTGTGACAATATTTACTCCAGCGACAGACGTGGCGAGGAGTGGATTCAGTGCCAAAGCTGCAACTTATGGGCTCATACTGACTGCGGGGGGCCATATAACCCTCGCTTGATCTCAAATTGTTAAATTTCCATTTTTTTTTATAAAATATATTTTAGTATTATCTGTTGCATTTTTAGTTGTTCCATATTATGTCGTGTATTGGCAAATAAATAACAAAACGAATGATGTTTTCATTATACATGTTTTCCTTTTATTTTTTACATGAGACCTCAAAAACAAAGTGGGGGGCCACATTACCACCTTCTCCTCTAATATTGCATAACATGTATTTACTAAATACGACACATATCTAAGAGAATAAACACGATCGGATTGTTTGATGTCAAGGATCACCTCATTGATAATTATTTTTATATAAATTGCCAACTGGCCAGTTTTATAGCTTATATCGAGGCGGATAACATTGTGATTGTTCAGTTATATTGTATGACATACAGTTATTATTTTTAATAACTAAGATATTTTCCTTGTTATTGTTATGTTAGACATAATTGTATATTTTGTTATTACTGCCCTGATAACGAAGAATGCAGTAATCGACATTTTTGTGATTTTCACTTTTTTCCAGAAATGGCATAACAAGAGGTTCATGTACATGAGAAAAATATATTTTCATAAAAAAATTCACTCGAAGTATGTTTTTTATGTAATGATTTTCGCCGTACTTGCATAAAAACTGCTTCAATGATAAGAAAAAACGCAGTATTAAACATTACCTACTGGGTTACAGGTTAAGTCGACCTAGATCCGTTAAGAGATTATAGTTTCCATCATTCCTGACTGATTTTACTATGAAACACCCTTTCCCAAACCTAACATTCTCAAAATATTCGACTTTGAAGATTTTCGTAAAAAAAGTACCGATTTTTTGCCTATTCTCTTCTTTATTTTGTGTTTTGTGCCTCAAATTTATTTGTTTATGCGATTTTTGTATAGTAAATAAGTTTGTTCATTACTTTCAATACAAAAACCACATGTAAATTTCCCAAGTGGGTCGCAATGGACGATTGATAGTTTAAAAAAAGAAATTAATTTGTAAAAACTTTTTGTTCTTGTACAAATATTTCAAAAAAAGTCTATGACAGCCATGCTGCAGATACGCTAAATAATATCTACGTTTCTTTAGCTATCCAATAAGGTATAACAAGCTAGGGTGATATCACAATTCTTAGAAAAAAACCTTGATATAATGCTTCCGGGAAGTAGTAAAAAATAATAGTCCTTAACCATGAAACTAACTTAACCTACCACTTGGGTATAAAAACAAAATAGATCTAGGTCGACTTAACCTGTAACCCGTATAAGTCCTTGAGAAGACACAGTACACTCCAACTTAGTTCCGAGCATATAATAATGGCTATAATTATTAAAAAATATGCAGTAATCGACTTGTGCTAAGACAAAATGCAGTAATACGCGCAAATGCTGCATTTAGTTTTAGTATCCTGTGACTCGGAAACGACCTGATACTAAACCAAAACGCAGTAATACGTATTATAATTGCATATATTAGTAAATTAAATAAAGGAAAATTATCTTGTAAAAGCTTGATTTTTTTCCGAATTTTTAGATATAAACTCCTTTGCAAAAAAAACGGGCACCTTACACACACACTTTACCTTAGCTTTTCTATGGGTAAATATTATTATATTTTTAGTATGTCATTAGCTTGGATGACTAGAAATTTCTTATTATCAATGAGAATCTAGTTTTTTAACACTTTTATCCTGGTATCGGTGTTTTAGTCAATGTAAACAGAGAGCCGTGTTAAAATGGACATTTTTATGGGTATAATGAAATTAAGACTACGAGTATTTTTATGGTATTTTAATAAAAGAGACATTAAAAAATAAAAATTAATAACGAGTATGACCTCCTCTTGCAGCGATTACGGCATGTAATCGTCTTGGCATGCTTCCCACCAGGCTTTTGATGGTGTCCTGTGGAATGTGTTCCCACTCAGTCGAGATTACACGTTTAAGCTCTCTGATGTTTTGTGGAGGTGGTTGGACAGATCGTACTCGCCTTTTTAGGAGGTCCCAAACGTGCTCAATGGGGTTAAGGTCGGGGCTCCGCGCTGGCCAATCCAAACGACGAATACCGACCTCTTGCATATAAGCATCTACGTCGCCAGAACGGTGGGCCCGAGCATTATCGTCCATGTAAATGGCATCTTCACCAATTACAGTCAGTGCGGGTTGTGCATTTTGAGAAAGGATTTCTGTTATGTACCTATGCGCATTTAGTGAGCCATTTTCTATGAATACTATCTCGGTACGATAGTTGGAAGTTACGCCCGCCCAAAACATAACGGACCCTCCACCATAAGGGGTGATTTCTTCAAAACACACATCGGCATAGCGTTCCCCTGGTCTTCGTAACACTCGCCGACGTCGGTCCTCACCATGCAGACAAATTCGAGCCTCATCGGAGAAGAGTACGCTACTCCAGTTACCTGGTGTCCAAGATAGGCAATTTCTAGCGAACCTCAACCGCGCAATCCGGTGCTCACGGAGTAACTTGGGGGCCCGCGCTGGTCGTCGACTACGTATATCAGCAGCTAAAAGTCTTCTCCTCACAGTCCATAGGCTAACTTGTGCTCCTCGTACCTCTTCAAGGTTTCTTTTGAGGTCTATGTAACTGCATTTGCGGTTCCTCAGCGCCTGAGTCACTAAAAAGCGATCGTCTCGCGGCTGTGTGCAACGTTTTCTCCCAGAACCTTGCCTTCTCTGAACGGAACCTGTCTCTTGGTATCGAGTCCAGGTTCTTTGTACGGTTGAACGACTCACGTTTAACCGCTGTGAGACGTAACATTGGCTACACCCCTCTTCCAGCAGCGCTATAATTTTACTAGCTCTCATTGCTTTTTCTGCCATTACGATAGACACAAAGATATCTGTTTTAAGTCACAATAAGGCAGAATTATGCGATAAACATAAATTGTTGTACTAAAAATAACGAAAAGTTACTTTTAGTTGCTTGATAACCTTTTAACCGCAAACCCGCGAAAAGTGTCACAAAATGAAAAAGGGATTAATAATTTAAAAAACAAAAGTTTTGAATTTGGAATGAACTTTTTTTCATACCCAGACTCTTTATTAAGTGCCAGTAACATAGTTTGGCTATTAAAACCTCTGAAGAACTAAATTATTACCAATAATGTTAAAAAATCAAACCCGCCCGTTTTTTTTGCAAAGGAGTGTATATTATGACCAATAAAATACGAACATCTTGCTCAGGTGATATGAAATATGTTTTTTGCGTTTATCTCGTAACCGCCATTTTGCGATTACTGCGTTCTTAGTTATGACGGCAGATTACTATGTTATTTATTTGAATACAATAATTGTAGATATTTGTGCAAGTCGTAAAATCGATTAAATCATTAGATACTTTGATTTGTATAAGATTTGTATGAATCGTTTTTTATTTCGTAAAAATAAGTAACGAAATCGCAGAGTAATATAAAAATGATGTATTGTAGATAGTCACAAATTAAATTTTAAATTTTGATATTATTAAAATTTCAGAATACCTATTTTAAAATATTTCTTTTATTTTTATATAAAAAAATAATAATTTTTGTTTTTAAGAAAGCAATAAGTATGTACAATTTTACATTCCTACCAATATAATCAGCAAATGTTTATCGTCAACATGTAAAATATTTTTTTAATGGATTATTTAATAACATAATATATTTTCAATCGTCGTCTTAGACAATTATTCAATAAGTGTGGAGGAGGTGAAATATTCTCTTCGTACCTAGCCCAACTTAGGTAGGTCATATCAATATCTTGACATGGGCACAACAACCCAAGTGACTCGGGTGCAGGGCACACCTGTATGATGCATTTTCAACTTTTTCAAAATGGACTAAGGACTAACCTCGGAGGAGGCCCGAGCCTAGCAGAACAATTTTGCAATTTTTGTTCATAGCAGAGGCAAACGAGTAAGTGGGTCACCTGGTGGTAAATGATTAGTGATAATAGTACTGCCCATGGATTATGGCGGTAGAGGCCCACAATAACAGGAGAATCATCGACTTGCCGACCTTAAAGGAAAGGGAAAATTAAGGGATTGCGATGAGGTGGGCGAGTTGGGCCTCCGGACGCTTACGTCAGTGTGCCTTTGGGATTATCAGACTATACAATCACCATCCGCAAGATGGCGCTGATACAACACTTAAATAGTCATTATAAAAAATGCAATTTCAATTAAAAAAACTCGTACCACTGGTGATGTTTATTTTTCTTAGATAATAGCATTCAGGCGTGTCTTTTATACTATTTAGTTCTTATTTCCTTTTACCAAGCCACAGTAATTAGAAAGTGTGGAACTTTCATTAAATTTCTTAATGTAGCGATTAATTAGCATCCGGAAAATTACATCATGTTCTTATTGTAGTTATTTCGATTAATCAAATGTTTCTTATTTAGGTTTATTACTTTATGACTATATTTAATTGTCACGATACCCTCTAAATGGAGTTATCTTTCAGCGATGATAAACGATCGACAAACGAAACGTACCTACCTACTTATGTTATCCCACTTAGTATTTAATATTTAGGTATGCTATATGTGTATGCATGTATGTAATATGGCGCACCTTGTTTAATCAGTTCTTATGCACAACTTTTAGAAATCTTGGTCATTCATTGGCCTCCGCTTGATTGGACTAGTGATAGCGTATTTAGGCTGAGAAATTGTGAGGTGTTTTATACCCCTTATGATGAACTTACCCCTGTTAATGGGATATTAGCAACTCCTACAGTATCTCATCATCGGAGTTTTTTTTATAGCATAGGCCGGCAAGCGAGCAAGTGGGTCACCTGATGGTAAATGATCTCCAACGCCCATGCACGCCCACCATCAGAAGAATCATGAGCGCGTTGCCGACCTTAAAGGAAAGGGATAATTAGGGATTGGGAAGGGGAGGGGATTTGGGCTTCCGGATATCTCACTCACCGTACGAAACGCAGCAGTAAAGTAGCGGCTTACTTTACGTCGGTTTTCTGTGAGACAGGGGTTGACAGGGATTGTAGGAGTTAGTGTGGGAGTGTGAATGGTTTTGCGTGGGGGAGTTAAGAGGAAGAGAAAGACGTTAACAAGGATGAGAGCGAGGAAAGGGTGGCAAGAGGAAACAAAAGGCAGGAGAGGGGAGGGACGGAAGGAGAGGAGGAGGACTGAGGGAGAGGACTAGATGGAAAATCGCGAGGTGTTGGGTCCATATTCCAGGCC
Source organism: Amorpha juglandis (assembly GCA_949126905.1). Taxonomy (NCBI): domain Eukaryota; kingdom Metazoa; phylum Arthropoda; class Insecta; order Lepidoptera; family Sphingidae; genus Amorpha; species Amorpha juglandis. Next base: position 8,029,622 of record OX421387.1, on the reverse strand, counting down.
GGGCAATCAACAGCATCTGTCATAAGTTACCCGGGATTGGTATTTGTGCATGGTATGTGGGATAGGATCGCCCACGGATCATGCTACGGTAATAAGTTCTGCGGACCGTGGGTGCACTAGATGCAAATCTGCCTACCTCTTCGGTGGTACATTGTATGTATAATATGTAATGTTAGACTAAATATCCGTGATTGTTCTGGTATGTCCTGTGGGTGTTTTGGGGTGGTTGATTTAATATTAGCGCGATGGTGAGATGGTGAGACCTTGTGTTGGTCTTATCATACAGTTTGAAAAATGAATCGTATGACGCAGCATTGTAAATGGCAGTTTTCTGCTATATCCGCTCGTATATCCTGTACGAGAAACACTCGCTATCTAAATGGGGCTTTATTTTTGCCGCGGTCGTGCAATAATAATTATTTTCTGTGTAAATGGGGCTGGCTGTGAAGTTTACTACATGAATCGTCGAATCCGTCTTCGCATATATCAGAATCTACTAACCTGGCGTTTTGAAGATTAGCCTTGACAGACATAAATGTTGTTTCGTTATTCACATGCAAATATTATGTTAATAAAATAGCAGTTATTTATAATTCCCAATCAGACACTGCCAATTGTATTTATTTAAATAGAATTAAGCTTTTTTGGTTAGTTACCGCATTACATCCTCAAACTACTAACTTGTTAATGTAGTTACTTATCAAGTTAATGACTGTAAAAACACATTAATATTCTAAATAACGGAATAGGTAATTATATTATGTTGTCTACTTTTATAAATATAAAATAAGTTAGAAGGATATTATAAACAGACCCCTTTGTCTGTCTGTGTGTGTATTTATCTGTGGCATTGTTGCGTTTAAACGAATGGACCGATCTATATGCGATTTTTGAAAGTTGTTAATCGAGATGAGTTTATTTACGTTTAAAGAAAACCTTCAGCCAAAGGCATATTATGTTATTTTTATCAGAGCTCGGCAAAGTGACTGCACTACACCTGATGGTAAGCACAGCGCAGTCCAAAAAATCCAGCGACCACTGACATACAATTAGTTTATCGGTGGTCACCAAAATCATCCGACCTGTATAAATACTTCTTCACATTCCGAAGCAGGAAGAAGCAAATCAAAGGGCCTGCAACAGGGCAGGCGGATAACTGATGCAGGCGCAGGGACATAACTATGTACCCTTATACCCGCCCTCTACCAACCATCAAGTCATACCAGGAACTCGCCGAGCTCCATTGCTCGGTGTCAAAATATGCGTGCCACTGTCGATCCTGGATTGCTGGAGTTACAGTGGCGGGTGTATGCGCGGGATAGTTTCGTTGCACCTCAACCTACCCCTTCGGGGATACAGGCGTAATACGGCGAGGATACCCAAGCATGTATAAATCTAAGAGTGTTATTTAAATATTGTCTGTAATTAATTTCTTTATAAGTGAATAAACATATATTTTTAATGTGGTAGAGCCACGCCGTGGACAGTTTTGTCTACTGCATACGAGTAAATGCCCAACCACTGTCTCACAGAAAATCAACATGAAGAAGCAGCTTGCACTTGCATTTCATACGGTGAGTGAGATATCCCGAGGCCGAAATCCCCCTCCCCTTCTCAATTGATTAACTTTTTCCTTGAAAGTCAGCAGCGCATCCATGATTTTTCGGCATTGTGGATGTTCATAGGCGGTAAAGATCACTTACTATAAAGTGGACCACTTGTTCTTTTGCTGGCCCCTGCCATAAAAAATAATACGTTTGTGCTCAATTTTCTTTAGGAATTTATTCTGGAGTAATAATAATTAATTAGGGCTCCTGCATTTACAATTTCAACATTGTTATGGTCCACTCAGATAAGCAGTTGTTACGGCTTCTTAAAATAGGTACCCTTGTATGAATACAATACATTTTCATGCCAAGACAATAAATTGTACAAAATTTACTTACTATTTACTGTAAGTGTATTTATTTTTTCGGGTTGGATATCTAACAAGTCTGAAATCACTGATAATTAATTGTGTTAATTATTTTATCTGTTGATAAATGTTGCCTACGAAATTGTATCGAGGATTGTAAGCCGCTTGAGCGTGTTGATTTATTATTGAAAGAAAAATGAAAAGCATACATTAAAAAATATATTTTAATAAGCAAATTGTTTGGTTTATATTACAACTAACATACTTATTTACAATTTATATGCGTTACCAACAAGGAAAATAATAGTTTTAGAAACATTAGTTATTATTCTACAGGAAACGGGGCATTTAATTAATTAACAGTTAAAACGAAGAATAAGTTTGATAAGCTATACAATTTAATTAGCTTCCTAGTGACGAATTAAATTAGGTACTTAAAACCGTGTACTACGGCTGAAATAAGTATTTTTATAACAAAAAATACATGCAATAAAAAATCAGGAGTTTATATTCCAAGTATAGTCTTTCGTTTCACGATATTTGTTACCAAGCTTACTTAGAATTTGGCAGATAGGGAGTGTCACATGGCACTTACGCTTTATCAGCTAGCGATAACCCAACCAATGCATTAAGATAAAAAACGTAGGAAGACTGGTTTTAATTATTTTTATAAATAATCGATCATAGAATTAATTCATTTCGTATTGGTAAAGAGTGAGCACTCCTTACCTATCTTAGTTATCAATAGATTACAAACACTGTCGTCATGTATCATAAGAACCTTGATATAATCTTTGGCAGACTTGCGACGGTGCACCATTTTCAAGTAGCACACATTAATTATTTATCCTTGTTTCGTCCTAAAAGCTTGTCTAAGAAACTTCTCTTTCTTTTTACCTTTTTCGATGATTTCGTATGATTCTCCAAGTCGTCGCCTTCGACTGTCATTTTCTCTATTAAATCTGGAATGGTTAAATCTATTATTTCTACGATTGGTTTTTTCGCTGATTCTCTACTCACTTGTCTTTGGAGTGTGGCGAGTTCTGGAACTCTGTCATTTTTCTCATCAAGCTCCGGTTGGGTAAGATTTAAATCACTTCCCTTGTCGTCTTTTTTGTCAGATTCATCACTTAAAGACTCTGGGCCGTTTTGAAGTGTTGTACTTTGTGGCTTAGCATCTTGAGGATTGTTTTCGGAATCTATATTTTTATCAGATTCCCCAATATTGTTTTGTTTCTTTTCAAAAACTTCATCGTCTTCAGGCTTTTCATCATTGTCCTTCTTTTCATCACTGCCTATGCTCGAACTCGATTTTGGAAGAGATCCTATAACTCTGGGTCTCGTTGGCGGTATTTTCCAATCGATTGGTTTACGTTGCGGTGAATATCTCTTGATCAGCTCTTCGTATAATTTTTGACGATCCATTTTAGGGGAATGACTATTCGGTAAACTCATATACTTGTCATTCTGAGGATCTTCATTTTCTTTGCCGTCTACGTTTTCTGAATCGAGACTGACTCTAATTCTTCTAACCGGTGTCGGTGTCAAATAAGGTTCGGCAAATGGAAATTTATACAAATTCGGACTTTCGATTTTATATTTAATCGGAGACGTACTGTTGGCGGGCATCGAAGCGCGTGTACCTCCGCGTTGGATAGGGCTGCTTCCCGGCTCGTGTAAATTAGACGTCATGAAGTCCCGGCGCATTTTGGATAAACGCCGGGTCCTCTCGGTCATCGAATGTCTGTAATCCACATCATCGCTCTGGTTAAGTTCCGACGTGAAGTTGTCGGAATACTTTCGTGGTCGAAAATCGAAAATTCGTTCGTCCGTCCTCGCCTCGCGCATGCTGGAGTATCCCGGTGCGTTGCGCTTGAAGTTGCTGGTGGTTTTGCCGTGATTAGACGTGATGATGGGTTCCACCTTCCGGTAGGCGGGCACGGGACTAGTGGGCGACGGCAGCGGTACGTACTCCGCGTCCGGCTTGTCAAACACCTCGCGCCGCTGACTGAACTGCTCCACACCGATCATTTCCCGCGACTTCACGCTCACTGTAGGCGATTTAGCCGCCATTATCGTTCAATTACAAACCGCAACACTCAGTTATTGATACTATTTTCCTGTAAACACTGTAATTCTATTTTCGTACGACACACATTATGACTTCACCGGTAACATCGCGCCTGTAAAAGAGTACACGTCTGCACGTTAAATTGGACAATAAAGGTGGTCCGGTCGTCCGTATAAGGCGGCAGTTCGCGATATATGACCACTGATCAATAGAGTGGATGCGATAAGATACGAGCGTCGTGTAGCGCGGCACTTTAGCTATTTCTTTATCTTTTCAGCAGTCGAAACAGTTGAGTAAATATAACACTGACTGAACAATCGTGTAGGTACGTAATTAATAGCGTACGGAGTGAAAGCGTGCCGCGTCGGCGGCCGAACGCCGCGCCGCGTCATTATATAATGAAAATATTCAAAACAAACGTCCCAAATGTGTTAGACCCACTTAAATGTTGTTGATCATTGTAAAGAAATCATTTGAATCTATTTTGCACGTTAATAGCTGTGTAAATATTTATTCATGTATGACCTTTATCGGTAATGACTTAGGTATAATTACTGATCGCCAACTGAATACAAACCTAGTTCTCACAAACAACAAGATTATTATTGCAACAAGCCGGGCTGACTGCAAGAGTGAATAGTGAAGATTTTGTGTACCATATGTCTGTAACAGATTTGCTCTAATAGATACTAGCACGTCAGACATAAAGTCTAATATCCCTTGTTATAGAGAAATACCTATCTCCCGACTTCAAATCACTCGATGGACCGTTAGAACGAAAATCGTTCAAGTTATTATCTGCGATGCAACCGGATTCTCGTGCATAATGATAATACCCAATACAGCGAAATATTCGCATTTATGTATGTGGAATATGTAGGTTTTATTTGAGTTGCTGCTATTTGCAAAGGATATGACGTTATTTGTGATAATTCAATTGTTTTGTAAGGTATCTCATACGTTAATATAACTTTTATTACCTATTGCGGGTGATTAGGTATCGCGATAATAAGCCAGGCATGATGTAATACTTCCTAAAATGCAACATAATAATAGTTTGTATGAAGTACCTACTTACTTGAAAAGAAGGGGTTTTATTTTTCCGCCTTCTATGTAGGTATTGTAGGCACCCGGGAAAAATACAAATAGGTACATATACGTTCTTGTTAATTCCCGGGGCCCAAAGATATTGATACTCTATAGGAAATGCTTGATTTTTGTCATGTAATATTTTATTCATTTTATATGTGAGCTAAAGACCAAACAAAAACTGAAAATACGAATATTTTTTCTATACTGTGTTTATGAATCCGTTCCCCACTTCCTGGGATTTTCCGACATAATATTCACTGGACGAGTCTTTCAATTTACTGGGGTCGTAAACCATATTAAGTAACTATTATAAATCGGAATGGTATATGGCTGTACCTTTGTTGTTATATGATCGAAGTTAACCAAGTTATTAAATATTTTAAAATATGTTTTAGAAATATTGTTAAATTATACCCTCACTAGTATAAAACTGGCGAGGTTCTGGCTGCGATATCCAAGCCATAAAAATCGTGTATAAAAAAACACGAGTTCCCGTGATTGGGATTTGCGCACTGTCTGTGCCTCATCCCTTCGAGGTTACAGTGGTTAACTTAGAAATTATTTCAAAAAATACTGTGGAAGCGTACGAAAATCTTATTTCCAGTTGTGTTCATCCGTGTATCTAGACGGTAGACAATCTACACTTATATACCCGACTAGATAAATTAAAGGTCGTAAATGTTCTCGGTGTGTTGCCACTTGACATTACGTCTCCTCATGTTAATCCATGTTTATCACGCTTAGTTAATCTAAAAACCATTATCCTCAAGTATAAAATATTACCGTAATACCTGTTTATTCGTTACTTTGGACGATGTTATGATTATAACAAGTGCAAGTCCAGTATCCGACGTGTTTTAATATGAGCATCTACTTTTAAAGGTCATGGTCGAAGAAGAAATTAAAAATAAACTACAAACGTCATTCATATATTGCTTAAGATTTTATTAAAATTCATTTAAAGTTTTTATTTAAAATTTATGTGGCTATTAAAAAATAGCCAGATTAATGCCCCGCAGCCTTGTCTACACCATTTTTGGAACAGACACCTACAATCGCCACATCTGTCGCAACTCTCAACGCATGACATAAAAATATGTTAAAAATACACTCAGTCACAAAAATAATTACAGATCCCTTGGTTGCATGATTCATGACAATGTAAAGTAATATCTAACGGTATTGTTACCTTGTTGGAATCTTTGTGCCGGCTATGCTGTATGAATCAAAATTAAGTTTATGTTTCAATGTATGAGTCAGATACCTACACCCTTGTGAAATTGGGTTACATATTTTGTGTAAAACATTTAAGGTCGCACGGAATATTGAAACTAAATGTTGAACATTCGTTGAAAAGTAAAATGTATTGCTAAAAAAACAAAAGTTTGTTTCGTCGACAGTCTAATAAAAAGAATTGAACACTATCATAGGTAATATACCGTGGCGATTGTAGATTGCTTAGAAAGGCAATTATGGAAGTAAATAAAACAAGGAAGATTACCTACTACTAAATATTGGTAATTGCTAATGGTACATTTAATAAGGTTTTTGATGAGTGAGTCAGAACCTAATCTATAAGACAATTAGTTGATTAGAGTTGTAAGGCACTTCTTCGAATCGTAAAACTCGATTCATGAGTCAGTGTCACAAAATGTTAACAATGTAGGCAGCATACAAATATTCATTGCATAACTGGTTCTGTGCATTAAGGAAGTGTAACCTAACGATCTTGCCGAGGCTAGTTACAAATTTAGTTATTTAAGCAAAATGAAAATAATTGTAGATAATAATTCCATCAGATTGCAAGATAATTGTGGATTGCAACTTAATTAAAGCAGCTGTTCTCACTGCAAGGTCTACGGCCGATTCAATAGCAAGACAATTTACTGCGATTATTGAGATCTGCAACAAATGAGACGACAAAAACTTGTGCGTTCAACCAAATCGTTTCCAGTAATTTGAGCGCGGCAGGAATTCGATTTAAGATGGAAGTTGAGTGTCTCTAATCGAATTCGATATATCACTTTTTTGCGACGGTTCTTCACACGGAATTTGCATGTCTAGCTCGAACTTTTGTTTCAAGATTTCCAATTAATATGCAAGTTGTTTCCAAAATGATTTGCTGTCCGTATTTGTGCGCGTTGTTATTTTAAACACTTTCACGTTATTTTTAAAGTTTTTAGTTACATGTAAATAGTGGATATAATAGTTATATAGGATATCATCAGACTGTATTAGCCTGCTGGAAAACCTAATTAAATAAGGCTGTACAAATTGTTAATTTCACAGACGAAGATTTAATTTAAATATTAAAAATCCTAGACCACCACGGTGTCTGAGTGGAAAGGAAGACATTCCACTGGCCATGAACCCACCTGTAGGCTTTGTGACTAATCCTGATGAGTATTTGGAAATGACTAAAGCGAGAACATAATGTTACAATCCACAATGGTGGTGATCTCATTGGTGTACATTTGCATACAATTTTGGGGTTTGACCTTAGATCGTTTGACCATGGCCGGCCATTCAGCTCTGTACAGTACAGATTTCGAATGCAACGGAACGCTTGATTATGTTTTCAATAGAGTTGCTAGTATTTGGGAAACAGATTGGTACGGTTCAGTGACGTTGAGGACATTTGAAATTGTTTTTATTAAGTGTGGTATAACACATTATTATAACACGCAGATAATACCTATTAATATTGATAGCCAGAAGAAGAAGCACCCTTAATGGGCACAATTTAAAGATTGGAGTAGTATAGTACATATTCAGATATTCGCTAAAGTAGTTAGCCGATTGACTGCGCTCTGGAATTGTCATAGCCCATAACCATTGGTAACCGCTTATCTAGCGAATGAAAAGCATAGCTGTTTAGCTGCTAGGGCATTGCTGATGTCCTCACTTCCGTAACTACTACTGAGCTTATTTTAATCTTATGATATGATTGGGAGCAAGCATATCACAAATTATTCCGGGGAAGCTTACGTGTGATTTTTTGAAACGAAAACAATCACCAGACCTGATCGTCCGAGTTGGGAATTAAACCTTAATACCTCGCGGTTCTCAGCCTTAATATACTGCCACTAGACTAATGAGGCTATCCAAACGGAAAGTGAAGCAATATCTGAAATAAAATTGCTAGTTCTATTTGAACCAAATGTTCAAATAGTTGGCGTTATAAATATAGACCTTTATGTACGTTTACATCGCGGATTATTATATTTTGAGGACACACTAGAGGTCAACTGAATGCGAATTATCTGTGAGAAAACGATCCGGCTAGTTGTCTCTCTTGCGTGTTTTTGTAATGCAATTATCTTTACTTCTCATTGTTCGTGTTGCGTGTTCGTATGACTAATGCTCAAATAGCGTATTTATAAGCGGAACAAAATAGATATTATGTACCAAAGCTAGAGTATTTCAGTAAAGTGGTAGAGCCATACTGTTGACAATTTTATTTACAGCATTTGTGGTTAGGCTCCACCAGGCCGTCACCAACCGTTGCGTGTTACGTCTAGTACGGTGAGTAAATTATCTGAAAGCCCAAAACCACCTACCGTTCCGAATGCCTTATTCATCCCTTTTCTTCAAGGTCTGTAACGAGTCCAATATTTTTCTGGTTTTGTGGGCGTTCATGGGCGGTGGAGATCACATACGATCAGGTGACCGCAGACGCTCGTATGCCGACCTCTATAAACTTTTTTGGTACGTACATCAACAATGTTAATCCGTTGGATTTTAATTTCCTTTATCCTGCAATTACAATGCGATGTAATAAGTTGATCCTGCTGAATTAAGTCACATAATCCGCCCTCTACATCTATATTTTGCATCCAGTCTCCATTCGATTCTGAAAGCAAGAGCTGTGGCCTGTGACGACTCTTGACTCATTTTATACCGAAACCTTAAAATGTAAGTACCCAAAACCTAGGTAGTTTATAAAAATCATAAGTATGTTTACATTGTAAGTTCTATTGAAAAATACTTTATTTGATTTCTCTGAAAATAACAGGTCTATGCTAAATAATGAAATAGACAACATTTACATATCACTGGTAATCGAAAGGTGATAGAGTGACGTAATCTTTTTCTTTTCACTATGACTGTGTATCTACTAAACACAATCCTTATCCTAGTAAAATTATAAATTGGAAAGGTTTTGAATTTGGATGTTTGATATTCAAACACACCTAAAGGGATGAACGGATTGGGATGATATTTGGCATACGGGTAGACGATGACCTGGATTAGGGCATAGGACACTTTTATCGTGGTATCGAGTTCGATTCTCGCGCCGAGGAAAATATTTTATTGAAGGAAAATGTTGGATGGACTTATTGTATAACGCTAACAGTGCCTTTTAAACTAGTCAAGTGTGCGGAGCTATGGGCATAAGTATGTAATAAATTGCAGTGGAATTATGATAAACTTATCTGTGTATGTAACATATTGAACTAAATCATAATGCTAATGCAAATAACATAGTGATATATAATATACGGTATATTACTAGAGTTAATCGAACCGAATGAATATGAGTTGTATAGGTGATTTGATTTCAAAATTATCCATAATTATCAACTATGCACACTAGATCAAAATTATGCACTTTAGCAATAGTTTTTACCATTCAGCATTTCACGAATATGCAAACAATATTTATTTTCACGTTACATCAGCCACTTAAGGGAAAATTTAATAGGTACTAACTGTATAGGTTATCTAATGCTATAAGTGTTCTGGTATAGGTACTTATTATATTGGATCATCATCGTTGCTATAAGTTTCCAAGATAAATAAATATTACCAAAGCGTATTATTTAAACCGTACAGTAGTGCCTACAGTATAAATATTTTCATAAAATCGTATTTGACATTTATAAATAACTTGATCTAATTTCGTCTGTCAATGAAATACTCGCCCGGACATCGTCCCATTTTTACAGAACTCTTGGTGTGATAATATATCTACCAATGTCCAATTTATATAATATCAGCTCTGTAATAATAAGAGGGACTCTGTATCTTTGTTAAAAAGGAATTAGGCCGTTGATTACTATGCTGGCCTGATACAGGTTGGTTGGAAGACTTTACACACCTTCTAAATTAATGTGGAGAATTCTTAGATGTGCAAGTTCCTCACGATGTTTGTGAAAAAAAGAAAGAAAGTATCGATTTGGATGATACTTTCTGTGATCGATAGGGTTTACTTCAGTTGTGGTCCTATTAAAAAAATCCGCCTCTAATAGGGTTAAAGCTAGGATAAACGTCAAATATCTTTAAGAACCGAAAAATAGTAACAAATACTTTTTTAACAAAAATAAAACCGATTCAAAAAACTAAACTACCATTTTGAGTTGGTGGTATCTATAATTGATCAATACCTAGATACTCTGCAATAGCACCGACTCAAAATGTTTATGCAGATTTATTTTTAGCTTTTTAGTTTATCGAGTCGGTTTTTTTATAGCATTGGCTGGTATTTTATCACTAAATAATAATAACCCTATATACCAACCCAACCCTATATACTTCCCATTGCTGTACACGGGTCTCTACTGAATGAGAGGGCTTATGCCTTTTCACCACGCTGGCCTAATGCGAGTTGGCAGACTTCACATACCTTCGCAATTGTTATGGAGAACTCAGGTATGCAGGTTTCCTGACGATGATTATCATTAAAGCAATCGATCATTAACAATCCATATACTCGTAACTAAGAGTCACAGTAAGAATTTTTGGGACTGGTTTTGAAAGTCGCAGGGACTTTCGTCTCGGCAGTGCCCAATTAAGCTATATAAATTGAATACACACGTTACTTCAAAATGTCAGAGGTGTGTACTGTGTAGCTGGTTTCGAACCTGCGAGTTCCGTCACGAATTTATCTAAGCTCTAGTATAATAGATGAAACAAACCGGCCTAGTTCGTCATCCGTTTATGGCAGAGTACGTCAATGTACTTCCTAATTGAACCTTAACAAGGCAGGTAAGTTCAAGAGTAATTGAGGCAATTACATTGGCAAAGGTCGCTCGGTAATGTGTAGTACAATGTTAAATTGCCACAAGTCACCAAGATTTCATGGCCTTTAGACAGGGCCGGGTCAAGTAGGCCGGAATTGGGCCGTGTTGTGCAGTAATGACCCAAGCCATAAAGGGCCAATTGTAGGTTGGATATTTTATTAGCTTGAATTACGAAATCAGCAGGTCTTTCGCCTGATGGTAAGCGCCACGCCTACCAATAATCAGACGCAACACCATGTAGAACTTTGGATTACAAAGCCCTGCATGGCAAAGGATTGCGTTGGTCATCCCGAGACATAGATATTAATTAATTTATTTTGGACAAACATTGGTATAACGACAAAGTTAAGTTACACAATAGATATTATAAAACCAATTAAAGGTTATCACGACTACACATTAAATTAGAAATAGAGAGCACTATACGCTCAAACTGTATGTGTACCTACATAAGAAATTAATCAAATACATTAAATGTTAATTATTAATGAGATAGAGCTAAGAGGAAGAAATTATCACTAACAATAAGCTCTCTGCTTCTTAACTGAGGACCCAAATGCACAATAAGGATCTAGTGAGTACTTTTTGCATATATTATTAAAATCTCTAATTGATCACACCATGTAAGTATCATTTTGTCTATAATTAGAAAACGCGGAAGGGACTTAAACTTATATAAAGGAGGGATATACCTAACAGTTTTAAAAGGAACATTAAATTCTTGTAAGAGTTTATGACAGTGTATTTCGTTACGCATAATCTTTATCAAAAATTTGGCATATATAGCCTGAATTCAGCGAACTGATATAAGAAGGCGCCTATAAGCTGGATACCATGGAGCGGTCGCTATGACTGAAATTATTATGTTAGCGCCCCCAGACTTTTCCTAGATATGACCCTGCCTTTTAAGTTGGACTCATTTAGAGTACCGGACTTCACTCTTCGATTGTTCCAGTAGGTTACTAATGACCTTATTGTCGTGAATGATTATGGAGCCATATAAATAATCAATATTTTATTACATGCAAATGGTATAGTACTAATGCATTGTCGCCGCGTTTTCTGATTGTGTAATTTGACTTTCGATATACTTTATTTCATTCAGCAGATTTTACTAGGTGGTAGATCCCTCGTATGCGTGAGGCCGTCTGGGTGGCAACCACCGCTATATCAAGTTCTGCCGCTAAGCAACAGTGTGAAAGCGCTATTATGTTTAAGTCATTGAAGCCAGAGAAATTATTGGGCAGTATGAGACATTTATGTCTCGGGGACCGAAGACCAGGGCGATGCAGTACCTTCTTTATAGTTATAATTCTGATTGATGTTGCTCTGGGTACACCCATGCATTAATCCATCGTATTTTAACCAAAAAAATATTGTACAAATGAAGCAGACAGCCTCCGTGGCTCAGTGGGCGAGTACCCGACTGTGAAACGTGAGGCCGCGGGTTCGATCCCCGCACCGAGACAAATATTTGTCTGATCCACAAATATTTGTTTCGGGTCTGGGTGTTGTGAGACCGAGTCTCTCGTAGCTTCTGATACCCACGACACAAGACTTGTATCTTACTGTGGGGTCAGGGCTATGTGTGTGACTGTTGGGTGTTATTTATTTATTTAGATGTCTATTTTATATATCATAATTTTCTTCTACTGCAGCGGTAGTGATATTGTAACGTATCACAACGATATGTAATCATGCGACTCGTATCATATCGTATTAATTGATGTACTTACTGCTGATAGCTTGATGGTTATGTAATTATAGTATAAAATAACTTTAACGTTTTTTGTCATTGAGTTTTGTTGGTGTCAGGATATACAGATTAATATCCGCCCGGATAGCGACCACCGTAAACATGGTGTTAAAACCTGCCTCTTAGTATCCACACGCCTTGTGAGGATCGCGTTCCAGGATCAGCCAGTGTATATCCGGTTCTCCCGAGGGGCTTGCGACATGACTTGTTGGTTGATTGGAGCGGGTATAGTAGGGCTACATCCTTGTATCTCTGTGCTTGCATCGGTCATCCGCCTGGCCTGTCGCAGGCTCCTGGATTTGCTTCTTCCCTCTCCGAAGAGGGAAGAAGCATTTATACAGGCCGGCATGACTCTGGTGACCACCGACAAACTCATTGTTTGTTGGTGGTCACTGTGTTTTTGGACTGCACTACGCTGACCATCAGGTGTAGTGCCATCACATTGCTATGCTCGGATAAAAAAAGAGTTTTTACTACTAATCTAAAATTGACTATTTAGTAAAATCTCTCACAATATTTTTTTACATTTGCTACACAAGAGCTGATTCAATTTTGATAGATATATTCACAGAATACATGTGTTGAATATAAATACCTATCTATTATAAATAGCCGTCTGAATGTTTGGCCATGACTTACATACGAACAGAGTCGTGGGCAAACCCTAGTTTAAATATAAAGATGGAGAGGAGTCGAGTTCACCCACTTGTCGCCACGTTCGTTCTATTTAGGTGTCTTGATGTGTCAGCTGCGGTACAATGCTATATCTGTAAACAAATTACGCGCACAATAATAAATATTTTTCTCTACGCTCTTCGGTCACTGTCCCCATTTCACAGTGTAATTGTGCCATTAAATTGTTTTTATCCGACGTAAAATAAAATGTTCTTAATTCGACGTAATCTTTTGGGTTCCTTAACGGAACACAGCAAATACATAGCGATTGCAGTTTTGAAGGTTTTAACTTTTTTGTTTTTTTTTTGTTATTCTGGCTCGGCAAAGTGATGCTATGCTACACCTGATGGTAAGTGTAGTCCAGGAATAGTGTCGACCAACGACAAATAATGTGTCCATCGTAGGTCGGCCAGATCATGCCGGCCTGCCTAACTGTTTCTTCATTCTCCGTTTAAAGTTGCCGGCACACGTGTTCCTATTTTATAGGAACATGTTTGCCGGCAAACTATTCCACAGCTCGAGCAGTTCGAGCCGAGATGGAGGAGACTACGAAGCTGTGGCTCAGCAACCCACAACTTTAACGGTTTAACTTATAATTAATACTGCTTTTTCTTCATTTATCGCCGTTTTTTGACTGCGCTTTGTCTGACTTCTCGTCGATTTAAATAAATCTTAGCAGCAATAGCTCAGCGGGGAGTGGTACGGCCTGCCGAGACGATAGTCCCTGGTTCGAAACCAACCCCTTTATGCCCTTAAACATGCACCTTTTGAATTTTCTAAATTACGTGTTTTAAATTAAATTTTAATTTAAATGTGAATTGTCGCTTGCTTTAACAGTGAAGGAAACATCGTGAGGAAACCTGCATACCTGAGTTTACGTTAAGAATTTCGGAGGTAAGTGAAGTTTGAAATCCACAGTAGACCCAGCGTGATGGACTAAAGCCTTTTTAGTAAAGGATGTCCGTGCCCAGCAGTGGGATGTGTATAATACATAGGTAGGTATTATGGTACCTACCTATATGAAGTGTTCTTGTGCATTATAGGATGTTAGATCATTATTTCCCGCGGTTAGCTGTAATGTAGATAGGTTTAGTAAATAAAACATCACTATTTTTTCAATTCAAACACAATGTCCAGTTACTTATCAAATTCGTCGACTCTCGTGCGCTCAACTACGATGGAATGTTATAGCTACATGTAAAAAAATAAACATAAGCGCCCTTATTACAAAAATTAAATGTCAATCAGCTTATACGGGTTACCGTAGTAACCAGTTGTGATAAACCCAGGTTACGGTTAGTCTAGGTTATCCTTATTTTAAAAATGGCCTGAGTTGACCGGTAAACGCGATCGAGGTGTGAAACAGTCGGAATGTTAGATAGCTGTCAGGTTTTAGGCAATACCAGATCTTTAAAATAGATTTTATTGAAACATATTATGCACATATCTTGCGATATAGTGAATTTGAAAGCCAATAAAAGTCGATAAGCTGATATAGCATTTGCTCATTTTAATAAATTAGTTTTAATAAGTATAATAGTCACATTAACAAATAGGTTCAATGAGTTTTAATACCACTAAAATCTATGTCATGCTCCACCTACAAAATGTCGACATTTAATAAACAAGTACAGAATCGATATATCGATAAATTAAATCGTTTATTATATTTTCGTATCCATTAAAGCCAATATTACATACACTAACATACATTACTCCTACATTATGAGACTACAAAAGTTTAAGACTTCGACAAAATTTCCTTCATAGCCAGTTCGATTTTCAATTGTACACACGCAACCCTCTCTTGGAATATTTGATTTATTAAATTCAGTCTTTTCTGCTCTAAAAGAGCATTTTCCTTGATCAGTCTCTGCCTCAACTCCTGTTCCTCTGGTGTGACAGTTTCTTTGTTTTCTTTATTTAGCAGCGCATTGCCTTCTTGCTTATTCTTCAATGCAACATGACTCCTGAGCTTGACGATTTCGAACTGTTCAGAGTTGATTTTCGCTTGCAATAGCGACTTCAGTTGCAAGTACTCAGCGTTTTCGAGCTCAAGCCTTAGTACTTTTAATTCCTTTTCTGTTAGTTTTGGTTTTTCTTTCGCCGGTTCCGCGGGAGGCTGATCTTCCTTTGGTGAAACTTTGTCAAGTTTAAATTCGAAGTTATCTTCGAATTCTGCCTCGAATGTAGCGTCGTCGTGTGTGGGAGATTCTTTCGCATCGAACGCGTCGGTTGTCTGTTTAACTTCTTGTTCTTGTGATGTGGAAGGCTCATTTTGTTGAGAGTTGCGTCGTATTGGCTCGTCATCGGGTGCCTTTTCGTCTATCGATTGTTGATAACTCGAAAGAGAGTGCGGTTCGACTGATTTTTGAACTGAACGAAGCTTTCTCTGAAATAGAATAATATCATTATTACTTTGGTTTTGTTTACGTACTGTCACGCTTGTTTCTCATAGAAAATGATAGACTATGGGCTCCAACTACTAATGATCCTAAGAAGTCTGTTTGGCCCGTATTCTCATCAACCCACTTATGCTATCAAAGAGAATGATGTGAAAATATTATCAAATATTTATTTATACGGTTGTTAAATTACACAATAATTAATATAACACAGTTGGCGCTAACTTGTACTCATCAATGCACTTATGAGTACAAGTTAGCTCAATCGTTAAGTGTATTTCTTGAAATTAATATATTTTTTTTCCACCGTCACATACATATTCCTGACTCCACAGTAAGATACGAGTCTTGTGTCGTGAGTATGAGGAACTACGAGACGACTTTCGGTCTCACAACACCCAGACCCCGAAACAAATATTTGTGGATCGCACAAACATTTATCGAACCCGCGGCCTCTCGTTTCACAGCCGGCTACTCGCCCGCTGCGGCACGGAGTTTCTCGATGTGTATGGATCACCTTGAGCTGCGTGACGATCCGCTGCGCCTCCCACAGCTGGTGGTCGCGCGCGCTGGTGATGAACCCGGCGTGCATCTCCGCGTGGATCTGAGACAGCAGCGACTCCTGCTTGCGCAGCTCAGTGCTCATCTCCTGCGCTGAGTCAGGGAACTCCGCCGGAAGGGACTGAAGCGGTGGCACGTATCTGTGGAACACATTGGTACGGTTCTTTCTTTCTTTTTTATTTATGGCTTTCGCAGTATTATGCATTTAGCCAGTGTATGGCTTTCGCAGTATTATGCATTTAGCCAGTGTCAAGTACAATTCATTCTCAAGTTATTTTTACAAGAACGATGAAACACGGGTGCGGTCGATTTCAAGGTCTTGAAGGAGTTTTGGTGTTAACTCCTTTCAGTACCTACCATTCTTAATTCACTTATTTCAATGATTCCATACACTGTTCATCACCGTCAATGTTTATTGAACAAATCCATACCACTTTTATGCAACAAACACAACTCTAAACTAGTTTATGAAATAAATTAAAATAAGCGATGAACTGCACTGTCAGAATTCCCGCCAAAACTCGTTCTTTTTTTGAAATGATAATAGTATAAGATCCCGGGAAACATTGACCTTCACCCATCTGTTTACCGGATGAAAATAATATTTTAGGGTATAAAATGCGTTGCTGAACACATACCAATAGGGTGGCCTAAAAAAATATTATAAATATATTTTTCATCCGGTAAACAGATGGGTGAAGGTCGATGTTACCCGGGATCTTAGACCATAACTTCCTATAGGAGGGTAAACCGCTTCGTAACGTAACGCGTTACGGCGCCACTCTGTCTGGCTTCCCTTTCTCTCACGCATACAGCAACAGTAGGCAGGCTCCTCCTCTCTCACTTTAACTCATATTAGTTTAAGTTATCACTTCTGTCAAGCGTCCCGGGACGCAGACACATTTTTTTTTATTTAATTGAATGACGAAACGAGCAAGTCCCTCGCCTGATGGTAAGCGTTACGCCTACACATAAACAGAAGCAAGACCACACAGAACTTTGAGTTACAAAGCACTGTATGGAACTGAACTACGCTCGTCACCCCGAGACATAAGATGTTAAGTCTCACAACGCCCAGTAATTTCACTAGCGTCATAACGAAACACAAAAGTGCTTTCACACTGTTGCTTGGCGGCCGAAATAGATAAAGCGGTGGAACCAACCCAGACGGCCTCTCTCACATACGAGGGACCTACCACCTTGTGAAACCTCAGCATAGCAGTCATACCGCGTGCCCAATACAACGTCACCACTACAGAGGCATATAAAATAGCGATTTAAAAAAATATCATGAAACCGCAATCTCAATCTCGATAAAGTCATACGCAAAAGGTTTTTTTTTATCCCGGTCCGACAAAGTGACTACGCTACACCTGATGGTAAGTGTAGCGCAATCCATGAATAGTGTCGACCAACGATGTGTCCATCGTTCGGTCGGCAATATCATGCCGGCCTGCCAAAGGGCCAAGGGGGAGGGGAAGGAAAAAGGGATGGGAAAAGGGTTAGGATCAGGGGGCAAGACCCTTGGGGAGAACCGGATATACACTGGCTGACCCTGGAACGCGACCCACACAAGATGGGCCACTATGGCAGGTTTTAGCACCAGTGTAGGTATTTATTAATAAACTAGTTTACTCACTTAGAAAGCTGTACATCTGGGAACAGTTTCTCAGCCTTTGTGACGAGGTAGGTGAGTAGGTTTAACGACATGTTGAGTGCAGCGCCCATGGCCGTCGCTATCGTTTGTATGTTCGCGTGATTCACCTGAAATTGTATTTATAAAGTCAAAATTAAATCATTACATATAGTTTATAATCTCTTAAAATGTAATTAATCGGATTGTTTAACTCAAAAATGTGATAGTTACTATTGTATTGTAAATTCGATGTTATCGCACTAAGTACACCACATTTATTATTATCAAGTGTTTCGGTTTGAAGGACATTGTAACCAGTGAAATTACAGATTTAACATCATATATCTCGGGGTGACGAGCGCAGTTCAGTGCCATGCATTGTTTTATAACGCAAAGTTTTGTATGGTGTTGCTTTTATTTATGGGCAGGCGTGGCTTACCATTAGGCCAGCGACTTGCTCGTCTCGCCATTCAATTAAATAAAAAAAAAGTGTGCTTCTCGGGACGCTCGACAAAAGTGATAACTTAAACTAATGTGGGCTAAAGTGAGAGCGGAGGACCCAGCCTACTGCTGCCGTATGCGTGAGAGAAAGGGATGCCAGACAGAGTTACGTCGTAACGCGTTACGTCACGAAGCGGTTTACCCTCCCATAAGAAGTTATCACTTCAAAAAAAGAACCATTTACCTGTTCATTAGCCACGACGCTGTGAAAATGGCACATGAGCCAACTCAGCAGACTGTAGTTGCAACTCGGCAACTTGTTGACCAGCGACAACATTGTCGTCTCGCGTTGCGGCTCCGCAATCGCAGTCGCCTGCTCGAATTGTCCGTGCAGCTCTTGTGTCAGAATCGATTCGGGGAGTTCACTGGGAAGTAAAAAAAAAACGTTTAGTAGTAACATATAATACATATTAAGAAGCAGCGATAGCTCAGCGGGGAGTGGTATGGACTGTCGAGACGAAAGTCGCAGGTTCGAAACCAGCCCCAAGAGCATACACCACTGACTTTTCTAAGTTACGTGTATATTAATTGTGAATTATTGCTTGCTTTAACGGTGAAGGAAACATCGTGAGGAAACCTGGCATACCTGAGAACTTAATAGTATTTTTCAAAGGTACGTGAAGTCTGCCAACCCGCATTAGGCCAGCGTGGTGGACTAAGCCCTAATCCCTTTCATTCAGTAGAGGAGGCCCGTGCCCAGCAGTGGGACCTATATAATACGGGGTTAGTAAAAAAAGTAACATATAATATCATAAGCTTCTGGCACTAAGCCGGGATAATGCCAGGCAGAAAGAAAGAAGAGTGACAGATTAGTTATCATACATGAGATAAAAAGTTACACACCTTTCAGTAATACTTACATTGTTTAAAAAAAATACTTAAAAAAGAAAGATTTTCAATTTATCTTTTAAAAAGTTGTGTTTATAGACAGGGAGCCCTTGGGTAGCTGATCCACTTGACTACTATCAAGCTCATTTTCCGTGAGTAGCTTCGTTTCGATGACACGACCAACAATTCCTTATGCGAAAATTCAATAAATACAAAAAAATCTCGTTATCGATACCTATTGGAAGCCCCTCCTTCCAATAGGTATGATTACTAACCAGCTGATTTTTTTGTTTTTACTTAGTTAATATTTATATAATTTAACTGTCATATTGTCCTACAAATAAAATAATAATTTTTTGAGTATCATCAAATCGAAATATTCTATCCTTGCTACCTCTGTTAGCTACCACAATAGAGAATTTTCGCATAGGGAATTGTTGGTCGTCTCATCGAAACGAAGCTACTCACGGAAAATGAGCTTGATAGTAGTCAAGTGGATCAGCTACCCGAGGGCGCCCTGTCCATTATGTATGTTCACACATAATTGCGCCAAATTTGGACCGATGTTGGTGATTCTTTTCGAAGTGAAACTTCATAAATTAAAAAGAAACATACTCATAAATAGGATTTAGCCTGCGAGAGAATGAGATAGATTACAAGTATGCCATTACATATCTTTGCGCCTACGTACAACGAAGCCTTCAGAAAATCTGTCATAACAAAGTGGTGTATTTCACGTGTTTCATTTTTTACATTTCCGCATTAAAATTCGTTGGTTAATTAGTTTATTTTAATAATTCTGTAGTTTCACTTATGCCGTGTGTGAATTGCACACACACACTTTCTTATATGTACTTGCTATATGGTTTGCTATATGTAGAAGAACGAAAGTCACCGACATAGCTCAGCGAATTAGCAAGCTCAAGTGGCAGTGGGCAGGTCACATAGCTCGCAGAACCGATAACCAATGGGGCAGAAAGGTTCTGGAATGGAGGCCACGTACTGGCAAGCGCAGCGTTGGACGTCCACCTACAAGGTGGACAGACGACCTGATAAAGGTCGCAGGGAGTCGCTGGATGCAGGCCGCTTCCAACAGGTCGGTCTGGAAATCTTTGTGGGAGGCCTATGTTCAGCAGTGGACGTCCTGTGGCTGATGATGATGATGATGATGATATGGTTTACTCCAAAGATGGTCCCATATATATTTATTTTTATTTTAATCATATTTATCATCGAAATACTAACCTGATGAACGCTTTAAGCATAGCACACGCGATGGGAACATCCCAATGGTATGGGAATGTAGGACCGCGATCTGTGAACAACTTCCTTAGCTGTTGCAACTTGATCTTATCAGGTTCCGTACGGTAAATATCTTTTGATTTTATCCCGTGTGCCTGGAAATTAAATTAGAAAATGTGTTTAATACACTTTTAAAACATTTTTATATATAAAAATTAATGTTTGTCTGTCTGTCCTTTATAGAATCGTAAACTATGCATTTGATCATGTGATGTTTAGCAAAGTTGTTGTGCATGAGCCCACGAAGGTTTCTGAGTTGGTACGACCACTTTTCTACAGATGGTGCCACTGTTAGGCTTCTTTTGTCCTGGAAAAAGCAGATCACGGGCGGAGCCGCGAAGGGCAGTTAGTCTGATATAAAACACAAATAGAAGCGGTAGTCAATATGTATTTATAAATAAAGAATAAGAAAAGAAAGAAAGAAATAATTTATTTGAACACTAACTTGAGACATGAAAAGTCTAATTTAAAAATAAAAAGTAAAAGTCAATCTACAAAATTTATGTCCTATCGAACTTTTTTTAGTGGTAGAACCACGTTGTAGACAGTTATGTCTACAGCATATATCGGCCGGCTCGACTGGGCCTTTACCACTGTCTCACAGAAAACCGACGTAAAGTAGCGGCTTGCTGCTGCGTTTCGTGCGGTGAGTGAGATATCCGGCTGATATGGCTGATCTATTGTGTTCAACGATATAACATTTATATTCCAAACGCACAATCAAGGGCACAAGGAAATCAATCAAATCATTCTGCGACTTTGTATTACTAACTGTTTATGTTTGTTTGTTTTTTTTATATATATACTATTGTAGCAGACTCTTTCAAACGAGCATGTGTCATTTAATCTCCACTGGCCATGAAACCATAAAAGGTTCATAAATGCATTGACGACAGAGAGCTTTGAATTACAAAGCACTGCATGGCACCGGACTACGCTTGTCACTCCGAGATATAAGATGTTAGTCTCTGTTAAGTCTAATGCCCTGTAATTTTACTGGCTTCGATGTCCTTCATGCCGAAACACAACAGAGCTTTCACACCGCTGTTTGGCGGCGGACATAGACAAAGCGGTGGTACCAACCTAGATAGACGGCCTCTCGCAAGCGTATATACTTTTACAATCACATCGCATATTTGACAAAATCAGTTATATTTCCTACAAAAATAACAAAATTATAATTAGATAATAAATAACAAAATTACAATTTGACAATAAATAACAAAATTACAATTTGACAATAAATAACAAAATTACAATTTGACAATAAATAACAAAATTACAATTTGACAATAAATAACAAAATTACTATAAGTAAGATTAGCATACCTGTAAAAAGTCTATGCTGTCCCGCACCACGAGCGGCAGACCCGTGTCGTCGTGGCATCTGGAGCGCTCCACAGATTGTTGCAGCGGTACACCGAATATAGGGAGCGCGACTGAAATAAAACAGTGTTGCTATTATAATACACATCATAATATAATATACAGATGCTAATCCCGGAATTTGTGCCCGGTATGGCGATAGGGTTTCGCTCTATCACATCATGGGAAGATAAGCTGGCGAAATGTGGATGCACTATTTGCACTTCTGCGTACCCTTTCAGAGATATAGACGTGAGGTTATGCTATGCTATAGTAATATAATCGAACATCCCACATATTACTGTTTTTCCAACTTAATTATTGCACATCTGGAGTTGTAAGAAATATTTTTTTTGATTATAACATTTTTTTAGAAGTTCATTTTCAAAAGTACGACGATAGGGTGTTAAATATGGGTGGATATTATTAAACAATAACTTTTTAAACAACAAAATGAATGAATATTTGGAAATCCTATTTTGTGTTAAATAACATTAACTGCAGTTTAGAGTTAACAGCGGAGATTTGTCCAATCTTCGTTTGGTTTATGTTTTGGTTAATGTTGCCAACTGGGCTTTTCGCCTTTTTTAAGTTCTCGATATTCACGAGTAATTTCATTGCTTTTAAAGATTCAAACAAATCTTGACTTTAGTAAAAATAGTCCAAAGCGCATATAGCGTTTATTACATTTATTTTTTTCTTAAACAAATATAGAAAAGAAACCAGACAATAATACAAATTGAAAAAACAACGCTATTTGAAAAACATACCTGTTAACCTAGTTTTCAATTTATGCGTAATACTATTTTTCATTTATATTAATATTATAAACACAGATAATGAGAGTTAAAATCTAGGGTACAAAAGGTCAATCTACAAAACCTGCATAAGATTTATATGAAGATTCATTTGTAACTACAAAAAAAGTCGAAAATACACACACATCTGATTTTATCAACAAATCGATCGATTGTGTACGTTGATAAAAGAACAAATCACAAACACACCAATCTGAACGATAACGCAAGGTGTAATCCACACAATATTGGATCTGTGACACTTACAGTCTATGGAAAATCCATTGATAAATGGGTTCATGGCTCAAAAAACACTTCAAGTGGTGAAGACGTTTGCAGACTAAATGTCTCTATTGTATCTTATCTGTCGCCTTGAAGAAACATTTCTTTGCATAGATAATAAGCCTTTTTACTATCATGACTATCATTTACTTGTTTTCAAGCATATTTTATGGAACGATGCTGGTGTCTTAAATACAATTTAATTTTATAAGCATTCAACTAAATGTTATGTATAATGCTAAACACAATTTTAAAACACAATTTTATTTTTAACTTATTTAACGCGAACTGCAAAAAATTAAAACCAGCACAAATTATTCATCGACTATTTGTTATTCCAAACAGACATGTCATTGTTACAGATATAATATGCATGTGCGCTACTCGCTTGTTTTTTTTATGTATAACAGCATATGTAAAGCAAATATATGCTTGACAATTATTTATTGCGCCGCGTGGTGTGTCATGAACTACACAAACAAAGTGGAAGGGCCACGCTGTAGTCAGTTTTATGTACAGTATGAATGGGCCGACTCAACCGGGTTGTTACCACTATAGCTTGCTACTATGCTGTTTTTTGAATTATGACATACACGGAGGCCCAAATCCCCTTCCCCTTCCCTTTAAGTTCGGCAATGCGTCCATGATACTTCTGGTATTGTGGGCATTGATGGGCGGTTGAGATCACTTACCATTAGGTGACCCACTTGCTAGTTTGCCAGCTGATACTATAATAAAAAGATATGCAATGCATATTGTATTGTGTATCTACTATCCACACTCAAAACAAGAAGATTAAATTGGTATTTTTTTTATTTAATCTCTTCGTACATGGAACATTAGCTTCCATAAAATAAACTTTGTTGTATGAGAGAACTCAGGCTTTCATAGCACAGTAAATTATTACTAGACTGAAGGCCTGTCTCCTTAGAATGCAAAAAAGTCAAAACCGAAACGTTCCATCGCGTCGTCTCAGATGTGTATTTGAAACCATCACACGTTGGTCTCTCGACCAATCACAATCAAATGGCACGAAAGTTCGTGTCGTGTTTTTACGACACATTCTTACTCCGGTGAGAAGCCTTATCTGATTTGGGAACTGTGACTTTTTTATTATTACTATTACTGCTCGATCTGTAAAGTATTTTGAACCGTGGTTTAGTTTCTGGACCGGTATATCCTACTACTTTGATCTCGGCTTCGCTCCCGTAATTGTCTGGGATAAACAGTAATTTCCTCATACAAATATACCCAGCTTATTTCGCCATTTAGGGGCATAATTTTGAAAAGTTCTGGAATACTTGTTTCGCTGATTGTAGAAAATGTCATCATAATCAAACCAATGCAAATTTTGTAGTCCCGTTTCCTATATTAAGGGTAGAATTTATAATATATAATTAACTCAATTCCAAAATATCTAATTTCTATTCATACTGGCTTGGTCTGGGCAATCAGTCAATCAGTCTAGTGACTAGTCAGATCTTTACCTTGAGCAAAGTAATATTATTTTCCTCACAAAATGCAGCCCCTTTTCTCCCCTTAACGATTGCATATCGAGAAACCGCTTCTAATAAAATGCCTACAATATCAAAAATCAATATCATTTCCAAAAAGACATGATTTGGGGCAATTTTTTCATTGACACCAATTATGTGTTGCAAAAGGAAAAAACAATAAGCGATAATATCATTGTATATTGACCATGTTTATAAAAAGAAGGCGTCGGCTTACGTAATCAGTTTTTATTGTGCATGAAACATAATCCTGACATTGAACGCGATTCTGTTGATATTTGCGAAAATAAGCTGGTGGGAGCATACCCAATTGATATATTTATTTTATTTTACATTATGTACAAAAGTTATGTACAGGCGCAGTACTAAATGCCAAAGGCACTTACTAGCAGTCAACCTGAGGTTGTGCATAGATATACGATGGTAGGTTAATAAAGTACACATTAACACAAATAAATAAAGTGATATTAATAATGTAGAAATATTAGGTCAGATACATAATTCGATACTAAATACATTTACCAATGTGTACATGCATATAAATATGCAAAAAAGTAGATATATAATAACCTATAGCAGTGGACGTCCTGTGGCTGATAATGATGAGTTTTATTTTATTTAGTTACAGGAATCTGGATTTCAGCCTGATTTTTAATTTCAAACTCTGGTAACCCTAGTCGCGTTACAGGTTCAGCCAGTGATTATACGATTACTTCATCTGGCGACCGTTGATGGACGCAATTTGAAATTATTTTTGAACTGCACTGTACCAGCCATCAGGTGTAGCGTAAGTAGTCACTTTACCATGTCGGAATAATGAAAAATACACAAAACGAATCCATTTAGTCGTAGAGCCACGCCACGCCACTTCTGCCTGATATTGCAGGACGTTAGCATAGCACCCACTACGCTTATGACAGTCGTAACGTCAAAATATCACGTTGCCTACATGGCCATGTTGGCTATCACCATCCATAGCTGAGGATCTTCTCCTCTCTGACTTGCCACAATCCTGAGCCAGCTGCCTATACGTTTGCATCTCGATCTTAACGAGGTCTTCGAGTTCCACCTTGCTACCAGATTGCCTTGGTATGACGATCATTGCTTATCGGATATGTAATAAAAAAACAACTTACCTCCTAAAGTAAATATTTCCTCAAAAGGCACTCCGGACGTTACTGTAGACGGAACCTTCGTCAATTTCTTATCTTTTTTGTCCTTGTCTTTTTCTTTAACCTTTTCCTTTTCTTTATCCTTAACTTTTTCTTTGTCTTTATCTTTAGTCTTATCTTTCTTCTCATCTTTGAGTTTCTCTTTCGATTCTAATTTGAATTTAGCTTTCTCTTCTTTTTCCTGAAGCAAAGATATATCTGAATGAATGGAGTTATAAGTACATAAAATAAAATTTGCTATTTGGTTAGAATTATACAAAAACATTCTTCCATGACCTTTTTAATAAAAGAGACAACTAACTTGAGTCTCATTTTGTACCAGACAGTCTACAATATACTTACAAGTAATTGTCTCCCAGACGTTACAAGGCATTTTTATCTACATATATGCTGCCGTAATTTTCGAGAAAATTCTTGTAAATAAATGTACACCATATAAACATCGATGTTGTACGAGTAATTAAGGATAAAAGTGTTCAGTGATTTTCCGTATTGCGTTTTAGTCTAGTATTTATATGTCATAACATTGTTTAATAGCTGAATCTGTTGGTGGATCATATAGAGCGAATGTAATAATATATATTTTTGACCAGCCCTGCATAAGTCCTAATGCTGCCAGCATTAGCATAGTCCCCTTACAACAAAGAGGGATTAGGCCATATTTCAACACCTTCGAATTCTCATACCTTCGATTCTTATAGAGAATTCGCATTTTGTGGTAGGCAGCGGCTTGGCTGTGCCCCTGGCATTGCCGATGTCCATGAGCAGCGGTGACCACTTACCATCAGGCGGGCCGCTTGCTCGTCTGCCTATCAAGGCAATAATGCGACTTGCCTCACTATATTTCTTTCACCGCTTCGCCACTAAAAGTGAGCCATAATTAACAATGAATACACACATAACTTCGAAAAGTTAGAAGTGTGTGCTGTGTAATATTATTTTTTTCAATGTGATAATTCTTTTTTTTCCAATTACTATTATAAAATAATACAACGCCTGTTTCGTCGAAGGGGTAGGCAGAACAAATCGTGCACGCATGGTTCGCCGAATACTACGACTATCTAAATACTAACACATAAGTATATAGTAATACCGAATGATATTTTGTGTATTTTTTGTAATGTAAAACAAAGAGTAGCCAATATCTACACTTGCATTAGATACGCTTTGTCTGAAAAAAAATATCTACATCAACCAAAATAATAATTACTCGTATCAAATACGGAACTAAAGTTTAATCACAATACCTGTTCCGATATCTAAACAAATATCTTCCCAATGTTAACGTATATCTATTTTAATTTACAGTTCTTACGGATTTATTAAATGTGGCTAGAGATCTTTTACGGTTCATGCTTGTAAAATACCAACACGCTTTCGGGCGTTCTTTTTATTCCTTACCCACAACCCTGAATCCTCAATATAGTTTATTAACACAAGCCATTGCAAAGATTTGTTCAGATTAGCCAAGCTGTACTCAAGCCAATCGCATTCATATATCAAATGTACAGTCTCCAAATTGACCTACTTAATGCCGGCTTTACAATGAAACTTTTGTACATATTTACATTACTAGAATTCTTTTTCTACATAACAGAAAAAATATCAAGGATATTTCAGCTGATTTACGCTTTATTTTACATTGTTTACTTATGGTAGGGAAGCCCAAGCGGGGATTTCGGGATTTACTAAAGCGCGACAGATTAATATACAGGGGGATACCTTGTACCCGGTTAAGTACCTCCACAAAACATGAGGCCCATATATAAGGCCGCCCGTGAAGGATACAGGATCAGATTAGTAAAAAAAAATTGACCATCAGAAATTCTCGAGCGCGTCAGATTAAGGTAGGGTGAGTTAATTACATCCTAAAAAGTGTATATTCCACTAATCTGACAATTTGAGAGTGACTTAAAAAAAGCGGAGGGCAACAAAGTTGTAAAAAAAAAACGTCATCTCGACATTCTCGAGCGTAGCTAAATTTTTTTTTATTTTGAAGGAAATCATTCAAGAATAATGAAAAATATATAATCTGACGATTTCCGCAAGCCGAAATAATAAAAATTCGTCGATAAAGTTAAATGCGTGCAGTTGCGTAATGCCTACATTTCCTTCTCCGCGTTTCTATTCCACTCTCACTCTTTCTCTATCTATTACTCTCTCACTCCGTCCCCACTCTGGTTTCTGTTGCCATGACGCCATCATTGATCATAAAGACTCGTGGCATACTGTTTACAACGTGTTTGCAATATAATTTTTGGAATAACTTTTAACCGGCTTTATCGATCAACTTCAAAAACTAATCCGCCTTTGAGCTTGAAAAACCACGTCGATCGCCACCAAGCTGGTCAAAAGCGGTTGATTCGTTCGAGAGATATCGTGAACGAAAGAAACCCGAAAAAGTGTTTTTTCGGGATTACTCCGAAATTTGTGGTTCGATCAATTAAAATTGCAAAATTACTTATGAGGATGATAAAACTGCGTCGAATGCCGCCAACCGCGTGAAAATCGGTTGATCCATTCAAAAGTTATTGCGGTTTGAAAATTCCAAAAATAGTGTTCTATGAAACTTCTATCAGACTTTCGAGCTGGGAGAGCTCAAATGCATAGAAATATTATTTCTTTGAACTCAGCGAGCTAAAATATCACATAAATTATATTTTGAGCTCAAAAACGTCATAAGTACAATTTTAAGAGCCCAGGAATGGAATTAGCGGGAAGTTGCAGGGATGGCCTTTAAGGTGAACCGTTTTTCTAATTTTTTTTTGTCAGATCAGGCCAATCCCTCTAGATAATCGTCAGATTATGAGACAGTACGTTTAGAACATAAAGATGAACTATATATATCTTAATCTGACGCGCTTGAGTATTTCAAAATGGCGAATTTTTTTGCACATTATGAAAATGGCCGCGAGTTTGCGTCCCATCGAAATCATCAGATTAGTGAATGAGAGCTTTTTTTTGGTGCACTTAACACTCCCTTAGAAAATCTGACGCGCTCGATTTTTTTTTTTTTTTTTTCATTTTCAACTCTTAAATACAACCACCCGCATCATGCAAACGATCAGATTAACATACGTACATTATTAAAAATACGTAGGGCATTGATGCTATCAATATCTGACGCGCTCGAGGATGTCCATGCAACAGTTTTTTTTTACATATTTAGAAATCTATAGCCGCTTCCCCCACCGATGTAAAGGTATATATCATATAACATTTTTTTCTTCATATCATCTAAGCTTTGCATCCCAATAGGTCTCTACGACGCTCGAGTAAATCCCCATTTAGCATCGTGGGCTCCCCTACCATTACGACAATATAGATTAATAAAATTGGAATGTGTGTCAGTGTTTTTGTGTTCTCAGCTTTTTCCTTTTAAATAAGTCTGGTGTGAATAATAAAAGGTGCAACAAGACTTTATTATTTCGTGACCACTTGAGCTTTTTTTGACGCGATAAACTTAATTGCTTAATAATAAATCAATTACAAAAACATCTGTAACGTGTAAATGACGTGAACAGATTTTCTTCTTAAATAGCTAATAACTATCTCGATTAAAGCCAGAAACATGGACAAAACAAAAATTGCATTCAAATAGGTGCATTCGTTTAGGCAATCACTACACACATACAGACAAAGGGGTCACATTTATAACATTCCTATTTTTGTCGAGGGCTAAAAAACTGATCAAAAGGTTTGTTTTGGCGGGAATTCTGATGGTGCGTTCGACAGAATATTTTATTGTTTTTCTAAACTATTTTGTTTACACATGGTGTGAGTTTATTCAGTGAACATCAATGTTGATGAACAGTGTATGAAAACATTAAAATAAGTGAATTTGCGGGATTATAACCATGGGTTGATGGACTTTGTTCCTTCAATTCGGTTAGGAAATATCTTATATGAAGCATCCTATTGCAGCAATTCACACCGAAATTGACTTGAGAATATATTTATTTACTTGTCATTGGCGAAATGCACAATAATATGAAGACACAAATAAAAAAAATACTCTTAAAATCCTTACAGGATTCACATAGTTTCGTTTTAGTTGATCAACCACTAAGTATATCGAACCGTGTGTGCGCGTTATTAGTTGCATACGAACAGTCGAACGTTCAATGTCATCCCACAGTCCACACGATTGGTTGAACGCATTTTCAGGTCTATGAGTGAAGTACGAACGTGTTAATTGAATTAATTTACCTTCAATAGATACCAACATTATTTATCTATATTAGGTATATGTATATACTTAGTGGGCAGGCCACATAGCTCGCAGAACCGATAACCGATGGGACAGAAAGGTTCTGGAATGGAGGCCACGTACTGGCAAGCGCAGCGTTGGACGTCCACCTACAAGGTGGACAGACGACCTGATAAAGATCGCAGGAAGTCGCTGGATGGAGGCCGCTTCCAACAGGTCGGTCTGGAAATCTTTGGGAGAGGCCTATGTTCAGCAGTGGACGTCTTGTGGCTGATAATGATGATATACTTCGGGACTGAGATACAAGATTTTGCTTCATAGCGATTTGTAAGCACTACGCCTGCTCATAAACAGAAGCAACACCACACAGAACTTTGAATTACAAAACACTGTATGGCACTGAACTGCGCTCGTCACCCCGAGACATAAGATGTTAAGTCTCATAATGCCCAGTAGTTTCACTCGCTTCAATGTCCTTCAAACCGAAACACAACAGTGCTTACATACTGTTGCATGGCGGCAGAAATAGACAAAGCGGTGGTACCAACCCAGACGGCCTCTCGCATGTATAGTCCTAAAGTTATTTCCAATGTAAAAGTCCTCGTGACCACAGTCTCGGGTGGTTGGGTACCTAATACCTAATTATTGACAAACAACAAATAATTGAGGATGTATGGGTGGCTTGCGATCACTTAAACTAAGTACCTACACGATTTTCGATCACATTATTTAAAAAAATCACAATGCGTTTTTTACCTACCTACCGCTACAAAAACAAGTTTTTTTCGATTGTACTTAAAGGATACATTTTAAAAACACCACAAACAACTGAAAATAATATGTTCAAACACCTCTTCCACAACGTTAACAAATGTCACGACATCACAATCTTATCGTGATTTGTCAACTTATCGATTGCATCAACGCGTGACAAAAAAAATATTGACCGTACACAATGTTTAACAAAAAAACAAAAAAAAAACTTAACACATACAAAACACTCGAGAAAAAGTTCGAAAACATTCGATACCTTAGTGAAAACGCTACGTAGGTGATGCATGTCGCGATTTCAAGATCCAACTGAATAAACTATGACAGTCGCGTTCATTCGACTGCGCCCGCAAGGCCGAATCACCTACTAAACAGCGAAATTATGCAAAAGGTATCAAAACCGGCGAAGCGCGAAAAATCAACACTTGAAACAAAATTGTTATGCACATAATTTTGTCACGTTGTGATTTACTGCGCAGATTAGTGTTTGTTTTGTATATTTGTACGAAAAATGTCTGGTAACCTAAAGTGTAAATGGTCATTCTTTGTGGTGTTTTATGACCATGTAAAAGAAAGTTGTTTTAAAAGTCTTCTGCAAGGATTCCGTGGTTGGTTTACTCCGAGACATAAGATGTTAAGTCTCATGATGCCCAGTAATTTCAATGGCTTCAAAGTCCTTCAAATCGAAACACAACAGTACTTATACAATGATGCTTGGCGGCAGAAATACGACAAAGTGGTGGTACCAGCCCAGTCGTCCTCTCGCATACGAGAGACCCTACTACCTTGTAATGCACCACCAACTCCAATGAGAAGGTCTAGTACGAGTTATAAATACGTTCATAGTTTTTGAATTCGTATCAAATTATTATTGGCGAAGTGACAACCTAGGAATTCTAACTGTAGAAAAGAAAAAAATAGCTCGAAAACTTATATCGTAATTGACGAATATGGTATAAAAAAATCAACTTTACTTCATCATATTTCCCACTATTGCTAGATGATGTATGGAGAGTAAACGAAAACTCTCATCGTTTTAGAAAAACTATCAAAACTTGTACTAGGCCCACTGATCCCAAAATTTTCGTGATCATAAAAATTACCTCAAGCCTTGTGGATGCTGCATTATACCTAATATTGCAGTAAGCGGCAATACAAGACTTCATCGATTTGTAACAGCAGTTTTTTTCATGGTGCGATCACAAAAGGTATATCTACTTATTGTTAAATACACAATAAGTTTTTTGTTGCTTGTTTCTCTTATAGTGGTTTCGTTATAATTACAACGACATTTTGACCTACAGTAACGGTTTTGTACGATGTTATTTGAGATGTCTTACAATAGTTTTGCAATTAGGTATTTGACTCGTATTTTTTATTATTTTAATCAGTAAACTACATTCCCCAAGTACTATTATCGAAAGAATTGTATAAATCAAATCAAGAATAAAAAAGATAGAAGCTATTTAAATCTGCTGGAAGGGATAGTTGTCAGTTGACGGGAAAAGGATGCACGACACGGCACGTTACGTACGCACGCTACGATACAGGCGCGGGAGAGAGATAGCGAGATTTTCCCACTACACGCCCACTTTTCCTTATTCTAATGTTTAAAACATGAACTGCTGCATCATTTTTAACCCAATTTTCGTTTTGTTTTCGCAAAATAGTTTCTTTTTTGTATTATTTTCAGGTGCATATAAAATAACTAGATGACCCGGTGAACTTCGTATCACCTACATATATTTGTGTAAAATGTGGTAAAAAGTAATACAAATGATTCATTTACATTAAATGCAATTAAGTGAGGTACTGCACCATTGCACGTGAGGTAACCCGTCGCACATTTAATTAACTTCGACGACCTAAGTCAGGTCGTCTTCCACCACTGGTGGGAGGATACTTGTATCCGACCGGATAGCGACCACCGTACACTGGTGCTAAAACCTGCCATAGTGGCCCACCTTGTGTGGCTCGCGTTCCAGGGTCAGCCAGTGTATATCCGGTGCTCCCCAGGGGGCTTGCACCCTGATCCTAACCCTTTTCCCATCCCTGTTTCCTTCCCCTCCCCCTTGGCCCTATGGCAGGCCGGCATAATCTTGCCGACCTACGATGGACAAATTGTTTATCGTTGGTCGACACTATTCTTGGATTGCGCTACACTTACCATCAGGTGTAGCGTAGTCACTTTGCCGAGCCAGGATAAAAAAAAAAAAAAAAAAAAAAAAAAAAACCACCCCCCGGTGGGACAGCCCTGTCCTGTCCTGTCCTGTCCCTGAACTGTCCCTGTCCTGTCCCTGTCCCTGCCCTGTTCTGTCCCTGTCCCTGTCCCTGTCCCTGTCCCTGTCCCTGTCCGCCGTCTGTCGGATCCAATGTAAAACATTCCAAAATCAACAACTACTAATAAATTAAAAGTTAATTAAAAAACATTGTCCAGCGGACAAAATTGTGAATCTAAACCATTCTCAGATCCCCTTGAACACACACAAAAAATTTCATCAAAATCGGTCCAGTCGTTTAAGAGAAGTTCAGTGACATACACACTCACAGAAGAATTAAAAAAGATAAATAATAAGATAATTTATTATATAAAGAAGATAAAGATGTAGAAAATTAGATATGGTAAAACCCTATAGCTCCAGCATTACGTCACTATTGTGGTTCCTGCATCAATGAAATACAGCTATTGGGTTTTGACGCATAGTACAGCATACATTGCGAGAAAATAAGAAGTATTGGGTTCAAATCGTAGATGGCATTATTTTATTCAACAAAATCACATGAATGGTCCAGGATTGCAATTTGTGCAATATTGCGAAATGGTCCTCTAACACGACGTTGAGACGAGATACGTGACGACTAGTTGCGCCTCTGCAACTAGTCGTCACTCCTTTGGTGATACAAGAATGAGCTGCGTTATGTAAAAAAAATATTCCTAATATAGTTCCTATAAGTCCTACTTGTTAATAATTATTTAGGTACAAATAGGAAATTACTGTCATATCGTGTCTTTCATATTATATTCTTTCAATAATGAATCCTAAGTCTAGTAGGTAGATTGTATGACATTTTGGGTATATTTACTGCTAAGCTCAGCTGAGATAGATTTAGCAACTTCAAGGTCGTACCATTTATGACAGTAAGTTGCGTTGGCGTTATATTTGAACCATATGTTTATAATAGAGGTCAAACTGGACTGATTACGTCATAGTGCCTAGTGCCTAGTATTTGACTTGTTTTCATTATGTTTTGTACATTTATTTAATAACTAGCTTTTGCTCGCGGCTCCGCCCGCGTGAACGTTTAAAATTGACAAAGTTTCATACAAACTTTCATCCGTACGTCATAACTTCTACCTGGATGCCAAATTTCAGCCCGATCCCTCCAGTGGTTTGGGCTGTGCGTTGATAGATCACTATGTCAGTCAGTCACCTTCGAGTTTTATATCTTTAAGAGATACCCGTCCTGTAGTCTACTTCCCACTGTTAGACGGGGACTCCTCATCTAGTGAGAGGGATCAGGCCTTAGTATACCACGCTGGCCTAATGTGGGTTGGTAATAATAATAAATACACACACCAGTGCCAACCACTCAACCGCCTTGTGCATCCTTTTCCGCGATTTGACAGTTACACTTTCCAGTAGATTTAAACGGATTCCAACTTAATTTTTTTTTTACTTGATTAATATAATTTTCGATAATTGACTTTGGAAAATGTAGCTTTGATTTGATTGATTAAAATAATAAAAATAATTGAGTCATATTATGGCAGCCTTATGTTATTGAATATAGACTGGGTGAATACAGACAAAACACTTGTGGGCAAGAGCCACTATGGTGAGATTTCCACCATGTGCACAGTGGTTGGACATAAAAATATCACATACCCTGGCACCAGCAATTACAAACATCAACACATATGTCTTTATGGAATGAACAAATCAGTATTTTGGTTATCTACCTTATCCTTTTCCCTCAACTTCTCACGTTTTTCTTTCTCCTTTTTCTCCTTCTCCCTTTCCCTCTCCCTTTCCTTCTCCTTTTTCTTCTCTTTTTCATTCAGCTCTTTGTGTTTGACAACTTCTTCCAATACTTTCTCTTTGTCACGCGATTTCTCTCGTTTTTCCTTACTCTTAGTCGGGAATTTGAATGACTTTGTTTTCTTTGATTTTGATGGACTTCTGACAAAAAGACTTGATTAAAGACAAATGTTTTTCGAGGAATAACTATTACACTTGACTATAAATTCTATAATAAAATATTCAAATAATAAAAAACTGATTTTATTGCGGTTTTTTATTTTAATCCATAATTAAAATAAAAAACTGCGATAAAATCCGTCTAAATTAGTTTTATTTCAATAAAATATTCAATTATAATTTTTGAATGGGATGTTTTTCATCTTTATAACAAAATAAAACAGTATTTTAACCTGGAGTCAAGAGGACCTTACAAATTTTATTGTTGTTTGTAATAATAATAATATTACTAGTCCGGTATTATACAGTACCACTGCTGGGCCGCATAATACAAGACTGCTTTTTTTATTTGATTACCCTGAATGGTGAAACAAGCAGGTTGCTCACCGCATTAAAATCATTCAGACTATAAATACTGACTTAGTATCTGTGTCCTCTTCTGGAGAGCTCTCTCCCTCTAAGGCTGCATAGCCCCTGTCTTTTTTAGATTCTTTCTTATCTTTACGGCGTCCCAGTAAGTCTTTCTTACTTGGTTTTTCATGTTCACCTCCATCACTAACTACGATAGACAAGAGTATTCATGATTATTAAGTGTGAAAATCGATAAAGACGGCATTATACAGAACATTATACGAGAAAACGAGACAACATAAATATGCTGAAATTAACTAATTATTGTTATTAGCTGATCAATTTCGGATAATTTTGCTCATTTTATTTTCGAGATGTACGTGTCTGAGCTATATATACATACTACTGTTAATTAAACTGAGCTAATGAGTTTTTTTGATAAATAAACAAAAACATAAACATTAGGGTCACTTACAATCGCTCTCGTTACTTTTTCGTCCACTCTCCGAAGCATATAGTCCTGGGAAGTCCTTTTCAACATCTGGACTCTCGAAATCCATATTTAATTCTGATGAAACGTTTGTTTATCAATAATGAGCTTTATTTGGGCATAAATTAATTTTATAACATTTCGACTTTTGATGATAATTGTCAAAATTGACATTTGACAGATTACCGAGGTTACTAAGTAGATTTTTTAAATTACTAGCTGTCCCGCACAGTTTCACTCGCAACATATATATAGGTTTAACCGATTGCAGCGCGTTTATATTATGAATATAAACCACCCTGGGACTCAAACATACATAAAAAATTCATTGAAATCGGTCCAGCCGTTTAGAAGTTTTTGCGAGACTAATGAACGGCGATTGATTTTTCCGTATCCGTTTCTTTTTGCAGATCTTTAACGGATCTTTTATATTAATGAATTTCGTAATGGAAATAAAACAAAATAAAATTATTTTCGGCTTCAGTTTTAACCTATCTATTTGCTAACCATGAAATATATTGGACGAGTTGTTCTGATGTTTATGAGTACAAACTAGATAATTCGATTTTCCTCACACTTCAATCGATTATTACTAAAATAATTTAAACAACTGTTTATACACATAAGTCCATTCCTATCTCTGGCAGTACTGTCGCGTTCAGAATAATTACGTCCACGTCGCGTGTAGTTGACTAACAGCGTCTTGGTATAAACACAGAATTATCCCATGGAGTTAATAATATGATAGTACATATCAATTGAATGATCTTGGACTTAATATGTACTACGTACATAATAATAATTTTGCTGGTGGGAGGATACTTGTATCTGACCGGATAGCGACCACCGTACACTGGTGCTAAAACCTGCCACAGTGGCCCACCTTGTGTGGGTCGCGTTTCAGGGTCAGCCAGTGTATATCCGGTTCTCCCCAGGGGGCTTGCCCCCTGATCCTAATCCTTTTCCCATCCCTTTTCCTTCCCTTCCCCCTTGACCCTTTGGCAGGCCGGCATAATCTTGCCGACCTACGATGGACACATATCCTGTTTTCCAATTACAGAGCATAATGCGACTCAGTGGCGCACAATGCCGAAGTGTGCTTAATGCTAATTGGAACGTGAATTAGTTTTCTAGTGCACCACCAGAGTGCGCTAAGTTCAGTGTTGAGAATAAAAATATAAATAGTCAATGTTTATACCTACATCTATCCTTACATTTACTTTTTAACAGGGTCTGAAATAACTTTTGAATATTTCGAAAACACTACGATAAGACGAAAGCTTAAAAAAATTTCTCAACAATAAACAATATTAATTACTAACGATAATATAAATAAAATTTCGATCAATGCCAACTTAAAGAAAAAACACTTGTTTATTTTCTGTTACTGAGATGGTATCGATTGCATGTATCACCCGAAAGCAGTACTTTTGAGAGTGCTTGATTGTGCGTAGCGTTGCTGTAGTTGAAACATTCAACGTTGAGCATTATGCCGCATAATGCGCT
The DNA here is from genome assembly GCA_949126905.1 of Amorpha juglandis. Taxonomy (NCBI): domain Eukaryota; kingdom Metazoa; phylum Arthropoda; class Insecta; order Lepidoptera; family Sphingidae; genus Amorpha; species Amorpha juglandis. The sequence goes on along the minus strand of OX421387.1, from coordinate 7,992,200 downwards.
TTAGTGCTGAAATTGGAAAACAGGGATTGCATGGAATACAGAATCTAAGATTAAAAATTAATAGTCTAAGTACAGAATACAGTCATCATTTGGCAACACTGACTGTTGTTTACGTGTCACAATGACGTTTGAAACCAACAAATCTGCAGAAGTCAACTCATAATTTATATTGAAAATAATTTTGGCATTCAATAACCCAAATATGGTTAGTATTTCCAAACTATATTTATCCTAATAAAATTGTTAAGTTGTACTTGATATTAAAACTTAAACATATCGTGATAATTTTAAGTGAAAAGATTTTTACACTTGCCTAAACATTGTCACTTCCAAATAAATTTCTTGTTTTTTTTTTAACTTACGGAATGCCTCTCAGCTGTCGATGTATGACTTGAATATTTTAATCAAACATTAATATAGTTGATAATTTCCAGCAAACAACTTAGGTCTACTTATTTTTAAATAATCATGTCATGGTTCGCGGAGCTCGCGGGGAAGGCGGAAAGTCTTCTAGTAAACTTCGATGAGCAGACTGGCGCCGCTCTACGCAATAATAATGGTCCAAAACAACGTAAAAATGAGAAAAAAGACTTTTACCTCCAAACTGATACTCCATGGATGCAGAAAAAGCGTCCAATACCGCGTGCATGGAAAAAAGTTACGCCATCAACAGAAACTAAAAACAATTTATCTGTGCGAAAGTCTTCCCCGACGCGCCAAGCGTCTCAGAGTCCATTAAGAAGTCCTGAAAATGGAAGGAGTGTATCACCAAAGCCAAAAAAATTGTCAAATAAATCAAGTCCATTATACACTTTAAATAATTGTCCAAAAACATTGGTTGGTGATACGGAAGATGGGGAGTTTGGGATGCATCAGTGTGGTTTGAAGCAGAGGAGTAAGTAGTTGAGATGTTTTTTACTTTAAATTTTATTCATTCAATTATTGGAATCACAAAGGCCTACATTATTAACATGGTGCATATATGAACTGTACTTTACTATGAAATATGGTACAGATACCTTTATGTTTATAACATTATATTTGTAAATATACTAAAAAATAATTATATCATCTAAATATATAAAACTCAAAGACTGACTGACATAGTGATCTATCAACGCACAGCCCAAACCACTGGAGGGATCGGGCTGAAATTGGGCATGCAGGTAGATGTTATGACGTAGTCATCCGCTAAGAAAGGATTTTGATAAATTCTACCCCCAAGGGGCTAAAATAGGGGATGAAAGTTTGTGTGAAAATCACTCGGGCGGAGCCGCGAGCAAAAGCTAGTATTAAATAAAAGCCTTTAAAACTCTTGTATAGTTGTATGTAGTTTTATATTGTTGTGTCAAATTGTTTTTACACCAGTAAAATAAGGTGTTGTAGAATAAAACACGGTGTTACATCACAGCTTAATGAAAATGCCTGCCTCCAAATACCATAAATTTGACCGTATTATATGAGGTGACTCCTAGTCAGACCCCACAACCCATGATCAAAACAAGGTCTAAATATTTATCATTTTTTGCTAAATTTGAGTCTTACATATGACTTGTGTAAATAACTCACATTGATGATGTATAAAGTAAGCAATTTACGAAGGGCTTTACATTAGTAATTTCTTCATAATTCCACTTACGCAATTAACAAGGGAGTAAAAGTTACAAGTATAATTGAGGTGATGAGGCAACTGCCTCGTTGGTGCAGTTGTATTGTGTATGTGGCATGACTGCTAAGCTGAGGTCTCGGGTTTGATCACCAAGTCAGATAGGTAGTCAGGTGATATTAGGATTTTCTGCCCATAGTCTGGAATGGTGCCCGGTGTGGCGATAGGCTCACCTCCTATTACATCATGGGACGGAAATAGGCTACCGAAATATGGATGTACTACTCCCCTACCCCTGGGGGGATTACAGCCGTGATTGCTTATCTATGTAATTTATTGAGGCCTGTTAAAAAAGGCTTGTTAAATTCATATGGTAAAATTTTCTAACGTATGGGAAGACCTATAAGGGTGATGACCCTATAAGGGTCAAATTGAGGATGCAAAAATTAACCTTCATCATTTATTTTAAGGATCCAGTTTGCCAACCGATCTTGACATGTTAAATAATGAGGAATGGGTGTACAAGATACAAAATTTGGAAATTGAAAATGTGATGTTGAGAAATGAACTCAATGTCCTCAATCAAGAAGTGTCGGATTTGCTCGACAGGCTGCGGAAAACTGAGGATGGTAATGGAATAAACCATGTAGTTAGTAGAGAAACAGGTATATAGCTTATTTGTAATAATAATGCAATGGAAGTCCATTACCTCAAATTATTGGATAATTATATCTGATAATTTCAAACTGTAGCATGTGGAATCTATATCTTATACAGGGTTATTTTTAAAACACCAGCAACCTCGCAGGGGTAGATACCTAAGGTTATAAGCTACTACTTTTGTTCTACGACTTTTGATAATTTGTTAGATTTTATTTTCATACAAAAATAAGTATTCATTTAATTTCCGTCTTAAATGTTACCTACACGCATCGCAGATTACGTAAGCAAACACGCGAAGCGTGGGGAACGGGGCTAGCGTTGAAGGTCATCGCCCGAGCCAGCTGAGCGGCTTCTTTGAGTCGCGCGCGCACGCCGAACGCTACGAAGAAAAATACAACACAACAAAAACTTGTAAAATCATTTTTTTTTAAATATATTGAGTTATATACAAACTCGTAGAACAAAAGTTGTTCCGTATGGGGTCAGCTATCTGGTCCTGCGAGGTTGCTGGTGTTTTAAAATTAACCCTGTATATAACATTCAATTGCCATTTATTAGTCTCGCAAAATCTCCTAAACAGTTGAACCAATTTCAGTGATTCTTTTGTGTCTTTGAGTGGGTGGCCAAGGATGGTTTGCATTACATATCTTTTAATTATATGTTGCACATGGGACAGCTAAATGTAGGATAATTTTCTGATAATTATCCCACAATTTCAAACTCTGAGCTCTATGTGAAGTTATCAGATAATAATATAATTCTCTGATAATAATTGTCCAATAACTTGCAAATAATTGTTTGTATACTGACAATATACTCATCATTTATTATATAACAATACTAGCAGACCCGCCTACGCATTGCTGTGGCTAAGGTATATGTAATATTATATTGTAGTAAACCATTTAATACAGTTTGTGCCATCTGTTGGATACTTACTCAATCTAGCTGATAAATTACCTTACAGTGCCATCTGTTAGAATCTTATGGAACTCACACATACCTCTTTGCAACAAATAATTTAGATCAAATAAAGATTATAATATATTTTTAATAAACATGTTTAATATTGCAGAATTAAACAACACACAAAATAAACTAGAAACATCCAGCAAACAGAATGGAAGTATTCATGCCGAGAATGTAACATTAAGTTCACAATTGAAACAACTCAAACAGAAAATCGACGATCTTACAAATGTCGAGATGAGCAAGTATAGAGAGCAAAACCAAAGCCTGGAAACTGAAGTTTGTTTATTGAAAGATAAGAATAAGGAATTGGAAGAAAAGTAAGGGGATTGTAACAGTTATGACTTTTTATTATTTTATTTGGCCACCGACATCTTAGGCCCAAGGGCAACCTTATTGTTTTTTTCATTTGATTGAATGACGAGACGAGCGAAGCGCTCGCCTGATGGTAAGCGTCAGGCCTGCCTATAAACAGAAGCAACACCGCACAGAACGTTGAATTACAAAGCATTGCATGGCAATGAACTGTGCTGGTCACCCCGAGACATAAGATGTCTCATAATGCTCAGTAATTTCACTGGCTTCAAAACGAAACACAACAGTGTTTTACACACTGTTGCTTGGCGGCAGAAATAGACAAAGCGGTGGTACCAACCTAGACTCCCTTTCGCATACAAGTGATTTACCACTTAAATACACTTTATTTTCAGAATAGAAGAACTGACCACAAAAGCGACAGACACCGAAACGGCCAAGTTAAAATTGGAATCTGAATTACGTCACGGACAGTCCAGAATAAACGAACTCGAGAACAATCTAGAAAAAAGCAAGTCGGAATGTGTCAGGCTGGAGAAAGAATGGGAAACTTACAAATTGAGAGTCAAAAGTATGCTCCACTCGAAAGACAATGAAATAAAATCGCTGCAGGATGGTCTCAATCTCAATGAAGATACCAACATATTGATGGAACAGTTGGAGACTTTAAAGTGATTGCTTTTGATTTTTTATTTTGAATATGTTATGTTTTCTCTCCTCTAGGCTCCGTGGCGCCGTGGGCGATTAGCCAACCGGCTATGAAGCGAGAGGTCGCGGGTTCGAGTCCTGCACCGAGACAACACCACTATCTCCCTCGCACACGTACTTTGTAATAGGTGCGACATGTCTTGTGATGTGCATCTTTTCTCCATCATTTGACAACTACCTTTTCCATCAGATTTTAATGGCGTTTAACTTATTTATTTTTGACTCGGTTTATATAAATCTTTCGTTAAATGATTTTGTAGAACATAATTTATTAATTAAAATGATAAAAAACTAGTCAAACAATAGGGTGTAATGTAACCTCAATGGTTTAACAGCGTACTTAGGCTCAGGTCTTGCGTTCAAATCCTAGGTGGGGCATTCACAATTTGTATTTGTGTTATCTATTTTATAAACAGACGAGTTGCCGGGTATTGGAATTATAACGATAGACTCGCCCCGTATTACATCATGGACCGAAAATAACCTCGGCGAACTGTGAATGAATTTGTATTTGAGTGGTAGAGCCACGCTGTAGACAGTTTTGTCTACAGCATGAATGGGCTGGCTCGACCGGATCGTTACCACTGTCTCACAGAAAACCGACGTAAAGTAGTGGCTTGCTGCTGCGTTTCGTACGGTGAGTGAGATAACCGGAAGCCCAAATCCCGTCCCCTTCCCAATCCCTAATTATCCCTTTCCTTTAAGGTCGGCAACGCGCCTGACTCTTCTGGTGGTGGGCGTACATGGGCGGTGGAGATCACTTACCATCAGGTGACCCACTTGCTCGTTTGCCGGCCTATGATATAAAAAAAAATATATCTACCCTTTCACCAATACAGGCGTGAACTATACGTGTAATGACGCAGTTTCTTTGTAATGCAGGGAAGAGCGTGACATGCTATCCGAAGCGACGTCGCGCGTTCGCACTGAATGTGATGAGATGAAATCATACGTGTCACAGTTAGAAGCGCGCCACACTTCAGCGGAGCGTGTGGTGGCTGCATTAAGAGATGCCCTGCGAGACGAACGAGGTGCTAGGAATCGTGTTGAAATGCAGTGTACCGCCTTAAACAAGGTAAAATAATATGTAATATACCATTACTAGATCTTATCGGATGATTTGAAATCCGGGATCTTATAATTAATGAGTCAGTCGGCAATCTCGTCAGCCAAGTAGTAGATAGATTCGAAAAATATCGCTTGAGATTTGGTCAAATAAAAATAAACAGTATTACGTCGGTCGTAAATGTCATGTTCAGTCTGTAGGTTCGAAAAAGCGCTGGTCTTTTTTTTATCGGAACACGGCAAAGTGACTGCACTACACCTGATGGTAAGCGTAGTGCAGTCCCAAAAACCAGCGACCACCGACAATGAGTTTGTCGGTGGTCACCAGAATCATGCCGGTTTGTATAAATGCTTCTTCCCTCTTCGGAGAGGATAGAAGCAAATTGAGGGCCTGCGATAGGACAGGCGGATGACCAATGCAGGCACAGGGATACCCCTATACCCACCCCAACCAACCATCAAGTCATGTCGCAACCCTCTCGGAAGAACCGGATATATACGGTTTGATGTATTAGAGAGGAACATAAGAGCCAATGGTTTCATTACGGTGGATGCTGAAAATCGGACGAAGTGGACGCGTGTAAGTAGGAAGGCGGACACGTACTAAACCGGGATAAGCAGAAAGAAGTAAAAAAAAAATAGAAATTAAAATATTTTTCTAGCAAATGTGAGACGGCTGCGAATGTTGCCTGCAAAAATAACCACCCCTGTCTCGTAACTCGATAGGCAGAATTTTGAAAATGAAAACTCAATGTGGTCATTAAACTACCTGGGGAGTTAAATTAATTACATTTGAAGATAGAGATTAATTACATTTGATCCGGAATACAACATTATTGGTTTAGATTTAGAACATAGGAAATAAAAGGCAATATTAAGTTTTATGCCCCCTTTTAAATAACATAGATTCGGCCCTGCAATTACGATCAAGACATTTTTATTTTTAACAGGAACTAAAAAACCTACAAATTGAAACAGGCCAGACCATAGCCAGTCTCCGTACAGCCTTACGAGACAAGGATAGCGAATTGAGTCACCTGCGAGAATCTTCCACGTCAGTCCGTAGTACTGATACAAGCGCGTTGAACGTCGCGGACTATGACGTCACACGGGACAGTATCGACACCGAGAAAATTCACGTGTTAACGCAGACATTGGTGCAGAAACAAGGGAAAATTGACTCGTTATTGGCTGATAACAATATATTGAGGATACAGTTGGAGAAATTGGAGGTGAGTTAATTTTTTTAGTATAGGCCGGCAAGTGAGCAAGTGGGTCGACTGAAAGTAAGTTATCTCTACCACCCATGACCGCCCATAATACCAGAAGAATCATGGACACGTTGCCTACTTATCTGGACGTCATACAATCAACTGCCGTGGCAAAATATTTTGTAAAACATCTTATTATAAATAGCCTATTTCTTATTTCGCGAAACGCTTGCTCAAATATCCTTTTGATCTTTAAAAATTTGGCTTATGATGTACTTAATTTGTTTTTTTTCTGGTTGACTACTACATCACCCGTTTCCCCATTCGCCATAATGATTGCGTTTCCATATAAAACTTGAGCTTGAAGGTCGTTTATTATTTCTTTTGTTCGTTGGTTTGTGGGTGATACGGACTTAGATATTATTATTGGGTATGTTATTGGTTAAGTTGAAATTTTAAACATTGTTTTCAGACCAAATACAAATCTGAATTAGCAGCGTTACGTTCAAACGGTCACAGCGTGATACACTTACAAGACACGGACTGTAGGGTCCGTCCACGTAATCACGTACCAGATTCGACCCTGTCAACTTTCTCGATGAGGATAGGCGTTGTGATAAAAAGATATCCAATATTCAGACTGTTCATCTTTCTTTACATGGTAAGACATTTCTTTCATGATTTTTGGTGCCTGTGATTCTAAGTTAGATTGTGATATAGAGACGAGAGGAAAGAAAAAAAAGGATTTTTTGTTTTTTAAATAACTTTTTTTTTAATATAAAATTGAACATAAGTTTTTATTGGAACTCAATTGATGGCTTTAATGGCAATTTAAACCATCGCCCATTCTTAGTTTATCCTCATTACATTGAAGCTAGTGAAATTGCTTGGCATTATGAGACTTAACATCTTATGTCCCGGGTTGACGAGCGGAGTTCAGCGCCATGCAGTGCTTTGTAATACAAAGTTCTGTGTGGTGCTGTTTCTGTTTATGGGCAGGCGTGACGGTTACCATCAGGCGAGAAAGGCCGTCTTGTCATTCAATCAAATGAAAAAAAAACATATTTTTAGTAAGAATAAAAACAACTTATTTAGCTGTTAGATAGATAGATAGTAACTCTTTATTGTAGACACACATAAAAAAAAACAGAAAACAATACTAGACAAAATACAGCAAATAAATCAATGTGCTGTTTACTAATCAGCTATTCGTTTTCAGATTGGGTTACATTTTTGGGTGCTCACTGTTTTGTTGTCAAGTACACCGGAGGATCACGTGTCAAGGCCGACAAAGTCGTGAATATTACAGCTTTAATACTTTAGTAGAACTAACTATGTACATAATAAAATCAAATTGTATTAGCCAAGTATATTTTAAATTTTTAGGGGAGGTTCTAAAATGGGCGTACTTAGGGTGGGACAAAGGGGTACAGAGTCCCTGAAAAACAGAAAAGTCAGTTTGGGAGTAACTTCTTTATTAGCCCTGTATTATATACGTCCCACTGCTGGGCATGGGTCTCCTCTACTGAATAAGAGGGGTTAGGCCTTAGTCTAAGTGGGAGTAACTATTTAGTAAATGCATACAATTCTTCAGCATCGCAAATAAATCTTTCTAGTCTAAAATTTTCCTTTTTAACTAACGGGATTATACGTAGGGACCATCGATTTGTATGTTTACTTTTGTAGGCAAAGGCATTGTCCCCCTTACGGAAATCCTGAGTTCGTCCATGTAGTCATAGCGTTGAATGAAATTTTTTGTTGCCAGTAGTAATATTTTTGTATTGGATTTTAGTTTACACCGGCGTGCAAGATGTTTAATTATTTTTCTATCTAATCATATTATCGGTGCTAATTAGATTGTAATTATTGTATAGAGAGAAATTTATAAATTTTGTTGTGAATCTCGTATAAGTGGTATTATTGTGAAAATTAAGTTTTATTTTTCGATTGTCACAACGTAAATTGGCCATAATGTGTACCTTTACTTTTATTTTTAAATACTTTGTGTATTATTTGAAATTATTTTGTGATTTATTTATATACCTACCCGTGGGATTTGTGGTTTTGATAATGAATAAATGTTTAATTATAAAATGTGTTTTTATTTTGTACTAAGGCCGGAGTTCCTGGCGAGTAATTGCCCCTTTAAACGATCTTAATTTTAGTTTAATTTCGTATGACCTTTTTTCATGTTCCCAGAATAGCCATATTTAGACTAGTGGGTGGGGTAAACAATAAAAAATGGGTATAAAACTTGTTTGGTTGTCTAGAAGAAATCGCCCTTAGCGATAATACCGTGTTTATACTTTAACTTTCTTTTTTATTTTTAACCGATTTCATTCGTTTTATTTCGTAATAGAATGTACAATATAAAGTAAATAAATAAATAAATCTAAAACTACGTACACATTTAATTTTTTAGTTATGTATGAAGTGGTAAAATAAAATAAATAAAACTTTGGACGGGGGGATTGCACCCGTTGACGCCCGCTGGATTCGCGCCTGTCAATTAAAGAATTGACTTGTTTCTGCGAGTCTTGCAGGTGGTTGAGGGTCCAACTAGTCATTTTAAACTCTTTAAAGGCGATACGGAGTCTGGGGAAACGTTTCCCATACGATTTTTTTAAATCCGAGAACGGCAAAGTGACTGCACTACACCTGATGGTAAGCATAGTGCAGTCCAAAAACCAGCAACCACCGATAAACAATGAGTTTATCGGTGGTCACCAGAATCATGCCGGCCTGTATAAGTGCTTCTTCCCTCTTCGGAGAGGGAACAAGCAAATCAAAGAGCCTGCGACAGGACAGGCGGATGACCGATGCAGGCACAATAGTACAAGAATTTACCCCTGTACCCGCCCCAACCAATCATCAAGTCGTGTCGCAAGGCCCTTGGGAGAACCAGATATACACTGGCTGACCCTGGAACGCGACCCACACAAGGTGGGTCACTATGGCAGGTTTTAACACCAGTATACGGTGGTCGCTATCCGGTCGGATACGAATATCCTCCCACCAGCAAATTATTGATGTTTTGAATATCTGAAAAGATTATAAAGAAGTTAAATAAATAAACACATCCAACAGTAACCACATAGTCCCACACTATATTAACCTTTATCGTGGGTATCAAGAACTAAGAGAGTCTGGCTGTCTTACAACACCCAGATCCAAAATAAATATTTGTGGATATCAAACATTTGTCCTCGGTGCGGGAACCTAATCTTTCGGCTTCTCGCTTCGCAGCCGGTTAATCACTCGCTGCGTGGAAATCAAATTTGGTATATTTTTCTGCGTATTTAAATTTATAGAGAATTATGGATTTGAATAATTATTTTTTACCTGATATCTAGGTAGGTACGATAGATATATTTAACATATTGATTGTTTGCCAGATTTTCACATGCCAACCAACGTTTCGTAGAATTTTATTTCGCCGAATAATCATTTGCCAACTTATCATATAATTTTGTTTTATTTCCCAACCTGTTACCAACTGTACGTTTGGTCTGCTTTTCATAATGACACCTTTTTTAAATGCCAACTTTTAAGTAGCAGAATGTTTTAGTTTGCGTAATTGGTTTTGGGTTGTTAAAAAAATAAATATTGGTTATATTTATTGGTTACTAGCTGTCCCTCGCGGCTCCGCCCGCGTGATCTGCTTTTTCCGGGATAAAAGTAGCCTAACAGTGGCGCCATGTGTCGAAAATTGATCGTATCCTCTCAGAAACCTTCGTGGGCTCATGCACAACAACTTTGCTAAAGATCATCACATGATCAAATGCATAGTTTTGTCGGGAAAGATTTGATCGTCTTGGTCGCATCATTGTTAATGATGATTCAAAGAGAAAACAAATTACTGATGATATTATCAATTACGTTTAGCTATCATTTTTATAATTGAATTTTTTGTACCATACCTAACCAAAGACAAAATTACGTTTAGCTGTCATTTAAGTTTTGTTATTCCACTGTCATTTGCGTTTTGTGTCATGTCAGATATGTTTTTGTTATACCACGTTTTATAGTGACTTGACTGGAACGCGGTCGAACGGGATAAAAAGTATCCTATGTCCGTCTCCTGGTTCTAAGCTACCTCTCCACCAATTTTCAGCTAAATCCGTTCAGCCCTTCTTGAGTTATAAGTGGTGTAACTAACACCACTTTCTTTTATATATATATATATATATATATATATATATATAGACTTTCTTTTATATATATATATATAGATATAATATAATGGTTGGCAAGTGAAAATCTGGCAAACAATTTTCGGCAAAAAGGCAGGACACCATTGATGCGTTTGCTTGTGGTCATGTCACTTTTGAACAAGTTGACTATAGTTATATTTCCACCATATATTCTTATTATTTTTACATAGTATAAAATGAAGTCGCTTCCGCTGTCTGTTCGCTTAGATCTTTTAAACTATGCAACGGAATTTAATGCAGTTTTCAGCAATAGATACAAGTGGTTCATGAGAAAGGTTTATATGTATAATACATTCATATTATAGTACAGAAAAGTCGAGAAATTCAAAGATGTGTAATGTGATGTTTTAACATACATATTTTTACCCGTGCGAAGCCGGCACGGGTCGCTAGTAGCTATATAACTTAACGTACAATCCACGAAAGCGTAATATGCAAGCGATTGAATCTTATATTCTTATCCGCCCGGATAGCGACCCCCGTACACATGGTGTTAAAACCAGCCATAGTGACCCCCACACCTTATGTGGATCGCGTTCCAGGATCAGCCAGTGTATATCCGGTTTTCCTGAGGGGCTTGCAAAATGATTTGATGGTTGTTTGGGGTGGGTATAAGGTTACATACCTGTATCCCTGTGCCTGCATTAGTTATCCGCCTGTCCTGTCGCAGGCCCCTCGATTTGCTTCTTCCCTCTTTGGTGTGTGAAGAAGCATGTATATTATAGGCCGGCATGGTGACCACCGACAATCTCATCGTTTGTTGGTGGTCACTGGTTTTTTTGGAATGCACTGCGCTTACCATCAGGTGTAGTGCAGTCACTTTGCCGTACCTGGATAAAAAAAAAAATACGGGTTGCACTCCGGGAGTGCCGACAGAAGTGAAAACTTACCAAACAAGATGCAAGAATACAAAATTACGGCAACATGTCCACTCGACATGATAAAAGTACATTCTACTCTCTTCGCGTTTATGCGAGCCTGGTACTTTTAAATAAGAAAAAACCTAAAAAGTTTTTTTTTGTCCAAATCGTCATTTGTTTATTAATTACGGCTACTCGCCATGAAAAATGGACATTCTACTCTCTTCGCGTTTATGCGAACCTGGTACTTTTTTTACGGCACCATGTTCCAAATTATAAAATAAGTAAAAAAAAAAATATGGGTGCGTGTACTTATGTACGCGCGTGAGAAGTTATACTTCTTTGGCATCATTAAATAACCAATAATAAGTATTTAACATTAATAATTTAATAATATTTAGTGTTAATTATATTAAATAAAAGTATTTTAATTTATATCAACATATCCACTCGACATGATAGAAGTACATTCTACTCTCTTCGCGTTTATGCGAGCCTGGTACTTTTTACGGCAACATGTTCCGAATAAGAAAAAACCTAAAGAGTTTTTCTTTGTCCAAATCGTCATTTGTTTATTAATTACGGCTACTCGCCATGAAAAATGGACATTCTACTCTCTTCGCGTTTATGCGAACCTGGTACTTTTTTTACGGCACCATGTTCCAAATTATAAAATAAAAACCGCATCTATATATAATTATATCTATATATATTTTATTTATTATATATATATATATATATATATTTATATTTATTTATTTATATTTATTTATTTATTTTTTTATTTCACTCTCATCATTTTTTCATAACGCGCCTAACTTCATACTGTTAATTTTTTGTGTCACAGGTGCGCGCACATCTTAAAATTTCACTCTCATCATTTTTTCATAACGCGCCTAAAGAAGTATAACTTCAAAAATATCGTCATTTTATTATCAATATCAAAAACAAAATTACGGTAACATATCTTATTCACCATAAAAAAATGAACACAGTCCGGTCAAAGTCCTGTGAAAGTCCGGTCCAATCCGACTGGTCACTGTGTGACGCCACCTGGGACTTCGAAATTATCGAAGTTCAAGGGAAGTCGGCTAGCTCTGGCTGGTCAACTGGCCCGCGTGACGTCTCACAGAAGGTTCTCGAATATTCTGGAACCTTCCGCTCGCCGCCGCTCGCGTTACGGAACGTTTCGGTTCACCCTCCCATAAGAAGTTATCACTTCAAAAAGAATCGTTATTTAAATTTCCGTTGCCTACAAATCATTTTCCGTAAATATGCCGTCATACTTAGTTGTCGCACCAGGCCGATTTTTTTTGTTGACTTGTTGGTGATTTTTTTCGATAATTTTCCTGTTAAAAATTTCGTGCCATCAGATCGTGAGTATATCGGTACACATGTCCTGGAATCGGTTCTTGTTTATTTTCCCTGTAGGTAAAGTCATGAGACCACAGATGTGGTTATTCGGAATGGATTTATTCAATGAGTATGGTTGATTCAATACTCCATGATCGAAAATATAGGTTCAGTACAAATAATTAAATTATCATTATTTTTAATCAACTTCTCAATTCAGTGCGTATGTGTTGACGGGCAAATACACAGGCACCGACTCCAAAGATACCTATAGAAATTGTTATGTTTTACTTTTCATTTTTTTTTTGTTGTAGAGGCTGTCCAGCGGGTACGTGAGCTGATAGTAACTCATCTCTCAAACTGTCTTCAGCCACCTATAAAATACATTTCAACACTCTTCATATATTTAGGAATTATGCACGCGTGATTGGTTAGATATTGTCGATGAAGTACCAATACCTCCTAAGTGTTGAGAATCTAATTTTACACCAGAAGAAAAAAACTGTTTAAAAATAAGGTTTTATTTATTTTGATCAACTATTGATAGTTAAATAGTTTCCAATACATTATCTTTTTTTAGATACTAAGGGATACATTTGATCAAAATAAATAAAACCTTATTTTTAAACAGTTTTTTTCTTCTGGTGTAAAATTAGATTCTCAACACTTAGGAGGTATTGGTACTTCATCGACGATATGATGATTTTACGGCAGGCAGCGGCTTCGCTGTGCCCTGGCATTACTGGCAATCCAGGGGCAGTGACCGCTTACCACCAGGCGGGGCGCATGCTCGTCTGTATTCCTGGACAAAAAACATCTAATACGGTCTCTTATAATAATATTGTATGTACTTTTTCTGTGTGACTGATCGGCTCCGGATGGCTGAACATTCATTGACAATTCGTATCAATTTGTAAAAAACGATCCTCGAAACGCATAATTTATATCGGATTATTGTGGCTACTGTGAAGTGTGATGCAGTATAATACATTTAAAATTAGTTAAGTAATCCCCGAGGTAGACCCACTAGTACACCCACATTTCGCCGAGCTTATTTCAATCCTATGATATGATAGGGACGGGCCCATTACCAGTATAACTTTTTCCCGACCCGGGGACAGAAGCAGAGACCTCAGCACAGCAGTCGTACTGAGTACGCACTAGGACTGTGCCATCGAGGCAGGTCAAATAAAAAGTCAGCACATTTATAACTAAATAGTTTAAAGTATCCACCTTCACATAGTTGAAAAGAATTTGGCCCCCGTGAGTAAAATCTTAGATCGGATAATGATTTTTTATGTTTACGCGAATGTTACACAATGAAATAAAGGGTTGAAATAAATCACGGGGTGGACTGACCACCCACCCTGACTGACTGGCCCACCCCGTGACCACGAAGGCTGAAAGGCTTTCGAAACGTCGGCAACAAAATTAAATAAAAAACCGCGATAAAATCCGTTTAAATTAGTTTTATTTCAATCTTAGATCCGAGTTTAGGTTCCCGGTTTACCATAGCATCAACTATCACGTATATATTTTATGTATCGAGTTATAGATATTTTATACAATGCGTACACTGATTCATTTATGCATTAAATGAACCGACCTTTAAAAAGTTAGAAAAACGTAGTAACAGGTGCCTGGTTTTTCCATTTACGTAAAGCGATAAGTACCTTAGATACGATTTCAAAACCCACTTTTTGACTACGTTATTATTGATTTCGTTATAAGTTAATTTATATATAAAAGAAAGGTGTATGTAAATAGACTTTCTAACGATTAAATTTTTAACCGAAATTCAGAAAAGGAGAAAGTTCTCAATTCAGCGATTTTTTTTTGCTTTTTTTATGTGTCTTTTTTATCTTTGGAGTCGGTGAAGTTTGAGTTGACCGGCAGCGATAGAATACAAACGTTAGTTAAAATCATAAATCTATACTTATTGCAACAATAAGCTATGCCCCAAATGGACGGTTTCTAACACCGTAAGTATAAAACTAATTTAAACGGATTTTATCGCGGCTTTTTATTTTAATTTTCACCCACCACCCCCGTCCACCCCGTAGCCACGAAGTCTGAAAAAGCTTTCGAAACGTCGTCGGGACCAAAATTAAAATAAATACCCGCAATAAAATCCGTTTAAATTAGTTTTATTTAAATGAGTAACATTCGCGTAGTTTTACTAACTCGCGTACTTTTAGTAGGAAAGCGGACTATGAGACTAAGTCCCGGCTTAGTGTAGGCTTAGCGCCAGGTAGAAAGAGGAAAAGACTAACAGTTGATCAAATATCTTTCCAACACCATGCCACCATTGATTCACATTCGTAATTTTTTTTATTCGTACTGCAGTACTATTGATGAGTCTCCTTCGAGGAAGTAGCTTCTAATTGGTTTACGTAGAGTGTAATCAAGATTTTTTTATCGTGGTGGTTAGTAACAGGTTTTATAGTGTTTTACCTATTAGCAATAGTGTAATTAGTTTTTGCGCCTGCGCATGATCTGTAGTTATCAACGGCTGACGTGTAATTATCATTTTTCTTTATATCCCAGTATTTTCTTATAACAAAAGTAAAAAATCATATTCAATTCAAATGTTTTGTGTAAAAAAATGTAGTTACAACTTTACAAGTATTACAAGTTTTTACTCCCTTTATTTTTTTATGTCAACGCAAACGAGCAACTAGTCTACCTGATGTTAAATGATCTCCACCGTCCTTGCACGTCAATGTCAGACAATTTTGTTTTATAGCAGAGGGCGAGAAACAAGTAAGTGAATCACCTGATGGTAGGTAAGTGATCTCCATCGCCCATGAACACCCAGACTACCAGGTTCATTGCCGACCTAGGAACGGGATAATTAAAGAGTAGGGAAGGGGATTTGGATTTCTGGATATGTCACTCACTGTACGAAACTGAGTTTCTGATACCCACGATACAGTTTAACCTAGTTAGTCAGGATTATGTGTAATACGAAATTACTGTATGTCATTGGTATGACGGCTAATTTCATGTATCCTTTGCATCACAACCTAGCATCTGTTTGATAACATCACTAAGGAGCGAATGATTTATTGATCGATCATGTCAGGTCATGTACGCAGTTATTTGCTTTAGGAGGAAAATAACAAAACCCGCATGTACCTATAATGCTTTCACAATTTCTTTGTATCAGAGATAAAGCCACCATTTAGTGGAACTGCAGGAGAAAGTAGGTGACCCCAATTGCAATAATGCAAATTATTTTGGAAAACTGTTTATAAGGAGGGACACTCGATACTTTCACCAGCAGCGGTCAGGGTTTTTATATTATCCTGCATCACCATTGACTAAGTGCAGTCTAAACATAATGCCGACCGTCAAGAAACATTGAGTCCTCCGACGGTCCTGAATCATGCCGGCCTGGATTTACTGGATGTACACTGGCTGATCCAGGAACGCGACTCGCCTGAACGAGCCGCTATGGCGGGTTTTTCATCCAGTCGGGTACAAAATATAAGGTACTCTCCCACCAACAAGTAATTCATTTAAGCAAGCATTCTATTAACGTTAGCAACACTACCAAGGTCTTTAAATTATAAAGCCCTTCATGGCCCTACACTGGTTTCGTCACTACAGAGATTAAATCATCAAATGCTTATGCATAAATCGTGTTCTCTGAGGCCCTAAGTACCTATCGATATAGATTACTTATGGGTTTACTAGTATGAGTCAACGACAATGTACAGTAATCGCATCGATTCATATTTGTTACTTTTTCCTTCTGTTTGTCGTAATCAGGGCAAAGTGCCAAGGTCTGTCTTTTTATTACGATGCCTCCACGTGATCTTGAACATCCTCCGTAGTGAATATTGGCTCTAATATCTCCCTCCAGGCGCTGTTTGGGCTTTCCGCTGGATTGTAGCCCTGGTACGATCTGGCATATTCATTTGCAACCGACGTACTTTTATGGTTTCCTCGAATCGTGACCAAACTCCCTTATCTGGCATTCCTGGAGTTTATACGCCACGTCACATATAGTAAGGCTGCCGTGGATGTTCCGTATACGATATAGTGGTGTAATGATGTACTGTATCCACCGCTTTATCTTCATTTTGAAGTTAGCTTCAGGGATTTTCCGCTTAAGATGGTGGCCCAATTACACCACATCGATTTATATTAATTGTAGTACAGTCCTTAATTTCTCTGTCACATAGTGAAGACTATAATGATATTGTTAATGTTACCCAGATTTAATTTGGGCGGTTTACAATTTTGTAATTTTGGTTCGTTAACTATCTGATACATTAATGTCTTATGTGCTTTTACAATCTTGTCTATATAATGAACGACGGAGGGCGATGATGATGATGATTTATCATGACATCTACTGGCCAACTCGAGAATCGTTGTCCCATCCATCTCTAACACTTGTAGTTAGCTCTACTCTGTTTTGTTTACAAAAAAAAAACTTTATAAGAACTAGCACGTGATGTAGATACATGCTTGTGAGAGTGTATCTAACTTCATTATTAATCTTAGGGTATTTGTACCGAACGGTATAGCGACCATCATACACATACATAGTAATAAAGCCTGCCATAGTGGTTTATTCCGGCGACTCATCTTCCCGAGTTAGCTGGCGTATATCCTGTTCATATCGTGGAATACACGCAACGCGACGTTCCTCTTCGATGACAATTATATTTGGCCTAGCCTCTACTTATCATTCGGTGCAAGTTAGTCACTTTACAGTACCAAGATAACAAAACGACCTTGGGGTATTGTAGGATATTCTATAAGTACACAACTAGATAATGATTCATAAGCTTAAGCAAATAAAAGAAAAATAAGAAGTTCCTAGCCTCTGTCTAATATCTTCAAAAAATAATAAGGCCAAATTTAAACAAACTTATTTGAATACAGGCTTTAGTATCATCATCTCATATACATCCACTACTGGATGCATATGTATGCATCTCTTAATGTACACTACTGACCTTGATTACTAATTCTATTGATTCACTTACTACCTGCTGCTTATCCAAGGTTGTCCTTTTACCTGGCAGTAGAACGTCCTACTCTACGTCCTAAACTCCGTTTGTCAACAATTGGTTTCCACCCAAGAACTCATATACTTCAGCGGTTGTGAGTTATTTGGGAAATATAAGCGAAACTTGCACAACTAATACCTATCTGTTTATTTACGTAGTTTATTAGCATCGTCGTGGCAATGTCAAAGGACAAAGTTTAGGAAGGGGGCGACAGTACGCTAATGAATGTAATCTGTGTCAAGCAATTGCTCATTGGTGACTATCGTATTAAGGAAGACATGCATACAAACATTCTGGCCGTTTAGCAATGAGGCTTGACATTAGTCAGATTTGTAAATCTAGAAACGAAAACTTGCTGTAGTAAAAAGATGTTTCACAGGTTAGAATAGGAAAGTAGTGTTAATTCTATTTCGAGCTTGAGTTTATTACTACATAATTATAAAAACGTTCGCTGCCGCGATAGAGTGATTCAATTAATCGTTAGTGGCATATCCACGGCTTTTACTTACTGCCTTACATTGGCGAGTTATTGACTCAATAAATTTTTGAACGAAAATAGAGTTCCATTCTTTTAAAAACACGTAGAACAACTTTCTTAACCTGCCAGATAGACGATATGACACTT
Organism: Amorpha juglandis; assembly: GCA_949126905.1. Lineage (NCBI taxonomy): Eukaryota > Metazoa > Arthropoda > Insecta > Lepidoptera > Sphingidae > Amorpha > Amorpha juglandis. Next base: position 7,973,584 of record OX421387.1, on the reverse strand, counting down.
TTTTTCTAACTTCACACCAAAGATGTTCTATAGGATTTAGATCTCGACTATTAGCTGGCCAGTATAAGACAGAAACAGATTGCGATGCGAGGAACTCCTTCACTAAACGTGCAGTATGGATAATTCTCGTGATGATATTTCCAAGAAGCACGTCTTAATAACCGGAAGCACGTTTTCAGCATTGTTTCTTTCAAAATACTTTTATATTGAAACTGATTCATGTTTTCTTTTATGAGCCGAATAGGTTCAACTCCATGATCAGAAAAGGATCTTCAAATTTACACTGCAATTCTTTATTGTCATTTCTGTGTTCTTCGGGTCGAATATTTTATATTGTCGGATAAATTACATTTTGCCATTGTCTGATAGACCAGTTTTCGTACCTTTATGAAAATTCAAGGAGGGCTTGCCTATGCCACCGTTTCAAGATGGCTTCTTTCCCTGCCATCGTTGCGTGCAACTTCTCTTCAACAAAATGCCTTTGAATAGTGTGTGTTGAGATTGTTGAGGGAATGTTTTCGCCAAAATACTCTTTTCTTATCTCGTAAGACCCTTTAAATGGATATTGACCTGCCATGATGATGCCTTTCTCTTTTTAGGCGCGCGCGGAATATTTGAAGGAGTGTATTTGATACATGTTAAAAATAAATGCAGTGTCTTACCATATCTTTGTATTTTTAGGTCTCATATTGTACCTTCATGCTATGATAATCACCCACACTTTACCAAGAATATACCAATCCATTGTTGGTTTGTGCAAGAGGAAAAATTATAACACAGTTAGGGATTTCGTCGTTTCGCTTAGCTTGGGACTTCCCCTTTTTTACTATTTTACGCTGGAATATATTTACTAATACTATATTATTATTCTGATCACTGTTTTTGTTGACTTTCGTTTTCTTTTAGGTGTCTACCGTTTTTCATTAGCTTTTTTCACCAAAATGTTTACGTAGTAATATTTGATTTTTTAAAATAAAATAGATTTCGAATCATTTATCATGGACAAATAATCCTAATTGTTGTTCAGGATTGCCAACTATAACCAAGTTTAGAATATTTAGAGTTTTTGTGTCTAAATGTGCATGGTAGACTGTGATCGCAGATTGGTGCTTTAGAGTCAGGAAGTATATAAAGGTAATTTGAGGTTTGAAGGTGGAATAATATTCAGTTCTTTAAAAATACAAATAAATTACTAATATGGTTTAGCTGATAACAAAAGACAACGATGGTCTAATGGAGACGAAGTTTGTAGTTTATTGATATTTATGTAACTTATAATAGCCTGTCGAAATTTTTATTTTTGTTACCGATGATTATTGTATTGTGATGAATTTTGTACAACTATTGTGATGAATTTCGTGTAATTATTTATGGATAACTCTGAAATAAAAATTAATTTTAAACTACCCATGCTATAAAATTATATAGTCGCACTTCAAGAAAAAATCAACGAATGGTAATACGGATCTCAAATACTTTAGACGTGATTGTTGATGTGATCATCAAAGGAGCAACTTTTCAAAACACGATCCTGGGTTTCCTAGATTCTTATACATGGATTCGACAGCTAGTTTATTTGTGATTATTGAAGAAAAAATTACCAAGAAGTGTTATAGCTTTGATATATGTACCTTCGTTTACAGAGCATCATTTGTTGATAAACCGGTTTGAATGTCCGCCGACATAATAATATCTCCTCTATGCATCGACGGCGCTCAGACCTCAGTCAGTTTTAAACCACGGCGAGCCCCGTACGTTTTTGCTCGTCAAAAATGTACATAAATACATAAATAGTAATCATCGTAGTATATAGTAATAGCCAAATAAAACACCTTATATATTGATATAAGCCTTGTCGTGGTCCGGATTTCTGTTTTACCTTGAACTTAAGTTTTTTTATTTAGTGGGTTTTCCACGTTACGAACAAGTGGCCGAGATGACTTCGACGATTTATTTCTTGTTTTTTATTGGTGAGTTTGTTTTTGATATGTCTATTACGTGATAAGATTGTGTTTGGACTTTATTTTGACCCTTACTCCTTGAATAACATTAGATAGGAACTTATGTTTGTTTTGTCATGGGCATATTATGACATAAATCATTAACTACGTATGTGTGTACCTATGTAGTTGCCTCAATAACGTATGCCCATATATTGTTTACAAATCATAAAGGAAGTATTGGACATGCAAGTTATGAAATACCGATGATATACTCTGACTACAAGGTATAGTCTCGCGTAAGTTAATTAAGCAAAACGAATGATTCGTAAAGTGCTTAATTACTCAATTTAAATACCATCAAACCTCTATCCTCCTCGGAATCAGAACGTCAGCCTACCGTTATACGTTTAAGTTTAACGTTAAACATCGGGCATTACTGACCGGACATGTGGTAGTCTCGTACTCGTTTTTGTTATATTTATATACGTGTATTTAGTTATATCAATACCTCATATATTATTATGTACAATTTAATACACACACATATATATCTGATCGCCCCGGATTGACAGAATGCCTCTGGCATTAAGTTCGACTTTATACATTTGTTTATAAAATTTACATAAATAAATAAAAATAAACACTTTGTTTAATTATATATGGGCTTCTAATAATACACCCAAAAACGTAACAAAAAACAGTTTAAATCAAGGTTATCAGAATTACAGTTCGTTTTTTAGAGGTCAAAAGATCCTGTAACGTGATTGTGAACCTTTGCAAAAAATATTGCATTGAATTTATTGTTTAAAATTGTAATGTATATCTTGTAGATTAACAAGCTGACACAAGATACAATAATAAGAAATTATCAATTTTAAATTGGATTGGGGCAAACCAGAAATGTTATTGTACTCAAAAATTATACATTACCTTGCCTTTTGCGAAATTTAATTTGATACACGTAAAAAGAATATGTTTTTGAGATTTACTGAGCAATGTATTATGATGGTTAACAATGTAAAGTTTTGCATTTGTTCCCTACAATAATAATAAATAATACCCTTTAATCAGACACAAATTTCCAGTGAACGTTAGCACTACACTATTGTTGACTCTATTTTGGTAAGTCGACATCGATAATTTGATGTTGAAATAAAACGAATTCAAACGGATTTTATCGCGGTTTAAATTAGTTATTTCGATGGGTTATATTCGCGTTAACATAATAAATCACGATAATTTGATGTGTTTGTTCATCTTTGGTATTTGTTTCTAGAGGTAGTTCTTCATTTAATGTCTACTTTTTGTCTCAGTATCATATCAAATATCATGTTATATATCCTGTTAAAAGATCAAACAGCCAATAATGTTTTTAGCCTTGTCTTAAAGCATGTTATGATTAGACAGAATGCTCTAAACAGCAGCAGTATAAAAAAATATAGTGTAAACTTCTAAATCATGCGTACCTTATATTTTCATCACACATTGTCCCTAATGGCATTGATCGATGTATCTAGAAAAGGCTTTGTAACATGTTATATGCTTCATATAATCCCATACTTGTTCCTGAGGGACTAGTTCCTGAGGGACTTGTTCCTAGTAGAGTACCCACATGCGGTTCGCCGACCTTATTTCCGTAGATAATAATAATTCTTTTAAGATTTGTCCATAAAGGTTTCACTATATCTACTGTTGGTATTAGTTATTTGAGACACATATTTTACTTTGTTTTTACTAGCACTAAAGATTTCTTTATGGGACGATAGATCTTAGAAAGGCTCAACATTTGCAAATGTAATACTGTTCTTACAATGTTAAGATTTTTTAACGAAAGTGGGTACATTCGGTCTTTCTAGAGTTGGTCCAATTTTCTGTGAGCTGTGCTTTCTGTGATTCTGTAGATAAACGTTTCATGTACACTTTAAGGGACTTGCCCTTTGTACGAGAGTACAGAGAGCACAAATATTTCTTATTTATATTTTTCCACACCTTCAAACTATATATACCTACAGGAAATATTTAAACATTAATTTGATTAATAATTAAATGTCCTCGGGAATAGCCAAGAGTCACACAGTTTTTCTTCCTGATGTCTTGACGTCAATCCAATCCTTTGAACCGGTGGGTATTTTTATCGTCGGAAGTATTGCGGTTTCCTTCAATACTGCACGTAGTTTTTAATAAGGTTAATAAGTATTATGAGTCGCTGTGAAGCCATGGTCGAAACTGGTTGCTTTTTCTGAGAAACATTTAAGATCAGATTCTGATACCAAGTCAGTAATTCTCAGTTATTATCCGAGTTTTTGATTCGAAAAATCATACTTGAGTTTTTTCCTTCTTTTTTATAGCAGAGGTCGGCAACCGAGTGGATCAACTGATGGTAAGAGATGTCTACCGCCCATGAATATCCACAATACCTGAAGAATCAGGGATACATTGCCGGACTTCAAAGAAAGGGATCATTAAGAGATTGGGAAGGAGAGGGGGATTTGGGCCTTTGAATATTCCACTCACCTGAAACAAATATTCGTGGATCCCACATTTGTCTTTGTGCGGGAATCGAGCTCACGGCCTTTCGCTTCGCAGCTTATTACAATGGTTTAAATTTCTTTTAAACTGGAACACAACAGTGCTTACATACTGCTGCTAGAAAGTTCTTGGTAATTTTTGTACCCGATTCATAGCAACATACACGTAGTGCAAAGGCACGCAAAGGTCATCATAGTGGCTTGATCAGGCGTATAGTTGCGTTCCGGGGTCACCCAGTGTGCATTCAGTAACTTGAGGCCGGCATTATTATACCGACCCGAGGGACGCAATGTGTCTTATTGGTCGTAATTAAATGTAGACTGCACTGTAATTAAGTCGAATGTAATCACTTTGCCGGGTCAGTATACAAAACTGTTAGCAGAAATAGACAAATGGTCTGAACCCAGACGGCTTCTCGAATAAGAGGGACCTAACACCTAGTAGAAATTCTCTGATACCATTTAATATATATAATCTATTGGTGCCTTGTGTTGTTATTATTAGGTTTTATGAGTTTTGTGGTGGGTATATGAGATAATGTATTAATATAGATAGTATTACATAGGTTATCAAGGAACGATCTCTAGGTTAACGCGTTCAGTACAAAAATATATGCTTGTTTAAATCACTTGTGTATCTATTTATATAAATATCGGCGTGTTACATAGTTGAAAATATTAATTTGAAAACGGGCGGTCTGAGTGCTGGTTTTATATCTTTAAGTCCATATTCAAGTGTGGTGTGGTGGTCCCTCGTTTGCGAGAGGCCGTCTGGGTTGGCACCACCGCTTTGTCTATTTCTGCCGCCAAGCAACAGTATATAAGCACTTTTGTGTTTCGGTTTGAAGGACATTGAATCCAGTGAAACTACTGGGTATTATAAAACTAAACGTCTTACATCTCGGGGTGTCGCGACAGTGCTATATCATCTCATCTCAGATCTCAAACTCAACCATCAAAAATCTCCAACGTCAATTGAAGGATCAAAAGATTTTCTTCAAGCATAGCTAAGAACCATTTTGATACCCAATATGATGAACCCTCAATATGATGAACCAGGTTTTAAACAAAAAAATGCTTATTCCGTCATTTGGTTAGACGTTAAGATTCCATACTCATTTGCATGCACGCATGCACACACAAACACACAAGAGACATATAAATAGGTCAACTTATGACATTCCTCTTTTTGTAGGGCGTTAAAAAGAACACGTACGTCACGTGTATCAGGCACACTTTGTCAACTCGCACGGCATTTGACATCATCGTTAAATTAAGATTAATTGTCAGGTATACGAATATAAATTTGATGCAATTATATGGTTCTTGTCTGTCCTATCATTTGGGAGGTTTTGCCATTACTCGCCACGCTTGGCAGGAGGGTTGGTTTTCTACGTGTTCAAGTCAGAAATGAGGAGATCCGTAGAAGAACGAAAGTCACGGACATAGCTCAGCGGATAAGCAAGCTCAAGTGGCAGTGGGCAGGCCACATAGCTCGTAGAACCGATAACCGATGGGGCAGAAAGGTTCTGGAATGGAGGCCACGTACTGGTAAGCGTAGCGTTGGACGTCCACCTACAAGGTGGATCGACGACCTGATAAATTTCGCAGGAAGTCGCTGGATGTAGGCCGCTTCTAACAAGTCGGTCTGGAAATCTTTGGGGGAAGCCTATGTTCAGCAGTGGACGTCTTGTGGCTCATGATGATGATAAATTATATGGGTCGAGTCTTAAATTAAGGAACACCATACATTATATCAGCGAGGAGGCATTAAGAAGATTAACAATATCATTAAGTAGAAATAGAGAGCATTATATAAGAACACAATAATTATTGTAACTAGATGTAGATATATTATGTTATTGTAATAGTCAATATAATTAAACTAGAACTGCATATACAGGGTTATTTTTAAAACACCAGCAACCTCGCAGGGGTAGATACCTAAGGTTATAAGTTACTACTTTTGTTCTACGACTTTTGATAATTTGTTAGATTTTATTTTCATACAAAAATAAGTATTCATTTAATTTCCGTCTTGAATGTTACCTACACGCATCGCAGATTACGTAAGCGCCGAAGGTCAACGCCCGAGCCAGCTGAGCGGCGCGGCGCGGCGCCTTTGAGTCGCGCGCGCACGCCGAACGCTAAGAAGAAAAATACGACACAACAAAAACTTGTAAAATCATTTTTTTTTAAATATATTGAGTTATATACAAACTCGTAGAACAAAAGTTGTTCCGTATGGGGTCAGCTATCTGGTCCTGCGAGGTTGCTGGTGTTTTAAAATTAACCCTGTATATCAAGTCATGGATAATTGACAGTTTAGTGACGGTGATAGTACAATCTCGTATCCTTCAAGATATTGACGTAAAACGCTATTAAAGGCGATATATAAAGGAAATAGGTTTTTTTAGAACCAATAGCGGCTGTGTTAAGCATATGGTGAATATGGGAGGTCCCCGTTTACACAGAATGACGACTATCAAAATAACAAGTTAGAGTCATCAAAACTTACATTAAGAAGTGGACTTAAGCAGGAAGCAATTTTTTGTTTTATTTGATTGAATGACGAAACGAGCAAGGCGCTCACCTGATGGTAAGCGCCACGACTGCCCATAAACAGAAACAACACCACACAGAACTTTGAATTACAGAGCACTGCATGATACTGACTGACTGCGTTCGTCACCCCGAGACATATGATGTTAAGTCTCATAATACCCAGTAATTTCACTGGCTTCAATGCCCTTGAAACCGAAACACAACAGTGCTTACACACTGTTGCTTGACGGCAGAAATAGACGAAGCGGTGTTACCAACCCAGACGGCCTCTCGCATACGAGGGACCTACCACCTTTGATTTTTTGTATTTTTTTCGACTACCTCGGTGACGCATTTGTATTGCGGACGCGGTATGACTGCTTTACTGAAGTCTTGGGTTAGTACCCTGGTCGGATAAAAGTGATATTGGGTATTTCTAGCATGAAATGCTCAGTATCAGCCCGGAGTCTGGAATTGTGCCCGGTATAGCGATAAGCTCGCCCCCTATTACACCATAGGACGGAAATGCTCGGCAAATATGGATGTACAGTTTACACATCTGCCTACTCCTTCGGGGATTATAGGCGTGTGTGATGTTATAACGGGTATTTTGATAGTCTGAAATATCAGTAGGTGTAAGGGTTTCGTCAAACAGCGGTCTGGGCGGGACGGCAACGCGACGCTGACGGGACTGCGTATATGTAGTCGAGCGTCGAGCGCGACGGTTCTGTGTGACATTTCTATATTGACTAATGCATTACAAAGCTGCTCAGTGATGCCAACTCGCAGAAAAAAATATCACTAGATTTGGTCTCAATAGTCACTAGATACCGGGTTATTTGGAACTAAAAAAAATCACTAGAAATCACTAAATAATTTAAAAGGAAATTACACGATAAGTATAACAAAATAATGTACAAAAGTAATATCGAATAAAACTAATTTAAACGGATTTTATCGCGGTTTTTTATTAATTTTGATCCCGACGTTTCGAAGACTTTTCAGCCTTCGTGGTCACGGGGAGGACTGAGGTGTAGGTTGTCCAAAAATGTTAATGTTACATTATCTACCTTCAGTTTACAATTATAAAATTTTTATAATTTTTTTTATAAAATTTTTATGGTTTGGTCCGATCTCGATCCGATCGAAAAAAAATTATAAAAAATCCGTTTAAATTAGTTTTATTTCAATGAGTAACATTCGCGTAAACGTAAGAAATCATTAATATCGAATAGCTAAAAAAAAAAAAAACAACATCCAATACTTATTCTGGTATTTGATGTTTTTTTTTTTTATCTACATTCGTGTATAGAAGGCCGAGATGGATCAGTTTCATTAGATTTATTTGGTTTTTAAAGAATAATTCGTTTAACTTCTCAATTTTTCGAGAATCGCCAAATATCACTAGAAATCACTAAATATTGTTTTAGCGATTTTTTAAAAAAAAATCACTGTCATACATCTAGTGATAAAATCGCTAAAATGGCAACGCTGAAGCTGCTCACGTCCCGTCAGCATCGCGTTGCCGTCCCGCCTCGTCCGCTGTTTGACGACACCATAAGTATAGGATGTGTTTAATATACCTAAATTAGTATTATAATATAGCTAGAAAAAAAACATGGAAGTAACCTAACTTTGAATACCCCGTTATCAATTAAAAAAAGATCTGTAACTTGTAAATGTCGGTTTCCAGCCAGTCTCAATTCCATAATCAGATTGTTGATTTTCAAACATATGAAATTTCATTTCGTCTAAGTCAGCTTTCCAATAAAAAGAACAACAACAAGGTGGTAGGTCCCTCGTATGCGAGAGGCCGTCTGGGTTGGTACCTCTTTGTCTATTTCCAAGCCGCCAAGCAATAGCGTGTAAGAACTGTTGTGTTTCGGTTTGAAGGACATTGAAGCCAGTGAAATTACTGGGCATTATGAGACTTAACATCTTATATCTCAGGGTGACGAGCGCAGTTCAGTGCCATGCAGTGCTTTGTAATTCAAAGTTGTGTGTGGTGTTGCTTCTGTTTATGGGCAGGCGTGGCGCATATCATCAGGCGAGCGCCTTGCTCGTCTCGTCATTAATTCAAATTTAAAAAAACCGTATTCAAACGAGCCTATTTGTTTAAGCCATGACACAAACAAACAGATATACAGAAATCATGATGTAAAATGAACGTTTTTTTTTAACTGTGGCCTCCAAACAACTGCCTTGTATATATCACAAACAATGACTTTTTGTTATGGGTGACATATCTACTGATATGAGTAGAATCTACTATAGACCCATTGTCTCTACGCACAGTGACCCTATATAATACCCGTACAATCAGATTATTTGTTTGGAATCTTTTTTCAGCGTCAGAGGAAGTGATATGATTATTGTGATATTCCAGAACGAATGAAATGTTTCGTTGATTTGGAAAGGTTGTATGGGTATAAGGTATTTTATTATTCGCTTAAATAACGAGACGAGCAGATCGTTCGCCCGATGGTTAGCGTCAGGTCTGGCCATAAACAAAAGTAACAGATACACAGACAGTACTTTGTTTTATAAAGCGCTGCACGGCACTGGAGTGCGTTCCTCAACTCGAGACATAAGGTGTTAAGCCCCATGAGAATTCTCCATAAGGTGGTATCATGTAATAGCACTGACTAAAAATAATTTAATGCTTTTTAATTTTTTTGACAGTTTTATTTTTGGTAAAATAACATCTCATTTTTAGTGGATTAACATCGAAATTCGTGCATAAATGTAGAAGTTGTTGTCTTTCAAATCAGGATTTCGTAATGAGGCTGCGTCTGCATGTTGAATTTTGTACTGTGCATTAAGTAAATCTATGAGTGGCCGTTCAATTTATTCAATTATAGTCCCTCAGCCGTCATTTTTTTCTCTGCGATGATGTCATGAGTAAACGAGAATATATTCTGCATGCGAATAAACTGCATTGCATTAAAGGCATTTGTTCATCCAGTTGTATGAGCTATGTCACATAAATTGCTCGTGTTTTTCGCAGAGGTTCCGCGGAAGTGGGGTAACGATGGTTAACAACATATGGTGCTGCCACACCGATGTTATAAAATGTTAACAAAAACATTTTCTAACATTTTATAACATTTGAAAACATGACATCGGCCCTTCTTTGAGGGTTCTTTGACGGCGCCGCTCTCAAAAGTACCGCCGCCCGCGGTTAATAAATGTTAAAAAATGTTACAAAATGTTACAAATTGTTAAGAAATGTTTACTAAATGATGCTGCCACACCGCTGTTATAAAATGTTATATAACATTTTCTAACACCGGTGTGGCAGCACCAAAAGGTGTCAAATCCCCGAGTTGTATACAGTGCAGTGTTGTAAAAGAGAGTAATTGTATTCGTAATTGACCTCAGACCTCGCCACGATGAATCCTAAATGTTTGTTACACTGATAATATTATCTACACTCATGATACACAGGCAAAGCTAAAATTGTGGGTGACATAAATTGGATTCAATTATTGTGAATTTTAAGTTGGATTTTCTATAAAAGCGTGTTTTTTAGTTTTTTAAAACTATTTATATTTCATTTTAAAATCATACATAATTTTTGAAGTGATAACTTCTTATGGGAGGGTGAACCGAAACGTTCCGTAACGCGAGCGGCGGCGAGCGGAAGGTTCCAGAATATTCGAGAACCTTCCGTGAGACGTCACGCGGGCCAGTTGACCAGCCAGCGCGCGAAGTCCCAGGTGGCGTCACACAGTGACCAGTCGGATTGGACCGGACTTTGACCGGACTTTCACAGAACTTTGACCGGACTGTGTTCGTTTTTTTTTTATGGTGAATAGACATGTTACCGTAATTTTGTTTTTGATATTGATAATAAAATTTATATTTTACTTATTTTATAATTTGGAACATGGTGCCGTAAAAAAAGTACCAGGTTCGCATAAACTCGAAGAGAGTAGAATGTCCATTTTTCATGGCAAGTAGCCGTAATTAATAAACAAATGACGATTTGGACAAAGAAAAACTTTTTAGGTTTTTTCTTATTTGGAACATGTTGCCGTAGAAAGTACCAGGCTCGCATAAACGCGAAGACAATAGTACTTTTATCATGTCGAGTTGCCCTAATTTTGTATTCTTGCATCTTGTTTGGTAAGTTTTCACTTCTATCGGCACTCCCGGAGTGCAACCCGTATTTTTTTTAAATACCTGTTGAATTGACATCGGTCCTTGATAAGTATGCCAAATTGAAATCCGACGTTCTGAAGGAGGTCAAAATCATGTTCAAAGTTTCCGTTACATACAAACATACTAACATAGAAACATACAAACATACATATGAAGCTAATAAAAGCGTGTTAATAACCTGTTTACTAAACATAATAAATATAACTTAATTGACAACCATTAACAACCCAATCGACCTTAATAGATAAACAGATTGTATTCAAAAATAGCGAAGAATTAACAACAAACACCGAGATAAGTCCATTCGTTTAGACACTACGATGGCACATACACGCCCACAGACAGATAAAGGGCTCAAACATATCATTCCTTTTTTGTCGACGGATAATTAGCCTATAAGTCGACAACATTCTAAAATTTTAGAGGCTGAGGGTGATTGATATTATCACCTATTTCTACACTTTTGTTGATGATAAATAATATTTTTTGGAATAAAACGAATTTAAACGGTTTTATTTCAATGAGTTACATTTGCGTAAACGAAAGAAATCATTATGATAATTAATATTTGTTACCCACATAATAACATAGTTCAAAAGATCGAACCGCAATGTTTTATTCTCCGTATTTCGGGGCCTATTCTCAAAACGTCTGAATCGATGGAAATAGATAGATCTTTTTTATTTATTTTTATTTGATTGAATGACGAGACGAGCCAAGTGCTCGCCTGATGGTAACCGCCACGCCTGCCCATAAATAGAATACCCGAATAAAATAGAATAATAATAGAAACCGAAACACAACAGTGCTTAGACACTGCGCAGTAGTTTTGTATGTGTTAATTGTTGTGTCGAGAGAACAGAACACCACCCGAACAGAATTTAGTTCTGGTCATAATAACACCGTTTTATTCCAGCGTAAAGTCGCGCCTTCCTGTAACGTGTCGTACGTTGCGTCAGACTTCCGGAAACTCAAATCCTCTTCTCTTTCCCAATCGCCATTCCTTTCCTTTAAGGTCGGCGACGTAACCATGGTAGTTCTGGTATTGTGGGTGTTCATGGGCCATGGAGATCATTTAACAACAGCAGTCTTAGTACAAGTTTTTATAGTTTTCAAAAACTTTTCGTTTACATAAATCGAGTAGCATCAGTCACTAGTAACAACTATGGTGAATTAAAACTGCTAGTATGATTCATTTTATATCTAACTAGCTGTCCCTCGTGGTTTTACTTGCATGTTACTGCCCTGCTCCCATGGGTCATAGCACTCTATCTATTGGTGAAACTACTTCAAAATCCGGTAAAAGATTTAAGTGAACAGACAGCGGAAGCGATTGCATTTTATACTATGAGAAGATTAGTCGAATACTGAATTAGTCTGAGTGATTCTATCTATTCTATCTATTCTATCTATTCTATCTATATTCTAAATAGTAATTTTATACGAATCTGAAATCTGTGAAAGTATTTGAAACTTGTACTACCACTTGGTCGTTTACCGGCTCTTGCTATAAAAAAGAGCCAATGAGATGTCACCTCATAAATTCAGCTGTTTAAATTACTCGTATTTTGAACACATATTCTTATTTTTTCCACAGCATCTCCGCTACTATGCTCTCTAGCAGAAAATGTCGACCCGAACACACTCCGTGCTGTGTTCGGCTATAGCCAGGCTTTAGGACAGGCCGTCCCTGTGGTTGCAGAGTCGAAGACCCAGGCCACTGCTGTGACTCCAGATAATGGTACACTCGTCGACCCTGACTACTGGGATATGGATGAGTTCCAGGCAGCGGCTCCCGATTATGATGTGTTTGACTGGGTGTTGACTAAGGTATGTTGGTGAAATATAGAATTAATTTTGAAATAGTTTGTCCTTCTTTCACGCAGCAACGGAATAACATGTCAATGTAATTTTTTGCGTAGATATAGTTTATAGTCCGGAGAGTGATATGGTTTACTTCTTTACCCCAGAAAAAGTAAACCATACGCTCATACGTACGCCATACATACGCCCATAACCTCCACGCTTTTATTTTACAATAAAATAATTTTTTTTCTTCAAATTTATTAAATTTTATTTTCTATTTTTTTTGTTAGATTTTCTTTAAAAGCGTGTAAAAAAGCATATGAAACGTACCTGTATGGTGGAAGTCGTGTTTTATTTTGTCTTCCGTAGTTTATGAGCATCTGAGCTGAGTAATAATAAAATAAGCAATTTATATAACGGACGTATGAATTATGTTTCTTTAGTCTCATTAATCGTCGCAATTAAAACGTAATCAACTTGTGACTCAGATTTAATTAAACTGCTGGATGATGATAGAAAATTTATTGACTTGTAATATTATTATTTTCGTTTGCAGTATGATCATTTAACGATGAGAAATCTTTGCTTACCTTTTTTAATTAACTGTATGTATCTCATATCTGGTTACGGCGACATATATACGTACTGCGATGCAATATTTCTTATACGTATTTAAAAAAAATACGTGATACCTGTGAAACAAGGTGTCTCGTTGGGGGATCAAGACTAAGGTTTTTTTTTATATCATACACTGGCAAACGAGCACGTGTGTTTAGTGATCTCCACCGCCCATGAACGCCCACAATACCAGAATAATCATAGGCGCCTTGCCAACCTGAAAAGAAGGGGGTAATTAAGGGATTGGGAAGGAAAATGGGGATTCGAGCCTCTGGATATCTCATTCTCCACACAAAACGCAGCAGTAAGCCGCTACTTTCCGTCGGTTTTCTGTGAGACAATGGTAACCACCCGGTGGAGCCGGCCCATTCATGCTGTAGACAAAACTGTCTACAGCGTGGCTCTAGCACTCATTAGGACTAACAACTTACTGACGAACGTTTTGTTTATATTAGTGGTGATTTATAAAAAACTTTAACATTATTTAAATTAATTTTTATCTTTTTGTTTCCAGCGAGTGTCTTCTTCATCGAACGATAATTTCCTCATATCCCCAATGGGTTTGAAGCTGGCTTTAGCAATTCTCACAGAGGCTGCGACAGGACCTACACAAAATGAGCTTTCGTCAGTACTTGGCTTCGGTTTAGATAGACATGAAGTTAGAAGAAAATTCTCTCATATTATAGAGTCTTTGAAGGTAAGGCCGATATATTTATCTACATTCACGCACTCACGCCTGTAATCCCCGAAGGAGTAGGCAGAGGTGTAACCAGTACATTTTGCCGACCGTATCCCCGTCCCATGATGTGATAGGGGGTGAGCCTATCGCCGCACCGAGTACAATTTCAGACTCCAGGCTGATACTGAGCATTTTGTGATAGAAAAATCCCATATAACATTTAACCTGACCAGGGGAACAAACCCGAGACTTCAGCACAGCAGTAGAACTGCGGACGCAATTCTAGGGTTCTGCCGGCCTTACGACCCAGCGAACCGCCCGGGAGAGATGGAAGACATCCGGGCGACCGCTGGGCCGAGTCCCTAACACTATTTACACCCTATGCCGGTAACTACCAACCAAAACCCCGCGGTGGCCTTCTTCAGCGCATGTGGAGCGGTCCCGGGGTCTCCTTGGAAAAGCTAAGGATTGCTGCCGGAACCGCTACTGCGCGGTGCCGCCTAGCGGCCCGTCTCCAATTGGGGGGCGGGGGCTCAGAATCCCCTGCACACCGAAGGACGCCCTCGGCGTCAACGGCAGCAACGAGGCCGACCACCCGTGCTGCCGTCCATCTCGGGTTCGCACGTACATAGGTACTAATTGGGCGCTACGACAGCCCCCCGCTGCGCGCCCGCGACCCCCGATGGCCCCTTTTAGTCGCCTCTTACGACAGGCAGGGGATACCGTGGTGGAATTCTCCAAACGCCCCCATTCCACAGGGCGGGAGACGCCGGTCAGTCGTCCACCCGGCGCCTCCTACGTCTCCTTTGGCGGCGAGCGGGATCGTTCTGCTCACGATCCCGTTCTGCGCTCTCCTTCTGCGAGATGACGCACTCGCAAAAGGAGGCCATCGGACGCCATGACCTCCGGCTGCCGACCATGGCAGCGACCACGGTCGGCAGCGTGCATTGTACCTCTGCCTATCCCTCTTTTAATAATTCAAACTCCTCCCTAACCTTCTATCTGATTAATTTCGTTGCGGGAAAAAGACATTTAGGTATTCTCAGAGCCTCGCCGGGCTTCACTGCTCGGTGTCAACAAAAATGCGTGCCACTGTTGATCCTGGTGCACAGGAGTTACAGTGGCGGGTGTATGGGCGAGATAGTCAATGCCTATCCCTTCAGGGTTTCAGAGCTGGCCTAATATTATGTTATTTATTTTACGGTCATTTTATAATAATAATTTTGATAACAGAAGTCATGTAAGTTTGGCTGAAATAGTGGCATTAGTTATGAGAGACATAATATCATGAAACTGTGGATGTATATGAGAATATTCGCCTTGAATTCTATATATTTAATAGTTTATTTTCCTTCCTCGACACCACAATGAACCATTTGGATATTCTTAATTTTGTTTATTTCTTACAAGTTAATACCGCAAGTAAGGGTTATATTTGAATTGTGGTTTGTTTATATGACTGACTACCATATTGTAGTGAAAAAAATGGAGTTCCTCGAAAATATATGGGTCATGACACATAAAGCCTCATTATATAGCAAAACAGATCATACTACATGGGTGAGAAAAGAACAGAAAACTCGCGTTTACGAGGACCTGTCATTTAATTAAGTATCGTTTAATGCGGTCTTGCAAACTAAAAAAAATATATTATATTCTCGACAAATCATTCAAGCAACTCACCGTGTAATGGTGCTCGGCGTATGTTATACGATAAATACTAATGTAATTGCAGAGGGAGTCTCCAGATTATATCCTGAATCTCGGTAGTAGGATCTACATCGGGGACAGTGCCCAGCCCAGACAACGGTTTGCAGCGATCGCCCAAGAGTTCTATAAGACTGAGTTAAAGAGCACCAACTTTTTCAAACCAGAGGTGGCTGTTAGCGAGATCAACTCTTGGGTCTCGAAGCTCACTCAGGGGAAGATCCCTAACTTGGTAGAGGAGGGTAAGTGTCTGTTTTATAATATTCGAGTAAGATTTAATATTGCAGTTAACTTATAGAATAGCTATTTTGAAACATGGGATAGAATCGAATGCTGTTGGGAGGGATCTGACACATTTTTATTTTTATATCCGGCTGGATAGTTTTGGGTTATTCAATAATTATATGCTTTTTATATAATAAAGAAATATATATTTCAGAGAACAACACGGCAAGGAAAACATTAAACAAGTGACAACAACAAAGATACAAAAAACAGAACTAGAGAATAGTGTTTCCATATTTAAAAATATTCAAACTATTAAACACTTTATGTGGCCAGCATTAAATTTTCGACAAAGTTTATATTATTTTAATAGATAGTAACCGTACAGACTATACTAGCTCTTTCAGGAGAGTCATGTTTCGGGGTTAGTCAGTGTATACCAGTAACTTCAAGCCGTCATAATTCTGCCGAATCATTCTTCTAAAGTAAAACCGTAAACCTACAAGGTGGACAGACGACCTGATAATGATCGCAGGAAGTTGCTGGATGCTGGCCGCTTCCAACAGGTCGGTCTGGAAATCTTTGGGAGAGGCCTATGTTCAGTAGTAGACGTCTTGTGGCTGATGATGATGATGATGATGAAAACCGTAAAGGACATAAAACGATCAGACCAAAACTTATAATCATTTTGCATTTCCCAGATGACGTATCCGGCGTGATAGTTCTCATACTCAACACACTGTACTTCAAGGGTACATGGCGCCATCAGTTCGCGCCAAACGCCACAAAACCTGGTACATTCTACGTGACCCCGGAATTGAAGAAAAATGTTTCCTTCATGAATGTTAAGGACAATTTCTATTATGTGGATTCGTCGCTTTTGAACGCCAAGATCCTGAGGCTGCCTTACAGGGTAAAATGATTTACAGTTTCGATTTATTGACAGGTCTGTATGGAATGCATTTTCCCGGACAAATTTTTTGTTTCTTTTTATCCGAGCACGGCAAAGTGACTGCACTACATCTGATGGTAGGCGTAGTGCAATCCAAAAAACCAACGACAACCAACAAACAATGAGTTTATCGGTGGTCACCAGAGTCATGCCGGCCCTCTTCGGAGAGGGAAGAAGCAAATCGAGGGGCCTGCGACAGGACAGGCGGATGACCGATGCAGGCACAGTAATACAAGGATGTACCCCTATACCCGCCCCAATCAACCATCAAGTCATGTCGCAAGCCCCTCGGAAGATCCGGATATACACTAGCTGATCCTGGAACGCGATCCCAGAAGGCTTGTGGATCACCATGACACTCACACTATGACAGATGCTAACACCATGTGTGCGGTGTTACGGTATTTATTATTTTATATCAAAAACAGTGATAGTTCAGTAGTATGATCTGCTGAGATGAAAGTAGCAGGCTCCGAACTAGCCCCAAGAGCATGCACCTCTGCCTTTTCTAAGTTATGTATGTGTTCATTATTAATTATCGTTGGTAACAGTGAAGTCAAATCACGAGGAAAGAGCATATTTGAAAATCGAGTATAATAATTTCGAAGGTATATGAAATCTGTCAATCCGCATTAGGCCAACGTGGTGGACTGTGTCCCATTTTATAACTTCGAAATATTGCAAGTGTATCGAAGCTAACCAGACCTACCTAATTAGCTAACCTAGAACCAAATGGAGGGCCCTTATATCCTCGGCCTGCTGCGGTCACGATCCTCAGCATTGAGGGAACGACAGAATGAATCGAAGCTAAAATATTTTTGAAAGGGGCTGTGACTTCATATATGGATACCCTGTTTTGATAATTAATTATATTTTTATTTGGTTAGCGACCACCGTACACACGGTGTTAAAACCTGCCATAGTGATCCACACGCCTAGTGTATGTAAGTATAGTAGATTTTTAAGGAATACGTCTTATTTGAATTCTTTATTACAGGGCAACAAATACGCCATGTATCTCGTGGTACCTAACGCGCTGGTCGGCCTATCACGCATCTTCAACAACCTGAGCGACCTTCGCTCTGAGATGAATTATATGCAAGAGAGGCTCGTCGACGTCATCCTGCCTAAGTTCGAGTTTGAGTTCACGTCTAGATTGGACGGCATTTTGAGAGAGGTATAGTAAATCAGTTCGTTATGTCTAAGAAAATATAGCGGGTGTGGGTGAAGCTAATCAGTAGCGTCCAATTAATGTGTTCTGGTTTCAATGACGTTGGATCCAGTGGAATCAAATGTCTAAAGGCATAGGGTACCGACTTACCGTGTGCTATTTTTTTATTTCATTTAATGACGAGACGAGCGAGGCGCTCGCCTGATGGCCTACCCATAAACAGAAACAATACCACACAACTTTGAAATACAAAGTACTACATGGCACTGAACTGCGCTCGTCACACCGCGACATAAGATGTCTAGTCTCATAATGCCCAGTAATTTCACCGGCTTCAATGTCCTTCAAACCGAAACACAACAGTGCTTACACACTGTTGCTTGGCGGCAGAAATAGACAAAACGGTGGTACCAACCCCGGCGGCCTCTCGCATACGAGGGACCTACTAATTTAGAACACATCGCCTGAACAAACCGGTATGGGAGTTTTTTCACCATATGTACGGTGTGTTTATGGGCGGAGTAATGAACTCCGAAGACAAGAAAACATAAGAAACCATTATGGAGTTGGAGTAATGAACTGTTCTAACAGTACAAACAGCATCGTGCAATTGTAGACTCCCTTCACCGCATAGCCGTCTTTTTTTTTTTATGAGCACGTGGGTCACCTGTTGGTAAGTGATCTCCACCGCCCATGTACGCCCACAACCAGAAGAATCATGGGCGCGTTGCCGACCTTAAAGGAAAGGGATAATTAGGGATTGGGAAGGGGAGGGGATTTAGGCTTCCGGATATCTTACTCACCGTACGAAACGCAGCAGCAAGTCGCTACTTTACGTCGGTTTTCTGCGAGACAGTGGTAACGACCCGGTCGAGCCAGCCCATTCATGCTGTAGACAAAACTGTCTACAGCGTGGCTCTACCACTCAAAAAGTGTCGTGAGTTTAATACTGGAATGAATATGAACCGGGCACCTTACCACCAGATTCCCTCCCACCTTCTACTTACCACTTCAAGGATCCTGCTATGTAACATTTTAAAATCTGTATCTCTTGTATTAGATGGGTGTGCGCCAGGCATTCGAAGATACGGCTTCCTTCCCTGGTATAGCGCGGGGTCAACTCTTGGACCAGAGATTGAGGGTCTCGAAGGTGTTACAGAGGTCCGGAATCGAAGTCAACGAACTCGGCAGCGTCGCCTTCTCTGCTACACGTATGTAAACATTATTATAATAGTTTTAAAAATATATCGTTTTAAAAGCATCGATCTATCAAAATATCAAGCATATGATGGCGTGTTCGCGATGAACAAAAGAAAATACAAATTGTTTGATATTATAATAATAAATAAATAAATACACCCAACAGTGACATACATAGTCCTGACCCCACAGTCAGATACGAGTCTTGTGTCGTGGGTATCAGGAACTACAAGAGACTTTAGGTCTCACAACACCCAGACCCCGAAACAAATATTTGTGGATCACACAAATATTTGTCTCGGTGCGGGGATCGAACTCGCGGCCTCTCGCTTCACAGCTGGCTACCCGCCCGCTGCGCCACGGAGGCTGTCATATTATTTTAATACTTTAATTTGTGTTACAAAAAATGGTTACGTTGCGCTGCGTGAATTTTCTGGTAATCAAAATGGCCGCCTAATGCCATGAGTATGACGTGTACGTTTTTTTGATTGGTCGAATACTTGCTCGTTTGCCGGCCTATGCTATAAATAAAAAAAACACTCCATGTCAGTTTAGATTTTTGACCTATGTTGTTTTATTTTTCCCTAAGACAGCAGATCCGTTACATTTGAAAAGTCACACTGTTGTTAAACGATGTTATTTGCGTGAACTGAATTTATCATCTGCTCGCGAGGATCATTTATGTTGTTTATTCATACCTCTTCATTCATTCATACCTC
Organism: Amorpha juglandis; assembly: GCA_949126905.1. Taxonomy (NCBI): domain Eukaryota; kingdom Metazoa; phylum Arthropoda; class Insecta; order Lepidoptera; family Sphingidae; genus Amorpha; species Amorpha juglandis. Next base: position 7,953,328 of record OX421387.1, on the reverse strand, counting down.
TTCGATTTTTACTATGATTGTAGATGTAAGAATGATTTAATGACTGATTCAATATTAAGTATAATCTTTTTTATAGAAGTCGGTATCCAGAATAAATTCGGTGAAGACTCGGACATCGACTATGAAGTGATCGCCAACAAACCATTCTTATTTTTCATCCAAGACGAGGCAACGAGACAGATGCTGTTCACTGGTCGTGTGTCTGACCCGGCGCTAGTTGATGGTGCCTTCAAATCTTGAATACTGTAAATGAGTTTCGGTTGGAGGATTTCAACGTTCTATTTACTCTGCTACTATAGGGCCTTACTGCTAAACATTGGAAGCAACGTTTATAAAAATTTGACTACACATTTCCCTAACACATTTTATATTGCCATACTTAAAGACATAAATAAACATATTATTTATTTAATTGCGGTATTTTAATTGCCTACATGATTAAAACTCTTTCAAATTTCATTTCATTTCAAACGTTATTTGTCAATTAGCCATTTTTTTATTTTAATTCCATGCATCAAATAAAGAAAACATTGTATAACTCATAGTTAGAGCTACTCAGAGCTCAGAGCTACTTAAACAATGTTTATTAAAATGACCCTAAGTATAAACGGATTCATATAATATAGTTCTTTTTTTTATTTAGTTACTTGTACCATAAGCTGGTTTGAAGCCTTGTCAAACAGACAGCGAATTGAAGGCGTGGCGAAAGAACGAACCGAACGAATCCAATATAGACAGATATAAATAATATATAGTTCAACACGTTTGATATTTCTATGTAGTTAGATTGAAGCGATTCCATATTTAAAATTTGCTGTCAGTTTCACAAAGGCTTTAATATTCTTAATTGTTAGAAAACGATTGTTTCTTTTGATGAATATTTACATTAACGTATTTCATGGACGAATCTTTCGAATATGATAAATTAGTCAGTTTATAGCTACGAAGTTATTGAAGTTTGTAATTTGTCTTTAATCCAAACTCAAGTAGAAACATGAAACATAACTTTTGTATAAACTTTCCTTGCCACCAAATATAACTGGTATGTTGGAAATAGCTTAAACAAAAAGGATAGTGAAACAATACTCATTTAAGAAAATTCTCGAAATAATGTAGCTTTAGATGTAAAAAATATATTATTACTTTTTAAATTAATTGGATTCAAGTATGTAAGCGAGAAAGAAAGTAGTATTTTTGAATCATAGGAACACAAAATTCTGCATACTATCTTTACGAATACTTCATTAGAACATATGTTTGTGTGATTGACAAATATTTGTACATGAACCTGTTACAATGGTTTGAACTATAATAGAAATATTATGACGGAATATTTTTTATTTTAATGTCCTATATTAAAATAATCATTATAATACTGTGTGGGCTTATTCCAAAATGTAGACAGACTTTAATCTTCTTTTTCCACCTACAATCATCCCACACGTAGTGGGGTCGGCGTATCATGGTTTTAAACCTTGGTCAGAGATTGCCCACGATACAAGCCTAGCTTAGTATGGGGATCTCAGTAAATAACGTAGCATAAAACCTCTGACAACGTTTATGTAAGTTAATCATAAAATAATATTGTAAAGTGTGAAACAACTGTAGACATTGTATCAATAAAATTATTATTAAAAACACCTGTTACAAAAAGGTTTGGCTTGTAGTTTTTCAACCGGCCGGCTGCATGAGGCCATGAGGAGGGATGACAGACTTTAATACTTTTAAACAACCTAGCTACTACAACTAACTAGTTGTTATAAACGAAGACTAAAATTAATCTACCTTTTGTAATACGGTCGATGTTGTTTGCTTACCTACGTAGGTGCCTACTGTTTTTGAAACTAAACATGACAATGTATTTTTATATAAGCAAACCTTAGTTATTTTACAAAAAGCTCGTGATTTAATTTACCCGTTTTATAAGTGTGCCATCACAAATTGTATTTATTAAATACATTTTGCAATGAAATAAAGAACGAGCGTGTAATTACATTGTAGTTTCTTTTATTTTACCCATTAGTCTTCTTCATTAAAACCGCATTGAGCATCATTGGATGAGATTCAAAATGATCGATCGTAAGGTCCGGTTCAGCGGAACTAGCTAAATTTTGAAATTTGTCTATGAGAAAAAAGTCTGGGAACCTTTAGTTTAGCAGATGGCGGCGAACTCGCAACTTGGTCACCATAGGGGGCATAGGGTAAGTAGTAGATGGATGCGTTGGTCTGGCTAGTCAGAAGGTTGCTGGTGGGAGGATACTTGTATCCGACCGGATAGCGACCATCATACACTGGTGCTAAAACCTGTCATAGTGGCCCACCTTGTGTGGGTCGCGTTCCAGGGTCAGCCAGTGTATATCCGGTTCTCCCCAGGTCCTAACCCTTTTCCCATCCTTTTTTCGTTCCCCTCCCCCTTGGCCCTTTTACAGGCCGGCATGATCTTGCCGACCTACGATGGACACATTGTTTATCGTTACACTATTCTTGGATTGCGCTACACTTACCATCAGGTGTAGCGTAGTCACTTTGCCGAGCCAGGATAAAAAAAAAGGAAAGGAAAGAGGATTGCGAATAAGTGCATAGGATTTGGAGCCTTTGAATATGCCGCTTACACGCCTTTCGCGGCATGCAACAGCAATTGTGCCACTTCAAATGTCGATTTTCTGTGAGACAGTGATATTACTCCTATTCATGTTATAGACAAAACAGTTAACAGCATGGTAAAAAAATGCAATATTCTTTCATTCACTGTATAGTCTGAAGGAACAGCAGGTGGTATATTTACAAACAAAGCTACATTCCTCTTGGTTGAGTTATTTCATATCATGTCTACGACATTGGATAAAATTAAACAATTTCTACATTACATTATTAAGTCATGCTTGCTAATTCAAGACAAGCATTTCGCATACTATAGTATTTTAGATAGTCAGTATATGAAATTCATATGCAGCACTTCGTGTCCATGTAATTAAAGAATGAATGGTTCTAGCTAATAGCCGTTGAAGAACTATTATAGTCGTTGAGGCAAGTATATATGAACTCAAGTATATTATGTATATAGTGAAGGCTTTAATAGTAGAATAAATTACCATAATTTCCATAATCCATTCGTTCTTAAAGTATCAACTCACTCACGGTTCTTAAAACGTTCTCAATTTGAATCATACAGGTAATTTTTCTCGGCTTATTATTCAATGTTCTTTATATTTTGTTCACAAGCTTGTCTCGTCACTTCGCGCTTGGATGCGCGCCGACCGGTTATGTTATGACAAAAATACAAATATAATAAAGGACAAATAACTTGTGACATCATGCGTGTTTACGTTTATCTTGGTAAGTTTTAATTAATTTTTAAACTCCTTTTATTTTTTTACGAGTAATTTGTTTCTAATAAGTAGGTTTTATATAAAAACCCTTTGCGCAGTATTGATACGCAGATGATATAGACAAAAAGTGTCCTTCGTTTGTATGTAGGTAAATAGCATATTATTATATTAGATTTAAATAATTCGATGAGCACATCGTTCGTGTGTATCGTCAAGAAGGTTGTTATTTCTCATTATTTTTAAGAAACAAATTAGGAGAAGTCTGACTAATATCATGCTTCTGATATTAATGAAAATCATTTTTCGTCATCGTAATGTCTAACGTTAGCATTAATCCTGGGCGTGGAAAGGTTTAGTTTTGATGAGTGGATGCGCCACATAGCGCGACCACGGAGCCACTGTTACCTCCTTTCCCAACGTCATGGTTGGTAGGTCACCACCGGCAACTACTTACCTGCGTGCCTGCCTAACATATGCTCCTCCCTCGTGAAAAATTTGTTTGACTAACTAGTTGTAGAAATGGTTGTTTTTATATCGTTGTTGACATCCAATGTCAGTCGGCAACCGTTGGCGAAAATAACGATGTTGACAACGGATGTTATTTGGGTAACAACGATGCGCATCGATGATGAAAATTAACCACAACGCCTATGTCTAACCAGGTTTAACTGGTTATCTCTTGATGTCCATCGAATCTAAGATGGTCACACTTAAGATTAGTACTTATGTCAAAAAAGAGATAAATGTAGAGAAAATACAATCTCTTACTTCTCTGTGGCATTTTGTCTACGGACCTTAACGTAACGATGTAATTTTATCGAATATTGAAATTTTTATCTGAGATATTGTCGTCCATAGTTTTCTCACCGGGTCGTGAGATATCTCACCGAGCCCCCTAGTAATAAAATGTACACCATTTTGTGTGATTGAAAAGTTGCGCTCTTGCTTTAAACCTCATTTAAGTGCTGAGAGTTTCTCCTACATCATAAACGAGAACGTAGGTAACAGAAAACTATCATTTACGAGGGCCTGTTAGCAATCCGTTTTTCAAACTGTGTGACGGGGCTTTTTTTTTTTTTATGGCATAGGCCGGCCAACGAGCAAGTGGGTCACCTGATGGTAAGTGATCTCCACCGCCCATGTACGCCCACCACCAGATGAATCATGGGCGCGTTGCCGACCTTAAAGGAAAGGTATAATTAGGGATTGGGAAGGGGAGGGGATTTAGGCTTCCGGATATCTCACTCACCGTACCAAACGCAGCAGCAAGCCGCTACTTTACGTCGGTTTTCTGTGAGACAGTGGTAACGACCCGGTCGAGCCAGCCCATTCATGCTGTAGACAAAACTGTCTACAGCGTGGCTCTACCACTCAATCTGTGTGACAGTGGTAACGACCCGGTCGGGGCTTCGTTAATACGAATTTTCTGTTGTTAGTTATTTATTAAAAGTTATTCTCGTCCAAGCGATAAACTCTCTCCAACTTAATAAAACTTATCTGTAGAAAGAAGCAACGACGACGTGGCAAGAATTTAACGGAATCTGTCTTGCACGAGGCTGCGTCATTTCCAATTGGGTATTTGACTGGTATTTTTTTATTATTTTGGTCAATAAACTACATCCTCCAAAATATGTTATTGAAAGAATTATACAAACCAAATCAAAAATAATAAAGCAAGAAGCTGTTTAAATCTGTGCTGGAAGGAATAATTTTTAAATGACGGAAAAAATGTACGACTAGCATGTTACGTCACAAAGTAAATTACGCCTGTTACGGTGAATGCGTGGGAGGGAGATAGCGACATTATCTCACTACGCGCCCACCTTTGCTTATCCCAATAATTAAAACATGAACTGCAAGCTCATGTTTTACCCAAATTTAATTTTGTTTTTGCAAAATAGTTTCTTTTACGTATTATTGTTGGGTGTTTAAATAATAATGTTAGTAGAAAATTAGACATACTGAAATATCCTAATATGAATGTTTTGATGCTACCTCGTAAATGACAGTTTTCTGTAATATTCTTGTCTGGGTCGTACGAGAAAATATTTTCATCTGAATGGGACTTAACTTCAGGCTTTACTTTACCACCATCGCTTACTACGCAGCAATCAGCAAGACAAATGATTGTCGTTATAATTGATACTAGTAAAATAACAAAAATATCATGAATATTTTTCGTACAAATAGGCAGTGTTTCTATACCTATGTATCCAATTTGTGATATGTATCCATTTTGTTAAGAATAATAATATAAAATGCCAAAATCGGAGACAAAGTTTTAATACAATACAATATCAACACTAAAGTCGAAATTTTCCATTTAAATATTGTCTCGCCAGCCAGGAATTTAGTGACGTCAGCTCTCTGACCTTGCTTACTCTCTCGTTTTATGATAATTTCCTTATTTTTTGGCGAAACCTTTGACGAAATCCTACTGCACCCTTTGTCCTCGCATGCAAAGTTGAATATAATAAGAAGAAATGCAACCGATGTAACCAAAAAATGTAACCCAATTTATTTAGTTATAAACTAGCTAGCAGCGCTGTCAAATCATGATTTTTGTTCGTATTACATTTGTATGAGATATTATATACCATATTTTCTAGGAAAATACTTGGTTAGGCATTAGCATGATTGTATAAACCGGTACACGTTTATTATCTTATTCATAGTCGTTTAGGTATTCACATTTAAGAAATATGGTATGTTTTCCTGCTACATGGTTTGATATTTAAAATAAGCTGAGATTAATTGGAACATTAGCTAAGAAACTATGTAAAACATCAATGTAATTAAAGGGTATACCAAACGTAATTAATGTGATGACGGGTATATAGCGTGTATACGGGAGTATAGCGTGTATACGAATTTATACGAGTAGTTTAGATTTTTTTAATGTGTCTATGTTTTTTTTGTGGTCTTCTGTACCCTTCTGATTCGGAATTTCCTGTATTCCTAACTACATTTTAGCGAAGCTCAAAATGCACTCTTGTCATTTGAATTAATAAAACGGACGAATATTACAATTATTTTGTTATGTAAGTATCTAAATGACATCAAAAAAATATGTTTGATCTCATTTAGTTATTAACGGTCTTATTTAAAACGTTAAAACTAGGTTTATATTGGCCAGTTTGTATGCGCTACCAAAGTTATAAGTTGTTAGAAACCTAGTTTAAAGTCAGAATACATTTTGTAATGAGGCCCCTACAGTTTACATAAAAAAGAAATCATTTTTTTTCCAGCATTTATCCTAACGCTACAAGGCTGCCGGTGCAATGAAAAAAATATACAAAACTCCCGATTGAACTTTTTCGACATAGACCTTCTTCGGTATTCCGCTGAGGATAAAAAAGGAAATGTGATGGTGTCACCAGCCAGTATTAAGTCTACTTTAGCAATGCTGTTAGAGGGAGCAGAAGGCGTAACTGCTGATGAAATAAGAAAAGCGTTGAGATTATCACCTCAAAAGACTGAATGGAGAGAGGAATTGAACCAATATTTGTTTTCTCTTGAGGTTAGTGTTTTTAAATAATCATCATATCTATATACAAATAAAAGTATAAAACCCTGGTTTTATAATAAAGAAACATGATTCAGGCTTTCGATCTCTTTAGATATTGCTTTTAATCAATATGTTTAGAATTTGTAATAATACAATTATAATAATCTTGTAGACAAACACCTCAGGAGTGCTACTGCAGAACGCAAACTCAGCGTTCGTATCCAACAAACTGAAATTGAGAAAGGAATATGAGACGTACTTGAATAAAGTATACTTTTCAGAAGTGGCCAAAGTTGATTTTAAAAACTCTGTCCAAACTGCTCAGCTTATTAATGTTTGGGTAAACAAGAAAACTAGAGGACTGATTCCGGGAATAGTGTCACCTGGTACGTATTATTTCTTGAATATGGCTTCGATGAATCATAATTTTGTAATATGACATTTGATAGCATACATTGCTTGTCTCGTTGGTGGTAGGATATTCATATCCGCACGGATAGCTACCTCCGTACACATGGTGTTAAAACCTGCCATAGTGACCTACACGCGTTGTGTGGTTCGCGTTCTAGGATCAGCCAGTGTATATCCGGTTCTGCCGAGGGGCTTGCGACATGACTTGATAGTTGGTTGGGGCGAGTATAGGGGTATATCCTTGTGCCTGCATCGGTCATCCGCCTGTCCTGTCGCAGGCCCCTCGATTTGATTTCCCTCTCCGGCGAGGGAAGAAGCATTTATATAGGCCGGCATGACTCTGGAGACCATCGATAAACTCATTGTTTGTTGGTAGTCGCTGGTTTTTTGGATTGCACTACGCTTACCATCAGGTGTAGTGCAGGCACTTTGCCGTACTCCGATAAAAAAGAACAAGATTTTTGCGAGTTAATCGATAGAGACGTCATCTGTTTACGAGAAATTTATAAATAGTTAATACCTAGGTATGTCGTTTCCAATGCAACTTTCTAGTACGGATCTGCATAAATATTTTTTGTAAATATGGACGACGTGACAGTTGAATCATCAGGGTATTTTAAGGCCTATTTTGATATACGCGACCAAGACTAGACCGCAACGCGTACATTATACGAAAGCGACAATCCGCTTTGTTATTTATAAATTTTATGGAAACGATTACCCGTCACCCGTTGAGGGTAATAAAGGATTTCCGAGCGACAAAAATAAATGCTCAATTTAATTCCACTCACTCACTTGCTCTCGCGTAGACAGCAAAAGTAACCTATATACTTGATTCAAGTTGTATACTAGCGACAAATCTGTTGTATAATGTGTTATGGCAATTCGGATAAACTTAATAACAGGAAATTAATAACAGATAGTATTTTTTTTTTGTTACAAAAGACAAGCAGAAAAATAAGGCATTAAAATCAGTAATTCGCTTCTTAATTTAATGTGCTCGGGGTTTTTCCAATGAATTTGCTGTATTCACACAAATGACGTTACTGCATTTTATATTTATACTTATTCTTTTATGTTTTACCGAATTAGCTCGTTATTATTATGTTTGGCTATAGGTTTCATTGTCCTTAATGATATGTTGTGTATTTTTTTACAATATAATAATATTATGTTCTGGCCAGGTGGTTGCAAAAATTAAATAGGTATTGGTGTAATCCTTCTTAGAATCAGGTATTCCAATATTTTTTGAAATATTTTTCGTAAATTGTAGTGAATATTTGTGTACAGAATACAGTGTACAGAATATTTTACTTTTTAATTCGAAATCTTATGAGTTACGATTAATTATTGTTTTCCATAACAAGTCAAATGTGCTTTAGCAGCATATTGTTTGTCTAAACTCTAAAGAGTAAAGGCCTACTTCCGATATTAGAGTCGCAGGTGTCACACATAACACACAAACGTGACGTCGTTTGTGTGTTATTAGTAAACGCTTTATAAAACAACGGGTGACCATTTGACGACAAAAGCAGGGCTCCTATGCTATAAAACGATACGAAGCATAGAATATCCATCACAATAATAAAATTTTGAATATTAACTACGAGCATGTTAGTCCTAGCATAAAGCGGTGAATAAAAGCGTGAGCAAAAAACGGGAATATTTTTTATTATTGTTAGGTTATTTGTTCATGTTAGTAGTGCTTTATGTATTTTTAAGCTATTGCATAGCTTCTATCGCGGGCCTTGAGCGTGGAGACCGAATCCAGAAATTCCGTGGCGTCACACAGCGACCAATCAGCTTGGACCGGACTTTCACAAGACTTTGACCGGACTTTGACACGACTTGGACGGGCTTTGACCGGACTTTGACCCGACTTTGACCCGACGTTGACCCGACGTTGACCCGACGTTGACCCGATGTTAACCCGACTTTGACCCGACTTTAACCCGACTATGACCCGTCTTTAACCCGACTTTGACCCGGCTTTGACCGGACTTTGACCGGACTTGGACCCGACTTTGACCCGACTTTGACCCGACGTTGACCCGACGTTGACCCGACGTTGATCCGACTTTGACCCGACTTTGACCCGACTTTGACCCGACTTTGACCCGACTTTGACCCGACTTTGACCCGACTTTGACCCGACTTTGACCCGACTTTGACCCGACTTTGACCCGACTTTGACCCGACTTTGACCCGACGTTGACCAGACGTTGACCCGACTTTGATCCGACTTTGACCCGACGTTGACCCGACTTTGACCCGACTTTGACCCGACGTTGACCCGACTTTGACCGGATTATTAGCTGTCAAGTTAAGAAGTAGGGTATTGTCAAAAGAGAATGTCAATGACAAAAGCGTTAGACGCTTGACGCGATCATCGGAAGTTGGTCTTAAATCTTCGATGTATGTGGTTTTTATGAGTATGGTAGTTTTAAAACACGTGTTGTTTCGATAATCCTATGGTCTATATCGACCCCCTCCCCTTATAAACTCCTTTGCAAAAAAAACGGGCACCTTACACACACACTTTACCTTAGCTTTTCTATGGGTAAATATTATTATATTTTTAGTATGTCATTAGCTTGGATGACTAGAAATTTCTTATTATCAATGAGAATCTAGTTTTTTAACACTTTTATCCTGGTATCGGTGTTTTAGTCAATGTAAACAGAGAGCCGTGTTAAAATGGACATTTTTATGGGTATAATGAAATTAAGACTACGAGTATTTTTATGGTATTTTAATAAAAGAGACATTAAAAAATAAAAATTAATAACGAGTATGACCTCCTCTTGCAGCGATTACGGCATGTAATCGTCTTGGCATGCTTCCCACCAGGCTTTTGATGGTGTCCTGTGGAATGTGTTCCCACTCAGTCGAGATTACACGTTTAAGCTCTCTGATGTTTTGTGGAGGTGGTTGGACAGATCGTACTCGCCTTTTTAGGAGGTCCCAAACGTGCTCAATGGGGTTAAGGTCGGGGCTCCGCGCTGGCCAATCCAAACGACGAATACCGACCTCTTGCATATAAGCATCTACGTCGCCAGAACGGTGGGCCCGAGCATTATCGTCCATGTAAATGGCATCTTCACCAATTACAGTCAGTGCGGGTTGTGCATTTTGAGAAAGGATTTCTGTTATGTACCTATGCGCATTTAGTGAGCCATTTTCTATGAATACTATCTCGGTACGATAGTTGGAAGTTACGCCCGCCCAAAACATAACGGACCCTCCACCATAAGGGGTGATTTCTTCAAAACACACATCGGCATAGCGTTCCCCTGGTCTTCGTAACACTCGCCGACGTCGGTCCTCACCATGCAGACAAATTCGAGCCTCATCGGAGAAGAGTACGCTACTCCAGTTACCTGGTGTCCAAGATAGGCAATTTCTAGCGAACCTCAACCGCGCAATCCGGTGCTCACGGAGTAACTTGGGGGCCCGCGCTGGTCGTCGACTACGTATATCAGCAGCTAAAAGTCTTCTCCTCACAGTCCATAGGCTAACTTGTGCTCCTCGTACCTCTTCAAGGTTTCTTTTGAGGTCTATGTAACTGCATTTGCGGTTCCTCAGCGCCTGAGTCACTAAAAAGCGATCGTCTCGCGGCTGTGTGCAACGTTTTCTCCCAGAACCTTGCCTTCTCTGAACGGAACCTGTCTCTTGGTATCGAGTCCAGGTTCTTTGTACGGTTGAACGACTCACGTTTAACCGCTGTGAGCCGTAACATTGGCTACACCACTCTTCCAGCAGCGCTATAATTTTACTAGCTCTCATTGCTTTTTCTGCCATTACGATAGACACAAAGATATCTGTTTTAAGTCACAATAAGGCAGAATTATGCGATAAACATAAATTGTTGTACTAAAAATAACGAAAAGTTACTTTTAGTTGCTTGATAACCTTTTAACCGCAAACCCGCGAAAAGTGTCACAAAATGAAAAAGGGATTAATAATTTAAAAAACAAAAGTTTTGAATTTGGAATGAACTTTTTTTCATACCCAGACTCTTTATTAAGTGCCAGTAACATAGTTTGGCTATTAAAACCTCTGAAGAACTAAATTATTACCAATAATGTTAAAAAATCAAACCCGCCCGTTTTTTTTGCAAAGGAGTGTATTTACCAATACTGGACATTTACATAATAAAAATACGGAAAAAATAATAGATAAATAAACAAATTTAGTGTACTTGTCGAGTGTATTTCTATGATTCAGTGGGATTTTTTGTATATCAATGGATTCAGTGTATACTATGTATACATTAGTATATACTGGTTTCTATACATAAGTTTTTTATTTTTGTACTGACTTGTAACAAGCGCTAGTTTTAATTGCCTACATAATTAATAAACTATTAAATTTCATATTAAAATAGAACATTATGTTTTTCAGTCGATCTCAACCCGTTATCGGAGATGTTGATTGTAAACGCCATGTACTTCAAGGGGTTGTGGCAGCATGCGTTTAACCGGCGTTTGACCCGTGGCGCGTGCTTCTACAACGAAGGGAAATGCCTGAATGTCGAGATGATGGATTTGCAAGCAAAGCTGAAATACGCTTATGTTGACAATCTGAGGGCTCATGCTATTGAACTACCTTATCAGGTAAGTAAGAGTATCCCTGGTGCAGCGGGCGAGTAGCCGTTTGTGAAATGAGACGCCGCGGGTTTGATTCCCAATCGATTCGGGTGTTTGTGTGATCCGCATAGTTAGAATCATGCTGTTGACAGTTTTGCTACAGCATGAATGGTCGGCTCCACCGCGTTGCTGCTGTTGTGTTTGTTGGTGTGTGAGATATGTGGAGGCCCAAATCTCCTTGCCCTTCCCAAACTCGTAATTATATCTCTCTTTTGAGATTAGCAACGCAGCCATAACTCTTCTGTAGACGTTCATGGCCGGTGGAGATCACTTACCATAGGTACCCGCTTGATCGTTTGCCGGCTTCTGATATAAAAATAACTATATAAATATATATTGGTACTTACACCTTAATAAAAGACTGAGCAAGAAGGTTTATTTTTAGATTTATAAAAAAACACAGCAATATAAAAACATTATATACTAATGACTATAATAACAGGAAAACCGTTTAAGTTTTTAATGTGGACATGAAGGCTATATTAAAAATATGATAGTTTAACCATTACCTACTTATTCTTGGGCAAAACACCATTTTTTTGTATTAGGTAAATACTACATAAAAATTTAGATATACATTTTATCTCGTAGAACAAATTTAAAATTAGCGATCATTTAATGTGTCACGATTTACTAAACAAAGCCAATAAATAATATACATACATACATAGGTACTCACGCCTATAATCCCCGAGGGGTAGGCAGAGTTGTAACCCACATTTCGCCAAGCGTATTTCCGTCCCATGATATGATAGACGACGAGCCTATCGCCTATACCGGTCACAATTCACTGCGGCGACCCGGGGATCGAACCCGAGACCTCAGCTCAGCAGTCGTACCGCGTACGCAATACAACTGCGCCACCTAGTCTATGTTATGTATGTATCTATATAATATCTAATTCTAAATTTAATCTAATTAATTATATATCTAATTATTATAATAAATTTACTTCTCATATTGCAATATAATTCCAAACAATAATAATTAATTAATTCGATAATTATCCATGGGGTCAAAAACAAAAAATCAAACCAAGATATGATACAACTTGATATTAATGCAGGTGAACTCATAAAAAACTAAAAAAAATGTGATTTGTGACGCGCTCGGGAAGTCCTACCTTGTTGTCGTGGCTTATTCAAGGTTGGTCACCTTTGAATAAGCCAGTTTTGTTTATAATCATTTTATTACCATTTTCCGAGTGCATTTACGTCACTATTGCAACACTACTAATTTAGTAATTGTCATACCTTTAATAGAAGTAGTGCAGTACTAAAACAGTAAGTTATTATATAAATAATATAAATCTTCCGGAATAAATTCTCTAAATGATAGAAAACAAAATCTAAATCCGTTGCATCAGTTAAGAGATTTAAGTGGATAAACAGATAGACACACGCAAATAAACTTTTAATTATTATATTTTAATTAATTAATGATTAACTCAATTAATAAAAAAGAAAATGCTTAATATATGACCTATCAATGCAATCGGATTTGCGAAATACTATAGAGGACGCTATACGCTGCTTTTTGATCACAACTCTCTGTAACTAGTTGCACATATATTATTACTAGCAGACCCGGCCACGCGTTGTTGTGGCTAAGGTATATCTTACATTATATTGTAGTAAACTATTCAATACAGTATGCGCCATCTATTGGATACTTACTCAATCCAGCCGATAAATTACCATATACCGCCATCTGTTAGAATCTTATGGAATTCACAGATAATTATAACTCTTTGTAACTTTTGTGACAGCCTCCGTGGCGCAGCGGGCGAGTAGCCGGCTGTGAAGCGAGAGGCCGCGGGTTCGATCCCCGCACCGAGACAAACATTTGTGTGATCCACAGATATTTGTCTCGGGGTCTGGGTGTTGTGAGACCGAAAGTCTCTCGTAGTTCCTGATACCCACGACACAAGACTCGTATCTTAGTGTGGGGTCAGGACTATGTATGTGACTGTTGGGTGTATTTTTTTTTTTTATATAATAAAGAAATAACTAATATTGCGACTATAAATTGAGATATAAACTATCCTATCTCTCAAGTTGGATCAAACTTGCACACAGTTTGCAAAATTTTATTAAATCGGTTCAGTAGTTTAGTTCATCGCAGACAAATAACGTGACACGAAATTTTTATATATAAAGATAAAGGTGTATTGTAGTGGTATTGCCACATTTATAGAGATACCTGCATCCAAATTCCGTCATCATTTTGATGATAATTGAACACTTATTCCAGGATCCACGCTACTCCATGATTCTGGTAGTGCCTCGCGACCGTGATGGTATATACGGACTAATCAGAGATCTACCATATATGAGCTTGCCGCATATATCTTCCTTAATGGAGATCGAAGACATGAAGCTCTCGTTACCTAAGTTTACTGTAGATTATGGTGAAGACGTCGTTGGATCTTTGAAAAAAGTATGTAAAGATTTTTTTATTTCATTGAATGACGAGACGAGCAAGGCGCTGCCTGATGGTAAGCGCAACGCCTGCCCATAAACAGAAGCAATACCACACAGAACTTTGAATTGCAGAGCACTGCATGGCACTGAACTGCGCTCGTCACCACACTTACTGATTCACAATAAAATGGGTTTCGTATGCAGAAAAGGGGAAAGCTGATAGCATAATGATTTCTTAAGTTTACGCGAATGTTACTCATTGAACTAAAACTAATTTAAACGGATTTTATCGCGGTTTTTTATTAATTTTGATCCCGACGTTTCGAAGACATAACATTTTTGGACAACCTACACCTCAGTCCCCCCGGTGACCACGAAGGCTGAAAAGTCTTGAGGATGTAATAGGAGGCGACTCTATCCCCTACCGGACATAAATAGCAACCACGGGCAATTAATGTGTGATGAGCCCAGGTTGTCACGGTTCTCAGCCTTGTACCTGTCACTAAACTATTGAGGTGTTTACTTACCCGAGAATATAAATCCCTAAGGGAAATAATACGCTCCATACCGTCGCGTTGGTAACAATATTCATTTCACGTAATTATTTCCTAACTGGGAATAATCTTTATCTAGAGATCTTTGAATTTTCTATTCATGAAGACATGTTCTAAGTTTAAATAGAAAGGGAACACTAAAGATATGTGCTAAAGACTTCTGCTCTCAGTATAAATCACATTATCTTTTTCTAAATCTTCATTATTTGTGTTTTCATTTGGTGTTATATTTTCCAGATGCGAATCAATGCCCTGTTTTCTACTGAGGCTAATCTTTCATCGATTTTCGAGGGTTCAACAAAACCTTACGTCAATGGCATATTTCATAAAGTGTACATGTCAGTAGACGAAGAAGGTACAGTTGCTGCTGCGGCAACGGCTGCTATGGTAGTACCTCTAATTAATGATGGAGTGGATCTAAGGGTTGACAGGCCTTTTGTTTTCTACATAAGGGACAATTTATCAGGAGTCGTTTTGTTTGAAGGGAAGATTGAAGAGCCAAATGAATTTGTTGAAGCCAAGGGAAATGGTGAGTTTGATGGGAATTTAACACTGCCGTGCTTACGACAAAAATAGAAAATATGATTTGCAAATTGACTAAAAATCATGCAGTATACTTATTTTTAACATAAGGATGATAGAACACTCAACTGAGTTTTTTTGTGAACACAAAGTTAAAAATGATTTAACAAATAGGATACTTTGAATACCTGTAATAATTGATACTGGTTAGGTCTGTTGTATTGTAAGCGATGTCTAACACAATGATATATAGGCCAATTAAAATTTAAATAATAGTACAGTTAAGAGCCTACTCTTTCCTCAAAGGCAAGTGGTGTTACCTACATACGCGGCGGTGATCACTTACCACAAGGTGACCCGCTCGCTCTGTTGTCCTCTCTTTAATAAAAAAAGTTACTATTTTATGTACCAATTTGATTTGTAGTTTGGCTATTACCTGCAACGTTTTATTCAATTCATATCTTGTTTCTTTTTTCAGATCAATCTTCAAGAAAAAGTTTAGGCCGCATCTAAAATATTTTGTGGTAACATCAGTACTTGTTATATAAATAAATACCGTTTGGACTTGTCATTGACTTATTATTACTGTTATTCAATTTAATTTCTTGACTTATTAAATAAAATACCACTAATACTGTTTAAAGAATTGGGAGATTTCCTAAAAAGGCGTTGCGGCGTCTTATGGTTCTATCCATAAGGTTTTTTTCATAACCTATTGCTAAGAATTTGAAACGTCCTCGAAAGTTGTTTTCTCTTAATTAGGAAATAGTAGTTACATACAGCGAAAAGACAATACCTTATCCAGGTCACTATTAGCACAGATGTTTTAAAGTACGCATTGCCAAATCACTGATAATATTCCCTGTGCAATGATTAATATTGGTCGAAGCTGATAATATTGGTCGTAGTTAGATTTGTTTCGGGTTGAAGTAATCAAAATAGCGTCAAAACATAGCGCTATAATAAGGTTATGGTTGAGCAGATAAAACTTTATTACCGTTCTGGATATGTGAAATTAAGTTAAAGAAATTTAAGTTTTAAATGGTATAAACACTACATCAGCGATTAAAAGTATACTTAGTGGAAATTTGTGTTGGTTTTGAAACTAATGATCCCGAGAGCACGCGAAAGCAGTTTAGAAACTAAAACAACTTGTTGGGAAAATTCATGGTCAACTAAGCCATATTCTTTAGTAATTATATGACTCATGAATTTCAATAGCAATAATTTGATAGCCCTACTGGCAGATCAGATTAATAGTATAACTTGGCTATCTGGACTAATATGGACAAATAACGTTACTGCAGTTTATGCTTATGGTCGTCGTAAAACTTTAACCTGCACTTAAACTAAACTGGTTTCTTGTGGTATACGAATTTTAAATTAAATATTAAATCAAGAAGTCTAATAAAAAATAGTGTACTTACTTTTTTTTTTTATTAGGCTGTTATGTCCCACTGCAGGGCAAAGGCCTCCCTATCCTTCTTCCATTTATCCCTATCGAGTGCTTTTATGGGCCAATCTATTATAAGGGCATCTAGTTCGTCCCTCCATCTTCGCCTCGGTCTGCCACGTCGTCTTTTTCCGTCTTGAGGAACCCACTCTGTGGTTATTTTTGCCCACAGATCGTCCGACATGCGACAAACGTGGCCCGCCCAATTCCACTTAAGCTTGGCAGCTTGTTCCCCGACATCATCATCAGCAATGTAATGTACCTACTTAAATAATAATAATTATTATACATAAGATTGATGAACATTTATGCGCCTTTCTTGAGGCATGTATGGGGCAGTGGACCACTGTCCTTAGGTGATGCAAGTCTCCCTGATTGTGATGAGTTAATAAGGATTAAGCGGGACATATTCCAGGGTGATAGTCTGAGTTTTGGTTATATAAGGTTTTGCCTGGTCCTGAACCCTCTCAGCACTCTGCTGGTGCATTCAGGGTTAGGATACCGTTTACGGAGAGGGAATGAGCCCATATCCCACTTACTTTAGATGGATGACCTCAACTTATTCGCGTCAAACGAAGCCGAATTGATTGAGTTGCTAAAAATAATTGAAAATTTGGCGCTTACCATCAAGCGAGCGCCTTGTTCGTCTCGTCATTCAATCAAATAAAAAAAAATGCTCACAATCAGTCCGGAGTTTGGAACCTGTGCCCGGATCGCAATAGCCTCACCTATCACATCATGGGACGGAAATGAGCTCGCCGAAATGTGGATGTACGAGTTAAGATTATAGGCGTAAGTGCATATGTATGTAATTATAACTTACTATCTACAATTACGGTACCGTAGATTTTGTGCTCTGCAGCGAAGTAACTACTATTCTACTATTCATTCATGGTGTATTTTTAAACAATTTATATTATGTTGACATAGTATTTATCTATTATATACCCTTTACGATGGTATTATTTATATAATCATTACAGGTATTAATTACCTAAAACTCGGTATGTTATTGTTTATATATCATTTAAAATATGAATTAATGACTTCATAAGATTACAAGAATGTTACACATTGAAATAAAACTAATTTAATAAAATAAAAATGTCGATAAAATCCGTTTAAAAGTTTTATATCAACATTATATTATAGATAATTCATATATATTCAAGATTGTAAATACCGTACACATTAAACTGTAAAAATATCGGAGCATAATTAGTGTTTTTGTTCCACAATCCTACTTTTACAAGAGACAGGTAGACCGAGTTAATAACTAAGTTACATCTGGGAAAGTGAAATGACTTAATAGCCTCATTAAAGCAATCCATCAAGAAATGTGTTCCGTTGTGCACTAACTGGTTTCACTAATCCGCTTTGACAAACAGAGTATAAAACATTATAAGATACTAGCTGTGCCCGCGAACTTCGTTTCGCCATCAAAATGCTTTCATACAAACTTTCATCCCCTATTTGGGCCCTTCAGGGGTTGATTTTTGAAAAACATAGTAGCCTATGTCTTATTCTGATGTATAAGCTATGATATTGTAAAGTTTCATTAAAATCCATTCAGCAGTTTTTAAGTGAAAGAGTAACAAACATCCATCCATCCATTCATACTTACAAACTTTCGCGTTTATAATAATAGTAGGATATATAGTCGCGAGTGAATCCTTTTTGCTAGGCAAGCGTGCTTCATCTTAACCGCATTATCGCTCACCATCAGCCGAGATAGTGGCTAAATGCAAGTCTATTACGAACTCGCTTTTGCTCGCGGCTCCGCCCGCGTGATCTGCTTTTCCCGGGATAAAAAGTAGCCTATGTCCTATTCTGATGTATAAGCTGTATTATTGTAAAGTTTCATTAAAATCCATTCAGTAGTTTTTACGTGAAAGATTAACAAACATACATCCATTCATACTTACATATTATCGCTTAGAATAAGACGGCGAGACCCCGAAAGAGATGGCGCGACGATCTTGACCACTTCGATAAAGACTGACCGATATCAGCATTGAATAGGGAACGTTGGAAGGTGTTGGAGGAGACCTTTGCCCAACAATCGGGTTAAAAAAGAAAAATAGAGAATTATAAACTGAATATGGTTTGCATTTCCAAAAATCTAAGTGGTAGGTCTTCCGTATGCGAAATGCCGTGGGTGTAACCATTGGTGTGTTCAAGTTAAAGGTATTGAAGGCAGTGAAATTAATGGGTATTATGAGACCTAATATCTTTAGTCTCAGTAGTAACGACCGCAGTGTAATGCCGTGCAGTACTTTGTAACTGAAAGTTCTGAATGGCGTTGCTTTTTTTATGGCAATCTCGTCATTCAAGCGAATTAAAAATTCTGGTACCTATTTAGGTAATATAGATAGAACGATTATTCAAATCCTTCTACTGAGAAATTATAAATACACCATTTCCTCTCATCGGGCCCTACGTAACTGTACTTAAATAATCTGTTCATTTGTTTTTAAACGGCAAATACGGTAATCTCTGATCTTAACAGTATTAATTTAAATGTGGCAAATACCAACCTCCTTAAAAACTGGCTACTTGCTACTTAGTTATTTCAAGTATCTTAATATCAGACTGCCTCGGTGGCGCAGCTGTAATGCTTACGCGGTACGATTTCCGATTTCTTTATTAAAAAATATGACTTCAAAGAATTAAAAACTCAAATGGATTCACCATTTGAGTTTTCCTTCAAATAAAGATCGTACATATTTCCATCATGAAGGCCAATAATCAATATAATTATAATCAATGCAAGAACGTATGATAATATTATTGCTGCCATACATATATGTATATGATATGAGGTTGTTTGTCTGTTCCCCAGTTTTTCCCCTTAGGGGGATGAACAAAAAGATCTAAAAAATATAAATATGACCCGCAGTTGCCGACGCGACGATGAGGGGACAAGACGAATTTAACAAATCCCGTCTGTGTACCAATTGTTTCTTTGATGGACAAACGGGGATCGATCTATTGATCACAGCGGCGAAGGGCTCGCCCCCTATTCGGTCATAGAACGGAAATTAGATCGGCGAAATGTGGGTACAGCACTAGTTGCAACTCTGTCCAACCTTTCTGGGATATCCGCATGATCTTATATACATATATGTATTGTTCATATATTGGCTATGGATAAAGTAGTGCGGCTGTGATCTAGCTAGTACCTATAGTATGAATTTGTCAGATCGACCGAGTCAGAGCCTCTCACAAGGAACTGACATGGAGTAACAACGCTGCTGTTGCGATTCGTTATATGTGTATCCCAAAGCTTGGACGTATTATTCGAAAAGGTCAAAGATTTTGCGAATTCAAATTGGATTTATACCCATGACAAAAGTCGTTTGAGGTTATGCTCAAAACAACTTTTCACCTGTTACTTTCTTTAGGTCAAAATCAGCGAGTCGTATATTTTTTATTGTGACAATATTTATGGATCTGTACGTTTATAAAAATAACGATTAATTTTGTACATATTAAGAGGAATGACTTTCTCCTTTGCCGAGAAGATTTGAGGCAATTAGGGATTGCAATCCGGAAAAACGGATCCGGTAATCCGGCGGATCCGGCGTCATTAAACGTCCACCGGATCCGGTACCAATATACCGGATCCGGCGACCGGATCCGGCGACCGGATCCGGCGACCGGATCCGGCGACCGGATCCGGTGCTACAATTTTTAGCTAAATAATATAAAAATATAATCCAAATAGAGCTGTTGCATGAATAGGTATTTTATTATGCCAAAGAAAAAGTCATACGATGAGAAATGAGAAAAATCTTGGAAAGAGTTATTCAAGACTCAAAAGAAAACTTGGTAGAAATAGTAAAAGAGAACTTGGATTCACCATCACTAAAGAAAGATTTGACATTACAGGAATAATTCCAATTACAAATCCATCAAGAAACCATGTGTTATAGCATACATACTAAAAAAGAGAAAGATTTTGATAAAGTACTAAAAAAGGAAATTACTACATTTGAAAGTGACGGAGTTCGAAGAGAATACTTTTCTGCTATTTATGATTATTTGCTGACTATAAAGCCGGCAAGTATACAGGGTTAATTTTAAAACACCAGTAATCTCGCAGGACCAGATAGCTGACCCCATACGGAACAACTTTTGTTCTACGAGTTTGGATATAACTCAATATATTAAAAAAAAAAATGATTTTACAAGTTTTTGTTGTGTCGTGTTTTTCTTCGTAGACTGCGGCGCGCGGCGTGCGCGCACGACATCACAAAACAATTATTACTTAAAATTCTACTAAAAATAATTATTTATCGTAAGTTGATTAAACTAAAAAGTTGTAATTATAAGACAAATTCATTTTGAACCGAAAAGCGTAAATCATGCTGCCTTGATCAATGGGAATCCGGTCGGATCCGGCCGGATTGAAAATGACGCCGGATTGCAATCCCTAGAGGCAATAAATATTCGATTTTTTTGATCGACGCGTTAAGTAAGTTTAATAAACATTGTGGACAAATTAAATAAACTTGTCTGATATTTTAAAAACCACGACAAAGGTCGTAACAAAATTGAACTGGAAATTAGGTAGCGAAGCGAAGATGGTTAACTTATTTAATTTTTCTCAAATCATAAATTTTATGAATATAACCTTTAATGTCTGTCAGACCATAAGATATAGCTTTATTATTAATTTAAAAATGTCCGAATAAGACCCTCAGACAGTTCCAGAAAATATCTTGATTATAGATTCAATGGGCCGAGTTGGGTTCTAAGAACATGAAAATAAAGAAAAAGAAATTCCATACAACTCGCTGGCCGGCAATCTCTATTGTTCGCTTTTTGTTTTTTCGGATACGATTGGCGAAATATGGCTAACAAAATAAAGAATAAAACGTACAGCCACGCTGTAGACATATTTGTCTACAGCATGAATGGGCCAGTTTGATCGGCCAGACGACACACTCTCACAAAAAAATTACATGAAGTAGTGACGATGATGATACTTCTGGAATTATAGACGTTAATTAGTGGTAGATATCGCTTGCTATCAGGCTTTCCGTCTGTCTGTCTGTCAGTCTATCTGTTAACACCTTTTTCCTCACGATCGGGTAGAGGTATCAAATTGAAATTAATATCAGATACTAAAGTATGGTCCCTTTTTTGTCTTGGTATGGCACAATAGACTAGACCTGATGTTAAGTAAAGTGTAGTTCAAATAGTAGACGCATTTATAGTAAACATTCTTAAAAAGCGCATTAAATGCTTTGTCTCCACCTTCATCATACGAACTGCCAAAATGTAGATCAAGTTGCCAGAATCTGCGTTTCTTCAAGTCGCGGGTGAAGCGAGTTTTGCTAGGCAAGCGTGCTTCACCTTAGGCTACATCATTGCTCATCATCACCCGAGATAGTAGTGCATAGTACTACAATAGTAGTGATTGCGTGTGGACGCAAGCCTTTTACGAAAAAAACATACATAACATCGGTCTTCAAGAGATATATCATATATGTATATCAGCTGATACTGGACGAGCCATCATAGCGAGTTTTTCATCTTGTGTACAGTGGTCGCTATCCAGCCGGGTTCGAAAATGGTGGAGGTGAAAAAAGTTCTAATTGGCGTTTTAGTCACCACGTTTGATACTCTTTAACCAACTCATCAAAACTGTCGTGTTCTAGTGTTGAAGGCCGAAGGCCATTGAAGCCAGTGAAATTAATGGGCATCTTATATCTTGCGTTAACGAGCATAGTTAATTGCACTGTACTGAGTAGGTAATTCAAAGTTATGCTGCTGCTGATTCGTGTTGTAGGTAGTGTTTATAAGCGGGCGTCGCGTCGCACTTATCATCAGCGAGCGACCTTTTCATGATTCAAGTAAAAAACTATTTGATAACTTTATAATACGGAGAGTTGATAATAAGGAATTTAGCTCTGTAGATATGACAAAAATAGCGAATACATTTACTGCTAAACTAAATTACTTACTTACTTACCTAATTACTTACTTACTACTAGTGTGGACTAAGTGAATCGTTCCTTAGGAGTGGAATTATTTATTCAATTATATATGTATCGGTTCACATTTGGCGCAGTTATGCGTGAAAATACAAAATATATCTACAGACCAAAATTAACTCTTTAGATATTGCACTCAGAACAATAACTAACGCTATCTCACAAGCTAACGTCCTATAAAATGTGAAAGTTGGAAACAGGCTATTTATTCCGGAAAAAAACCATGCACACGGGTGGAGCCGCGAGCATAAATTGGTATTGGAATATAACTATAACGCCGGAATCCGTGATAATCTTCACCAAAATGTACCAGTTTATAGTTACCGATAGTAAGCTATATAGTTATTATTAATTAGTGTAATTTAGAATCGTAATCCCTTAAGTGAATGCCACGAAAACTACAATCCTGTTTCAACTAGGCATGTCGATAGAGCAAACAATTATTGTTTAATATCGTATCAATATTTTTCAAAAGTACCATTATAGCTTTCTGTTATGTGTTATGTTTCAATAAAAATATCGGCTTTAGGTTTGTTTCATATGTCATGGCGTCTTTGATGACATTCTATTATAAAAAATATCGATTTAGATATGATTTTTAATTAATTAGAAATATCGATATATCAAAATATATCACCAAAAAATATCGATGCTTTGGGGAAAAAAGTCTATGTTCACATCCCTAATTTCCACCTCATAAATTATATACTAAAATTTAACTACTATGTCCATCAGATTGAGTCTTTGTATACAATAAATCATTTAAAATTAAGTAATTACATTATTTAAATAAATTAGGAAAAAATGGTGTCTTTATCACCGTTACGAGCAATAAAGCAAAGAGTTTAAATGGCTTGTATATTGATGATAGAATAAAGTCGTAACAGGACCTTCGTTAATAAATAAATATAAATTGGTTACACAACAAGTTATATGGGGGTTGTAAGTGGTGATTAATTATTTGTCGACGAATATGTCTATCTAGGACAAGTAGTCCAACTGGGCAGGTCCAACTTCGAGAGAGAGGTCAATCGTCGAATCCAGCTCGGCTGGGCAGCGTTCGGGAAACTTGGCAAGGTCTTCTCGTCCAAAATACCTCAGTGCCTGAAGACCAAAGTCTTCGATCAATGTGTGTTACCAGTGATGACATACGGCACTGAGACGTGGCCTCTGAATACGGGCCGTATAAGACGGCTCACAGTTACTCAGCGAGCTATGGAGAGGGCTATGATCGGTGTTACTCTACGTGATCAAATCAGAAATGAGGAACGAATCCGTAGAAGAACGAAAGTCACCGACATAGCCCAGCGGATAAGCAAGTTGAAGTGGCAGTGGGCAGGCCACATAGCTCGCAGAATCGATAACCGATGGGGCAGAAAGGTTCTGGAATGGAGGCCACGTACTGGCAAGCGCAGCGTTGGACGTCCACCTGCAAGGTGGACAGACGACCTGATAAAGGTCGCAGGAAGTCACTGGATGCAGGCCGCTTCCAACAGGTTCGTCTGGAAATCTTTATATGTTTAGCAGTGGACGTCCTGTGGCTGATGATGATGATGATATTTTATCAGATAAGTCTAATTACTATAGGGGTATACCTCAAAATCAGGAGGCAGGCAGTCCAGGCAGTGTGTGTATCTCCATGCACACATTTACTTCCTTACATTTAGGGACTGTTTTTATAAATCCTGGCACGGAAAGTCATTACACAGTACCTGATGTTAAGTACAATGCAGTCCAAATATAATTTAAATAAAATAAATATCTGCCAAATATCTGGCAATCATCATTACGGTATGGGAAGGTGGACCGTAACAATAAAGCCAATAGAAAGAAAGAAACGATGATTTTATGAGTGGTAGGGCCACGCAGTTGACAATTTCGTCTACAGCATGAATAGGCCGGCTTAAAAGGGTCATAATCACTGTCTCACAGAAAACCGACGTAAAGTAGCAGCTTACTGCTGCATTTCTTACGGAGGCTCAAACCCCTCTCCCGGTCCCAATCCATAAATTATCCTTTTCCTTTAAGGTCGGCAACGCGCTCATGACTTTTCTGGTTTTGTGGGCGGTGCATGTGCAGTGGTGATCACTTACCGTCAATTGACCCACTTGCTCATTGACCGGTCTATGCTATAAAAAACGAGTAAGTATCAATATGCGCATCGAATACACTCTTTTTATTTGTAGTAGAAATTGTCATAGTTGCACCTCTGTTTATTTTTTCGCAGATACACGAAATGCAAATTGTGATTCCCGGACCACCGGAGATTGAACCCAAGACTTCACGGTTTCTCAGCCTAAGTAGGCTGCCACTAGATAAATGAGGTGATTTTTGAGTGGTAGAGCCACGCTGTAGACAGTTTTGTCTACAGCATGAATGGGCTGGGTCGACCGGATCGTTACCACTGTCTCACAGAAAACCGACGTAAAGTAGTGGCTTGCTGCTGCGTTTCGTACGGTGAGTGAGATAACCGGAAGCCCAAATCCCGTCCCCTTGCCAATCCCTAATTATCCCTTTCTTTTAAGGTCGGCAACGCGCCCATGACTCTTCTGGTGGTGGGCGTACATGGGCGGTGGAGATCACTTACCATCAGGTGACCCACTTGCTCGTTTGCCGGCCTATGCTATAAAAAAAAGAATACAAATTCCAATACGAATTTTAACTGACAACGATCATGTAGTTTCATTGCGCTTAATTTCGCGCACCTTTCTACTGTAAGCCATTTTTCCGTTGCATTTATTGATTCGCATGTCCGATATAGTGCGGTATTAGCATTATGAATGTATAGAAAAGGCAAATTAAAATATTGAATAAGTTAAAACGTTCCAATTTTGAACTTACTTAGGGCATACGGTTTAAGAGTTAAGAACTACTAATTTTTTAGGTTCAAATGGTTCCACTTGTATACTCAGCCGTCTGTGCGATTCGCAGACGTCCACCATAAGTAAAATTCTGTTTTTTAATGAAAGTAAAAACGGAGAAGATTCGTAATTCGACGTGGTTATTGTTTTTTTTTTAACTTTTGCTAATAAGGAAGGGGTTTTAAATTTGACTCCGTTATCTATGTGGCGTGGCTAAGTGGCATTGTAGTGCAGTTTAGGTGAAGGAGGTATCTTGGAGAATTTGTTTTTTTTTTATTAATCAATATTCACATGGTAACGCTTGGAAGGTGCAGCCAATAACTAAAGTTATAAAATGATTATTCCTATCTATGGTCTCATGATTGGGATCTATACCAATACCATTTTCATGTCTTGTAACAAGATATAGCTAATTATGACTAAACCAATTTCATTTATATTGAAAAAATAAACAAATCGAAATATGACGACAATCATATTTTTTTATAAATATTGGTAACTTTGTATTTCTTGTTGTATGTTTATTCAAAATAAAACATTTTAAGGTACTGTTGACCTAACATGGGTTAGGTACTAAATGATAAAGCACGCAAAACAAGTGGAAAATAAGGCTAAAACAATTACGAGGTTTGACCGGTGATAAAGCGAGTCAAAAATTAAAATGTGTGTACTTTTTTGAAAAAGGAACAACGCAGTTTATGCAGAAAAAATTGTTGTGTGCACTCAAAACTACTGGAGACGTTCAGATTTACCAATCCCATAATACACCATGGGCCAACTCTAAACCTATTGTGGCTTCTTCAAATATAACTGTTCAATGTCTACATATAAACGTAGTGGGCCAGCTTCCGCGCACGTCATTCTATCGAGCGGACCGCGCGCGCACGCATTCCGCCGCATTGAGGTTCCAAAATCAAAAAAATTGTGTCTTTGTTTTTAATTTTTTAAGTGATTTTGTGTTGGTGGCCAGTAATATACGTAAGTACTTAGTTTAAGTTGGTCGTTGACATTTAAAGAATGTAGGTCAGGCGTTGTATGAACGATACAACTGGCTGTTTTTCTTGGCAACATTGCTGCATTACCTTTATGTAAATAGTCTTTTTGAAACCCTTAGTAATAATACAAAACGACCATTTTAAATAAGTTTGTTAGTGACAGCTTTTTTGTGTTCTTTGTTTCGTTTTAAGTGGTTATTGTAAGATAGATTGTTTATTTAAAATATTAAATTTTTTATTAGGTATGACAACATATTTTATTTGTCATATCTTAATTTTTCTAATGAACGTCGATAAACAGTCGGAGGCCGTTTAACACAAATAACAAACCAAAGTTCAAGGTTGTATTAATTCTATAAAACAAAGCCTAACCCACTAATATAAATAATGAGAATAAATAATGAGCATAAACTAAAATTATTCTTTCTTTCGGTAGAACTCGCAGTTATTCGATACATTTTTAAAAGTTTGGGTTTTGTATGTATTTCCAATACACAATCAGTTATTAAATATATTTATACATTTAATATCAAATTTTATAGTAGAACAATTAAAATTATTGACAACACTAAAATTATTGACAGACTCCGTGGCGCAGCGGGCGAGTAGCCGGCTGTGAAGCGAGAACCCACGGGTTCAATTCCCGCACTGAGACGGGAAAGAGAGAAATCTTTGTGTGATCCACAAATACTTGCTTCGGGGTCTGGGTGTTGTGAGACCGAAAGTCTCTCGTGGTTCCTGATACTCTCTACGATCTTACTGTGGGGTCAGAACTATGTATACTATGGACTGTTGGGTGTATTTATTATAATATTATTTAAATGTTTCAAAAATTAATTTCAGATATACAAGCACAATATTTGCTGCCAAAATGCGCCAGTTAGTGTTGGGTGAGTAACTTTTAATAATACATATTGCCACGCAAAAATGCCATTATTTCAACTAAATCTTTCCTTGGTGAGAAAGGGCCGCTCGACTTCAGGGAATTTAAAGTGTTCCAAGTAAATGCAGTAGACGACTTGCACATTATATGACTACCAGGGCTTTCAAAATATTTGATATCTATTAGTGCTAGTGTGATAATTCTACATAAGATTTATTTAAATTATATTATACAATTAATATTTGTGATTGCAAATAAATCGTCCAAAATAATTGATGAGGTTTTACGATCCCGAAACTAATTTGTTTATAAAAACGGTATTATCCATGTGGTATAAACATATTATAATTATATGCTGTTCGTTTACTCTTAACTCCGTTAATTCAAGGTTGCATATCGAATGCATAATTATTCGTGCCTCTACCTGCATTGTCATTGAATACGTAGAACCTATCAATAGTCTGCCTATAAATTATGGCGTAATCTTAAAGTTATATGGAAATATTTGCGTAGATCTTTCTATAATATAATATCTAAAAAGATAGATATCGATAATCATTTGTAAGTTACATAACATAATAATAAGTCACGCTTTTATCCCAGATGTAGTATGCAGAGGTACTACTAGGGCTAATGATGTGATAAGGGCGAGACTATACCGGCCACAAATTCAAATCTCGGACAATTCGGGGACCGGGATTGAAATCCCAGGTCGGGTGATCACAATTATTTGTATTTACGGTTTGAATTTTCGATTCGAAAAATGAGAATAGTCTACATGAGTTGTCCGGGATTGGAATTTGTGCCAAGTATGGCCACAGGCTCACCCCTATCACATCATAAGACGGAAACATGACGGAAATAAACTCGGCGATTCGTAAATACAGCAATAGTTATACATCTGCCTATCTCTTCGGGGGTGCAGGCGTGAGCTTATATTATGTACCAAAAAAACATATTACGTCAGCAACAAACAGCTTCGATCACACTTAAATAGATCTACGAAAATTCCAGTAAAAAAAAAAACATTTCTTAAGCATTAGTTTTTTTTCTTTGTGAAAAGTAATTTGACATACAGCCAATGTATTTGGATATCTGTTTAAAGATTTGTCAACTTTAATCTTCAATCTTGTCTCAATTTGTACGCATTCCGGTCGTTGTATTGGTGTGAAATCCACTTCTATAAAAGAATATTACCTAAGGCGTTCCGTGAAGTCATCGCAATGATAGCAGCAATTTTTATTAGAATAGTCACTATATAGCTATCCCTCGCGGTTTCACCTGCATGTTACTGCTCCGCTCCCGTGAATGTTAGTATGATGTTTATAACTATGAACTATCGTCTTGACAAAACTATGTATGGTGTGAATATGACCTTAATCATTCAGGTCGTTCAAAATTTCTCAGAACTATAAGGAACAAAATGAAAAAAGAATTACAGTCTTAAAAGTTAAAATACAAAACCCATGGAAAAAACAATTAAATATTGTACCAAATTTACTAATTTTCCAGGCAGGTTTCAAATTTTTCTTTCCATAAAAACCGTATTCGCACTATTCCGAACAATTAACAAAAATTGCTAAATCGGTCCTGCCGTTCTTTATTTACAATCTATTTGTATTTTTATAAGTATAAATAGACAAAATCAAATAATAATAAAGAAATACAAATCAAAGTGTAATTGCAATCGTTGTTAATTTAATACAGGTAGTAGTGGAACAGTGTGATGGATAAAGCGGGGCGTTATGGGACATGAGAGGTTCATGCACAAACTAAAACGAAATGATCTTGGACCGGACTGTCACTATCTTTTTAATTTTTTTTTTAATTTACAGATATATTTTTTCTAATTATTTAGATTTTTTATAGCAAAGATCGTCAAACGAACTAGTGGGTCATCTGGTCCACCGTCCATGAACATCCTAAATATAATAAAATAAAAAGAAATTAGGTACCACCTTTTTATCTGTGTCTGCCTCCAAGCAGTACTGTGTAAGCACGACTGTGTTTCGGTTTAAAAGACTTTAAAGCCATGAAATTCTTGGACATTAAGGAACATAACATGTTATATCTCGCGGTAACTAGCGCAATGCAGCACTACAGTAATTCGAAGTTCTGGGTGATGTAGCTACAGTCAAATTCGTTTTTTTTGTCTCAGTCTCAATGACTATATGAGCAGGTCGCTCGCTTGATAGTAAGTGCAGCCATTGACAGTCGCCGTCTGCTCATAACCAGACACAACTTCACACAGAACTCAAAACTTTGAATTGAACGTATATCACCTACCTACCTTATATTGTTAATGTGTGGGCATGGCGCTTACCATCAGGCGAGCCACACAACACTACACAACTCAGATCTTGGAATTAAACACATATCAGGGACCTACAACCTTATATTATTAATGTGCAGGCATGGCGCTTACCATCAGGCGAGCCACTTAATGGTTTTGCAATTCATAGGTATAAAAATAAAACAAAAACAATACATAAAGGTTCGTAGCCTTAGCCTGCAGTGGGTAAAAGAGACAGGCATTCCAATAATATTGCTATAAATGTTGGCATTTGTGGAGATTATGAGTAGATGTAACTTGTATAGTTATCGTTCTTAATATTCTGTTTATCGAAAGATTTGCTTACTGGCAGTACATTTTTGTCGCACTTTGTGTGGAAGATAGTAAGCAAATCTACCTGTAAATAGGATTTTGTTATAGGGAACGACCATAGTTGTTCACTTTTTAAGGGATAAACTCTTAGAATGTCGCATAAGGTAGTTTAGTCACATTTTGAGGGAACAAAATATATACCTATATTAATATAACAATATATAAAAAAATATAATAATAATAAATCGATTGTCGAGCCGGCCAATGCCTGTGGATGTCACCAATCCCCATCATGAGAACCCCCATCATCATCCCCATGATGAGAACCTGGCAAAAGCCGAAAAAGATAAAATATCCAATTATACAAATATCTGACTCACGAGGTTACTAACATGTGGACTCAACGATTGTTGTCCCGATAGTCGTTTCTGCCCATGTGTTGATACCGATAAGCCTCGACCATCATCTTCAGAGGCTCTCAATCGGTCGTTGGGTCAAGAGCTATATGCAGAAAGCGGTGTTATTGGACACGGCACGCATTGTGAGGAGGTTTCTTACTCTGGGGTCCTAACCAACGGTGGCTTGGGTGTTAGGCCTTACAATTGGAGGTTGATGTTTTTATTATAAAGAGTTCTATACACATCATAATAATACTAGCCCTGTATACATGTTATACACGTCCCACTGCTGGGTACGGGCCTCCTCTGCTGAATGATATATACTAAAGTTTAATCCAAAAATAAGCCACAAAAATAACCAAGTATTAGTAAAACAAGAATTTAATAGAATATGTTCCCCAGAATACATAAAAGCATAAACGGACAGGCGTTTATAATCAAATTTTCACTTTATTCTCTAGTTATTATTATGAAGTGGCTAAGCAAATTGTAGTAATCCTGTACGTGTGTAAATACTATTTTATGGCCTCGTATTATAGTGTATACATTTTTACGATATGCGTTTGCACGCATGGTAAATAAATGGTTATTGTGTAGATAAAATAAGAAAGTTGCGATGTTTCGTATCGATAAATTTTATGTGCAGATAATGTAGAGATATTTATAGTGTTTATATATTCCATCCCATTCCAATCCGAGAAATGTCGTTCCAAAGTAGCGATAATTGTGTAAGAAGTTGGTCATTAGATCGGAATTCCATGTTCCGAATTCAAAATCCAATTCGAATCATAATGTTAGATTCAGGTCGGATATATTATATGGGCATTGGTTTTTTTCCCACTACACGGAGATATATCATTTATGAGATGGATATGCAGGACTTATATACTATAACATCTAGTAGTTTTTATCCCAAACGACCGCTGGATCGGGTCTCTAACCGTAATCCCTACGCTGTTATATGTAATAACCCTTTCTTCGGTGCAATAGGGTATTTGACTATCATTTATTTAGTATTTTAATCAATAATTAACGTTACGCGAAGTCTATTATCGAAATAATTATATAAATCAAGTCAAAAATAATTAAGTTGGAAGCCATTTAAATCTGCTGGAAGTGGTAGTTGTCAAATGACGGAAAAAGGATGCACGACATTGCATGTTGATTCTAAAAAAAAAAAGTATTTGACCGGGTTCAAATACCAGGTCGCGCAAACGTTTAAGTTTTCGATACCAAAAATCACATATGAGTTGGATAAGATTGGAATTTGTGTCCGGTATTTCGATAGTCTCGCCCCCTATCATATCATGGGTCGAAAATAAGCTCGGCCAAAGCGTGAGTGTAGCACAGGTTGCACCTCTGCCTACTTCTTCTGGGATACTGGCATGAGTTAAATAAAGGATCCCTCAACTGACACATGTATTACAATCGATTTAAATTCAAGCACAACTGTCGACATCCGTAGTTTTATTAAAAATTCTGTATGTCTCCGACAAGACTGGAGTCTCACACGTGTGCTGGATATAAAACAACCATATTTATAGAAATATTCACCTTAGCACGTGACGCACGACAGCCTTCGACACGCAGTGTGCGAGTAGCCGGCTTTGAAGGAGGGGTCGTGTGTTTGATTCCCGCGCCGAGACAATTGTTTGTGAAATCCACAAATATTTGTTTCAGGCCTGTGTGTGTTTTCTCCCCACTTTGTCAAAAGTTTAAACGACATAATACTATGTACTTGCGCAATTGAAAGACACACACTATCTTAAAGCTTATATTTTATTGAATGACGAGACGAGCAAGGCGCTAGGCTGATGGTAAGCGCAACGCCTGCCCATAAACAGAAGCAACACCACACAGAACTTTGAATTACGAAGCACTGCATGGCACTGAATTGCGCCCGTCACATAAGATGTTAAGTCTCATAATGCCCCGTAATTTCACGGGCTTCAATATCCTTCAAACCGAAACACAACAGTGCTTAAACACTGTCGCTTGGCGGCAGAAATAGACAAAGCGGTGGTACCAACCCAGACTGCCTCTCGCATACGAGGGACCTACCACCTTGTAATCGTCGTATGTTAGATTCCCACACCGAGACAAATGTGTGTGTGATCCACAAATATTTGTTTCAGTTCTGGGTGTGGTTTCTCCCCAGAAATCACTTTGTCAAAAGTTTAAGCGACATAATACTATGTACTTGCGCAATTGAAAGATACACACTATCTTAGAGCTGATATAATGATTCGTAAGCCAATAAAAGTAACTACACAGAAATTATCCTACTATTATAAACGCGAAAGTTTGTAAGTATAGATGGATGTATGTTTGTTACTATTTCACGTAAAAACTAATCAATGGATTTTAATGAAACTTTACAATAATATAGCTTATACATCAGAATAAGACATAGGCTACTTTTTATCCCGGGAAAAGCAAATCACGCGGGCGGAGCCGCGAGCAAAAGCTAGTAACTAATAAACTGATCATTAACAATAATGATAGTCCAGCATACTTTGTTAGTTTCCATTTACTTAGTTGTGAGACTATACCGAGATTGCTTTCCCAGGCGGTATGCGTTTAGAGAGCTCGGTATCGTCTACAAAACAAGACAAGATTTTTACGACTTAATTTTTATAAATAGCAATATTTTTTTTCTATTAAATTAATGATTTCACGTTAAACTGTAGGACATGTTAAAGAAAGTTCGGTATTGTCCACAAAACAAGACAAGATTTTTACGACTTAATTTATATAGATAGCAATATTTTTTTCTATTAAATTAATGATTTCACATTAATCTGTAGGACATGTTATAGAAAGTTCGGTATTGTCCACAAAACAAGACAAGATTTTTACGACTTAACTTTTATAGATAGCAATATTTTTTTCTATTAAATTAATGATTTCACATTAATCAGTAGGACATGTTAAAGAAAGTTTGTTATCACTATTTTTAGTAGATTTTCTAAAATTTTATCTCATAGAATAATTTATTATTTACTACCAGCATGGTCATAATAAATAATGGTAAATAACATTTTATCCTGACTATAAAACCTGTCAAGGTCTTCGACCCAAACACATTCCTATGAAAACACCGTTTTAAAAATGTGGTTTAATAATTATTAAAAGAAAAAGTGGCAACATTTTATTTATTTTGTAGTACATGTTTTTGCTGTCCGTATTCTATGTTAAAAGCACAATAGTATAAGGTCAGGGAAGTGCATTCACCGTACGCTTACATCGTGTTTTACTCGACTTCACTCACTAAATTATCATTACTCATTACCACCTTCTATCGTGTGTTAGACAGGAATTACGAGAAATCTGTTCTTTACTAGTGCAATCTTATTAACTAAGGCAGAAGGAAGTGAAATATAACCTAAAACGTTTCAAGCAAGTAAAGAAAAAAAAAACACTTCGACATTCTTGCAGCGATTTTGATTATTCTACATGTTATGCAATAAAGACTTATAATAAAACTAGCTGTCCCGCGCGGCTCCGCCCGCGTGATCTGTATTTTCCGGGATAAAAGTAGCCTAACAGTGGCGCCATCTGTCAGCAATGTGTCACGCACCGACGCCATCTACTTAAAATATTGGTTTGTAGTACATGCTATGTATCAGAGATGGCGCTGTATTTAAAAAATGATTTTCCCTATTTTCCCGCTTTTCTATTGAAATTTTTCCTAGATTTTCGTTGCTATAAACCTCACGGAGCCCGAGACCTTTCCAACGAATGCAAAACCGTGGAAATCGGTTCGTGCGTTCTGGAGTTATATCGTCAGGAAGGAAAACCCGACTTATTTTTATATAATAGATAAAACCGGTCAAATAGAAAATAAAAAGCAATTAATCAAATTAGCCTTTCATCTAGTCTAACCCTAAAAGGGTCAAAACTCTAATAATCATTGACTTGATTGGTTCATTGTTTCGTTTTATTTGACATTCTTGTAGTTTCTTTTTCAATTTATTCATCACACCTTTGACAGTGATTGGATACAAATTTAAATATAACAAGATAAGTTCTACCGCAGACAAAATATCTTGGGCCTGTCAGTACAATAGAAGTAAAAGTGTTACTATAATATTTTACAATACCGTCTGTTATATTTTTTTTTACATCGGAATAATTTATCACAATTATTAATGGTTTTCACTTTTGTAAACTTGATAGTTCTATTAGGGAGCACGGCTAAAGTTAATAACATCATACTGTGTATCTTAATAGATCGAGTGTGAATAATACAACAAAGTCTCGATTTCTATAACATCAAAAATATGAACATCAGACGATCTGACAAAGGTCGCAGGAAGTCACTTCCAATAGGTCGGTCTGGAAATCTTTGGGGGAGGCCTATGTTCAGCAGTGGACGTCCTGTGGCTGATGATGATGATGATTATGGCACCATACATATTTCTACAAGAAGGATTATCTAGTAACATAGTGTACCGTTGTACATCCCAACCGTGACCACGGCCTACATTGGCGTGCTATACATAAAGCAATTAGGCGCCGCAACGCAATGCTTTTAGATTAAGGAAAAAACAATATCTAATGACTACTCAGATCTGAGCGACGCAAGTGCACTAGCGTGACTTACATACACTTTATAAGTTGGTACTTTTATAGAAATGTTTGGATTATATTTCTGGTTCTAAAAAGTAAGATTCCAATTAAGAATATATATGAATCAGATAATACTACATCTATAAAAGGACCCGACATTTCTTTCGACATTTATGTATATTTGACAATGAAGATATTACAATATTTATAATAAGAATAAAACCAAGGACTCGCTAAAATGCAGTTTGAGATGTAGGGTAGACCGGGTACATTTGTAGCAGGGTACGGTAGTACCAAGGGGAATATTTTTTTAACTACACCTAACACACACATTCCATTCCCCTTGGCGCCCCCCTTGGTTGCTTGCCGACTAACTATCAGCTGCTCGCGCGTGTGGCTCGACGCAGACGCTTATGACGGCGAGATGAAATTTTGGTGCAGTCAAAGTAAGTTTTTTCCATCTATTATCATTGGTCATAGCAGGAAATCAAAACATCATTTTTAACTCAGTGTAAGTTTAAACATTTCTCACTATTGTATCTCTTATTTGTAAACGTATTTATTTAGATTCAAGTTTACATTTAGGAGATTTTTTATATTATCCATGAAATGAGTATATGGGGACAATTGTAGCAATATTTCGGGGACGTTTGTAACGGTACAATTGTCCCCGTGGTAAAATTGACCCCATATTATATATATATTTATTTATAATATATATTTATTTTAACTATAACTTTAATTCATAACTTAATTAACTATATTTTTTAGCGAGCACGGTAAAGTGTCTGCGCTGCACCTAATGGTAAGTGAAGCGCATTCCAAAAAGACCAGCGGCAACCGACAATAATGAGTTTATCGGTCATCAAAATCATGCCGGCCTGTAGAAATGCTTCTTCACACTCCGAAGAGGGCAG
Source organism: Amorpha juglandis (assembly GCA_949126905.1). Classification (NCBI taxonomy): domain Eukaryota; kingdom Metazoa; phylum Arthropoda; class Insecta; order Lepidoptera; family Sphingidae; genus Amorpha; species Amorpha juglandis. The sequence goes on along the minus strand of OX421387.1, from coordinate 7,917,246 downwards.
AAACAAATCGAAAGGCATGCGACAGGACAGGCGGATGACCGAGACAGGCACACCAGCAGTTAGAATTTAGAAGATAAAGATCATTGGGATTAAATATGTGTAACTGTACTTATTGTTAACAATTGGGAACTGCAGTATTAAGAGACGCAATTCAGCGATAATAGTCTTTTTTTAACACGCTTTTATTAGCTTCAGACGTAGGTATGTTGGTAGGTTGGTATGTTGGTATGTTTGTCTGTAACTTGACTTTGAACGTGATTTTGACCTCCTTTAAAACGTCGGATTAAATTGAAATTTGGCATACTTATCAAGGACCGATGACAATGCAATATAATATATATAAAAAAAAAGTATTGCAAATTGTGATTAATAATTATAAATAATTGTTGTGTAGTTTAGTTTAGCGCCATCTACACGACGCATAAGAATGCGTCAATAGATTGTCAATCTGCGTCAATTTAAATTATACTCTCTGGACCTTTGCTAATTATAGGGAATGTCGTAGTATCTAAGAGCGTCAATAGATGGCGCTTTTTTGATATTCGGAACTCAACCGACTACAATATATTTATATTTTAACTAAAAAAATAAAAATAAATAATAGTTAAAAAAACTAAAAAACACGCTTTTATAGAAAGTCTAACTAAAAAATAGAAAATAAATTTGAAGAAAACAATGTATTTTATTGTAAAAAAAGCGTGGGGTGCTTTCTAAAATACTATCCAAATGATAATCCTTCTACTTATATCTGTCAATACAATAATTATAACTATTGACACCATGCACCCCACGCTTTTTTTACAATAAAATACATTGTTTTCTTCAAATTTATTTTCTATTTTTTAGTTAGACTTTCTATAAAAGCGTGTTTTTTAGTTTTTTTAACTATTATTTATTTTTTTACAAATCGGACTACGTGTCTTTCATAGGAGTGGTTTGGAATTTATGACGAAATTTTTTGACGAATTTATGAAAAATGGTTGCATTCGGTTTGGGTATTGATATCATGTCGTCTTAAGAATTGTTCAAGTTAAAACTTAAATAAAAAAATGGCTGAACTATGCTTTCCATTGTTATTCATAAAGTTTATTTTTTAACAGATGCCGCGTTATAGAACAAGAAAGACTGATAGAACGTCGAAAGATACTTTTCTATGAAAAAGCATATTAGGAAATCCAAACCGGAAAATCTATACACACAGCTATGTTTAGGTCTATGTTTAGGTTGTGCCATGTTTCTCTAATTAGATATAAAAAGAAAAGAGAAAAATCCACACCCGGAGCTTTGGTATCGATGGGATAAAATTGTGCTGGACTGAGTAGCTATACATAATAAAAAAATTGATAAAATTAAGTATGCAAGGGACAATTGTACCATGGGGACAATCGTTCCAAATGCTTTACCATACAATATTTTGATTTGTGATTTTCGTTGTTTTTGACTAATTATAAGTATACGACACCACAAATATGATGGTCAATACTTAATAAGAACTTATAAGAATACTTTGTTGTAATCTTTAATTTAGTTATTATCGTTTAGGGTGAGAAAACTATTGTTTTATGTTTTTAATTTTTATATTGATTAACCTTACGAAGTTTACTGTATTTTGTTTGTCATTAGATTACAAGCTATTCTGTTGGGATATTACCATTTAGAGAAGTATATTTATGTAATGATAACACTGAGTTTTATTAAATTACATCGCTGGTACAATTAACCCACTGGCGGGGACATTTGTAGCAGTTCACTCAGTCCGCTTTAATGCTTAATATCTATGATTGTATTATTCCTACACGTCTAAAGATAATGCGAACTTATAGCCGAATAAACTACGTATCAATGGTTATTGACACTTTTGACACAATATTAATAATAAACTCAAAATTTAACGCTAACCAAAATATGCTACAATTGTCCCCGGTCTACCCTAATCATTCTAAACCATCTAAACATATATAACTGCTGAAGATTTGCATTTCTATCGTGTATTTGCGAGGAGTTAAAAAGTGTGAAATTCCGCAATTCACTTATGCTGTTAGTTTTTAACTTATTTTTAAAGTACACACAAATAAGTTTATAAGAAACTAATTTAGTTTTTATGCGAATTTCATTGCAGTTAGACATGTATTGCAAAGTAACAAAATAAAATTCCATTGTAGTACTTGGAATCAATCTGTAGGAGGAAAAACGTGTTTAGTCTTCCAAATTAACATCACGATGAATCTTGTCGAGCTGATTGCGTGTATTGAAAGGTATGATCTAAGCTTTGCAAATAATTTAAATATAATATCTTTGCAATTAAGTGTGACTGTGTCTAATAGCATGACGAAGATGATACCTTCATAGATGTACTGTAAATGCTACGCACGCAAATGGATTATTCAGCTATTATTCGATTGTAAGATTAGTTTTTTCACCACTTTTGAATGGATGCTACTTACGAAGTAAAATATGCCGTAATTGAATACAAAAATCATACTCTGACCAAAAATGTTTTAAACTTTAATAATAATTAGTGGTTAATTGATCTTGGTCGAACATTATGTAATAGGCCCTCAGCGACTTTTCAACAGGTAATTAAATATAATAAAAATAAATTAAAGTCTATAAACTCGACTATTCTAGAAGGTTTTGTCCTTTTATGCCGCCAAGCAACAGTGTGTAAGCACGGTTGTGTCTCGGTTTGAAGGACATTGAAGCCAGTGAAATCACTGGGCGTTATGAGACTTAACAACTCATGTCATCGGAAGACGAGCGCAGTTCAGTGCCATGCAGTACTTTGTAATTCAAAGTTCTGTGTGGTGTTGCTTCTGTTACCATCAGGCGAGCGCCTTTTCCGTCTCGTAATAAAAAAAAGGTATATTGATTAGCTTCTTGACAGCATCGTGTAGGATTTCGAACTATACATAGCTGCATAATCGTTTCAAATACCATAAACGAATGAATATAAAACGTTTGAAACGAAAGTATGATAAAATGATATGACAAACTTCTGGAACTGGAAAGAGTAGATATGTAGGTATAATTAAATGGATTTACAATGTTTAAATTTACACCCGTTTTTACTGGTATTTTTACCAGCATTAAAATAGTTTTCATAATGCAGTATGTTGGTGAGAAAAATGTAATAACCAAAGATTAAACCGAATTTTATTTATCATAGGATGAATCAGCTAGAATCAATTTGTTAATACTATTTTAATAAGCATGATGATGATTTACAAAAAAATCCTCACATCCGAAATCACACACATTTCATTTGCAAACGCGAGATTTGGGATGACTTTAATAAAATGTACCTAAAGTCACGAAAGAGAATACTCCGTTTAAGATGATAATCTTAAAATCAAGTAACAAGTGCTGCATAAATAAATGCTGCACTTTCATCGCTAAATAAAATATCCTGATCAACAGTTATGCTTAAACATGCATGGATACCGTTAACTGGACACGACCCACATTTCTGCAGGTCGACATAAGAACTTGTCTCGAAACGATGTCAGCGATTAAACTCTAACCGATTGACAAGGATATTACCGAACTGGGCTAATTCATACTTTCTTAAGGCAGAATAAAACTCGCCTATTTGCATACTTTCCATTCTAAATATAATTCTCGTTTTCATGTTGCTGGTTTTTGACCGACTTAAAAAGTCGGTTGTTCCCAATTCAACTTTCTGGTTTTTGGTTAAAAGAGTTTTTTTCGGGAAGGCCTCATTTATATTTGTTAATATCTGATGACGGATTATGATGGAATATTCTCAACCATACAATTTACATTTTGAAGTGAGCTTTTGAAACAAATGCTCCTCTTATTATTGTTGCACGAAGTTGTGGATTTAACATTTTCCAGAACTTGTTTGTGGAAACATTAATGGGAGAACAGTAAGGACGATAAGGTCATCTAAAAGACAAACAAGCTGATTTTGTTTGTTTGTTTTTTTGGATGTTTTACATAAACTATAGTTTATTATACTTTCATATTATTATCGTATATCGATTTGTTCGATATACGATCGAAACAGGTTTGCATTATTATGTCATACTTAGTTTACATACCTTAGTTATGATGCGATTCGTTTGGATTCAGAGACAGTATTAACGAATTCAGTATTTATGGCATATAAATTATTTCGGTTAATTAACCACGTTACCGATATTAAGTGTCTTTTTTGTTTTATTTTCAGTGCTGTTATTGGCTGTTGGCCTAAGCAGTGCGCGATGGCTCCGTCAGGGAAAATCTGACCAGCCTAAAGAAACCAGCTTTATTGGAGAGGCAACGAGTGAGCTTTCTACTGCTATCTTCCAGGTAATAGTAACTTCTAATATGTAACGTAGCTTCAGTTACATTTCAATCAGTATATTAAGATAAATGTATTTTGTATGATAGTGAAATAATAATAAAATCTTGCTATTATAATAAAATAGCTAAAATCTTGCTATTTCCGTGGACGTTTCAAAGATACCTAAACAATATTAACCTTCTTCTTAACTAATTTTTCAGGGCTACATCGATGACAGTAACAACATCGCGTTCTCGCCACTCGGCTACTCAGCAATCCTTGCCATTTTAGCCGAGGGTGCTAAGGGTGAGACGAGGGAACAGCTTGTGACAGCTTTACACCTTCCTGAAGACCGCGAGCGCACTAGGGAAACCTACCGCTACATCATGGAAAGACTCAAAAATACACATGAATACAAATACAACCAACCAGAGCTAAAGAACTTCTTTTACATTTACAAAAATTATACCATCTATGACGACTACAAGAAGGTACTAGAAAACTGCTACCTTACAGATGTGAGATCAGTTGAGAGATACAATCCAGAACATGAAATACATGTTGATGATGATGACGATGATAAGGAAGAATTCACAATCCACATTCCAGAGAAAAATCCCGCAGACAAAGTCGATGATATCCCAGAACTGACCCCTCCAAAAGAATCAGACGAGAAACTTATTTCGTACGTTTACGAAGACATTCCTAAGCAAGTCGATGTTACTCAAATTGATTACAAACCCGCAAAGAACATAAAAGAAAAGATTAAATTGGTAAAAACATTTGATAAGCCTGAGGACTCTACTGATGATGGAGAAACTATGTTAGCTGTTGAAGCTAGAAATCATGCTAACAGCATGAATATCTTGAACAATAAACACGATATCTCTGCGAGTCTTTCTGTTAACAGCGTTGGAAAGAAATCTGGTCCGCGTAAGTAAATAATAGGACATTTTTTGAAATATGTTCTTAAAAGTGAATTACATTCGCTTAAAATAACATAACAGTATTTTCAGCTGTGATAATAATGGCACTCATAAATTACAATGTCTTATATTTTTAGATTCTAAATACTTTATATATATATATTTTTTTTTTTATCCTGGCTCGGCAAAGTGACTACGCTACACCTGATGGTAAGTGTAGCGCAATCCAAGAATATTGTCGACCAACGATAAACAATGTGTCCATCGTTGGTCGGCAAGATCATGCCAGCCTGCCAAAGGGCCAAGGGGGAGGATCAGGGGGCAAGCTCCCTGGGGAGAATCGGATATACACTGGCTGACCCTGGAACGCGACCCACACAAGGTGGGCCACTATGGCAGGTTTTAGCACCAGTGTACGGTGGTCGCTATCCGGTCGGATACAAGTATCCTCCCACCAGCAAAACTATTATTATTCTATATATATTATACTACTATTATTATACTCCAATCATATAAAAACCTTTCTCAGTTTGACATGTTCGTTCATATTATTGTTTCAGGATCCGTATCAACCTCTCTGATGTTAATCTTCAACGGTATGTATTTCCGTGGTTCTTGGAAGAAACCTTTCGAACTGGTTGAGCCTGGTTTGTTCTACAAGTCCAGCTCGGAGAAGAAACAGGTGTCCATGATGAAAACTACCGGAAAATTCGAGACCGCGTACATATCTGCTCTTGATAGTGAAGCTGTTCGTCTTCCTTACGATGTAAGTAAATATCTCATTAAGGTTTTCAGGCTTGTATCAGTATTGAACCTTCTTCTATTGACACGGGACTAGCCAAGCAGGTAATAGAATGGACTACTGAGACAGAGGTTATAGATCTGCAGCCCCCCGGGCGTACCAATGTGACTTTTCAAAGTTAAGCTTTAACGCCGAAGGAAAACTGCAACTGACAACCTTCGTGTCGCAGCAGGTGAGAAGCTGGCTGTGAAACTAGAGAGTTCGATTCTCGCAACGATGTCTCGTTGTATGTGTATGTTTGTTTAATCCACAAATATTTGTCTCGCGTCTGGATGTTGGGAGACTCTCGTAGGTCGTGAAATCCACGATAAAAGATTCGTATCTCAATGCTAGGTCAGGGCCATGTGTGTAAATGTTCGGTTAATTTATAGTTAATTTTATTTATATTGTCTATAAGAATTTCGAAGCTATGTAATGTACTAACCTGGAGAGGTCAGCGTGGTGGTCTAAGACTAAGGTCTTATGCCTCTCATTAGTAGAAGCGGTCTAAAACCAAGAGTTCTAAATAGAAGGCTCATATTTTATTATAATTAAAAAAATCGAAAGGGTTCAATTCCCGCAAAGAGACTTTGTGTGATCCATAAATATTTGTTTCGGGTCCGGGTGTGTTTTCTCCTGAGAGTGGTTGGCGTCTGGCAGGCGGCCGGACGTAAAAACTACAAGCCAGTTCTTTCTGTAACATGTGTTAAAATAAGCATGTTGCACCGAACCCACTGCGAGTGGTATAAGGGCAGTTAGGTGGAACAATAAAAATAATATGACATATTAAAACAGTTATATATGGAAATTATAAAACCACACATAATACACCCAACAGTCACATACATAGTCCTGACCCCACAGTAAGATACGAGTCTTGTGTCGTGGGTATCAGGAACTAAGAGAGACTTTCGATCTCACAACACCCAGACTCCGAAACAAATAAATGTGGATCATACAAACACTTGTCTCGGTGCGGGGCGCCCGCTGCGCCACGGAGGCTGTCAATTGTCTAAATTTCATTTATTTTACTTTTTGAAGCAGTAGGTTGTCATTTTTTTATATAAATAAGACATTCCATACATTACCCACTATTAGCATTACTATTCTTTGTTTTTAATTGAAAAGCAAAAATATCTGCTCTAGATATTTTGCTGTGTAGCATTTACTCAAAGGCAAAAAGTTTTATGTCGTTTATCATTGCCGCCTCTGATCCATTACGAATGTCGATACAGATTCCATATTCAAAACCTTATTTATCTTTTCAGGGTGGACGCTATGCGCTGCTTATTGTAGTGCCAAGATCCAGAGACGGTCTCACACGACTGATTGCTGACTTGCCAGCAGTTACTCTTTCAGACATTAAGGAAAATATGCGTGAAGAAGAAATACAACTGTCATTGCCTTCTTTCTACGTGGAAACAACTACCAAGCCTATTGCTGCTTTGGCTAAGGTAATATTTTAAGAGAAGGTTATAAACTGAACGCATAATACATTTCTTGTTACTTTTTAATGTATCAACATACCTATCTTTATTTATTTTTATGAGTGATTTATTTTTGAATATTCTTTTTAATCAGTGGAGTCTTAGTACTCTACTTCCTACTATCGTACAACTAACCTAATATTATAAATGTTAAAGTTGCGATGTTTGCAAGGCTAGTTATTTAATAATTAGTGAATTTGGATATTTTTTAATCAATTGGGGCTAAGCGGATGACGTGAGTAAAAGCTAGTATAAAATAAAACATTATCAAATCTTTTTTAAATATATTCACTATTATTATATAACTTTTGCGGACGAACTTTTAATTAATAGTTTTAATTACAAATGAAAATATATTTCCACAGTTCGGAGTAAGCAGTATCTTCACTCGCGATGCTGATCTATCAGGCGTGTCTTCAGATGATGGTCTATTTGTACAAGAACTGGTGCAGCATGTCTCTGTACGAGTTGATAACACCGACTCCTCCGTTTCTGAATTGAGTGGTTCGTATTTTAATTTTATTTTTGAAAATGGTATCTAAGGACCGCGTAAACGGTGTAATCGAGCATGTAGTGGCTGAGCTATGGGCATACCTTTCACAGCCACCCCTGTAACTCCTATTAGCCAGGATCGACGGATGCATATTTTGACACCAAGCAATGAAGCTCGATGAGTCTCTGGGAACAAAAAGCTGTCTTAATTAAATAAATCAAACGGAAAATAGGAAGGTGTTGGAAATACATATATCTCTACTTTCCTCTGAAGTAACGCATAGACATCTACTTTACCTAAATTTCTTAGTTGTCAACTCAACTGATGTCATGTCTTAGCTAATGTCCATGGGAAACTGTAACCACTTATCATCAGGTTGGCCGTTAGCTCGTCTAAATTAGAAGGCTAATAAAAGGTCTTACTTTGTGGACGGACAACCCTTGAATAGCACACTTGTTTTATTTTGTTTACAAATTATAATAAATAAATAATAATAAATACACCCAATAGTCACACACATAGTCCTGACCTCCCAGTAAGATACGAATCTTGTGTCGTGGGTATCAGGAACTACGAGAGACTTACGGTTTCACAACACCTAGACCCCGAACCAAATATATGTGGAAGATACAAATATTTGTATAGGAACGGGGATCGAACCCGCGGCCTCTCACTTCACAGCCAGCTACTTTTTTTTTTTTTTTATTGTGGGGCTCTATGCCCCACTCTCTCTCCCTCTGATATTATTTAATAATTAAATAATAAAATATTTCATTTCAGCTTCAAACCCCGCCATCGAAATGTCAAAGAATATCCCTATATCACAAATGAAGCAACCACGTCGCTTCAGCGCTGATCATCCATTCATCTTCTTCATAATGGACACGTTGGACAACCTCGTGGTCGTCGCCGGAAAGATCACCGATCCTGAACAACCAGCTCCTTTTGATTTCTGAAACTCATGTTACAAAAAATCAACAATATTGTCATCGGTTCAAACCTATTTTTAAATTTTATTTGTCTCTAAGTTCTTGGTATTTCCCCACCCGTTGTTGTTAAGTTATTTATTTTGTGTTTATTTCTTTGCTGTGCCGTGCGATGTTATGATTCTTTGATGCAAGATCCAGACGCATTTGATAATGAAAAAGTACACAGCGTAGGTTTAAGTTAGGCTAAGTTATTATTTATTCGTACATTTTGTGATAATTAAAATAAATTATTTATTATCTGATCATTGGCTGTTTCATTTATCTATAGCGTAGAAAGGAATGTCTTTCTTTGTGCCTAGCGAAGCTTCCTAATAAAACATATTTGAGGGTACATAAATGAATGATATAGCTTTTTTTGTGTAATTGACGCGCTGGTCGTGTTCGGACGCTAACAACTTAATTGAGATTTTTTTAAGTGCAGTATTCAAAATGGATGCTGATAAAGAAAATTTTAAGTTTAAACCAAAATCTAGAATTCCCTTACCACAGCAACCTTTACCGGCTCTACCAAAACATTTGTTAAAAGACAATAAAGGTAAATCAAGTGACATTAAAAGGAAGCCATTGATGACTATACATTCCGATAATATAAAAGCTGGACCAAGCAAAGTTGTAACTCCAAAAGTCAAGGAGCAAAAATGTTTTGAACTTGACACCAGGTATGTTACGATGAGGCCAAAGGATGATTTAGATTGGGAATACAGTGTTTTTAGTGAAAATGGGAACAGCAGCATTGTTTCACTTAGTGATGAAGAAATTGATGGCAAAAAGTCCCATTACTTTACCGATAACACGCAGCGAAACTGTCTCGGTGATACGAGAGTTGCAGTAACACCTTCGGGAAGAGCTGATGCATTAGAACCGAATCGTATAAGGAACATAAAGCGTAGTTTAAAAAGGCCTCACAGTAGGGAGCTGCAAGGTCTATCACCAGTTGGTAAACAAGAGAAGAAAGCCGAAGAGAAAGCAAAACGTCGATTATATTTTACAGAAAGTATACAGGATAGGCTGGAACCACCGGATTATTGTAAGTTTAGTAATTACAAATTATGTCAGTTGGTACATTAGTAAATTTTAATGTAGGTAGTTTCACTTTAATGCTAATTTTAGTATGATCAGTATATTTAATTTTTCATACAACATAAGTTCACATCTGTTGCTCCGAAGGGGTAGGCAGAGGAACAACTAGTACATCCAGGATTCGTCAATTATAGGGTTCGTCGTTATTTCCTGTGCATGATATGTTAGGGGCGAGCATATCTCCGTAGTATGCAAACATTTTAATCCGGACAATTTGTGTCATATTACGCGTCGAAAACTCACGGCTTAAATTGTGAATCTTCGATTTGGGATTTGGACCCAGTTCCGCCCCAGTTTATCAGCTTAAGTACTCTGTTACTAGACTAATGAGGTGATATAAGAATTTATTTTCCAATTTAATATGTATTTATCTGTACGTAGAGGTCCCAAATTGAAATTTCATATCTCGTTTCAGTAGTTACAACTACAATAATAGTTTTATTGCTAAAAATAAATCACAAAAGAAGTAGAAGTTATCGTTCATTGGAACGTAATAATATCTAAGAGTTAAATCAAATGAGGATTTTTATTATTATGGATTTATTATAAGTATAGATTAATAAACTAGTTCGGATATATACCTACATAAGTATTGAAAAGTGTCATTAAATAAATATTGACAGCCTCCGTGGCGCAGTGGGTGAAGCCGGCTGCGAGGTGAGAGCCCGTGGCTTCGATTCCTGCACCGACATAAATCTTGGTGGTAAATGTGGAACCAGAAGTACCTCGTAGTTCCTGATACCCACGATACAGGTTTTACCTCGAGTGGGATCAAGACTGCGTGTGACTGTTGGGTGTATTTAATATTATTATGAAATGAATTACTTTTATTTGTGTGCTTTTGTTTTAGTAAAGAGGTCATATATGGAGTGTTTGACTCGGGATTACTCGGCGGAAATGTTCAGCTATCTGACAGTAATAGAAGCAAAACCTCTGGGCATTCCACGAATTTCCAATATAACCCGTGCTTGTGTTATAAATTGGTTGATGAAGATTAATGTGAGTACATAAAAAATTTGTTTTTTTTAGGCAGCGATCGCTCAGTCGGGAGTGGTACGGACTGTCCAAGACAAGAGTAAAGTTGTAGGTTCAAAACTAGCCCCAAGATCCTGCACCTCTGCCTTTTCTAGGTTACTGCATATAGATAGTTAAATATCGCTTGCTCTAACGGTTAAGGAAACATCGTGAGGAAACGTAAATGCCTGAGAAGTTCTGCATAAGAATTTCGAAGATACTTGAAGTCTACCAAGCCGTATAAGGCCAGCGTGGTGGACTAATGCGTAACCTCTCTCATTCAGTAGTGGGGGCCCGTGCTCAGGGACGTGTATAATACAAGGCTAGTAGTAGTATTATAAATGTTTATAACTTTCCAGAATGTTTTACCTATGTAGAGGTGGAGGAAGGCCAAAGTGTAAAGCTGCAGCGTCAATATTGTGAATCCTGTGGTCCGTAATTAAAAAACTCATCCTCAACTCTCAAATTTAAAAAACTTGATGGATTACACACCGTTATTGATTTCTATTCAAAAGTGCTGAATGCACAGTATCATATTTTAAATGTTTCGCCCTAGTTTTCAATGGCATTGTCAAAATCTATTAAGTCTGTTCTTTCAGGGTCCAGACGGTAATCCAGCGGTTGTGCAATCAGCATGTTGGTTCTTCGATTCCGTCGTAGCTACAGGCCATGTTCAGCTTGATAAGATGCAGTTGGTTGCAGCTGCTTGCTACTGGGTTGCACAGAAATTACACGGACCAGTGTGGCCAGCTACTAAACTAGTTTCCTATTCGAAAAACGCCTTTACCGCTGAAAGATTACTGGCCGCTGAGAAAGCTGTATTAGTAAAACTGGTATGTTTTATTCTTAAATATTCTTAAAGCCTGTTTTACTTCCTCTGAGTAAATCCTATTTACTAAATGAAATATTACACGTTCCAATAAAAAAGTTATGCTTCGACATTACACCGAAAGAAAGATCCAAGAGTATGTATATTATGTGTTCCGTTTGACGTCTGAAGTCCATATTATGAGAGAGTACATCGCTTCCTTCCGTCGGTTTTCGGCTAGGTGTCGCTACTTTCCGTACGCTTCCGGCCTAAGCGCCCTCTGCTGGCCCTAGCTGTAAACTAATTTACACGAGACAAGCCACAATTTTGTTTCGTCATTGTTGCGTCGTTTTTCAAACAGTCGTGACGGTTAGGTGATCTTAAGTATTAAGAATAATTAAATCTTCGATATTTCGAGAATAAAGTAGAAATTTCGATAAGATTTTTGAATATTTTGGTTTTCCGTACGCATTTATTCCAATATGGATAAAAATAGTGATAAGGGTGAAAAAAGTATCGCGTGTTCGGGTTCTTCAAGAAAACGGCCGGCCTCACCACCACCTACGGATTTGGATGGAGCATCCGAGGAGCATAGCGGTTCATCATTGTCATCAAGCAGTGACATAGCCCTCCGGCTCGTAAGTATAACAGCGGGAACGTAGCTTGGAAAGGAGGTTTGAAATTCTTTTTCAACAGCTGGTGAGTCATGTAAATAATATTTTGTGTGCGAATTTTATTGTCAAATTAATTCAATACGAGGGCTCAGTCATCGGCTTCTAGACATTTTCATTGTAGTACTATGAGTGTGGAGCCATCAGCTTCTTCTCAAATTCAAAATGAGGAGTTTTTGCGTCTACCCTCAGATACTAATACGTTTGATTATATTGCTAATTTAGATGTTACTATTAAAGACCCAGCGGTCTCTAAAGCGATTCCTGACCTTATAGCTTAAATTTCTTCCATACAACGATTTGACTCGCCGTAATGGAATGCAGTACGTTACTCAGATACCCAGAAAAAGTACGTGGCATTTCCAACATTTACTGAGTTAAGAGTAAATGAAGAATTGAGACGGTTCGAAGATCCTTTCGCCCCACTGCGTTGGTTTCAAATGTAACGTAGTTTGGCAACGCTTTCAAATGCTTTTTTGGCTCAAAACGAATTGGTTAATATTGCTTTGCATACTTTTATTAATTGGTCAGCAAAGTCGGATACTGCTATAAACTCATCTGCAATTTCCAATAAACTTAAAGATTTGGTCGGTAATGGCTCAGATTATAAATTTATATCTCAGGACAACGTCTTCGGTCCTTGTTAAAAGCTGTAAAAGATAAGTTTATATAAGAAGACTTGGCTAGAATTCCCCCTTCGGTAGAATATATGTTCAATCCTGATGGCTAGGCTCATTTATTCAAAAGATTGGTGGGGTCGTTGGAATTGCAAAGCAAACCAATTCTGGACGGCCTAAAGCTAATTCTCCAGAGCCATCTATGTCTAAAAATTTCGAAAATACCATTTCAAAAAGAAAGGGTGGGCGAAAGGAGAAGTCGGGTAGTAGAACTAACCGTAGAGATAAATAGCTCGATATTCCCAAGCTTATTATCATCTGCCCATAAAACCGGAGCACAGGCGCTTTCTCCGATTCAATTACATGGGCCAGCTGCTGCAGATGCCTTCCTTTCGGTTTGGCAGCAGCTCCAAAGAGGTTCACAACAGTGACAAACTGGATAGCAGAGGTTTTACGATCCAAGGCTCTACGTGTCGTAGTATACCTCGACGATTTTTTGATTGCTCACCAATCACAGAGCACTCTCGCCACCCAAATAACCTTAATACTTCACCTACTAGAAACTTTGGGTTGGTGCGTCAATCTAGAAAAATCCGTCATCATTATTGGATCGTCTCGCAGCCGCCAGTTGGGCCCTCAAGCATGCGCAACGTCTCTTAGGGTATGTTAACTTTGCGACCTTCATCACCCACCGGGGAAGGTTGCATTGCCGCACGCTGCAGAGACAGCATCACTCCAACAAGGACGGTCGAATTTCTAGGCATTCTAGGGGACACACAAACAAATACAAAGTCCCTGCCGTTAGACAAAGTAAACAACGTTTGCCAGTATCTAGTGGATCGTCTCACAGCCGGCAGTTGGACCCTAAAGCAGGCGCAACGCCTCTTAGGGTATGTCAACTTTCCGACCTTCATCACCCACTGGGGAAGGTTGCATTGCCGCACGCTGCAGAGACACAGCATCACTCCAACAAGGACGGTCGAATTTCTAGGCGTTCTAGAGGACACACAAACAAATATAAAGTCCCTGCCGTTAGACAAATTAAATAAGGTCTGCCAGTATTTAGTGGATCGTCTCACAGCCGGCAGTTGGACCCTCAAGCAGGCGCAACGCCTCTTAGGGTATGTCAACTCTGCGACCTTCATCACCCACCGGGGAAGGTTGCATTGCCGCACGCTGCAGAGACACAGCAGTCAACTTCGCAAGTTTCCTCGCGCCAGCAAACCATTTTCGATGGAAGTGCGGCGCGAGATACAATGGTGGATAGACAATATCTCCCTGGGAACAGAGATTCACCCAAGTCCAAAACCAACAAACTATTTGATCACGGATGCCTCGGACATACGAATGGGGTGCTGTGCTGAACAACCAGAGAATTCAAGGTACCTGGGGACACCATCAAATAAACTGGCATTGCAACTTAAAGTAGATGTACGCTGTGTGTGCGGCTTTATCAGCCAAAGCCACAGCTCTAAAAGACTCGGAAGTCTTATTACAGAGCGACAACAAGACTGTGGTGGCCTATATAATGAACCAGGACCAGATCACAAAAAACTATTGGACTTGACCATGAAACTACTGACATTGGTGGACGATCACATCACAACCTCACCACCTACCAGGAGTGTACAATACAGAGGCAGACCACTTGTCGAGAGAGCATCGCAGAATGGTACTTGGTAAGCGAGGCAACTGAAGAAATCTACAAACATTGGGGAACTCCGGTTATAGAACTGTTTGCCTCGCAGAACGCTCATGTCGTTCCCATTTGTTTCTTGAAACTTGTCAGACTCGAACGCTTGCTTTCACGACGCGTTCAGCAGGGGTTGGCATTACGATCTCGCTTGGATATTATTTAAACACATGGCTGCAATTGCGGCGAACAACTGACTTTATTACATATAAAAAGACAATTCAGATCTGGGATCATAGACAGTGGCAATTACTTGTAAACTTAGTACATAATATAGGTAATAGATGGCGTTCGTGTCCTTGATGTATTGTAACTTTTTAATAATCTCATCCACATCAATTGAAACTATAATTGTACAATATGCAACCATAAATAGTTAGTTTTTTACAAGTCCTAAGCTTTTAACACAGTTATGATGCTTTCTGGGACTGAGAGCTTCAGTAAGTACATCAGCCGGCAGGTCATCAGTTTGCAAATACTTTATAATAATATTTTTTTTTTTCTTTAACAGCATCTTTTAAAAAATAATGGAAATCAATATGTTTACTTCTTTTATGTAAAGAACAATTATCTACTAGCTTTTGTGCACTCTGACAATCATTATATAACACTATGGGGTACATGTGATTAGTAATTTCATATTGCAGAGCTTTGAGATTGCTTCTTTGCAAGCATCTGCCATAGACATGTACTCGGCCTCCATGCTTCATGCTGGAGAGAGTACTGTCCTCTGCTTTCTACTCTCCCATGAAATAGCTCCCCCTGACACAGTGCCGGATTTATATTTTTTGAGTTGAGTTTGCCACTTTATTTCCGCCGCCCCATGTAAACAGTTTATATATGTGTGTATGTAGGTTTCTAAAATACTTAATAATTTTCCATTTCCTTCCATAATACAAATATTAAGGAAGGCACTAAAGTTAAATAAACGAATGAGTTAGAAAGTTATTTATAAAATTATTAATTATTTAAAGATAATTAGTACTTTTATACTTAAATCGAGTGAGCGTCCTCTGAAATCTGCCGCCCCTATGAGACTGCCACCCATAGGCCGCTGCCTATACGGCCTATTAACAAATCCAGGACTGCCCTGACATAGTAAAACAGTAACCAGTATAGCCAGATCGAAATATTGACCCTGTCTATTGGCTAAAGAGGCTTTTAAACTTGACTCGAGACATCGGGGACTCTGTATTGAATTTGTTTCTTACAACCAAAGCACCTTACAAACCTGCCTCACCCACTATAATTGGTGACTGGGTGAAACGACTTCTGTCGGAAGCAGGAATAGAAGCCTCACCGGGCAGCTTTCGAGCAGCTGTATCTTCTTTGAATTGGATTAAAAACTATCCTATCAATGAAATATTTGCTAAATCGAATTGGATGCACGAACGTTCAACGTTCCGAAAATATTACCAAAGGCATATACTTGATTCTAATATTCCAAATAATTCGGAGAAATCGCTATCTCAATATGTTTCTGTACCTTGATTCTTAGTTAAAGTTTAAGTATATTGTTTTGCTGATTAACAAAACTATTTTTTGTTAAATGCAGTACATTTATCTAATGCACATCAAAGTAAATTATTGGTAATTCCATAATAGCTTCATTTAAATTTACACTACAGTAGATCACATTATTGCGTCTTTACATACAAGCCACCAGGAGATAACAAACAGATCTCTCATAATATGGACTTCAGACGTCAAACGGAACACATAATATAAAAATTTTACCTTCCAATAAAATTTGTATTATGTTTCCTAAGACGTCTGAAGTCCAAGTGATGTCTTCCTGGTGAATATTACATCCATCAATGCATTATGAGCCCAACAATGACGAAACAAAATTGTGGCTTGTCTCGTGTAAATTAGTTTACAGCTAGGGCCAGCAGAGGGCGCTTAGGCCGGAAGCGTACGGAAAGTAGCGACACCTAGCCGAAAACCGACGGAAGGAAGCGATGTACTCTCTCATAATATGGACTTCAGACGTCTTAGGAAACATAATACAAATTTTATTGGAAGGTAAAATTTTTATATTATTATATTACTAGATAAGGAAAGTAAGATGTCTATTAGGAACCTCGGATGTAGTCTTATACGTTAATTATGATAGGTGGTTATATTTTCGTTGAATTTTTACGCGACCATTCTGAAACAAGGCTTCATAGCGTTTATAATATTCGACTCAATTGAGGATTAACGCACTGCATCTGATCCCAATTAGAGATTATGATCCGAATTGGGGGTATTAGAAGCTTCAGAACACGGAATTGGGATTAATTACGTAACACCTCATACAAAAAGTACTACGGTTTGAATAGGACTTTTGCAGCAGATTTCTTGGATTCGGACCGGATTCGGATCAGATGCAGCACACGTTCAATCAAAACTCGACAGTTGTAATTGTACCTTTATTAGTCTCGCCTTAATACGTACCGATTAGTCAGTACACGTAAAATATGCAGTTGGAATTGAATGTATGTAACCCGCATTAATTGTCTTTAGTCACACATCAATTATTGACTTTTAGATTACTTCATTATGTTATGACAGCTTCCGTGGCTCAGTTGGCGCGTAGCAGCGAGAGGACTTGAATTCGATTCCCGCCTTTGTTTCACAAATATTAGTTTTGGTTCTGGGTGTTGTGGGACCGCAAGTCCCTCTTAGTTCTTGATATTCACAATGCAGCGTTACCTAGTGTGTGGTCATGACTATGAGGTGGCCGTTGGGTGTATTTATTAAAATTTTAATTATATTCTAATCACGTTGTAGTACTGTTAACGCTGTACTTCTCTAGATGAAAGTGCGGTTGTACGATCAACATTATTTATTATTGGTTAGCTTTTTCTAGTGGCTTCGCACGGGTGTACGTCTTTTTCCTTTATAAAATAGCTTATGTCTTAATTGAGTTCATAATTTATATGTGTGTCGTTTTAATCAAATCCGTTCTTTACGGCGTGACTGATTTACAAATATCTGCACATTTCCATTTCCATTGTCCTATTCTACAATATCATTAATATTGTAGTGTAGGACTAGTGGAAGGTACGATATGAGTAGGAATTTTATGATAAATTCTAGACTTTTCCTAAAAATGCCCCACATGTCTTACTTTATATTTATCTTTTCATCACAGAAATTTCCAACGCAGCCAGTAGTGGCACAAGACTTCATCAACTACTTATCATGGTGGTGCAACAGAGAGCAGCCGGGTGAGATCGAAGTGGCTGCTACTTTCCTCTACATGTCAGGATTGTTAGTTGATAAGGATTTATGTGAAGAGTTCCCATCAGTCATCGCTGCTGCTTCAGTCAGAAATGCAGTTCTGTTACTGAGGAAGAGGGATTTGGTAACGCACCTACAATTGTGTCCAGTGTGAGTATGAATGTTTGATTTTCATTTTCAACTGATTTCTAAAAGGACAAGATTCTTAATTTGCATGTTGTTTCTTTTGTATATTAAGCCATACCTCCATGCTACAATAAATAAAAAAAGTGTGCGTCTCGGGACGCTCGACAGAAGTGATAACTTAAACTAATGTGTGGTCAAAATCCGGTCAAATACCGGTCAAAGTCCTGCCAAAATCCGGTTAAAGTCCAGTCAACATCTTGTCAAAATCCGGTCAAAGCCCGGTCAAAGCCCGGTCAAAGTCCTGTCAAAGTCCGGTCGAAGTCCAGTTAAAGTCCGGTCGAAGTTTGTCATAATCCGGTCAAAGCCCTATCAAAGTCCTGTCAAAGTCCGGTCGAAGTCCGGTTAAAGTCCGGTCAAAGTCCGGTCGAAGTCCGGTCAAATACCGGTCGAAGTCCGGTCTAAGTCCTGTTAAAGTCCAGTCGAAATCCGGTCAAATACCGGACAAAGTCCTGCCAAAATCCGGTTAAAGTCCAGTCAAAGTAATGTCAGTCTTGTCAAAATCCGGTCAAAGCCCTATCAAAGTCCGGTCGAAGTCCGGTTAAAGTCCAGTCGAAATCCGTTCAAATACCGGTCAAAGTCCGGTCAAATACCGGTCAAAGTCCTGCCAAAATCCGGTTAAAGTCCAGTCAAAGTAATGTCAGTCTTGTCAAAATCCGGTCAAAGTCCGGTCGAAGTCCGGTTAAAGTCCAGTCGAAATCCGGTCAAATACCGGTCAAAAACCTGTCAAAATCCTATCAAAGTTTGTCAAAATCCGGTCAAAGCCCTATCAAAGTCCGGTCGAAGTTCGGTTAAAGTCCGGTCAAAATCCGGTTGAAGTCCGGTCAAATACCGGTTAAAGTCCAGTCTAAATCCGGTCGAAGTCCGGTCAAATACCGGTCAAAGTCCTATCAAAATCCGGTCAAAGTCCGGTCAAATACCGGTCAAAGTCCTGCCAAAATCCGGTTAAAGTCCAGTCAAAGTCTTGTCAAAATCTGGTCGAAGTCTGGTTAAAGTCCGGTCAAAATCCGGTCAAATGCCGGTTAAAGTCCGGTCAAAATCCGGTCAGTCTTGTCAAAATCCGGTTAAATACCGGTCAAAGTCCTGTTAAATACCGGTCAAAGTCCTGCCAAAATCCGGTTAAAGTCCAGTCAAAGTCTTGTCAAAATCCGGTCAAAGTCCATTCAAAGTCCGGTCGAAGTCAGGTTAAAGTCCGGTCGAAGTTTGTCATAATCCGGTCAAAGTCCAGTCAAATACCGGTCAAAGTCCGTTAAAGCCAGTCAGTCTTGTCAAAATCCGGTCAAAGTCCTGTCAAAGTCCGGTCGAAGTCCGGTTAAAGTCCGGTCGAAGTCCGGTCTAAGTCCGGCCAAAGACCTGTCAAAGTCCGGTCAAACTCCGGTCATAGCCCGGTCAAAGTCCGGTTAAAGTCCGGTCAAAGTCCGGTTGAAGTCCGGTCATAGTCCGGTTAAAGTCCGGTCAAAGTCCAGTCCAAGCTGACTGGTCACTGTGTGACGCCACTTCGAAATAATCGATGTTCCAGGGAGGTCGGCTAACGCTGGCTGGTCGATGGACCGCTCGCGTTACGGAACGTTTCGGTTCACCCTCCCATAAGAAGTTATTACTTCAATAACAAATGCCAATTTAAGAAACTGAAAGAAAATGCTAATCTCCTATAAGGGTTTGGGTTATTTGTTATTAAATCTGGCTGCATAGATATGCTTTCAATAGTAAAAATCATCTAAATCATTAGGTAATTTTCAAGATTTTAATAGCCTGTTGTATCCCTTACAGTATAATATGATGGTCTCAATACATAGATGTTGAAAATCGAGCGAAGGAAAACGTCAAAGTAGGAAGACGGATCCTGATACTAGGCCGGGATAACGCCAGGTGGAAAGAAAAGTTAATAGGATTAAATATGATAGTTTTTTAAATATTTTTATCAGCATGTCACGTACTCAAAATAAAAGAAAATATTTCAATCCACATCAAAGGCGCGTTTATACAGTGCGTGTGAAAGCGATAGCGAAATGTTCTCACTACGCGCCCACTCTTGTTCCTGTTTTGAAATATGAGTGCCTCATTTTACAACCAAATATGATTCAGCTTTCACAGAATGGTTTTACTGCTGTGTATACAATAATACAAATAAAATTACGGGTTGCACTCTGGGAGTGCCGACAGAAGTGAAAACTTACCAAACAAGATGCGAGAATACAAAATTACGGCAACATGCCCACTCGACATGATAAAAGTACATTCTACTCTCTTCGCGTATATGCGAGCCTGGTACTTTTTACGGCAACATGTTCTAAATAAGAAAAAACCTAAAAAGTTATTCTTTGTCCTAATCGTCATTTCTTTATTAATTACGGCTACTCGCCATGAAAAGAGAACATTCTACTCTCTTCGCGTTTATGCGAACCTAGTACTTTTTTTACGGCACCAAATTATTCCAATTATTCGGCAATTCCAAATTATAAGTATTTCTTTATCGATCGTAATTTTTTTATCAATATCAAAAACAAAATTACGGTAACATGTCTATTCGCCATAAAAAAAACGAACACAGTCAAAGTCGGTCAAAGTCCTGTGAGAGTCCGGTCCAATCCGACTGGTCACTGTGTGACGCCACCTTGGACTTCAAAATTATCGAACTTCCAGGGAAGTCGGCTAGCGCTGGCTGGTCAACTGGCCCGCGTGACGTCTCACAGAACGTTCTCGAATATTCTGGAACCTTCCGCTCACCGCCGCTCGCGTTACGGAACGTTTCGGTTCACCCTCCCATAAGAAGTTATCACTTCAAAAATGAAACTCATGAATCTTCCGTTTTGTTTAATTATTTTTTTAATATTTATTTTTTTCATTCGATTAAGAATTGTCTTTCCTTATTTGCAGGTACAAATTAATTGAGAATAAAGCAGTAAATCTACTATACACGTGTTCAGTTCTCCGAAGAGCTGTCAGGACTGTGGCAGCACCAATATTCGAATACAAAGTGCCTTACGAACACTACGGGATACCACCAAGCTACATTGCCCAGAGGATTGTCAATGCAGCAAATGATCTGTCTGTCATGGACACTAGGATTATAAAAAGAGATCAAGCCAATGTATTTTAATTTACCCATGTTTGGATTCAGTGCCGTTTCGAGGATAAAGCCCCATTTACACGGACAGATTTTAGGGCACAATATTTGTAAGAATATAGAAAAATCTCGTTGATGAGAGCGCGTCATGCCATTCGACAACGAGAATCGTTTAATGCGGTCTTGTGAATGACAGTTTTGTTAAATTCTCGAATATATCTACTTTATTATCCTGTAAATGAATGATAAAAATCATAATAATTGTATAATAAAAAAAATTGTATAAAAAAAGGAATGTATAGTCTTTAATAACTTTCTTGAGTCGCTTGATTTACCTTTATTTTCTTTTAACAAATGTTTCTGTACAGCCGCTAGCGGTTGCTGCGGTAAGGGAATTCTAATTTTTGGTTTCAACTCAAAATTTTCTTTGTCAGCGTCCATTTTGAGTATTGCTCTTAAAAAATCTTAAATACGTTAGCGTCCGAACACAACCAACGTGTCCATTAGACAAAAAAAGTTATACCATTTATTCTTCTTCTTCTTTTTTATTTATGGCTTTCGCATTATTATGCATTTTGCCAGTGTCAAGTATAATTTATTCTCAAGTTATTTTTACAAGAACGATGAATCACGGGTGCGGTCGATTTCAAGGTCTTGCCGGAGTTTTGGTGTTAACTCCTTTCAGTACGATGCTTAATTCACTTATTTCAATGTTTCCATACACTGTTCATCACCGTCAATGTTTATTGAACAAATCCACGCCACTTTTATACAACAAACACAACTCTAAACTAGTTTATGAAATAAATTAAAATAAGCGATGAACTGCACTGTCAGAATTCCTGCCAAAACTCTCATACCATTCATTAATGACCCCTCTTCTTCTTTTTTTTAAATTTATGGCTTCACATTATTATGTATTTCGCCAATGACAAGTATAATTTATCATCAAGTCTTCACAAGAACGATGAAATTTCGTTATGGATGTGTTGACGGTCTTGTTGGAGTTTTAGTGTGAATTCCTTCCAGCATATTATTCGCTTATTTTAATGTTTCCATACACTGTTCATCACCATCAATGTTTATTACACAGATTCACACCACTTTTATGCAACAAACACAACTTTAAACTAGTTTTTGAAATAAATTAAAATAAGCGATGAACCGCACTGTCAAAATTCCCGCCAAAACTCCAATATGACCCCTCAAATATTTTTTATTAGGAAGCTTCTTCTTTTTATTTATGGCTTTCGCAGTATTATGCATTTAGCCAGTGTCAACTATAATTTATTCTCAAGTTATTTTTACAAGAACGATGAAACACGGGTGCGGTTGATTTCAAGGTCTTGACGGAGTTTTGGTGTTAACTCCTTTCAGTACGATGCTTAATTCACTTATTTCAATGTTTTCATACACTGTTCATCACCGTCAATGTTTATTGAACAAATCCACACCACTTTTATACAACAAACACAACTATAAACAAGTTTATGAAATAAATTAAAATAAGCGATGAACTGCACTGTCAGAATTCCCGCCAAAACTCCAATATGACCTCTCAAATATTTTTTATTAGGAAGCTTCGCTAGGCACGAAGAAAGGCATTCCTTTCTACGCTATAGGTAAATGAAACAGCCAATGATCAGATAAATATAATTAAAATACGAACCACTCAGTTCAGAAACGGAGGAGTCGGTGTTATCCACTCGTACAGAGACATGCTGCACCAGCTCCTGTACAAATAGACCATCATCTGAAGACACGCCTGATAGATCAGCATCGCGAGTGAAGATACTGCTTTCCCCGAACTGCCACTTCACAGCCAGCTACTCGCGCGGTACGCCACGCGGAGGCTGTGAATTATGCTATAGATTCAAAATAATGTAGAATGTAAAATACAATACATATACCTGGAAACGTAAAGGAAAAATTTAAATAATAAAATATATTTTCATTTCAGCTTCAAACCCCGCCATCGAAATGTCAAAGAATATCCCTATATCGCAAATGAAGCAACCACGTCGCTTCAGCGCTGATCATCCATTCATCTTCTTCATAATGGACACGTTGGAAAACCTCGTGGTCGTCGCCGGAAAGATCACCGATCCTGAACAACCAGCTCCTTTTGATTTCTGAAACTCTTGTTATAAAAAATCAACAATATTGTCATCGGTTCAAACCTATTTTTAAATTTTATTTGTCTCTAAGTTCCTGGTATTTCCCCACCGGGTGGGGAAAGTGATTTTTCCCAACCCGTTGTTGTTAAGTTAATTAGTTTGTGTTTATTTCTCTGCTGTGCCGTGCGATGTTATGATTCTTTGATGCATGATCCAGACGCATTTGATAATATTATATTATAGATTATATTATTATTCGCCCCATGATGTGATAGGTGAGTATATCGCCCTACCGGCCAGAAATTGTGTTTGACTAAATGAACAGATCGCTCGCCCGAACACCACTCCGAATTTGAATTACTAAGTATATTGTCTCATAATGCTCAGTAATTTCACTGCATTCAAGTCCAAAGAGAACAGTGCAAAACACTCTGCTTGGCGGCGAAATGATAAATCCCCTTCCCAATCCTTCTAGTATCCCAGAGATATTCGGAGACCCAAATCCCCTACACTTTCCAATGGTTCAATTACCCCTCTTATTTAATAAATCTGTGCCGCGTCCATTCTTCTGTTATTGTGTGTGTTCCTAGCCGATGTATCATTAGGTGACCGACTTGCTCATTTACTTACTCATTACGGTTTCATAAAAATATCTATCTGGTCCATCAGTATGAACCCCGAACAAATATATTAAAGCACTTTGTATCGAGCCTCAACAGCTCCATGCATACAACTGTTAAAACCGAAATTAATCTGCCCTTTCACTAACAGATGCTTCCATCTACAGTTAGGATCGCTCGATGTTACTACTCCGTCTTCTTTACTACGTTGAGTATTTACTCTCAGACATCATAATTTGGCATACGAAAGAACCAATGCTATTTCCTAATCGAATGGGTCATCGCTTGTTGCTTTTTCCTTTATAAACATCGCGATATATAAACTTGTATTATTCAGACGAATAAACCAGTCCTTGTTGTGAAAAACCCACTACCTACGTCAATACTGTCTGCTATCGTGAGGTGGCATTGTTGTAAATTGAAATTGAACTTTAGAACTTTATCTTTAAGATATAAAATTGCATAACATTGATACATTTGAATGCGATCTTAAGAATTACTCAGCTATGTGTGGGTCATTCGTCCGGTATGCATTGACACATGAGCGTGTACTGTTTGTTGTAGAAAAGTTATTATTTAGAAAAATAAGGAAGTATTTTTTACTAACATTAAGTGGTTTAATGAACATTGGTTTACATATAAAAAAACAAAATGAAGGCATTACTATGTGAGTATATTTATAGCAATCTTATTTTTTTATTCCAATTTTGGGTAATTGTTGTGTTAAACCTGTATTTAGTGGCCATATAAAACTTAAGAATTGAATTTAAATCTCCTTCGAACTGACTTGATGTATTGAGTAGTTGTCACTCAAGCATATTGCATTTTGTTTTTTCTGAGTTGTTTTAGTTGGCGCGTAATACGAATTTCATTCTGAATAAAGATGTCACGTAATTTGGATAAATTATGAATTATATTACGGCATCTTTTACATCCATTTAGTACATCCACATAATGCTTTATTCTAAGACGTGTATGCTCGGCTGGTCCGTGATGGGACCGTGCACTTTCAAGGAGTTTCTGACGTCCAGGATGTTTATAGTTGTATTATATGCATAATAATTGGCTATTAATAAAAATATCCATGAAGTCTTCTTAAAAACATGTAAAAAAATTGCTTCTATACTAGCGACAACTATCTAACCTATAGCGCTTCAACTTCCAAATTCGCATAAAATAGAATAGATATAGAAAATATGTAATAATAATTTAAACAAATGTTACACAATGTTATAACTATATGCACAAAATAGTTTGCTTTATAAATTAGAATGTGGCTATCATTTTCATTTAATTAATTTCAGGTTTAACGATTGCCTATGTCACTTTGGGAGCCGAATCACAATTTATAGCTCAACCTTTGAATTTCAACAATGACGCTAACCCAAGCCAGATTTACTTCGAAGATAATCTTCCTCGTTTTAAAAGCATTATGGGATTTAATCCCAATATTCAAGAACTCACTACTCCAATTATACAATATAACACTAGAAGAACTTACGAATCTGATTTCGATATTCAAGCATCTATACAAACTGTAGAATCTCTACGAAAACCTAAGGATCCAGTTGAAGATAGCACGGTTTTAAATACAGCACAAAGCCAGGCACCGGCTTCTTTCACGCCTTTAGCTCAAGAAGTTATACCGTTACAGAATTCGTTGCATTCAGGACCTGCATCAACTGATTTTGGAGTTAATGTGTTTAAGGTATTCGACACTTATTTTTTCGTTGGTGCTTTCCACTTAGACGAAGTTTTGAATACTGAATGAAACTAGACAGTACCAAAATTTCAGGTTCAATCAGAATTCAGAACATATATATATCACTTGGACTGCACAGTACTTAATAACACTAGGTCCAGTGGAGTCACTTGGCCGTGCGATGTGCCAGGATAAAAAAAACATGCAAAATACCTCACTCGTAAAATTATACATAAATTTAGAAATTCAACAGTCAACCCAACTATTATAGAAGCGTATAGGTATTAAGTGTGGTAACAACTGGTTAGCAATGCAACATTTTATGTACAATAACTTGGTTGGAATGTTTGAGGATAAACTGTCGCAACATTAAGAAGTGACTCTGATAAAAACCAAGGAAGAACCCAACCGGTCTAAACCAGACCAGATAACCAGAATTACAGTTTATCTAGCTTTAGTAATAACTAAAGATAGATAAACTGTAATTCTGGTTTTAAACCATCTACATTAAAGGATACCATGGTACCTACTACCTATCAAGACACGTTAATTGGATGAAAATACGCAACAACAAAATTAAAATTCAGCGAAATAAAATCTGTATTTAAATTTTCACTTGATCTGGGTTGAAATGTTATTGCATACTTGCATCCAATTAGGACTGGTCTTATAATATTGGATATAAATGTTGTAGCAAATAGCCAAAGAGCAGTCGGGTAATATCGCTGTGTCACCATTCTCCATCTCGATCCTATTGGCTATACTGCAGCAAGGTGCTACTGGTGGAACCTTGGACCAGATAACAAAAGCATTGCAGATGACTCCCGAGAAATCAGCGGAGGTTTATAAGCAAGTAATAGAAGAAATACAGGTAAATATATTGCTTTAGTATAATTTGCAACAGAAAAACAGTACCTTTCGAAACTTATAACTGTTTTGTATACCAGAAGGCAGGAAAACTAGTAGTTCATCTTATTGTAAGTGAATTTCACCGCCTATGTACACTCACAATATCAGAAGCGTCACGTGTAAAGAAGGGATTGAAAAGGTCGAGAAGAAGGGATTTTCGGGTCTTAGGAAATCTCTCTCTCCTTATGAAAAGCAAAAGCATACTACCATTTTACCGGTCGGTTCTCAATTGTTTTTTACGATCGTTGTATATTTTCATAAATTGTAAATATTTGTATATCTAGATCTGTCGAGTATTTCAATGCCATTTTGTGTAAAGAGATCACAAATTACACAAGGTAAAATTAAGTAAGAATCCACTATAATAAAATAAACGCTAACTGAAATGTATAAGATGTAAACTATTGAGGTTACAAACATATTATCAACATTATAAAGTATAGTGGACGTAGATAAGAATAATGATGACATCTGCGACAAATGGGTATCTTATAAATTACTTTGCAGTTCTCTTCCTGCCAAAGAGAATATAACTAGATATTACGTCTCCCTACCGACAATATACAAAGAAACCTACAACTAAGTGTATCCGTGTGTGTATGAAAAGTGTTCGCATGTGTGGTTTACGATCAGCCTGAGTGCAGAGGTGGGTGACCCTATATACAAACGCGAGAAATACAATAATGTCCACTTGCATTTATTCTTACTCAATAACATAGGCAGTTATCATTCTGAAAGGATTCAGAGGCACAAAAGCAATGACTTTATGCTTATGTTTAAAATCGATATAGAATACAGTATTACGACTTATACCTATTTGTTAAAAAATAATTATCATTGAATACCGGTTATTCTACAATCAGATAGATCAATGTATCGCAGACAAGATTTTTAAAAAGAACACAGCTTTTTGCAAGATTCTGTACATAATCACGAGTTAAATTTTATTTTATTTTTTTACAGAAACGTAGTTCGAGAAATATTTTGAAAGCGGCCAACAGCGTATTTTTAAGTGATTCATTTAATTTGAACACCCAATTTAAAAGGATTGCCGTTAACAACTTCGGCAGTGATATGATTTCAACCAGTTTTGGAAATCCAGTACTAGCCGCGCAAAATATCAATAGTTGGGTTGCGTCAAAAACGAACAATAAGATTGATAAACTTATCGCTCCAGGTAAAGAATACTTTTAATGAACCTGTATAAAGATTTTAAATTTGTTTTGTGTGACTTTTTGCGAAGTTGTGGCACAGTACTTGGCCCTTATAACATTTTGACCGTCTCAACATTCCAATTTTGTTTATTTTTTGTATAATCTGAAGTGTATCGTAGAATGATGCCATTGCACTCTTAAATTGAACAGCTATAACCTAACTGTTAAAAAACACCCGACGTCAATTAGAATAAACGACGAACAAATTTTGGATTTGCAGGATCTCGATTCAACCAGCTTGAAAACAAAAAACGCATTCAAAAAGATATTCCTATAGGCGTTAAGATCCCAGTGACAGATACAGATACTCACATATAGACAAAGGTGGCAAACTTATAACAACCTTCATTGCTGCTGAAGTTAAAAGCTATGTTAGAATCCGTATGTCTGCAGTATAATCATCTAATCAGTATGTCTGCGATTGAATAATACTCCACTTAAGAATAAATCAAATGAAGTCTGTTCAATTATATCACAACGGATCATTCAACTTTGTTTATGCTCTGTGACTGGATGATCATTTAATTATTTTTTCCTGGGTATCCCTCCTTGAAGCAAATCTCGAGAAACTATGAAACCAGTCCTGGCTACGTCATTGTTTATTTTCCGGATCAATATATGCTTAAACCCATCGTGTTCAAGAATTGAAACGAAGTATTTATTTCAGATGCACTCAGTGCCGACACGCAGATGGTAATGGTGAATGCCGTATACTTCAAAGGATTGTGGGAGATTCCATTCAGGGAACAAGCCACACAAAATCGAACATTCACTTTGAATGGAGGTGAAAAGATAACCGCTCCGTTCATGCATACGCGTCGATACTTCAAGGCTGATGTGGACAAAGCTTCTAATTCGAAAGTCATTGTTTTGCCTTTTGAGGTGAGTTTTCTGTTTAAGTATGGATTATTTATTTATTTAAAATTTATTGTACACAAGGAGTACAGGACATAGCACTAATATACAGGGTTATTTTTAAAACACCAGCAACCTCGCAGGGGTAGATACCTAAGGTTATAAGCTACTACTTTTGTTCTACGACTTTTGATAATTTGTTAGATTTTATTTTCATACAAAAATAAGTATTCATTTAATTTCCGTCTTGAATGTTACCTACACGCATCACAGATTACGTAAGCAAACACGCGAAGCGTGGGGAACCGGGCTAGCGTTGAAGGTCATCGCCCGAGCCAGCTGAGCGGCTTCTTTGAGTCGCGCGCGCACGCCGAACGCTACGAAGAAAAATACGACACAACAAAAACTTGTAAAATCATTTTTTTTTAAATATATTGAGTTATATACAAACTCGTAGAACAAAAGTTGTTCCGTATGGGGTCAGCTATCTGGTCCTGCGAGGTTGCTGGTGTTTTAAAATTAACCCTGTATAACTAACTATAAGAAGTACAATTGGCGGCCTTATCGCTCAGGGTAATGTCTTACAGGCAACCATGGGATGGAGATGAAAGAAGGAGAAAGGGCAGTCAAGAGTGCATAATAAACGAATTTCAAAAAGTATACACAAATATAATTGATAATAAATTGAATTACATCATCCATTGGTTTAAGTTATTATAACAAGCAATGATTGACTACATCAACAAATTTTCACATTTTAATAACTCTAAGACAAAACCGGTTGTGAAAACTATAAAGTCGAATCTTTCTGATACATACATGTTTTAAAAAGCATATTGTGCCGACGCCACTGCGAGTAAACCAATAGTAAGGGCAGGTGTAGAAAGAATAGTACTGAAAACAAATGATAGTCTTTAAATGACGTGAACCATTTCTTGTTACAATAACTTAAGGACGAAAATGTATGAGTTGTATGAATGTGGAAAAAGCAAAAGAGGTGTGTTAGGATCGTAACTTGTCGCACTCAATAGTCCCTGCCTACTCCCATGGGACATAGGCGTGTGTATATGTATACTTTAAGCATAACCTACGGCTGGTCCAACCGACACTGAGATACTATTTTACTAGAAAACGACTTTATCAATTAGTTATAGCTCTATCTAAAGTCAGATGACTATGAGCATTTAAAACTTGCCATAACTATAAAACATTATGGATGTTTATTGCTTCTTAAATTGTTAAAATATGATATGATAACGAAATTATGACCATTAGCTACTTTTGTCTCTTATTTTTAAATATTTTATTTTCGTCAGACAATATTTTCTTTTCTGCTTGTGGAACAGTTTCTATAATAAGTATATAATTTTAAAAGATTCGGTACACAAATAATATAGTGCACCATATTTTTACCGGAAATAACAATTGTTTTTAACTTTTTATTCACAATATGGACTGGGCCGCGTTGGTCACAGACTAAATAATACAATGTTTTTTTTGCAGTACAACGAATACTCGCTTATTTTGATCTTGCCACACGAAACGACGAATGTGGACGCCGTACTATCATCTCTTACTATGGCACATGTGGCCAGCTATTTTGATTATCTACCGAAGGATGTGGTATTGGAACTCCCCAAGTTCAGTATCAGGGCTGATACAGATTTGAAACCAGTTTTGAAAAAGGTACTAGTCCATTGTAATTTTTATGCCATGAAGTAATATCGGATTCGAAGTATTCTTTTAAACAATGTTGAAACAAGCAGGTCTTTTACCTGATATTAAACGTCTGTCCATAAATAGCAGCAAAACCGCTGATAGCTTTCAATTATAAATTACTGATAGTAGTAGTACTACTACATGGCAATGTACTGCGTTTATCACCTCGTTATGTGGTGATATTTCTTAATGTCTAGCAATTTCACTAGATTCTATTTTCTCCTAACTTCAAAAGTTCACAAGTGATAGCCTGTCTGGGTTGGTACCACTGCTTTGTTTTTTTTTGTCATCAAATAGTAACGTGTAAGCACTGTTATATTCCAGTTATTATATTTTAGCCTAAATAACAAAACTGGCAGATCGCTAAGCAGAACGGTAAGCGCCATGCCTACCCACAAACCGCAGCACCACTCAGAACTTTGAATTACATAGTATTGCACAGAATTAGATAGAGTTGGCATGGCTTTCGCATTCTAGAGACGTGCCACTTGGTAAAATTTAAAGTCCTTTGGGTTTCCCATTTAAAAATAAATAACCTCACCACTCATTACCAAAATCGAAGACTTAGCAGGAAATAGACATCTGTAGAGGTTGTAAAAGGTGTGGTTGTAACAACAACCAGAGAAATAAGACCTATAACCTATATGCTTACAGATGGGTATATCAAGAATATTTGACCGACAAGCAGAACTCTCCAACCTGGGCACATACGGGTCGTTATCTCCTCAAGTATCATCAGCACTGCATTCAGCTGTTCTATCGATCGACGAGAGAGGTGGTTCTGCAGCAGCCGCCACGTCTTTCGCAGCTGTCGCGTTATCTTACGATGAGCCCTCATTATACTTCAGAGCTAATAAGCCTTTCATATCTATTTTGTGGGATAATAGGTCATCCATTCCTCTGTTTATGGCAAGGATAATGGACCCTACGGTGTAATGTATATACATTGCAGCACACATCATATGCTGTACATGTTATTTTAATACTCGGTAACGAAGTGTAATACTTTTTTCATATTGACGTGTGAAATTATTCGAAATAGACTTTAAAAAATGAGGATATTGTGTTAGAAAGGTTGAAGTAAATTATTCAAAAAGCCATTTTATTCCAAATCATATAGTACTGGCATAAAATGCCTGTAGAAAGCAATTTTATATTACTGATTTTCGGTCGATTGTTCAAGTAAACGTTATTTATCAGATAAAATAAAAAACGGCGAAATAATTTATTACGCTGGCGTAAAACCTATGGTCAACTTGTTATTTCCTAAATTGGCTGTTGCGTTATCTGACGAATAAATGTATGTGTATGTGTTATTAATAAATCGAGCGTAATTATGTTTTTATACGTCAATGTGTTATTATTTTCTAAAGAGGTAAATTAATACTCATTGGGCTATCAACTTTTCAAAGCGCAGTGATAGTGCGAGCCAAACCATGGATAAAGTGTAACAAAGTTGTGTACACGACGCTGTAAACCGCATAACCGTGGTGGAAATAAAATAGTATGCTTTTCTGCTTCAAAAATTCGAGATTATCTGCAAACGACGTTCGAGATTATCGGCAGTTCCCACCACAGATGTGTATTCGTAGATACCCGAAACAAGTATTTGGGTCGTAAGATAATAATTTGTCTTTGTGTATCATCTTAATTTTAAGAGTTGTGTTTTTAACTTAGTAAACAAATAAAACCTTCATACTTTGCTAAACATACGCTTTGTCCATGGCTCCACATAATATTCACAATAACCTATTAATGTACAATGGAATCATAGCAATGACGAATAATTAGGTGTATATAAAAACACCTCAAGACTGAGTAATTCTCCACAACGACTTTTATATTGTAAAAACCTGTACGTATAATAGACAATAATTAAATATATTAAAATCTAAAACTCTAAAAATAGTTTTTGCTTCATTGTTTCCTCTTAAATCTTTTGAAGAAATTTATAAATGGGTCATCAGCGAATATCTTAAGCTTTCCACGGTAGTAGTTCTCAATTTCGTGAAGTGACTTTCCTTCTGTTTCGGGCATAAAGAAGTAGAGGTAGATTGTACCAACAAAACCGAAGCTAGCGTATACTGCGAAGGTACCCCATAACCTGACGCTTTTTTCAAGATCTATATGAGTCTTCGAGCCCAAGAAAGTTACGATGTAGTACCAAGCGGCTGCAAAGCCCTGGGCTGTTGTGCGGCTTCTGAAAATATATAACATGGTGATCTTACATAAGGCATAAGCGCACACCTCTATCTCCAAAGGATGAGCAGAAATACAACTAGTGCTACTACGGCTTACCGAGATTTTTTCTTTTCCCTTAAGTAATAAGGGGCAAGTCTGACCCTATACAGGGCAGTAATACCGATTCCGAGCAACTATGAGTATAGTCATCTGGTCTCCCGCGACACAGGTGCCCTGGTGCGGGGACCTTGTTCATTCATTTCCATTGTAATGATTGTTGGGTACTCAATAAATATTAGGTCCTTACATATGAAATTGGCGTTTTTCGTACTGGCCACTTTAATCACAAATTTCTCCTCTTTGGTAAGGAATTCCAAATTCAAATTTGTACAGCTATAGACTCATGTATTTGTGCTTCGATGATCGTCATTCATTTGTTTTTTTTCTTCTGTTTTTTTCTGTTTGCGTCACTCATTTTACAAAATGGAAAACTTAAAATATCGCATTATTTACGAGTACGAGTTCCGCCGTGGCACTAGTGCTGCGGAAACAACTCGAAGGGTGAATGATGTGTATGGCGGTCGTGTTGCAAAAGAAAACACAGTTCGTTTTTGGTTCCAACGTTTTCGTTCTGGAAATTTCGACCTGCAGAACAAGCCCCGTGGACGGCCTGAGACTCAAGTTGATAATGAAGAGTTGAAGGCTATTGTGTAAGCGGATCCATCGCAAACCACGTCCGAGTTAGCTGCAGGCTGCGATGTTAGTGATAAAACTGTTTTAATTCACTTGAAGCAAATTGGGAAGATTAAAAAGCTTGAAAGGTGGGTACCTCACGAATTGACTGAAGCAAACCGGCAAACGCGCGTCGACTGCTGCGTTACATTACTAAACCGGCACAATAATGAAGGTATTTTAAACCGAATCATTACCTGTGATGAAAAATGGATTCTTTACGATAATCGGAAGCGCTCAGCGCAATGGTTGGATCCTGGCCAGCCAGCCAAATCCTGCCCCAAGCGAAAATTAACTCCAAAAAGTTACTTGTAAGCGTTTGGTGGACTAGTGCCGGTATTGTTCATTACAGTTTTCTCAAATCTGGCCAGACTATTACGGCTGATGTCTATTGTCAGCAATTGCAAACCATGATGGAAAAGCTAGCGGCTAAACAACCTAGGCTGGTCAATCGCTCCACGCCACTGCTGCTTCACGACAACGCTAGACCACACACTGCGCAACAGACGGCTACTAAATTAGAAGAGCTTCAATTGGAAAGTCTAAGACATCCTCCGTACTCCCCGGACCTTGCTCCAACAGATTACCATTTTTTTTCGAAATTTGGATAACTTCTTGCAAGGGAAAAAATTCAACTCCGGTGGGGCAGTCCAAATCGCCTTCAAAGATTTTATTGATTCCCGTCCGACTGGTTTTTTTAGTAAAGGGATCAATGAACTACCTATGAGATGGCAAAAGTGCATAGAAAATGATGGTTCATACTTTGATTAATTAAATATATTCTTACAAATTTAATGAGAAATGACTAAAAATAAAAGGAGGAGCATAAAAACATGATCCACTTTCAAACTAATTTATTTAACTCACAAAGAACAAACTCGTGTCAGGATAACAAACAGTAGGCCTACTTCAAATGCACTTAAATACACACTTAGTATGAATAATTACGACAATATTACAACCACTGTAACAGACAGCCAAGCAGAAGGCTGGCCATGATAATAACGACCACTATAGGTACTGAGGTCTTCACTGTGCGACCACGGAATGCGAACCAGGCGGTGCAATCTTCAATCAAATATCCAAGCACACGTTATGATCTGACATCTGACACATCCTATAAAAATCAGAAGTAATACAAAGCCAAAGAAAGTGTTTAATTGATGGAACTTTTTAAATCGTAGGGTTATTAATATACTAATGTTTTGTGTTCGCCGACAGAGGCCGCATCGTATTATTGAAATAATATATATTAATAAAATATAATTTTGGTTAAAGTAAATAGTAGTCATTTAAGTTAAACCCAAAATAAAAATTAGAAAACAATATTTAGATTTTGCCAAGTTTGGTACAATTTAATGGTTAATGCTGGTATACAATATGTGTGACATGACATAGGTTGTCATGACAACCTAGTTTATTTGTCTCTGATAGAGGTGTTATATTAGAATCGTTTATTCGTATTCCTATTACCGAATATAACGCTTAGCCAATATTATGTTATCTATCCTGTTACTGGGTAATAGTCAAATAATAGTGGAAACTGAGAACTTATCATATTATTCGTTCATAAAAGACGCGCAATATAACCGTTATTGGTTAAAGTATTATGTGAAATAGTTGAGAAATCGCTCACGTTATTGATATAATTAGGCATACCTTATAGTGATTTACTTTACCTTCATACTTTAACAGGCTTAGGACAGTCAACGAAATAGTTGGCGTGTTTACAAAGTCAATCACGATATTTCATTTACAATGATTTATAAGTTGTATTTACAGTATAAATGTAAATTAAATGGTATTTGCCGTAATTGTGAGCTCGCGGGAGTGTATGTGTTTCTATTAATGAAACACATACATATTATATTTTTATTATTCTTTATTTGACTATTAATGAATAACCTATTACGACAAAATTTATATTACCTAATATTAAACTCCTGTCTTGTACCTGTTACATATACCTAACACGAATATATTAGTCACACCTCTAGTCTCTGATGACAACTGAAAATTATAAAAATGGCGGTTACTTGAAAGTTTGTATTTGTTTTATCCAGGCAAAAGCTATTTCATTATAAAAAAAGTAGGATACACTCAGGTAAATGCATTCATTTCATTTGCATGTGGTTTAGTTGGTTAAATTATATGAATACAAACCAAATGTGTATGTGCATTTTTACAGATTCACAATATGTTGCATCCATTTCCAAATATTAAAAAGAATCGAGAACTATTTAGATCTTGGATTAAAACTATAGGAGGTGATATTCTGGGCCTGGTTAACCAGTATATAGACTTCGAAGACTAGCATGCTCACTTTGAGCAAAAATATTGCACTCGTTTCAATGGAATTAGTAAAATAGCAGTACCAACAATTAATATAACTGGTGAGTCTAAATTTTGTCATAAATTAAATATCCTGGGCAATGTGCTACCACATTAGCACTAGCACTGGTAGCACCCGGGGTGGATTTCAGTGTCAAGAATGTAAACTTTAAAATACCTAATTTTTAATGTTTCTAACCGATTTTAAAAAGAAGGAGGTTCTCAACTTTCGAGTATTTATTTTAAACTGATTTCAAAAAAAGAAGGATGTTCTCAATTCGGCACTGATAAAAATAAATTGCACCTACTGTCTCCAAAAAGATCTCTAGAAATTATTATTGCTGCCCTTGTCATTGTTTCTTTTTAAATATCTGTTAAAGTTTTGTTAAAATTTACTTTGTAACCGAATTTGTAAAAAAAAAATCTATAAAGTTTAGATAGAGCTGCGACGTAGTCCTTCACACTACTAATAATAAAATGAAACTGGTCAATGCATAACTTGTGATTGTGTTATTGTATTGGAATTTACATGCTAAATCAATAATGCCAATTTTTTCGTCAGTAAAAAAGAGAACAAAGTTTTGTGTATTTGATAGCCTCCGTGGCGCAGCGAGCAAGTAGCCGGCTGTGAAGCGGGAGGCCCCGGTTTCGATCCCCGCACCGAGACAAATGTTTATGTGATCCACAAATATTTGTTTTGGGTCTGGGTGTTTTGAGACCGAAAGTCACGTAGTTCCTGTTACCCACGATACAGTTTCGTATCTTACTGTGTATTTATTGATTTATTTTTGTGTAGTATGTTATGCCGAGATACTAACAGTACACTTGGTCAACCTGCTAGCCTTTTTTCGCGCAAGTTGGTGGTCATCCAACAGGAAATGGGTGACACCCGGGCGGACCAGGTCCCCGTCCCCTAGCTACGCTACTGATCCTGGTTTAAAAACATGAACTGTGATTCAAATGAAAATATTATGTCTTAATTTAAGATTTAAGTAGCATATTATAGTACCTATTTTACTTAATCTTTCATTCAACATCCTATGCTACAAATGTCTTATTTCTACAGTCTATGTCACATACCAGTAGTTAATTAACCCAATATTTTTATTTACAGGGCCATTGGCAATTCCTGCATTGAACATTGTTGAACGAAGAACATTACGAATTACAAAAACAAAATGTACTGGTTAATATATCATAATGTTCTAAAGGTAAAAATATGTTATTTATTAAAAACCAAGATGTTATTCAATTCAGCTCCATAAATAATAAGAATAATGGCATTCATAATGATAAATTGATATACACTTCAATAGCGTCAAGTGCGAACCTAGAATATTAGCGCCACTGATGTATGTAAGTGGCTATTTTATAAAAATCTCGAAACAAAACATTTGGAAGCGATGGGAAGTATGCAACAATTCATTAATTAGTACGCTGCAAAAGGAATATATCATAGGAATATAAAAACACTCTCAGGAAGGCAAAAAGTATACTAATAAACCATAATATATAAAAAAATATGTGAAGATGATAAGTCACTTGCCTTACGTATTTAAATTATATTAATTGTCCTGCACATAAGGAAAAACTACGAGAATATATTATTAATAAAATAATTAAGTTTTTTATCATCGGGTATTGTAAACACATAAATAAAATTATATTTGGGAGACGGAGCGTGGATAACAACAATGATAGCGTACAAATAATGGCTAAAAAATACTTTGCTAAATATTCAAACAATAAAAAATAAAAATACATATAAACAATCATAGTTTTATTTATGATTTTCCTAAAATCATCTAGTTTTGCACCGAATTAACATTGGTAGTTAATCTATTGTTAAAAATCAATTGATTAACTACCAATGTTAATTCGGTGCAGAACATGTATTAGTAATTTTATGAGCAGAGGAATACTTCAATGAAAAGGTACTATGTAGAGAATATAGATGTCGCTTTATAGGCATATGCGGTGCCTGTTTTGAGTACTGAGTTGGGCCTCTATTTCAGTTATATAATAATGTACTCTGTGATGCGAACTGTGTCCCTGTCAAGTCGTGCACCTCTTTTATACATATTTTAGGTGGTGTTACCCGATGACAATTTTATAAACACCATCAACACAG
This sequence comes from Amorpha juglandis, assembly GCA_949126905.1. Lineage (NCBI taxonomy): Eukaryota > Metazoa > Arthropoda > Insecta > Lepidoptera > Sphingidae > Amorpha > Amorpha juglandis. The sequence goes on along the minus strand of OX421387.1, from coordinate 7,879,413 downwards.
ATAAAAATAAAAATATTCTAACAATATTATATTAAAAAATATTCGACTTTTTGTTCCTCCCATACAAAACGCCAATTTCATATGTAAGGACCTAATATTTGCATTTGTAATTGTTAAAATTTGAATATTCTCGAAAATGTTGATTATTCTACCTGAGAAATTAGCCCAAAACATCACTGGTTTCCTACATAAATAATTAAATACACGCAACAGTCCTACGTAAATCTAATTCCAGACGAGGTTTAACCTGTATCGTGGGTATCAGAAACTAAGAGGGGACCCACAACATCTAGATCAGATACAAATAAATGCAGATCACAAAAACATTTGTCTTGGTATGGAGATCGAACCCACGGTCTCTTGTGTCATACTCGATAATGATACGATTAAATTAGATTCAAACAATGTCAAATGTCACTATTGTGGAAGTTAAAAGCGATTATTTTGAAAGTTAAGATGCAAAACCAAAATAATCACAGGTATTTAATAAAAAACCGGTAGATACCTGAACGGAAACACTTCTCCAAGAACCACCCAAGGAATGTTGAGTGCAGTAAACACTGTCAGTAGATAAAATAGTACCAATGGCACATAACTCGTCTCAGTAGGAAAGGTTTCAGTGTTATACGAGAAAACGGATTCATCTAATTTAAGCTTAGCGTAAACGCTAAGGGCAGCTGCAGAGAGCGCTGTTCCAAGCATGGCAGTTATTATTAATTTTCTTTTTCCAGTCAATTTAATGATTCCAACCACGACGATGCCGCTTACGATTGTTATTATACCCACTGTCAACTGAAAATAAGATATATTCATTAGTCCTCACTGAATCTTTGTTAAAGTGGAATGAACTAGACGAAAGTTATCGCGAAATTCAATTCTTTTTGGGTTGCGATTTTTTTTGTGTATAATCGTTTTTATCGATATTATGTCTAAAGATCCAGCTGCAATTTTCAAAAAACCAGCTAATAAGGTATTTCCACTTTATGGACCGTTTTTGTCCCAATAAATACATTTGTTAGTTTCTACGGTACATAGGCCATAGTTAACCCATAATAAATAACTTATTATTATCATTATTTTCACCATTTGTTTCGTCACTATTCGGACAAAATGTATTAGGTGCCCTACCATCATCAGGTAGAATCACAAGGTATTGCTGAAATGGAACCCAGATGCTCTGTAGTCAGGTATGTGCTGCTATCATGAAGGCAATTAGCGACCCATTATATTAAAATACATACCACTATATTCTTCCCATCATCAGCCATACCGAATGCTCTGCAGACGTTCACCATATTTAGGCGGATTGGTGTGAGGCCACTCATCGTGAAGAACATGAAGAACATCATCACCATCGTCAAAGGTCTAATCGTTTCTTTGGCTAGCAATACGTATCTAAACTTAAGAATAAACCTGAAATATAAGGCACATTTTGAGTTGCATTTTTATCTTAGATTTTTGCTACCTGCCCTAATCCCACTTACAGTGGGATCGGCTAAACATGCTTTATATCATATGTTTCAAAAAGATTTCCCTTGCAGTTTATGCACTACAACCTAGTCCAAAAAACTAGCGACCACGGACAAACAATGAATTTATCGGTGGTTACCAGTATTATTCCGGCTTGTATAAATGCTTCTTCCCTCTTTGGAGCGGGAACAAGCAAATCGAGGTGGCTGCGACAGGACAGGCGGATGACCGATGAAGGCACTGGGATACAGGGACCCTATAGCCTTCCAACCAACTATCAAGTCATGTCGCAAGCCCCTCGGGAGAACCGGATACACACTGGCTGATCCTGGAACGCGATCCACGCATGGTGTGTGAGTCACTATGGTAGGATAGTAGTTGAGTAACACCATGTGTACGATGGTCGCTATCCGGGCGGATATGACTATCCTACCACCAGGAAATTGTAATAAAAGTGAGTTTACAGTAAGAAAAACACTTTCATACTAGTAAAGGCTATTTTAAAATATTATAACGACGATCTATCTACTTTTGTACCTTCGAACTCTGCTCTGTTTCATGTGCTCACAATCAAGAAGTTTGGAGTCATCAGTCTTGCATATCACACAACGTTTCAAGTACTTTGTATAGATAGCCAATTGACTATATTCATCTTGGACATGTTCTGGCGTCGTCCATCCTCGAAGGTAGCATAAAGATTTTAATGCATCTTTTTCTTTACCTTGAGACAGCAACCATATTGGGGTTTCAGGTACCTGTAATGTAATATTAACTCATGGTATAATACGATGTATCGTAATCAGTAAGCATCTTTGTAGGTGACCGTCGACAGTGATTCTGAATTAACGATTGCAAATAATAAGGAAATATTATACATTAATTTTTAAGAATTTGAAAGCCGATGACTTCTTTTAACTAAATTATCGCTGCGAAACTGGGTCGTTGATATTGTGAATTTTAAGTTAATAAGTTGTCTTCTGTCATTGAAAGGAATGATATCCCGCAGTACACTTTCTTTAACCTACTTATTTCAAATAATGTGTTAGCCTCACACGATATTTTTTTTTTTTTTTTTATTAGCCCTATATATTATAGTCGTCCCACTGGTGGGCACGGGCCTCCTCTACTGAATGAGAGGGATCAGGCCTTAGTCCAGCACGCTGGCCTAATGCGGGTTGGCAGACTTCACATACCTTCGTAAAATCTTATCGAATTCTCAGGTATGCAGGTTTCCTCACGATGTTTCCTTCACCGTTAAAGCAAGCGATAATTAACAATTAATATACACGTAACTTAGAAAAGATAGACATTATTTTACTTACAAATAATATCGCCACCATAGAGCCGAGTGGCGCTGATAAACTTATCAAACACGCCGTTCGCCAACTGACCACAGTACCCAGGTAGTACATTATCAGTATTCCTATTGAGGCGAATATTTGTGTCACAGTACCGAGCGCCCCTCGTAATGATGGTTCACTGAAAAGTAATAAAATTTATTAAATTGGGCAATAACAGCAATTATCATACATGAAGAAAGATCTCGTTGTAAATTAATAAGAATGGTAGATGAATCATTGACGTTGAAAGTAGCAACATAAATAATAGGATTAGGTCGTTTATTTGGTAAAGCCCATGGGCATTGCAAATGTCATACTAAATTCGTCGAAACACTGTTGTGAAATCCTTGTTTACTTAACATTATGTTTGCTATTTTACGTCTTATTTTACTGTTTGTTATTACAATTTGTGACGATTGTTTATTTTATCCAAGAAGAATGTTCTTGGAAATAACAAGTAAGAAACATGAAAGGCAAAAATATTAATGGAAAAAATATGGTAACATCACAACAGATAATAAAGTATTCTTTCAAATAATGTACATTTAATGTCCTTTTAATTGCCATCGGATTTATGTATGTTTATTTGTATTCAATATGTATTTTTCTGGATTATTTTTATTGTTCACAGCTATTTTTGTAAGATATAGAACAATACTGTGGTAGCTGAGTGATTTTTGCATTTAATTAAAAGACAAAATAGATGCATTTTTATAACGAAGTATACGGTACTAATAATTAAAATTGTTACGTCTATTATGATGCATCACACATATTCATCACGTAGGGATGTACCTTCTAGAATCTTATTACAGTTTAAAGTGGATATATTAATTTCCTAACCTGATTTCTCCGATATAGGAGTTTATAGGAGCCTCCATAACACCGATTCCTAAACCCAACAATGCGTTCGCAATGAACAGCATGGGCACATCCCAGGCAAAATACATCAGCAACCAAGCTATAATATGAGGAATGTTCACCAGAAAATTAGCTTTCTTCCTTCCGAAGTAGTCAACTAAGGGTCCGGAAAGAATCGCGCCGAAAGGTTGTGTTAAAGATGATATACTTCCTGAAATGGTAAAAGATTTGGCGACTGATTTTATACTCTCCTCGAGAGACGAACCTAATTAGAGATGTGTTTTATCTAATAAATTAACGGTATCTGCAAATAATAATATATTACGAAGATTTGCATATGGTACACATTTTCTTTTTTAACTGTATATTATAACAATTTAAACTTAGTACCCCTTATTGGGATGCTGAGAATTCGAAACGTCCTTTGTACCAAACTCGATTCCCTTTTCATATATTTAGCTGGTGGGAGGATACTTGTATCCGACCGGATAGCGACCACCGTACACTGGTGCTAAAACCTGCCACAGTGGCCCACCTTGCGTGGGTCGCGTTCCAGGGTCAGCCAGTGTATATCCGGTTCTCCCCAGGGGGCTTGCCCCCTGATCCTAACCCTTTTCCCATCCCTTTTTCCTTCCTCTCCCCCTTGGCCCTTTGGCAGGCCGGTATGATCTTGCCGACCTACGATGGACACATTGTTTATCGTTGGTCGACAATATTCTTGGATTGCGCTACACTTACCATCAGGTGTAGCGTAGTCATTTTGCCGAGCCAGGATAAAAAAAAAAAAAAAAAAATATCCATGTTTCTGGTTACGATCTTACATTTATGAAAAGTTTCATTCTTTTATTTAACTAAATCGTAATTTAAACTAATAATTAAGTTACTTTTGTTAATTTCTTATATTATTTAAGCACTAAGTGCTTCAAATACTTAGACCAAAAACTTTGTCGAAACCGAAATTATTGATGTACATTGATGATTGTTTTAAAGTATTTTACTTTGTTAATCCTAATGATTTAGGATGTAAATTCTCAATTCTAAATCACCTATGTGGTCTAGGTTTTAGATAAGTGAGTCAGTGGGTAATAAAAATGGGACTTTTTAGACCTAACACAAGAAGATTCATGAATTTAATTTCGTGCTCAGCGCTTTCGTTACATGGAAAATTTCAATTGGTCTAATAGATTTTTATTTATGGGAGGGGTCGAAAGTGGCTTGGAATGGTTCACACACTGCTCGTACTTGATACATTCCAGAATGTCTGCCACCCCTAAACACCTACATGACATTTATATTAATTTAGATTTTTTAACTACTTTGTTTTCACATAATCCTATGCTCACACCTGTATCCCTGAAAGGGCATAGAGATTTGCATCTGGTATACGCATGGTTCACCAAGCGATTTCCGTTCATGTTATTTGTCCATACAGTTATCATATTTGAATATAATAATCACAATGAATTTACCGAACCATGACGCTTGTGTTTCTGTCAGGGACAATTCGCCTGTCGCGTTTAGTAAATCTGGTATTGCGATTGTGGCGAGACTGACTGCCATTCCGAGATCCAAGAGTAGCAAATTTGGGGACACACATGAGAAAATCTGAAAAATAATTGATATTGATTTTATTTTAATTGTTCGTCTTATTATTCAAGTCACAGTGGCTCAGACCAATCCGCTACCTACCTATGATGTAGACAGCGAATCAGTCAGCCAGTCGTCAGTCAGTCAGTTAGTCAGTTGAGTTAATTGAGTTGTGAGTACTAAATAAATACACTTATAAGTTTTCACTTCTATCGGCATCCGACTGTGACTGCCAATTTTATTTTTGTTTTTTTTATGTATGTACACCGATTGCTCCGCCAATGGATTTTCCGATTTTCACGGAAAAATGTCACTCGATAGAGTTTAGCTGCGATGTGGTCCCATATAATATTGAAGTTTTAACAAAATTTGAAAACCGGCTTTCAAAAAATAACATAGGTGTTATTTTTGACTTTTTAGTGTTATTTTTTGAAGACGGTTTATGTTTTGTTATAACTTCATTGCATGAAGTTGCATGTGTATTCATTGTTGACTAACGCTTGCTTTAACGATAAAGGACATCATCGTTAGGAAACTGACAGATATATTTATAAGAATTTCGAGGGTATGAGAAATTTACCAACCGTATTAGGCCAGCGTGGTAAACTAAAGCCTATTCCATCTCATTAGTAGAGGAGGTTCGTGCCTGATAGAGGGACAGTATAATACCGGACAGGATTTTTTGCAATAGTGTTCTTCACATAATTCACTGATGGTTGTGATCCTTATATTAACGGCCCAACGGAAGACCAGCGCTGTCTGAATTGGTGCCGTTTTGCAACAAATATAGTTTCAAGTGTTTTTTGTTTGTTTTTATTTTATTCGTGTGTATTTTTTGTTTGTTGCGAATAAATTTAATTTCTTTCTTCTTATTAAATTAAACTTATGAAACAGATATCATTTCAATTATATTAGTGCGTCTTCCAATCTTTAATGGCGTAATAGGTAATTGTGGAAAATACGTTGAATAGAATTGTCATTTTTGTGATAATTGTTTGCGTCAACTCTAATATTCTGAAATCCGGTATCACACCTCAAGTAACTAGAATATGTATGGTTCTTATTGTACTTATTTAGTGTATCTTAAGGAATAAGGAATATTTCCGACTATTAGTTTTACATTTTAAAACCGTATCAAATAAATTAATCAATGGTTGCTTATATGCAGATAGATGAAAAATTATACACTTTTACTTGATTTTTGTCACAGAAAATAATACAAAATGTATTCGATGACACAAAAACTAATTTTAAATGGTCTTTTGATATACACAGAAGTACTTACTTGTGAAATAACTGATCTTAATCGAGTTGGCGGTCGTTTCACATCCTCAATTTGTAGATTGTGTACCATTTTTAACAACTTAATTATTTCACACTTTTTTATGTTTTGTAAAACACGCGTGGCTTACTCAGACGTGTTCAGGTGAATGAATGGAGACACTAAGTTACGTTCTACTGCAGTTATTGTTTATGTGCAAGTTGACAGTTCATTAATGATCTATGAGATTCCTTATCTCTCAAATCATTAGATAGTCAGGACGCACATCATATTATGTTAGTCACAATAGAAACTATATTGGATTATTATGTTATCACTTCTTTTTTCTTTTAATTCTATCAGACCGGAACACAATCTTCCTGTACAGAAGAACTGATAAACTATATTATGTTCCTTATTGAAAACACTTTCAAATACACTTTTCACTAATTATGGTAACTCGATACTTCTTGCAGGCATCGGTGTTGACATTTTAATGCTTGTTAAGAGAGTGTATACGAGGTTGTTACCTCCAATATATATATTTTTTTTTCCGAGCATGGAAAAGTGACTGTACTTGGTAAGCGCAGTGCAGTCCAAAAAAAACAGCGACCACTGACAAACAAGAGTATAGGGTGGTCACCAGATTCATGCCGGCCTGCATTATTAATGCGGCTTCACATTTCAAAGAGGGAAGAAGCAAAAAACGAGGGATCTACGACAAGACAGGCGGTAGACCGACCGCAGGCACAGAGATACAAACATGTACTCACCCGAACCATCAAGTCATGTCGCAAATCCCTCGGGAGAACTGGATATACACTGACTAATCCTGGAACACGAACCACATAAGATGCTTGGGTCACTATGGTAGGATTTAACACAATGTGTACGGTGGTCCCTATCCTGGCGGATATGAATATCCTAGCAATTGTTTCTATTCATAAAATAATCCAAACTCCAAATAAAATAATCTAAACTGCAGTTCAAATGACAATACTCCCTTAAATTCCGTATTTCATAGTGTGAAACAGTCTTACTATGGTCACATTATATGTCAAACATTTGTGTCGCACTGTGGCAACAAAACATCGTGTTCAAGTAACAGCGAAAGGGCTACCCACAATAAAGTCAAACAAAATTTCAACGCTGGCGAAGTTTGTCCTCGATCTGTAGAATATGCAAAATTGGATGGTCGTACTAACATTTTCGCGCTAAAACCATTTGATTTATTTCTTTAAATCGCCAGTAGGTGATATCATCATCATCAGCCACAGGACGTTCACTGCTGAACATAGGCCTCCCCCAAAGATTTCCAGACCGACCTGTTAGAAGCGGCCTGCATCCAGCGACTTCCTGCGATGTTTACAGGTCCATATAAGTTATAAAATTTAATAGGAAAAATTTCATCATTTTTCAATCATTTTACCCAGTTACAGATAACTACAATACCCAGATCAGCTACAAATATTTGTGGATCGCACAAACAGATATACAATAACAACTCGAACTTTCGTCTAATCCCGATAATGTAGCCGCGGCCTTAAATAACGAAATCAAATGATAAACAATGCCAACTACCCTCAAATTAACAAAATGACTGATGGTGCCCATAATTTACAATAGATACCGCTAGTCCAATTTGGTGTCCTTATTCATGCACCTCCGATTTAGACTAAAGTACTCGTACCCGATACAAGATGTGGCCTACATAAATATTTTTATAATAGTTTACTAGCTTTTGCCCGTGGCTCCGAACGCGTAAACGACCTTTTCCGGGATAAAAATTGGTATTAATATTAATTACATAATAATAATTGGATAAATATTTTTTATTATTGTCAATTTTAAACAATTTTATTCATCCAAAACCTTTCAGCCGTTAAGACGTCATTGACTAACAAACATCAAAATTCACAAACTGACAAACATGCAAACTTTCACATTTTAATAGTAGTAGGAAGTAAACAAAGTAAAGTACTGTTTAGGTCATCGGTATCCAGAGCTATAAATGAAAATAAACGTCCATCTGCATGATGCTTCACAGGGAGTACTAAGATATAATATGTTTTAAAATAATAACAATAACAGCCCTGTATTATTATGCGTCCCACTGCTGGGCACGAATCTCCTCTACGAATGAGGGCTTAGGCCTTACTCCTTAAGGCCCGGCTGCCGTAATGCGGGTTGGCACACTTCAAGTACTCTTTTTTATTTAATTGTATGACGAGAGCAAGGCGCTCGCCTAATGGTAAGCGCCATGCCTGCCCATAAACAGAAGCAACACACAACCACACAGAACTTTGAATTACAAAGCACTGCGTGGCACTGAACTGCGCTCATCACTCCGAGACAAAGATGTCAAGTCTCATAATTTCCAGTAATTTCATTGGCTTACATGTCCTTCAAACTGAAACACAACAATGCTTACACACTGTTGCTTGGCGGCAGAAAACCTTACTTTCAGAATTCTTATGGAGAACCTCTCAGGTATGCAGGTTTCCTCACGATGTTTCCTTCACCGTTAAAGCAAGCGATAATTAACAATTAATGTACACGTAACTTAGAAAAGTCAGTGGTGTATGCTCTTGGGGTTGGTTTCGAACCTGCGACTTTCGTCTCGACAGTCCATACCACTCCCCACTGAGCTATCGCTGCTTCTATTATAAAATAAAATACTGTTTAATTAAAATACTTTTTATTTTCCTTCTCCGGACCGATCCTAATATAATTTATTTATTATACAATAAGTTGGCAAACGGAGATTTTAGAGCCTCCGGCAAGCTCATGGTCATATAAAACGTAGGTATTAGCAATCTGCCAATTCAGGCGAGCATTTGTGTAACACTGGTACCCCGGTCTAAAAGGTCCATTCATGCTGTAGACAAAACGGCCTGCAGCGTGGTTATACCACTTAAAGAATTATGTAATATCTAACAAACTATACATATTAAATAAAGATTTAATAATAACAATTATAATCTAGTAAAGTTAATGTACATTTAAATCTAATTAATAAGAGATCATTGCTTAATCCTAAAGATTCTTCTAAAGAAGTTAATAAACGGATCGTTTGCAAACGTTCTTAATTTGCCTTTGTAATTCTCCTCTATATCTTGTAGAGGAACTCCTTCAGTTTCTGGCATGAAGAAGTAAAGATATATGGTGCCCACGTAAGCGAAACCAGCGTACACAGCAAATGTTCCCCATAATTTGAGGTGCGTCTCCAGATTGATGTAAGTCTTCGCAGCGAAGAAGGTAACAGCATAGTTCCAAGCAGCTGCTATTCCTTGGGCTGATGCACGGCTCCTGTTAAAGATGTGGTGTAGATTTAGTACCCGAAGCGTGTCAACGGAATCTTATTACTAAGTCTACGACGCGGCGTTTGTCTGTTTGTCTGTCTTACATTTTTATAGCAGACGCCGGAAAACGAGCAAATTGGTCATCGGATGCTAAGTGATATCTAAAGTTGAAGCAAATTCGAATAGTAATTGTATTTAACACACTACGTGGAATTCTGTTATTGCTATTGATTTTCGTGTCGAAGGTCGAAGTCTTTATATAATCTAAAATATAAATCAATCTTGAATGAAATGCGAATAATTTGGAGTATTTCGACAAGCACTTCGCATTTCCTAGTTTTGTCATATGAGTATCCTAATTAGGCTCCCTTGATTAACTAGTCATTCAAAGTACGTAAACAAGATTTATCTTCTAATTACAGCCTTTATTGCTAGATATAGTGAAAATTCTTAGGTATTTTAAAGTTTGTTTAAAGCTTATGCCGGAAAATGAGCAAGAAATCTCTATTGTTCTTCTAATGTTGTAAGTGTACAAGGGCGGTGGACATCACTTACCACCAAGTAACCTGCTTACTCGTTTTAAAAATATTAATTTAATTTAGAATTGTATGCTCATATTACGAAGTAGAAAAGTTTACCTGAACGGGAAGATTTCTCCAAGAAGCACCCATGACACATTACAGCCAGTGAACAAAGCTAAAGCGTAGAGGAAGATCAACGGCCAGACGCTCTTCTTTTCTGGGAATGTGGATGTATCAAACGAAAACACTGAGTCAGATAAGTACATCTTGCCGTAGATACTGAGTGCAGTGCAAGATAACGCAGTGCCGAGCATAGCTGGGATGCCCAGCTTACGCTTGCCCATAAGCTTAATGAGGCCGATGACCAAGACCGCAGCGATGAAGGTTATCACGCCGACCATTAGCTGCGGAACAATTGTAATCATAAATTTAAATGATTGTTATTGTTTGGAACAACTTGTAATACAATTAAATTATTGTGTTGTCTTATTAGATAATATTGTTTTATCTATGTTGTAAGAAATCAATTGACAGGTTTATTGTATTTTCGCGTATTTCTGTTCTATGCGAGGCCAGTAACCAAGGATGTCTAATCGCGTAGTTTGAAATACGTTTATTACCGAGCGTCTTACCGTATTGCGTATATTTTGAACTGATCTACGCAAATATGTTGGCTTTAAAATATACTACGCTAGTAGGATATATTTTATACGACTGATTTTGAACATTACCCAGTCAGCCAGTTCTTTGCTCATTAATTTCTTTCTATCATTTTGGTTACTTAAAATAAAAACAAAGTTGAATCTAGTCACAGTACTACCTAACGTAATCTACTGTGTAATTTTTGATTATACACGCTCTAGATACAATAGGTTGTGGTTTTTACACTAATATATTATTATAAATAGTGTTGGTTTAAAGGGACAACGACAGCAGGAAAGGCCATGCCATCTCCCGCCAGCAGTCAGTCGTTTCGGGGGGCTCCCGTACCGCAGCACTAGAGCAGAGGAGTGGGGAGCACAATAAAGTTCGTGAATTTATTGCATCGGTAGTTATGACGAGTGATCTCGTGCATCTTTCTATTGTGAGGATATATACGAGTGAGCCGAGCGAGAGAAGTGAGGATGCCGCGGCAGCGGTCAGGGAGCGCCAGGGTCAACTTATTTTTTATTTCACTCACCTAACTAACATTATCCTTACCACATATCCTACTCATTTACCAGTGCTGATTTATCTACTACTCTATGAACCCTTGGTTAAGTTCATTACCATTGTACACGTTGGAACCTGGACTTTTGCTCATACTCATGACAATTTTTTTTTTATTACTAGCCCTTTTTTATATGGGAACACCCAAATACTCCGAAATATTTTATTCCGAATTTCGATGTTCCGATGTTCAAAAGTCCGAATTTCATAATACCTAAAAATTATAAAGTCTATTATACAAATTTACGAAAATTATTTTACCGAAAGTTGTAAATACGATCTGTTTGTTTTCCGAATTTTATATGTTCGACAAGTCAAATGCTCGATGGGTTCTCGGTCCGAAAAACGACATTCCGATTTTCAATATTCCGAATAAATTGCTAAAATCAGGATTTTGATTCAGTTATAATCATTACATACATTTGGGTTAGGTTAGGTTAGAATTGTGACCATTAAGCGAAAGGCGAGCGAGCGCAGCGAGCGTGCCGCGGTAGCGGCCGCCGAGCGCCAGATCCTCTCTATTGTTGGTGAATCATTTGGGTTAGGTTAGGTTAGAACTGTGACCATTAAGCGCGAAGGCGAGCGAGCGTAGCGAGAGTGCCGCGGCAGCGGCCGCCGAGCGCCAGATCCTCTCTATTATTGGTGAATCATTTGGGTTAGGTTAGGTTAGAACTGTGACCATTAAGCATTAATAAAAGTACATGAGCAGTTTCTTATAGCTGCATATCAGCTTGTATAGTAGGTTGGTTTAATAGTCACAGTATGGAATGGAAAAACGCTGTATATGTCCAGTAGTCAATTATTTCCCCTCATTAATAATTAGTATCCTATCACAAAATGGTATCAGTCAAATACATTCTCCTAATATGTCGGTATCAGAAAGTCCATACAATAATATTCTATTCTCTAAATCCAAACAGATATTTGCAAATCAATCAGATGGTTCTTCCGGTATAGGAAACGAACACGTGGTCTCATAGATTCCATATTTACCACCACTAAGGTTTCATGTATTCTTTATTTTGAAATTACTGAAGAATAAAGTAAGTAGGTAGATCTAATTATAATTACTAAAATAATATTTGATTAGGCATGATTTAATGCAAATTGCTTTGTTTCAGCCTCATTGCTAAGATGACTACACGAGTACTATTTGCAATTTAAATATTTTCTTTATGACTTTCCTTCGGCAATGTTTGTTTGTGCTAATTTACCATAAGCCGACGTGGATGGGTATACACGGGAACCATTTTTTAGTACAGAAAGTATCGAAACCTTATAATAACAAAAGCGGATCTTTACCAGCGTTACTGTTTCCACTTTCCAAATCAATAAAGTTTTGGTATTTTTAAGTCGAGAATAATCTTAAACTGCATCTTAATATCAGGCGAGATAGTAGTCAAACGTAAGCCTTTTTTATATTATTAGTAGAGGTCAGAAAACGAGTAATTGGATCACATGATCTTCACCGCTTATGAGCACCTACAATACCAGAAGAATCATGGATGCATTGCTGACCAATTATTAACGGGTTAGGAAAGGCAGGCAGTTTGATTGGCTTTCAGAAATCTCACTCAATGGTCGATTTTCTGTGAGATAGTGGTAGCCCGGACGAGCCAACCGATTAATGCTGTAAAAAAGTCTACTGGCCATTTAGTAAATAAATAGAATCTCACCACAATCTGCTTGCCATTTTCATCCATGCCAAAGGCTCCGCAAATGTTGACCATGTTAGGTCTGATAGGAGTAAGACCACTCATCACGTAAAACATGAAGTAGAGTAAGCCAAGAGCCAGAGGTCTCAAAGTAGCTTTGACCAACATCACGACTTTGAATTTGAGGCAAAATCTGTAAGAAATTTAAAGGTCAATTTCATCTGCTTATACAGGGTTAATTTTAAAACACTAGCAACCTCGCACGACCAGATAGCTGACCCCATACGGAACAACTTTTGTTCTACGAGTTTGGATATAACTCAATATATTAAAAAAAAATGATTTTACAAGTTTTTGTTGTGTAGTGTTTTTCTTCGTAGACTGCGGCGCGCGCGGCGTGCGCGCACAACATCAAAGGCGGCGGTCAGCTGCTCGGGCGGTCAAGGTCAAAGGCGCTAGCCCGGTTCCCCACGCTTCGCGTGTTTGTTTACGTAATCTGCGATGCGCGTTGTAACATTCAAGACGGAAATTAAATGAATACTTATTTTTGTATGAAAATAAAATCTAACAAATTATCAAAAACGTAGAACAAAAGTAGTAGCTTATAACCTTAGGAATCTAGTCCTGCGAGGTTGTTGGTGTTTTAAAAATAACCCTGTATAGCGGGGTAATGAGCGTGATCTAGCGTGCAGTGCTTGATAGTTCACCGTTGTATATGGTCTTGCTGTTGTTTATAGGCAAGCGTAGCATTTACCTTCAGCCGAGCAATTAATCCAACGCGTCTTTCAGATGAGATAAGTGAGAGATTAAGTATTTCAATTATTGCAACAACGAAAACCGTAGTTTCTGTAAATACAAGTTAGTTCACTAGCTAAAATCGAACCGTTTACGCCGATCCCTGGCACTTTTAATAGGGAGTTGGCAAACGCATGTAATACTGACGCGGCGCGCGTCAGTAGCTTCAGGCGAAAATCCGATCATAGATAATTATCTCAAAGTCACATCCAAAAGTAATAACATTAAGACAAATCCTTCAAAAACTACTATCAAATACGACAAACAAAATAAATACGATTATGTGCTCATTAACTGTTATTATTGTTTTGTTTGACGAATTAAAAGAGTGTTATCTAAAACAAATGAGGTAAATGACTCTACAGACGTAAAAGTAAATATGAAAAAATAAAAACTTATTATTGGTTACACAGTCTAGACTTTAGCACACACACTATGACCTGGAAGTTCTTGAGGTTTTTATCCTGTCACGGCAACGTAACTACACTGTACCTGATGTTAAGTACACTGTACATTGCAATCCAAATAATAGTGTCAACCATCAAGATATTTTGGTACTCGCAATATATCTTGACGGTCCATATTTGCGACCCTCCACGATCGGCAGACTTATTTATGTGATGAATTGATAATAAAGTAATAATTCTGAACGCGACTATACTAAAGTTTTGATTCTACTGCCAGAGATAGGGAAGCACTAAGGTTCGTCGTAATTGGTTCGATTATATTAATGATGATCTCTTCATCAAGATCGTATCCATAAACGTAAGCCTACATGATTCATTATTTTTATGGTTAGTATAATAAATAGATAAGATACAACTGAAACTGAAAATGCTTAGTGGATTGTTTATTATGTGTGATATAACTTGACTGGGCATTGCCGATGTCCCTGAGCAGCGATGACTGCTTACTAACAGGTCACTTGCAATTTTGTTGTGTCTGGCTTCGGCAGTATTTTTTTATTTATAACCTAACTCACACATCAAAAATCTCAATCGTCGATTCTCATCTCATCAACGATTCCGAGATGACTATTGTCATCTTTGAATTGTTGAATAGATTTTCATCAAACAGCTTATTATGTTACTTCTTTTTATTGTCTTATTTTAAAATAAACCTAAATGCGATCCCAAAACACAAAGGAACTACTAATTCTGAAATTTACCTTTTAATCATATTCATCTTGTGATGTTGACAATCTTCAGGTTCTACATCCTTCTCAGTTTTGCAGCAAATAGCGCAACGGTGCAAGTTTTTCGAGTAGTCTACCAGTTTGTCAAACTCTTCTTGGACTTTGTCAGGGGTCGTCCAACCACGGAGGAAGCACAATGATTTCAAGGCGTCTTTCTCGCGACCTTGGGATAGCAGCCAAACTGGAGTTTCTGGTACCTAAAATTAAGGCGTTAACCATGAGTTCACACCTGTATCCTCGAGTATGTTTCCAGAGGTGAATACACTGTTGCCGTGATTATAACCGTCTCATGATGACATGGTCTATTGCCATACCGAGCACAAAACCCAATGCCGGGCAACTGATATTTGATTTTTCGAATCGAACATACAAATTATTATTGCACCCAGGGACTTAGAACGAACTCAGTCACACCACCTTTCAATTACAAAAAGGCAAGCAGATTAGTACACTCGTCTAGGTCCTCCACAGTCAGACCTTATAACACCATTATCGTCGGGGATTAAAAATATTTCATCATCATCATCATCATCAGCCACAGGATGTCCACTGCTTTACATAGGCTTCCCCTAAAGATTTCCAGACCGACCTGTTGGAAGCGGCCTGCATCCAGCGACTTCCTGCGACCTTTATCATTATTTAAAATATTTATGCTCACAAATAGCGCCAGCGACATTCCCGTTACTGGTACTGCAAGGCCGATCAGAGCTGCGTTTCTCCAGGTTGCAACCGTACCCAGGAAATACATAAGCAGGATACCGATAGCCAAGAAAAGTTGTGTCACTGTGCAAAGCATGCCGCGAATATATGGTTCACTGTAACAGATAAGTTAGCAGATGTAGTTTTAAAATAAAACTTTCAAAAGAATTGTATAAAAAAAATTGTTTGAGAATGCGATTCAAGAACCTGTTTTGGCAGTCTGATAAAATATTCAATATGTGGTAGTCCTAGCGATAATAAAGCGTCAATAAACTATCGAGGAGTGGTATAGACTGACGACGGATGACGCGGGTTCGAAACCAAAGGCACCTATATCTATGTTTTTAAGTTTTAAGTAATTTTGATCTCGACGTTTCGAAAGCTTTTCAGCCTTTGTGTTCAAGGGGTGGTCAATTAATAAAAAACCGCGATGAAATCCGTTTAAATTAGTTTTATTCTAATGAGTAATATTCGCGTAAACATAAGAAATCATTATGGACACCAGTATGAGTGAGATTTTTTACAAAGGGATGTCAGAAGTATGTGAAGTCTAGTATTTCGTATAATGCCCGCCTGCTGTCTCTCATTAATACAGGAGGCACGAGCCTGGCAGTGGGTCGCATATCATATTATCTATTTAGTTAATATCACGCCCGTTTACAAATTCCGAAATCGTGAAAGATCATGTCAAAGGTACGACAAGATGGGAATCAAATTAAGTTCCCCATATTATCTTCATGGGACTATATTTTGGAGGTTAGTTATATTTTTGGATTTTAAACATAACCGCCTCAATGGTATTAGCGGTCTTCAGCGCGACTTCCATTTAAAATTGTTCTTCGACCTATTTTTAACCGACATAATTAAACATTTGAGGGTCCCTATCTTTAGATATATGTGAACTAGTTCATTTTCTCAACAACTACATAATCGATTTTGACGATTGGTTTTGATAACTTAAGGTGTATTAAGGCTTTTAGCTTATCTACACTAATATTGTAAAGAGGAAAGATTTGTATTTTTGTATGTAACGAATAAACTTAAAAACTACTGGACCGATTTGAAAAATTCTTTCACCATTTCTGGCCTTTTATCATCTTCGAAAGATGGTTTAAGCAGCGTCTAGGCGACACTTACGTTCGTGACTTAAAAGTCCATGAACATAGGCTGCTTTTTATCCCAGAAAAAGCTGATCATGTGGCTGGAGCCGCGAGGAAAGCTCATAAGTTTTCGATTATGTGCATAAATGTACACCTACGTCATCAATTTTTTTTTATATTAACCTATATCTCCATAATTGTATAATAAAGAATTGTTATGATTAATTATCAAATTAATTTAATTACTTACGTAATTTCCCCTACATATGCAGAGATGGGTGCCTCCATAAGTCCAGTTCCTAGACCCAGCAGACCATTGGCGACAAAAAGCGATGGTAGATTCCACGCAAAATAACCGAGTACCCAAGCTACCACGTGCGGAATGTTGACTAGGAAACTAGCTCTTTTTCTTCCAAAGTAATCTACTATGGGACCAGAAAGAACCGCTCCGAAAGGCTGCGTCAGATAGGAAAGACTACCTGAAAATGAAATGATATTTTCGATGTTAACAAATAATCATTATTAGTACAAGCCTGTATATTCAAAGGGGAAGGTAGAGGTGCGGGCATAAAAGACTATTCCGCTGACACACCTGACACAGCAACTCGTGTAAACCAAGATCGACAGTGTTACGTATGCACCGAACAACTCGGCTAGTCTCTGGAAATGCGGAGCTGTCTTTTTCCCGCGACGAAATTAAACAAATAGACTTAGAAATGGTGCAATCAGAGAGCACCCATATTTCGCCAAGTCCACGTGTTATGATGTGATAGGGGTGAACCCATCGACATTTCAGACACAAACTATATTCCCGGGCAAAATGTGGGCGTGCATGGATGTGGAGATCACTTATCATCAGTTGACCCACTGGCCCGATTGCAGGGCTATGCTATAGAAAAATCCTTCAAAAGCCTACTAATAATGTTGATAAGATAAATAATTAACAAAATATCTTAATTTTAACATAGACAGTTTGATAAAAATTAAAAAACTCCTAGAGTAGTGGAAATGCAATTTCGCTTATAGTCTATTGAAGTGACTATGTTTAAGTAGGTATTAGTATTTAAGAACCAGAAAAAACAATGGAAATTTTGTGTAGACTTGGCAATTTCTCCAACAGTGGTGAAATTTATGTCCATGCCAGGCCCAAGGATATTATTTTATTCATAAACCACCATAACTATTTATGCTTAGAAATATATGACCTAAGGGGTTAGCTAAGATGAAATTAGTACAGTCATTCTTAGGCAAGATTTTTTTTTTTTATAGCATAGGCCGGCAAACGAGCAAGTGGGTCACCTGATGGTAAGTGATCTCCACTGCCCATGTACGCCCACCACCAGATCAATCATGGGCGCGTTGCCGACCTTAAAGGAAAGGGATAATTAGGGATTGGGAAGGGGAGAGGATTTGGGCTTCCGGATATCTCACTCACCGTACGAAACGCAGCAGCAAGCCGCTACCGTCGGTTTTCTGTGAGACAGTGGTAACGACCCGGTCGAGTCAGCCCATTCGTGCTGTAGACAATACTGTCTACAGCGTGGCTCTACCACTCTTTTAATATGATTTTAGTAACCATAACTATCAAAATGCCCTTATATCTTTGAAAAATTCTTGTGATTCTTACCAAACCAGGAGGCCTGTGTATCATCCATGGACAGACCTTCGGGAGCATGCAGCAGATCAGGCACGGCGATAGTGGCGAAGCTTATCGCCATTCCTATGCCCATGAGAAGCAGGTTCGGAGACATGGATGTCAGGAACTGGAATTTATATCGAAGGTACAATTATTAAGTATGCTTAGTAAAGTTTAATGCTATAAAAAATTGCTGGTGGTAGGATAGTCATATCCACTCGGATAGCGACCACCGTACACATGGTGTTAAAACCTGCCATAGTGATCCACACGCCTTGTGTGGATCGCGTTCCAGGATCAGCTAGTGTATATCCGGTTCTCCCGAGGGGCTTGTGACATGACTTGATGGTTGATTGGAGCGGGTATAGAGGTACATCCTTGTATTACTGTGCCTGCATCGGTCATCCACCTGTCCTGTCGCAGGCCCCTCGATTTGCTTCTTTCCTCTCCGAAGAGTGAAGAAGCATTTATACAGGCCCTCATGACTCTGGTGACCTCCGATAATCTCATTGCTTGTGTAATATTGACAGCGTGCTAATTTTTCATTTGCCATCTTAAATTTTATTTGATCAGCAGCGAATAATGTAAAACATATTGTATCGCAGTCATCAGCTATCATCGCAGGATACATAATTTCAAAAGTACCTGCATTTAAAGAGTTATAGAACTATAAATAATACTAGAAATATAAGAAACTTGATAGTGGCACCTGTGTGTGCACCTCTCTACAGCGTTTGAGATAAATTACCTAAAAAAAACTCATAAATCTCAACTATGACTCGGGTTTGGTCAAACAGCGAACAGGGTGGTACGGCAACGCGACGCTGACGGGACGTGAGCAGTTGTAATGCATTAGTCAATATAGAAAATGTCACACAGAACCGTCGCGTCGCGCTCGACGCTCGACTATCTATACGCAGTTCCGTCAGCGCGTTGCCGTCCCGCCCCGTCCGCAGTTAGACGAAACCCTTATATATAAATAGTTTGAAGCGGAGTTGTCCATCACAGTTTTTGTTAAATTCTTACCATTAGGCGAGCGTCTTGCTCGTCTCGTCATTCAATTAAATTAATTAAAATAAACTTGGGGGAGTAAATGAAAAATGTAAAATACACCTAGTTTTAGGTCACGAGACAAGATTGTTGCTATTATTAGTAAACTTGTATGTAAATGAAGCAGTTGTGGTTTTTATTGGCGGAATATTCAAATGATTCATTATAAAATTCACAACGCAAGAAAATTAGCTGCGACTTTTTGCCACTGTAACCAAATGTTATGGGAAGATATTAAGATAAGAATATTGAGTGGTAGAGCCACAGTTTTGTCTACAGCATGAATGGGCTGGCTCGACCGGGTCGTTAGCACTGTCTCACAGAAAACCGACGTAAAGTAGCGGCTTGCTGCTGCGTTTCGTACGGTGAGTGAGATATCCGGAAGCTCAAATCCCCTCCCCTTCCCAATCCCTAATTATCCCTTTCCTCTAAGGTCGGCAACGCGCCTATGATTTTTCTGGTGGTGGGCGTACATGGGCGGTGGAGATCACTTACCATCAGGTGACCTACTTGCTCGTTTGCCGGCCTATGCCATAAAAAAAAGACAGTAAAATTTATTTCTCGCGCGTCTCGTATTTACAAAGTTCCCATTTACAAGGTTATTACAGAAAATTGTCACTCACAAGGCCACACCATACGATTCTTGCAACCTGCTATTTATTTTATTGCTATCTGCGCTTTACTAATATTTTATACTTTTTAACTGTTATTTTTGTCGAAAAGAGACTTAACGGATATTTTTGCTTGTTTGTTGATATCATATAAAATAACGACTTCTCATATTACCTACTAATCTATATACTACTAGCGGACCCGGCCACGCGTTGCTGTGCCTAAGGTTTATGTTAAATTATATTGTAGTAAACTATTCAATACAGTATGTGCCATCTGTCGGATACTTACTCAATTCAGCCGATAAATTACCTTACACCGCCATCTTTTAAGTCCAGCCCCAGTCCAGTCCAGTCCCCAGTCCAGTACGGTCCTTAGTCCAGTCCGGTCCCCATTCCAGTCCGGTCCCCAGTCCAGTACGGTCCTTAGTCCAGTCCGGTCCCCATTCCAGTCCGGTCCCGAGCCCAGTCCGGTCCCAGTCCAGTCCGGCTCCAGTCCGGTCCCCAGTCCTGTCCGGTCCCCAGTCCTGTCCGGTCCCCAGTCCTGCCCGGTCCCCAGTCTGGTACCCAGTCCTGTCCGTGCCCCATTCCAGTCCGGTCCACAGTCCGGTGCCCAGTCCAGTCCCCAGACTAGTCTGGCCCTGAGTCCGGTCCCGAGCCCAGTCCGACCCCAGTCCAGTCCGGCTCCAGTCCGGTCCCCTGTCCAATCCGGTCCCCAGTCTAGTCAGGTCTCCAGTCCAGTCTGGTCCCCAGTCCGGACCCCAGTCCAGTCCAGCCCGGTCCCCAGTCCAGTCAGGTCTCCAGTCCAGCACAGTCCAGTCCCCAGTCCAGTCCAGCCCAGTCCAGTCAAACGCGAAACCACAAGTTTAGCCTCTACCAAAAAGTGCTCAATGCAGCTAAAGAAGTTTTAACAACAAAATATTAAAATAAATTACCTTACACCGCCATTTGTTAGAATAACTATAGAAGAACTAAAAATTTGCAAAGAAAAAATATTGCGACTATAAATTGAGATATAAACTATCCATTAACCCAAGTTGGACCAAACTGCACACAGATTGCAAAATTTTATTAAGATCGGTTCAGTAGTTTAGGAGCCTATCGCGGACAAACAACGTGACACGTAATTTTTATATATAAAGATATATGTTTTCGTTAAAAAGCGCGAAATTTGAATAATAATATATTCATAAAAATACTGTTTGTTTACCAATCTATTACAGTTTTAGCGATCTTTTTACATGCTTTGATTACTTACATATTTTCATGAGTATTCATTTAATTTGGTGATAAGTCTACAAACAAGGATAATGAAAACGAGAAATGAGCAAGTGGCTTATCTGATTGATCATAATGGAGAACGTCCATAATATAAGAGGAATCATGGACACTTTGCCGACCTTAATGGAAAATGATAATTTTATTATGGGTTTCGAAAGGGTAGGAGATTTGGGCCTCCGGATAACACAGCAGCAAGCCTCTTCTTTACGTCGGATTCCTGTGAAACAGTGGTAACAACCCTGTCGAGCCGGCATAGTCATGCTATATACAAAATTGTCTACAGCGTGGCTTTACCACTATCAGTCTGTAGCTATTTAAATTATATGTTTCACTGTTCAATGCCACTAATGAAGAAAAACTTATATTTATTTACAAAATCTGTTTTTATTTCATTGCTTTAATTCTTTATCTTAGTTTATTGCAAGTTTTTTACCAGATGTATTTTTTGTTATCCAAAACAATATCCTTAATAGAAGGTCATGTGGGATTTTAATTATAATTAAGTATAGAATCATAATATATTTATTAATAATATATTATAATGATATTTTATATGTACTCGTTTTCATAATTTATATTTTATAAACATTTAACCAGATGTTTTATAGAACAAATATAACCATTTGAACGACAATCTCTATGGCGCAGCGGACGAGTAGCCGGCTGTGAAGCGATAGGCCGCGGGTTTAATCCCCGCACCGAGACAAATGTTTGTGTGATCCATAAATATTGGTTCGGGGTATGGGCGTTGTGAGACCGAATTTTTCTCGTAGTTCTGATACTTACGAGTCTGGGGTCAAGGCTATGTGTGTGACTGTTGGGTGTATTTATTTATTTATTTAACCAGATGTTTTGTAGAAAAATATAATTATTTGAATTCATATAAGTAATAGTTAATCGCAATAATACTTAATTTAAAGGCAATTATTGTATCAAGGGGAAAAGTATACGGTTAATACATCAACTGTATTTTACTGAGTTCTACCGTACTAACGTGTGAAATTAATTTTTTCTTTGTTTTTTAATAATTGCAGCTAGATCCTTTTAAAAATTATCGATACCATATATATCGATACTTTTTTCCACTTTCGACTTATGGACATGTCGACATTCGCCTCTGTATTATCAAAATCGTCATGAAATCTTGGCGTTCGGATAATTCAGCACTTCGCTTGGTTCATGTTAATATATAGATACCAAGGTTATTTTAATATACATTGCGCTTTGGAGATTCACTGTTATATAAACAGACGTATTATATGTGTCGAATGCTATAAAATGCGCGTTTAGCTGTTTAAATGTATTATAGGCATATAATCTATTGCCTTGTTCCCAATATTTACAATGAAGGCTGCATTTTCTGGGTTAATATAATTTATCGTACATTTTCCTACAGTAAATCTCGTCAAATACAGTGTTGGCCTAATTCCGTTTTGGATGTTTACAGAGATAATTTTAAAGTTAAATATAAGGAAATGGCCTTCACTTTATAACACCTTCGCTTCATTGTCACAACCGTTAGACGATAACAACAAAGTATCGTGAACGCACTTAACGTACAAACTAAGCAAATACTTTTTTAAATGTATTATTTCGAAATTAAAGAAACGTGGAAATAAAAACAAGATTTTGTTAAATTATATACACACTTCAATTACCGGCCAGTAATTTAGAATTATTTCAGGTATTGTACACAATATTTAACGTGATAAAAATACTCAGCAGCTTTTATTCGTCTAGAACGCTTGCCACACCTGTCCATAATCATTTATTTTAGTTTTACACTATAATACAAATAGCTTAGAACTGCAAGATAAGTGTTTGGCACTGCATTCGTTACCCAGAGTTATGAGATGTTAAGTCTCATAATGCCTAGTAATTTCACTGGCTTCAATATACTTCAAAACTGGAACACAACATTGATTACAAGTTGCTGCTTAGCGTCAGATATAGATAGGGGTAAAGCAGTGATACCTACCCAGGCAGAGGGTCTCGATACGAGATTTGTAGGCCCGTCTTAAAGTATAGATTTTTTCTATAGCTATGTATACACAAGGATGCAATCAATTGACTAGTTCAAAGACTATTTCACCTTACAAAAAACCTTTTAAAGGCAAGACCTGTCACAGGAAAATAAAAGTCGTAACGCATAGCTGGTACTATTAATACGGAAAATATAAGACTCATATGACTGGAAGAAAGTTGTCTCTTAGCACTAACTCCAGACTTCGGGCTGACACTGAGTCTATAACTTTTACCCGACCCGGGATCAAACCCGATACCTCAGCATAGCAATTGTACCGCGTACGCATTACAACTGCGCCAAATAGTCCTGAAGTCGTATTCTGTCGAAAGCGCTAAAATTGTCACTTGCTTTCACTTTTGTGACTGACCCGCGTGCACTGCATCTTCAAAAAAAGTCAATATTTAAATATTTTTCGAATATTGACGTAAATAACGACAACTCATAGGACACATCACAAACACTGAAGTATTACGTGAAGAACACAAATAAGAGATACGAAAAAAAAGAGATGGAAACATTTATAGCAGTTCCAAACAAAACATTCAGTTTCTAGCAACTAATTAACTGACGAATTTATAATTATACATAAGTAGGTGGTATTTAAATTTACATTTATTATTTTATTACGTGTGTGATTAAACGTGTCATGATTAACTTAATAACCTTATAACTTAATAAACTGCTAGATGAGAACATTGGTCTAGCGTGTTAGATTTTATTTTACATATATGGTGGGAGGGTACCTGATGTTTTTTGTACCCAAATGGTTTTTTTTGCGGTTTGACGTTATGCTGTTAGCCTGACGCGAGTCGACTTTCTACAGCTTCACCGGACTTTCGGGCGAGCGCTTTAGGCGTATGGATAGCGACCTACGTACACATGATAAAAAAACCCGCCGTAGTGGCTCGTTCAGGTTAGTCGCAGTCCGGGGTCAGCCAGTGTATACTTTTGCAATAAATCGAGGCGGATATCATTCTGCCGACCGTCGCGTCGAGAGATGCAGTATGTCTTGTCGATCGTCATTATATTTGTACTGCAATGTACTTACATCAGGTCTAGTTACAAAACCGACTTACCGTCCTCGCTGCCGAGGACCGCGCCGCGTTCCCAGACACCCCCCTGACCCTAGTACCGGCCCGCGAGCCGATGATGATAACTAGTAGTTTTAATACTCCTCTAAACCTATAATCGCAGATGTCTCTGCCCTCCCCCAGTGGCCGTCCTGAGCCGAGGTTCGTACCCCAAAGGGGGTGCCCCCAGCGTGGTCACTTAATGTCAAGGGTTGAGAGTGCCTAAAGCGCTCACCCGAAAGTCCAGTGAAGCTGTATACAGCCGACTCTCGTCAGGCTTACAGCAAGCGTAAAAAAAAAACAGGTAGACCTGTTTTTTTTTTTACGCTTAACTAGAGTCAAGTTCGAAGTAGATGGCAGGAATACATATTTAATGACAGACGACGTAAACTTGACGTCACCGTGTAAAATGGGCATTACGATGCACACGTGTGAGGCAGAAGGCCGAAAAAAATTAACAACAGTTTGTGATTTACGAAGATTACATAGTATATTGACCCTGTCGACTAAAACTAACTACGACGAAATAAACTAAATCCATAAAACACGTGTTGTGTGCATGAATGGAAGAATTATGAACGTAAATGGCAAGAAATAATGAATAAGCAAAGACAGAAGGCTTGGAATACATTGTTTGACAAACTTGAAAAGAAAAAAAATAATATTGACCAGTTATCAGATCCAGTTAATAAAGCTTACTTGCCCAAGACTATAGTACTTATAAACATAGGAATTGTGAAAATGTGTAACATTAACACTAAGACTAAGACTGTTATTATTATTCCTGAGTCTGTGCTGTATACACCGACTTTATAACTAAGTGTAGCTAAGAAACATGTTTTGATATTTTTTTCATAAAGTTAGAAAAAAATCGGAGGTGATTCGCAATCATGCCCATGTTTTTGGATTTGTCGACCGGTGTCAGATTTCATCGGAATTTTTAACATTTAAGAACATCGCACCTACAACTTATCGTTTATATTAATCGAGAGGATATTATTTGTTTTATTTATTATCTCATTTTTATTTTTCGATAAATTACTTTCTAAACATCTTTTGCAATTACTGCAAGCATCATGTAGATTCCAGGTTTTATTTAAATTCCGAACAGGACATTTGAAATAAGCATTGTAGGCTTGGCAAAGCTTTTCATATACATTTAATTAAAATTTTATTACTGGTACTCTAATAAATGTACCACATACATTTATTAGAGTACGAGATATAAAATGTATCAGGATCATTTTTACAAGTTCTAAACGTCATTTTAACCTCTTTGAGTCTTCCATAAAGCAGTTAATAGTGGAGTGCCTGGAGCATTCAAAACCGTAAAACCTCGGATTAGAGTTACAGTGAATGAATTAATATGATCGATGTGGGATATTGTTATTTAAACTATAAATTGCAATGTTTACCCAAAAAAAAATTGTGCAAACCATTGTTTCATTGTTTAAAAAAAATATTATGAAAAATTAATGTTTGACCATATATTTTCACTTTAAACAGTTTTTTTTTATTTATATGTTAAATCTTACCTGAGTATTCTTATCTTATCTTATCTTGTCTTTTTACGGATTGATTTACACGATTCAGTAAAAGTATTTAAAAATATCAATGAAGACCCCAATAATATATTGCAAGCAGGTGTAGCATGTATTTTGAGTTTATATGGAGCTCCGTCTAAAACTTATGATTTAAATACATTGAGGTTCAATTCTTTCATAAAAGCAACAGCCAAAAATACGAGTGTTCTTTTGTCATCACTGCCTCCAACAACTGATGCAGCGTTTGAGCACCTTAAAAGAGTGTACCTACAAATTCAGATATGGCTAGGAAATGACGTAGTTATTGAAAATTGGGGATGGAAGTATTCCAATAACATGTACATCCCAATAACAATGAATCAATTACCTGCTCCGGATAATTTATTGCAAATGTTATTTTGTAATTGCATAAAGGGATGTGGAGCTGAGTGTGGATGCCGAAAAAGTGGTTTATACTGCAGTGTAGCATGTTTACAGTGCAGCGGAAATAGTTGTTCCAATACTTCACTTATTATACAGATAGATGAAGTAGAAGAATATATTTGATGTAGACAACAATCTATAATTATTATTATAAAATAACATGTCCTGACTGACTGACTGATTCATCATCGCCGAGCGAAAACTATCAAGGCTACAAGCATGAAATTCGGACTGTATATTCATTTTGTTATGTAGGCATCCACTAAGAAAGGATTTTAGAAAATTCCACCCCTAAGGAGTCAAAATAGGGGATGATAATATGTATGAAAGTCCATCATTTTGAAAGTTACATAAACAAAATTTTGTATTTCGATTATTGACGTAAAAAAAATAAATAGGTGTTTCAGGAATTTTGGAAATTTTATTTATTAAGGGATGAAAAAGGGGGTGAAAGTAAATGCGAAAGTGAGTTTGTTTGTTACGCTTTCACGCCTAAACCACTGAACCGATTTTGATGAATTTATCTACATAGACCGATGGGATCCTGGAGACGGTTACAGGCTACTTTTATGCCGGAAAATGCTGTTCACGCGGGCGGAGCCGCGAGCAAAAGCTAGTGTAATATATTTAAATAAACTGATTTTGTACTAATTTTTTTTTCTTTTCATTAGTCGTAATTAATTACCTTATTTTTTAAATGTACACAATAGAGTACGTTTCATTTGTAATTAAACTGGCCGAGAAATTCCATTGTACATAGCAGCTGTCGCTCCGCTCTCCCCTCCACGTTTTTCTACCTGTTCGAGATCCCTACTGCTATTTTTATACACAGGTATCTTTGAAAAATGTTCCTATATGTCTACTCAGGAAAGATTTAACATATAAATAAAAAAAAAATACTGTTTAAAGTGAAAATATATGGTCAAACATTAATTTTTCATAAATTTTTTTTTAAGTAATGAAACAATGGTTTGCACAAAAAAAAATTGGGTAAACATTGCAATTGATAGTCTAAAAAACAATATCCCGCATCGATCATATTAATTCATTCACTATAACTCTAATCCGAGGTGAAAACCCCCAGGCGCTCCACTATAATTGTTGTTTATCACTTAACTGACATTTGTAGATCGTGCATCTTTATTTTTTCGCTATATGCTTCAAAACATCAGAACTATTGTTTTTTTTTAAACATCATATATGAGTATGTATCATATTTGTAAATATGATATAGTCAAGAAATAGGATGTCTATCACAAAAGCAAACTTTTTAAGGAATATGGGTATTTTTCTTTTGTTTTAAAGCACTGGGGATAATAATAAATACACCCACCAGTCACACACATAGTCCTGACCCCACAATAAAATACGAGTCTTGTGTCGTGGGTATCAGGAACTACGAAAGACTTTCGGTCTCACAACACCCAGACCCCGAAACGAATATTTGTGGAAAACACAATAAATAGAAAAATCATATAATAAATTTTAGGACAAAGACAATTTTCTTTTTTGTAGAGATATGTTTTATTTCTATTCGATTAAATCTTTAAGTAAAAAGGTTAGCACAAAGTGCGTAATATTTTTTTTTATATCATAGGCCGGCAAACAAGCAAGTGGGTCACCTGATGGTAAGTGATCTCCACCGCCCATGTACGCCCACCACCAGAAGAATCATGAGCGCGTTGCCGACCTTAAAGAAAAGGGATAATTAGGGATTGGGAAGGGGAAGGGATTTGGGCTTCCGGTTATCTCACTCACAAACGCAGCAGCGAGCCGCTACTTTACGTCGGTTTTCTATGAGACAGTGGTAACGACCCGATCGAGCCAGCCCATTCATGCTGTAGACAAAACTGTCTACAGCGTGGCGCTACCAGTCAAAAATAATTGTGGCTTTATGAGTTTTTGTGGTATCGCCTAGTCTGTAGTCACCATCCCATTTTATGCGTTAGAGTCTATAGATATTAAAACTTGGAGATTTGGCGGGAATTCTGACAGTGCAGTTCATCGCTTATTTTAATTTATTTCATAAACTAGTTTAGAGTTGTGTTTGTTGTATAAAAGTGGTGTGGATTTGTTCAATAAACATTGACGGTAATGAACAGTGTATGGAAACATTGAAATAAGTGAATTAAGAATCGAACTGAAAGGAGTTAACACCAAAACTACGGCAATACCTTGAAATCGACCGCACTCGTGTTTCATCGTTCTTGTAAAAATAACTTGACAATTAACTATACTTGACACTGGCTAAATGCATAATACTGCGAAAGCCATAAATAAAAAGAAGATATTAAAACTCAAAGCCTTGATTGTAATACAAGCTACATAGACATTTTCGCAAATCAGCAGATCTTGTATAACCAGTTTGTTCAGTATGGGAGGTCATTAAGCTAGTTCTACCTAAAATATTTATAAGGCACACATCAAATAACTCGTTTAAAATTGTTTTTATTTATTTCCACTGAGCAACTTCATCGAACTCGATAATGGTTTAGGATAATGCAATGATTATAAGTTACTAGCTTGCGTCGCCCGTGTCTTCTGGCACGGTATCTTTCCTTATAATAAGTAGCCTATTTCACAATCCAGGTCATTGTCTATCTGTAAGTAAAATTTCATCCCAAATGAGAATGAATTTAGAGTGGTAGATCCACGCTGTAGACAAAATTTTCTGGGCCGGCTCAACCGGGACGTAATCACTGTCTCACAGAAAACTGATGTAAAGAAGCGGCATACTGCTGCGTTTTGTACGGTGAGTAAGACATCTGGAGGCCCAAATCCCCCTCCCCTTCCCAAACTTTAAGGTAGGCGACGCGCCTATGATTCTTCTAGTGTTGTAGGCGTACATGGGCGGTTTTATTTTATCCTGACTCGGCAAAGTGACTACGCTACACCTGATGGTAAGTGGAGCGCAATCCAAGAATAGTGTCGACCAACGATAAACAATGTGTCCATCGTAGGTCGGCAAGATCATACCGGCCTGCCAAAGGGCCAAGGGGAGAGGGGAAGGAAAAAGGGATGGGAAAAGGGTTAGGATCAGGGGGCAAGCCCCCTGGGGAGAACCGGATATACACTGGCTGACCCTGGAACGCGACCTACGCAAGCGCAAGCGAACTATGGCAGGGTTTAGCACCAGTGTACGGTGGTCGCTATCCGGTCGGATACAAGTATCCTCCCACCAGCAAAAACCACCTTGCTCGTTTGCCGGTCTAAGCTAAAAACCCGAGTCGCCGTTAAGGGCCTTCCGTGAGCAAAACACCGCGCGATCGAGGTTTTTAGAGGCTATCTAGTCATTACTTAAAATAAATATTGATTAAAAAAATATACAATATATTTCTACAATCTGTCAGCTTTACTTTGTTCGATTCAAATTCATGTTAATGCTGACATATATTTTTAAATTGTCGTTATAAATGAACCATAAAAATGAGAAAAATGCAAAGATTCCGTGCGTCTCTTTTTAAAGTACAGAATGTTTTCAAATGAGATTAACATCACTAGATAGGCTATTTAATAACGAATATTTTGCCCGTTTTAAATTTTCGAAAAGACCAAAACCTGATTTTTTAAATCAATTATTCGCTAAATACGTGCATATTCTGCACGTAAACTCACACACCAAGTGCACGATTTAGTATGGCGCGAGTCAGTCAAGGCCGTTTGCTCACGGACGGCCCTTAAGGCGCGATTGACTAACAAATGTCCAAATTCACACACATCCACACTTTCACATTTATAAAATATATTTATAGTAAGAGTAGGATTAACTTGATTATAAAAAATAATAATAATAATAATCAACGAAAGGATAATAATTATTGTCATAATTGCAGTCACAATGCTTTCCTAAGGAATTGGATGAACATCATAGAAGCCAGTGCAATTGGGAATTACAAGTCATAATATTTACGTCTTGGCATTATGGCCCTATGGCCACTGCACTATTGCAGTGCCATCCATTATTTGCAATTCAATGTTGCAATTGGTATTGCCAATGTTAATGGACAGGTATGAACCATCAGACGAACAAACTGTGCTGTGTGTTATTTGTATACAACATTCAATCGGAGTGAAGGTTTTTTTCAGTTTGTTTATGTACGTACAATAAAATAAAACACTATTACTACATTGTTATATGCCATATACTTATATATGCTATATACTTATACGAACATAGTACGCGTCTAGGCAAAAATCTAAATTTGCTGAAAAAGTTCTGCTGATATGAAGAAATAGTCTCAAGTCCGGCTTCAGACCTCTTCGAGATAAGTAAAGACAGAAGGACGAATTACGAATAGTATTTTTACACTGAAAACTTTCTTTCCGATATAAAATAATTTTAAATTTTGTATCAAAATCATTATGGACTTTCACTTAACATTCATTCAATTTATTACCTACTTAAAACATTTCCTTACTTGTGCTCCTATAGATTTCACTCGATTCGACGCTGGAGCCACCACATCTTGAATTTTTAATTTATGCACCATGTTGAATTATTTTAATTGAAATAAATATCACGATATTATTATTTTAAAAGTCATTAATTATTCATCACATAACATTTAATTTATTTAATTTTATTTAAATTACAATCACAATAAATGTTCCACTGTTTTAATCAATTTTTCGTTAGGCGCGTGTCTTCGACAACTAAAGCCAGTTGAATGCGACGGAACTATTGAAACAGCTCAGTCTTAATCGTAACATTGAAAGGAATAATATATTTCAACATTTATGCAGAAAATAATATGCGTGTTTCTTAAATTCGTGAATATAATCTAACTAATTAAACAGTTTTTTTATAATCCATTAGTAACATTAAGTATATAAAATCAATAGATATCCTGGTTTTTAAAAACATATATATAATACAGTCTAGTCTTAGTCAGTCTAGTCTTATAATATAGTCTTATGAGTAACGATGAAATCAATAATAGCATTTATTAACTCAATTATTAAATCATTAAAACCAAATCATCCAAGGATATTCTTCAAAGGAGCCAAGCACCTAGGGAGATCGGGTCCACGCGTTGGTCCTAGTTAGGATTCCTTATTCGCAGTTTCTTTTCACATCATCCTGCCCCCAGATATGTGGCTCGAGAGAATGTGTAATGTAATTATGACATAGCCAAGAAGACTGTAGTAAAATTGTATTTATTGGTATCAAATTTTGCAATTGATAACAATGTACTGTGTGTAAAATACTCTTTATTTTAAAAGGACTTTTTACATTTTTAAATATTAAAAAAAAAATCTCCCTCCAAATACCGAGGCCTAAGATCCAATCCAAGGACATTAAGGACCCTAGTGTCCTCTAGTCACTCTGGAGTAAGGAACCTTCTCATAATGCGTGCTGTGTCCAATAACACCGCCTTCTGAATCGTCACATCATAACACATCATAATAACACTAGTTGACCGATCGACCAATAAAAACAGTGTTTGCCTTAGGTAAATTATATTGGATTTGTTTCTGTAACAGTATGTATTGCTGTATGCATCTTTTATAAACTATCACGATTGTTACTTATGATGCAGCTATATATTTGTAAATTTAGTATTGTAAATGGACAAGTCCATGTGACGATTTTTATTGTAAATGTTGCTAAAAAAATACATTTTTAAAAGAAAAAAGGAAAAGTATGCAATATATAATTGATGGCGAAAAAAATAAGCCCGGAGTTTCTTTCTGCCTTTCTTCTTCGGGTCGTCATCAGTAGGCAGCTAGAGAAAGGTTGGTAGGTTAGCTAGGCTAGGGATATTCCTGCCAGTAAGGTCCACGACACATCTCCTTACCTTTTAAACCCTTACAAAAGTTTTTGTAAACTTACCCTACTCCGTCTTACCCTATCCCAATTTCCATACCCTAGTCCGTGAATCCCTTCACTTAAGGATGCCCTCCCTTTTCCCATGCTTGTTGGTGTGCCTTTTCCTGCCAGCCTTTAGCGCGGCGGTTAGTCCTAAGTTCCCTTAATTCTAAGTTAGTCTTTTTAATGACAAATTTTCTGTACATGACCTGTCATAAGCGCTTTCTTAGCCTACGTGATTAATAAAGATTTTGATTTTTGATTTTTTTTTTTTTTTTGGACTCTTGACCCTTATTGATCTTGATTGAGAGCCCTGGAGGTGTTGGTCGAGGCTCCTAGGTATAAACCCATTAGCGGTAACGACTATGGGGAAATAAATTGCCGTGTCCACATCCCACACGTCGGTAACCTCGTGTGCCAGATCTAGATATTTGTTCATTTGATAATTTAATATTACAATATTCGAATTTATGTTCACGTGTTTAATCTTAATCCATTATATTTTTTTTCAGAAGTGTATTGTTTTAAAATATATACGATTTAATTTTGTCGTAAAATGTTATCGTAACATATTTTCTAACGCCAGAATTAAATTGAAATGGAGTGAAATTCAGTTTTGGAAATGATTGTATTGTTTTTCATAGGTTAGTTTAGAACAGTTATGTTCGATTTCTTTTTATAATATAGGTCGGCAAATGAATAAGTGTGTCACCTGGTGGTAAATGTTCTTCATCGCTCATGAAAGTCACAACACCTGGAGAATCATGGCGTTGCCAAACTTAAAGGAAAATGATACTTAATGGATTGGGAAGAGGTGAGACATTTGGCCCTCCGGATATCACTCACCATACGAAACGCATCAGCAAGTCGCTACCACAACGTCGGTTTTCTGTGATACAGTGGTAACAACTCGGTCGAACCGGCTCATTAATGCTGTAGACAAGACTTTCTACAACGTGGTTTTACCAATGTGTCGACATGTATGTAGATTGAAATGTTTTTTTTTAGAAAAACAAAGAACGATTAAACACGACAGTTAAATGCTGTCAACTGTTTATTTTTATAACACACGAAGAAACATTTTTATAACACAAGAACTGGAACTAAGAAATTAATATTTTTGTTATAGTTTTATCATCGTGCCATTGGACGAAACAGCATCTCACATACGTAAATATCATTTACTCATTATTACAATCAAAAAGCTTTATGAATATGATATGGGTCCTGTTTGGAACCCAGTTCTTATTGCAAGGTTAGAAACTTTACAAAAGCGGTCCCTATACCATCTCTGTTACAACAACAACTGCTGTCGTCAATTGACGTCATACCACGCCAGACTTTTTTTTTTATCCTGGCTCGACAAAGTGACTACGCTACACCTGATGGTAAGTGTAGCGCAATCCAAGAATAGTATCGACCAACAATGTGTCCATCGTAGGTCGGCAAGATCATACCGGCCTGCCAAAAGGCCAAGGGGGAGGGGAAGGAAAAAGGGATGGGAAAGGGTTAGGATCGGGGGGCAAGCCCCCTGGGGAGAACCGGATATACACTGGCTGACCCTGGAACGCGACCCACACAAGGTGGGCCACTATGGCAGGTTTTAGCACCAGTGTACGGTGGTCGCTATCCGGTCGGATACAAGTATCCTCCCACCAGCAAACTTGACTTCTATAAAGTAAGACCTCTTGAAAAGCGGCGAACTATTGCCGATATTGACTTTCTATACAAAATAATTAACGGACTTTTTATCGATTACCCAAAATTACTTGAACGATTTCACATATTAGTACCTCGCGTAAGTCGTCCACACAATAGAAGAACGTTCAAACTACCTTTATGTCGTACCACTCACGGCCAACATTCATCAGTCTATCGCATGTGCTCAGCTTACTATAGCATTGATGACAAAGTCGACATCTTTGGTGCATACATTTCCACGATCAAGAGATGTCTTTAGTATTAATTTATTTTTAGTACCTATCCCCCCTTTTTTTTTTTTTTTTTGTTGTTGAACATTACTTGTATTAAAGAGTGATTTTTATTTAGTAGTAGTTATTTAGTTAGTTATTATTTTAGTTATTATTGGTTATTTAGTATTAATGCATGTTGTGTTCACATCAATTAGGTTGTTCACTTTGTTTGTACTTTTAAACCTTACAAATATGTTATTTAGTGCTTCAACCAGTTTTGTGAACCTTTAAATCAATAAAAAAAATTACAAAAATGAATGACATAAATATATTATTATTCTATAGTTATAGCACGCATACCGTCATAATAATATCGTAAACAGAGAGTAATCTGGTTTTAGTTATTACCTTGCAAACAAAAAAACCGCAATCTTATCCGTTGAATCCTTTATGTGCTCCAATGCCACAGATAGACACACACACAAAGACGGACAAAGGGATCAAACTTATAACATCCCTCTTTTTAGGGGTTAAAACGTTACCTCTTTACACGACGAACTAAAATTAAATTGTCCAACATAACGGCAACTAAATTAACTTTTATAAGTACTCCAATGATTCTAAAATTCTTTTTATTTTATGTTTTAATTCAATTTCCCTCATTTTAATTTTGTCGAAGTCAAACCAAAATTAGTTAAGTACTTGCACAATCATATCAATATTGTGTGTGGTAGAGCCACGCTGTAGACAGTTTGTCTACAGCATCATTGGGCCGGCTCAACCACTGTCTCACAGAAAACCGACGTAAAGTAGCGGCTTGCTGCTGCGTTTCGTACGGTGAGTGAGATAACCGGAGGCCCAACCCCTCCCCTTCCCAATCCCTAATTATCCCTTTCCTTTAAGGTCGGCAACGCGCCCATAATTCTTCTAATATTGTGGGCTTACATGGGCGGTGGAGATCACTTACCATCAGGTGACCCACTTGCTCGTTTGCCGATCTATGCTATAAAAAAAAACAGTCAATTGACAAAATTAAACTATTTTTAGTTTATGTAGTTGGTAACAATAAAATAGCTACAATGGTCTGTAACAAGAAGGCCATCCAAGCGCAATGCCGCGGCCGCGACATTAGTAAAGGCCTACAAAATAACTTCCAAACCTGTCACGACACGTGATGAAGCACTCACGTGTATTAGTTATCCTCGAGTAAAAAGCGGTTGCACAGGGTCAAATTCAGGCAAGAGTTATCGGGCCCTTAAACCCCCTTTCCATGCTTTGATTCAGGGTACCTATATGTCAATATACCCTGAATCAAAGCAAAAATATCAATGATCAAAGTTATAACAAATTTAAATAAAAATTAATTACTCATTAACTACTTACTAAAGGCTTTACTAATAAATGTTGTATACGAGTGTCATACTTATACAGTGTTTTGTCTCGCTTCTTCTTATAATAAATGTCACTCAAAATAGCAAGACGAAGTATTGTATAACTATTACCAACATATACAATGTTTATTAGTAAGGTGTTAAAAGTATACACAAAAATTATAATAAATAAAATAAAACACGGGAAAACGGTAATTTTTAATTGACAAGTTATTCCTTTCGAGTATAGTGTAAAAGCATCAAAAACAAGCCTACTAAGTTTGTTTCGCCAGGTCTTCTCGTTTTGGATCCGGTGGTAGTTTTATAACACGTGCCTTTCGGTAACGCCTATGGTCCATATACAAACTCCTATATTATTAAGCATGTTCTTCAAATTTATTTATTACGATTTTAAGTCACCCAATTCATATTCATATGAATAACGGATTGATATATAATGATTACTTACGTTTACGGTTTTAATTAAGGGATTGATGTTTAAATAAGTCTAATTATATTTCTCGCACAATATTCGAGGACATGTTTAATTTCCAAAACGAACATCTTAAAACATGTAATTAAATAAAATGTTTATGATCCCCTAAATGTTTATGCTTAGCTCGTACCTGTTGCTGGAAAGCACATCATAGATAAGTTTGTGGTTTCTTACTAAATTAGTTTTGTTTTATTTATATTATATTGCTTTGTCAAATTGAGTTTTATTTATGTACTCGTCTACATTACCTTAACGAGTACTTTTTCTTATAGTTTGTGTGGTTTATAATTTACTAAATATTATTTTATCACGATCCAATTTCATTCTTTCAAAGACGGAAACTCATCTATGACTCTTTATATATTTGGTATCTATGAGACGTAATGATTTCTTATGTTTACGCGAATATTACTCATTGAAATAAAACTAATTTAAACGGCTTTCGAAATGTAAAATATATACATAAAATCCGTTTAAATTAATTTTATTTAAATCTATGAGACGTATTCAGTGTGTTTATGATCGATGAAGATTATTTATGAGTGGCAGTGCCACGCTGTAGACAGTTTTGTCTTAAATGGGCGGGCCTGACGGGGTCGTTACCACTGTCTCGCAGAAAACCGTAAACGTAAAGTAGCGGCTTGCTGCTGCGTTTGGTATAGTGAGTGAGATATCCGGAGGTTCAAATCCCCCTGCCCTTCCCAATCCCTTAATTATCCCTTCCTAAAGGTCGGTCACGCGCCTATAATTCTTCTAGTATTATAGGCGTACATGGGCGGTGGAGATCACTTACTTATTAGGTGACCTACTTGCTCGTTTGCCGGTATAAAAAAAAATACTATGACCCATTCGTTTGCCGACCTAAAATAACACCACTGGGTAAAGGCTTTCCCCAATGGCTTGGTTTAGAGCCATAATCTACGCTGGTTTAATGTTGATCACCATTATCTTATCTGTTGCTCGTCAGGGTGTAATAAGTATGACAAAATTGGTATATTCTGTAGTTTTATCTGATTTAGCATTTATGTCAATTCACGTTCTCAAAATTTTAAAGAGAACAAGTACGTGTAAAAAACTAAAAGACTAGTTTTGAGGTATGCGAAGCGTGTCGGAGTCAGGCGATAGCAACGAGTCCGCTTTGAATGAAGTTGTATGAAAACGGTCGGGCGTCGCCGTACGATAGGGTACCTCTGCAAATACATAAAAAGTAGACGTATCGCTATCGTCGTGAACTCCGTTTCGGCCACGCATCCCAAATCCAATCTACGTTTTCTGCATGTACATTTATCTATACTTATAAAATAACTAGCTTTTGCTCGCGGCTCCGCCCACGTGATCAAACAAACAAACAATCAAACTCTATAGCTTTATAATATTAGTATAGAAATCTATGCTATAATAAGCTACCCAAATGGGTAGCTTAGCAACGGAAGCCTTCAAATATGAATAATTTTCCCCGTTTTTGCAACATTTTTCACTGATGCTTCGCTTCTAATGGTCGCAGCGTAATGTTATATATCCTAAAGCCTTCCTCCATAAATGGACTATCCAACACAAAAAGAATTTTTAAATTCGAACCAGTAGTTCCTGAGATTAGCGCGTTCAAACAAACAAACAAACAATCAAACAATCAAACTCTACAGCTTTATTATTAGTAATAGATATGTCCTGACTGACTGACTGATTCATCATCGCCGAGCGCAAACTACCAAGGCTACAAGCATGAAATTCGGACTGTATATTCATTTTGTTATGTAGGCACCCACTAAGAAAGGATTTTAGAAAATTCCAGCCCAAAGGGGTTAAAATAGGGGATGATAAGATGTATGAAAGTCCGTCATTTTGAAAGTTACATAAACAAAATTTTGTATTGCGGTTATTGACGTAAAACAAATAAATACGTGTTTCAGGAATTTTGGAAATTTTAGTTAATAAGAGATCAAAAGTTAATGCGAAAGTGAGTTTGTTTGTTATGCTTTCACGCCTAAATCACTAAACCGATTTTGATGAATTTATCTACAGGGATAGATGGGACCCTGGAGACGGTTGCAGGCTACTTTTATCCCGGAAAATGCTATTCACGCGGGCGGAGCCGCGAGCAAAAGCTAGTCTTATATATATTTTTTTTTTTTATAGCATAGGCCGGCAAACGAGCAAGTGGGTGACCTGATGGTAAGTGATCTCCACCGCCC
Source organism: Amorpha juglandis (assembly GCA_949126905.1). NCBI lineage: Eukaryota > Metazoa > Arthropoda > Insecta > Lepidoptera > Sphingidae > Amorpha > Amorpha juglandis. The sequence goes on along the minus strand of OX421387.1, from coordinate 7,840,997 downwards.
ATGTACGCCCACCACCAGAAGAGTCATGGGCGCGTTGCCGACCTTAAAGGAAAGGGATAATTAGGGATTGGGAAGGGGAGGGGGTTTGGGCTTCCGGTTATATAAAAAAAAATCGCACAAGCGGCGCAAATAGCTAGTTGAACTTACTAATCGGTAAACTATTAGCGAGTATAGCAATTCTTGGTGCGGTCAGTCTAAGGCTGCGGTTAGACGACGCGAAAAATCTCGTGCGGCCGCCGCGCGGCGGCTGCACGACATTTTTCAGTCATAGCAAATGTATGTCTTATTAACTAGGACTTAACGTTGAAATTCTTTGTGAGTAACCAACCGCGCGGCCGCCGCGCGGTGGCCGCGCTCGCGTTTACACGATCGCGCAGTCGCCGCGTGGTTGGAGCGTTGCGAAGAATTAAACATTATGGCTTAGTCAATAGAGTTTACATTAGTTTTTCGAGTGATTCGAGCGAGGCGCCACGCCCGCGCGGCCGCCGCGCGGCCACAACGCGGTGGGTTTCCTTGTCATATAAATGCGCCCTATGGTTGAGTGACTGAGTGATATTAATCTAGTAAGCTAATCGGTCGTTACGGAATAGACTAGACTCCAAAACAGACTTTTAATATGAAATTTCAATTTAAAGACTTATGCTGCTTACAGCCGATAAACTACTGCAACATGGCATCAGTCTGTATCCATGACAACCGGATGGTGTGCGCTTCGACTCCGAATGGCTGCAGCCGTAGAAGTTTCCTTGACCAGTGTGATATGTACGAATACAACTGCGATTATGGAACTAGTATGTATTGATTTGGGTGTTTACTTACAATGAAGAATACATGGCTGACGCCGCGCCTCCTGGATCATATTTGAAAGAAAAAAATATAATAGGCGTTTATTGTAAATATATTATTTATGTAGGTAAAACATTATACAGGGTTACTTTTCAAACACCAATAACCTCGCAGGACTAGATAGCTAATCTCATAAGGGACAACTTTTGTTCTACGACTTTTGATAATTTGTTAGATTTTATTTTCATATAAAAATAAGTACCTATTAATTTAATTTCCGGCTGGAATGTTCATCACTCTACGCGCATCGCAAAGATTACGTAAACAAACCCCTGCGAAGTGTGAGCAAGGAGGTGCAGCGCTAGCGCCTTTGAACTTGACCCATTTATCTAGCCGGCAGTCATCTGTCATTCAATATATTATATTTTTTCATGTATTGAGTTATGTCCGAACTAGAACAAAAGTTGTTCCTTATGGGGTTAGCTATCTAGTCCTCCGAGATTGTTGGTGTTTTAAAAGTAACCCTGTATATAAGAAATAACAAGATTATTTATGCACTACATCCGATCCGAATTCTTTTCAAAACCTGGATATATCGGTGTGAAGTAGCCATACCTACTACTATTTGTATGAGGAGTTGTGCACTAAATCAATATTAAATTTTTCGATGTCGAGAATATCCCGATTTCAGATCATAATCTCAAATTAAGATCTGATTCCAATCGGATGTAGTGCAAGAACACTAAGAATTAATTGTGTTGATTTCGTGGATGGAAAAATATTATACTTGCTTAGACATTGGAGTTAGAATAAAGGCTACTAACTGTATGTATGAAAGGTACGTTGATTGAATGAGTTTTGTTGTTTAAATGTTATCAAAAAGTCAATATACAAAAAAAATATTTTGCCAACAGTAACTACGTACTACATCAATGCATTGAAATTATTTTTGATTTTCTATACGAAATCTCTGCTACCAAGGATTCCATTATTTCTTTTTCCGCAGCAGATATTTTTTAATGGTCTAACAATGTAAATCTTTGCAACTTTCTGATATATTTAACACAGTTGCTACTTTGTATCAGTGATAATAGAACAATAAATTGATTTTAGATTGGAGTAAAACTAAAGTATAGATAAATTTTCCTACACATTAACGTTTTATATGTTATTTCAGAGTTTTCGACGCAAATCGATACACCCTGTTTGGGCACACAACTAGATATGCGTTGTTGATGAAGATATTTTATACAATAAATTATTCAAAATTACTAATTTGGTTTTACTCTGATTGTTCCTCTGTTTTTTTTTGTGTTAAATAATATTTACCTACAAAGTGTTTTGTCAGATTTATTTACTTTTTTTAAATTCAAACATCAGTAATTCCTTGAAACGGTTGGGGTCTTAAGAAGTAAAAAGTAATAGAATAATAGATTGCTTGAGCGTGATATTTGTTTCTTATACCATTGTGACGGTGATAACATTTGTTATACTATATTTTTCATTTATCTGTTAAATTTTAATGTACGTAAGCCGCGTCGCGAGAACATTACAATAATTCAGCAGATTATAAATATTTTCAGGGTTCACCGAAACCTATTTACTTTATTGTACGTGGCCAAGTTTGGATACATTGCTGACAGGTAAAAACCAAGTGGATTGACTGGTAACACTGATTTGGCAACTAAAATAGTGACAACTATATCCAACGCTACGCCGACTATTAGAAAAAATAAGCCTTATTTTATCATTACTGCAAAAACGACAAACTCATAGAAACGTTAGCGTTGACAGCAGTTACCATAACGTATAAAAGTATATTAAAAACGAAACCTATTACTAATAGTAGCAGGTATACCTAGTCCATCATTTCAATTTCTAAAATACCAACGACTAATATACTAATATCAACAGAAAAGAAAACAGTACTAATAAATACACAAGAAGATATAATATATTGTCATAGGCCTAAAACATTGGAAGCAATAACCGAATAAATCAAATATATTGATTTTCCCATTCCTGCTGCCGAATTTACTACTTTAGAAAGGTTTATTACGGAAGGAATTACAAAACCTTCCACCACCAACAGATTTCATATTTACAAATTTACGAGTATTGCGAATGCGATCATATTAACAAGTTAATCGACGAATACAACTACAACTACGGGTAAAATCATTCCAACATTGTTACAAAATCTAATATTTCAGGATCTACTAAAATACAAAACACACATTCATCGACTACAGAAAATGGTGATAAAAATGATACAGAAACCACTTTATATTGTAACAGACCTGAAACTTTGGAAATAACTACAGAATCCTCGATTGAAGTTCCAAAACAATTAATGTTCCTAGAATCAGAAATGACCACGAAGTTATCGCAAATGACATCCACAGTATTTACACCCAAAAAAGAAAAGAATACAACCACACATCATACTTCTAGCAAAGTTACAAAGAAACATCTGGATGTGGTCGAAGTACCAACTTTGACTATTCCCTTAACTACTACTATATGCCCATATGTTACAAAAATAACAAAAAGACTTCCCGACAGTATATCATTATTAACACAGAAGAAAAAAGGGTTTTCTAAAAAATCTTTACTTCTTCCTAAAACTTTATTCAAAAAATTGGTTGGCACTACTCCAAAATCACTTCCAATGTTATGCAAATTGAAAAATTGCGAGAGACCTGTAACATGGGATACTACAGCAAGTCGAAGGAGATTAGGATAATTAGATGTTTGTGATATTAAATAAACGTAATTTTTTCATTTATAATGCATTTTAATTTAATCGTAATATACTAACCTTCTTAACATGATTGGTAGAAGTTTGTACGATTAAAATAAGTGAACCCACGTTTTACTTTACTATTTAATACATTTACAATACATACAGACCAAGTTTTTTTTTTATATTTGCTCGATTCCCATAAGATAACAAACACATATGCATATATAACGCATAAAATGTATGCACTTATGTTTTATTTTTAGGCATCCATAGCTTACAATGCTATTTTATAAGTATAGGAATTATATAATGATAATGACTAAATTTATAACTAAATTTTTTTCATTATATCAACTGAATCAATAAATGAATGTACTTTTGCAGGATTCGAATTAGAAGAATGCGATCCCCCTGGAAGTACTGAGATATCTGAAAATATAATTACGACCAGTACAACAGAAATAACGTTACACGATGAAACCGACGATTATTTTAGCTTTGAAAAACTGAAATTAAAAGAGAAGAAATATTTAGGTAAAGAATCAAACGTTTTGGAACCAGACCACAAATGTGCGCAGCACTGTGATCGACCACATTCATGGCATACTACAAGAAAAGGAGAAACCCGAGATTTCTACAGAATATTACACAACAATATAATAAACTTAAATAACAATTAATTTTCTCTATTAGGTTTTAGATTCTTTAGATATATAATGTTTGATGAATGTTCTTCTTCTTTTTTATTTATAGCTTCGCATTGTTATGCATTTCGCCAATGATAAGTATAATTTATTCTCAAACCTTCACAAGAACGATGAAATTTCGGTGTGGACGTTTTCAAGGTCTTGTTGGAGTTTTGGTGTAAATTCCTTCTAGTACGCTGCTTAATTCACTTATTTCAATGTTTTCATATACTGTTCATCAACGTCAATGCTTATTGCAATAATATCCACATCACTTTTATACAACACAACTTAAACTAGTTTTTGAAATAAATTAAAATAAGCAATGAACCGCACTGTCATAATTCCCGCCAAAACTCTTTCAAGAATGTTATAGTGTCCGCATATCTCCGTGATTTTATTAAAAGAATGAATCTTGACTTAAAATATTGCTTTTTATATGTCTTGGGCATTTAGGCCGATGATTATCCGGTTGAAAATGGTAAAAATAGAAACAAATTTATAGTAGAATGAAACCCATTGTAAAATGAAGAGAATACAACAAAATTGATAGGAAAAATAAATTACGGGCGATCTGAGGTCGGGAAGTGGAAAGGGGGGGAGCACATTTACCATAGTAATGTATATATTTTTTTACACCATCAGAAAGTAGAGAATTCAGTGAACAAGAAACCAACAGACTTTTTTAAAAAAGCTCATATTTTGACGTGAGAATTTTCGTTTGAAAATTAGGCTGCTTTTTCGATATTAAGTCAAAATAAGGTGCAAAAATAAAATTTTAAATCAAAAAAATTACAGTGTATTTGGGATATAAAAAGGTAAGTTTGCACCAAATTTCGTGAAAAAAAATGATTTATTATAATAGATAAAAATAAAAACAAAAAACTTGGTTATTTGAATTTTTCACATATATTTTGAGGTTATGTGAAGAAAGTGTGTATACAAAAGTTGTAGATCTTTTTATTACCTACAACTTTGCGATTAAACTTTTTTCCATAGGACTTGTAGTTTTTCCGGAAATCGAGATAAACCGTTTTTTATCCCCTTCCCACTTCCCGACCTCAGATCGCCCGTAATTTATTTTTCCTATCAATTTTGTTGTATTCTCTTCCTTTTACAATGGGTTTCATTCTACTATAATTTGTTTATGTTTCAAAATGAATAATCATCGGTCTAATTGCGCTGATGAATTAGTCAACCAGTCAGGACAATCAATTATATATGTAATAAAATTATGTATAGATTAAATATTTGAATCATAATAATAGTTATTCAAGCACTGATTAGTAAAAACACTGTTTTCCCTGATTCTAACAATTATGTTTTAATCTAGTTACGATGAGATCATTGCTTTACCCTAAAGATTTTTCTAAAAAAGTTAATAAATGGATCGTTTGCGAACGTTTTTAATTTTCCTTTGTAATATTCCTCTATATCTTGTAGAGAAACTCCTTCAGTTTCTGGCATGAAAAAGTAAAGATATATGGTGCCCGCGTAAGCGAAGCCGGCGTACACAGCAAATGTTCCCCATAATTTGAGGTACGTCTCCAGATTGATGTAAGTCTTTGCAGCCAAGAAGGTAACAATATAGTTCCAAGCAGCCGCTATTCCTTGGGAAGATGCACGGCTCCTGTTGAAGACAGTGGTGTTGTAGATTTTCTATGATCATGTTCCCATATAGTGCTAACATGATATTCATATTACCATTTTTTTATTACCTGAACGGGAAGATTTCTCCAATGAGCACCCATGATACATTACAGCCGGTGAACAAAGCTAAAGCGTAGAGGAAGATCAACGGCCAGACGCTCTTCTCTTCTGGGAATGTGGATGTATCAAACGAAAACACTGAGTCAGATAAGTACATCTTGCCGTAGATACTGAGTGCAGTGCAAGATAACGCGGTGCCGAGCATAGCTGGGATGCCGAGCTTACGCTTCCCCACAAGCTTGATGAGACCGATGACCAAGAGTGCAGCGATGAAAGTTATCACGCCGACCATTAGCTGCAAAAAAATAATAATATTAAACTGGAATTAATTATAATTGTTTTGAAAAACGTTGGACTAGTTTTGGACATTATCCAGGCAGCCAATGCTTTGCTCAACAGTTGCTTTTTCAATTTATTTTTTAGTTTAGTTTGGTTAGTGAATAAATAACCATGGTGACTCTCGTCATAATATTACCTAACATAACCTATTGATCCGATATGTTGTGTAACTTTTGGACACACATACTCTAAAGATACACTAGGTTGTTATTTTATTATTATTTTTAAGAACTTCCTTGGTACTTCACCAAGACTCTTTTTTGATCACTTTAAATAATTTCACACGGTCGCGGACACGGTCGAGCCCGCCGATTAATGCTATCAAAAGAGCTGTCTATAGCGTTAGTGTATATTTAGTAAAAAAACCGAACCTCACCACAATCTGCCTGCTGTTTTCATCCATACCAAAAGCTGCACAAATGTTGACCATGTTAGGTCTGATGGGAGTAAGACCACTCATCACAAAGAACATGAAGTAGAGTAAGCCGAGAGTCAGAGGTCTCATAGTAGCTTTGACCAACATCACAACTTTGAATTTGAGGCAAAATCTGTAAGAAATTTAAAGTTTTAATATTCACCAATTTATAGCTCGCAATGCCGCGGCCGAGAGCAGTGCGGTGCCGTCCAGTGCCTTTTTAGTTCACAGTTTAGTGTAATCTTGCTGAGCCTGCTCATCGCTTTATTCAGACAAATAAAGAAAGAAAAGAAAATTAGTTTTGAGGAGGTTTATTTGAGGAGGTTTAAGACAGATTTTCGATCTTTGCATCAAGAGACAGACTCGCGTGACAGTAACACGCATGTCTGACAATTTTCTAATAAAAGTGAAGTGTAGTGGGTTTACACGGCTAGATTTTAGTTGATCAACTGCTAAATCGCATACAATTTGAACGGTCTAAACAGACTGCCATTACTGTAGTAGACTGTCTGTACGAGTTACAAGTACGTTCAAAGTTTTTGAATCCATATAAAATTACTATTGATGAGAACCCCAATTTACAGGGTGGAAGGTAGTGGTTAATCATCACCCCGGCGCGGCGCATCGCGGCGTCTCTTTCTAGTTTGATGACACGAGGGATTCGTTCTAAAGTTCATGATTCTTCTGAAATTATGGGTGTATATAGGCAGTAGGGATCACTTACCTTTTGGTGTCCCACTTGTTTGTTTGTCGGCCTAAGCTATATAAAATTACTAAGGCTTTATGTTACCTTTTAACTATATTCAACTTGTGATGTTCACAATTCTCAGGTTCTTCATCCTTCTCAGTTTTGCAGCAAATAGCGCAACGGTGCAAGTTTTTCGAGTATTCTACCAGTATGTCAAACTCTTCTTGAACTTTGTCAGGGGTCGTCCAACCACGGAGGAAGCATAGGGACTTTAATGCATCTTCCTTTCGACCTTGGGATAGCAGCCACACTGGAGTTTCTGGCACCTAAAATTAAGGTGTATGACATGAGCTCAAACTTGTATCCCAGAAAGGGTCGGTAGAAGTGTAATTAAAGCTAATCCCACCTCCACACTCGGCACTATAACTCCTATAAGCTACGATCGACTGTGGCACCGAAAATAATAAATTCATTGATTGATTAGAATGCATGCATTGCACTCACTAATCGCCATCATAATTCCCACCTGGGATTTGAACCCAGGACTAGGCTTTTCACTATAAGTACGCTGCTGCAACGATGTGATCAATAAGGTTTTTTTTAATTAGCTTGAATGACGACACGAGCAGATCGCCTGATAATAAGCGTCACGCCTGCTCATAAACAGAAGCAAAACCACAGATAACTGTAATTTACTAAGTATTGTATTACACTGGACTGTGCTCGTCTCCTACAGACATAAAATATTAATCATCTCATAATGCCCAATAATTTCACTGATACGATAGACATTGTGTGCCTTACTTACAAACCTTACTTAAGTAACGTTTATGAGTAAGGCCTAAGCAGGTATGTCTCGGGGTGACGTGATTCACGGCGCAGTGCAGTGCCATAAAGAATTTTGTAGTTCAAAGTTCTGTGTGATATTTATTGCTTCTGGTTAGGCGCTTACGATTTATGCAACCTACTCGCAAAGTCGAATAAAAATACCCATTATTATAAAGTTCTAATAGAGTTGCTACTGTTTAAAGGTAAAAAAGCAACTATCAATTTTATTAAAAATAGAAAAAAAAAAACAGCGATCTTAAACTGATACATACGAATAGAGCCAGTGACATGCCCGCAACTGGTACTGCAAGGGCGATCAGAGCTGCGATTCTCCAGGTTACAACCGTACCCAGGAAATACATAAGCATGACACCGATAGCCAAGAAAAGTTGTGTCACCGTACTGAGCGTCCCGCGAATTGAAGGTTCCCTGTAAAATAGAGAAATAAGCAGATTAAGTTTTATATAATATAACCTTAAAAACGGACAAAAAAGACAAAACGAGAACTGAGAAATTTGGATTGAGAACCTTTATTGAACTCGGTTAAAAATATTGAACATCTAACAGTCCTAGCGATGTGACGACCTAGGAACGGCTAGCTGGTGTGGACTATCGAGACGAATGTCGCGGGTTCGAATCCAAAGACTTTACTCATCTGTGACTCCGAAGTTTTGTATTTATTGATAAATAATGAAAGTGTTTATGTAAATTTGATCGCGATTTTCTAAAAACTATTGCATCGATTTTAACGATTGTTTCACTTACTTATCTTGCACAACGATCAGAATTTGAGGATTCTTTCAAATCTATTTAAATACATACTCACGTGATTTCCCCTACATATGCGAAAATGGGTGCCTCCATAAGTCCAGTTCCTAGACCCAGCAGACCGTTAGCGACAAAGAGCGCTGGTAGATTCCACGCGAAGTAAGTAATTATCCAGGCCACTATGTGCGGAATATTCACGAGGAAACTTGCTCTTTTTCGTCCAAAATAGTCTACTATGGGACCAGAAAGAATCGCTCCGAAAGGCTGCGTCAGGTACGAAAGACTTCCTGAAAATATATTGACATTTTCAACATCACGAAATAATTATTATTATAAGGTCTAGCTTTTAGCCTGAGCATATGTTACCAGTGCACCCAGGGGTCACCGAGCCCTTCGCCATATTGAGTATAACTTTAATCCAAGTTAACTCGTGAAATCGTGTATCTTTTTAAATTAAAATCTCCAAACACAAATTATGACAGCCTGACCCCGGACTTCAATCCTCGTACTTCAAGGCTTTTCAGCCAAAGCACGGTGCCACCACACAAGTTTGGTGGTTATTATTGTATCCTACTAATATTATAAACGCGAAAGTTTGTAAGTATGGATGGATGGATGTATGTTTGTTACTCTTTCACGTAAAAACTACTGAATGGATTTTAATGAAACTTTACAATAACATAGCTTATACATCAGAATAGGACATAGGCTACTTTTTATCCCGGAAAAAGCAGATCACGCGGGCGGAGCCGCGAGCAAAAGCTAGTTTTTATTAAAATTAAAAAGAGATAAACTTTAAACCACAATGGCAAGCCAAAGCATGATGCGTCGACCCCCCCTGCACGCGGCTACGGACAGATCGTAGAAGACCTTCTCAGAGTGCCGTTATTACTATCTTTTATCTTTTTCTTTGCCCTTATTATTACTATCTTTGATCAATTTTTAAGATTCTTACCAAACCAGGAGGCCTGTGTATCATCCATGGACAAACCTTCGGGAGCATGCAGCAGATCAGGCACAGCGATGGTGGCGAAGCTTATCGTCATTCCTATACCCATGAGAAGCAGGTTCGGAGACATGGATGTCAGGAACTGAAGGTATATCGAAGGTACAGTTATTATATTTAAGATAAGATAGGTAAAGTTTAATGGGCTTTATAGAAGAAATCGCAATAAGTCAGTTACCGTTCAGGCGACTCGGTTGTGAAATGCATTGGACATTGTGAATAATGCGCTCTCGTCAGAGAGTTGAGAGTTAAAAAGCATTATATAGAGAAAGAGCGTATAGTACCTATTGAAAGAGTAAACAATTTACTGTGGGCTTATTATTATTTGTATTTAGCACTGTTGTATTTCGGTTTGAAGGACATTGAAGCCAGTGAAGTTACTGGGCTTTATGAGACTTAACATCTTATGTTTCGGGGTGACGAGCACAGTTCAGTGCCATGCAGTGCTTTGTAATTCAAAGTTCTGTGTGGTATTGCTTCTGTTTATGGACAGTGGCGCTTACCATCAGGCGAGCGCCTTGCTCGTCTCGTTATTCAATCAAATAAACAAAAATATAGATGTTCGAAATGTAACTTTGGAGAATACTATTATTACAGATGATTCGAATGAAGCCGTTAATATTGATAAAAATGAGCGATAAATTTTAGGATGTCTATATTTTGATTTTTGGTAAGATTTGGTAAATGCAACGGTACGTGCAACCATTAAAAATGACCACACCGTTTCGTTACACTTTATTTATACAGTATGCAGGAGCAAACACTTGAGCTGGCACGGCACTTGTCCTGTTAAGAGAACGTGAGGATGGAACAAGGTATTAGGTTTATTTCGACGAACAAATTTTTATTCTGACTAAGAATAAAAAGTTGTTCGTTTTTAAAGTATTTTAAAGTTAAATATACTGATAAGTATATTTAACTTTAAGAATGCAGGTTTTAATATTATTAAATAAATTTCAACACTAATAAGATCAAAATAGTAAAAAAATAGCTCTTTAAACACTATGGGACGAAGATCAGTTCTGTGAACCATGGTTGTTATTCCTCTTTTTTTTACTTTTGGAAATACGTGCGTTAGCTTATACATGTAGGCATTATATATTTCGTAAGAAAAGAAAAAACTTGAGAGGTGTCTAGGGACACCCGTATGGAACGAAGTTCCTTTCGATTAATTAGTGAAGGAACTGTAATAAAATTTTATTAAAATAAAAAATATATTTATCTATTATATAAAAATAAGTCGGGTTTTCCTTCCTGACGATATAACTCCAGAACGCACGAACCGATTTCCACGGTTTTGCATTCGTTGGAAAGGTCTCGGGCTCCGTGAGGTTTATAGCAACGAAAATCTAGGAAAAATTTCAATAGAAAAGCGGGAAAATAGGGAAAATCATTTTTTAAATACAGCGCCATCTCTGATACATAGCATGTACTACAAACCAATATTTTAAGTAGATGGCGTCGGTGCGTGACACATTGCTGACAGATGGCGCCACTGTTAGGCTACTTTTATCCCGGAAAATACAGATCACGCGGGCGGAGCCGCGCGGGACAGCTAGTTAATAATATATTTTATGATAGGTAATTTGGTGACTGGCTACTAAACGGTGGACCGCCGTGTTCGATATTCAAAAATTCAAATGCAAATTTCGAACGCATACATACATCTACATTTCCAAATGTCATAAGTTTCACACCCGTCTATTATAACATTACCGTGCCCGTCTGGATGGGATTAAGTCCTTTTACTTTTATTAGCGGAATTTCGACTTTAACATTGTGTAATAGATATCAAATTATTTAAACAAATGTCACAAGTTTCACACCCGTCTGGATGGGATTATATCCTATTACTTGTATTAACGGAATTTCGACTTTAACTTTGTGTGCTAGATATCAAATTAAGTTATCACTTTAAAAAAGTGTCGTGACAACTTTTCGTAAGAATTTTTTCCGTCTAGCCCCCTTTCACAACGCGCGATAAGGAACTTCGTTCCAATATCGAAACTCTATATCACTATAACAAAATGATAGGCAGCGGCTTGACTTTGCCTCTGGCATTATCGATATCCATGAGCGGCGATGTCAGCCTAATAAGGCAATAAAAACAAAGACAAACAGTTCAATGATGTGACCAGCACATCGCTTAACTGATGGTAAGCGTCACACCAGTCCATCAACAGTAGCAGTACGTAAAAAATATCCATATGATATAATCTTTTTCCACCTGTTCCCATTTGTAATGTAGTAACACTAGGGACGGCGCAATATGCTTTGTAACACATAATATAGAAAGATTAGGCTTGTACTCTTTATGGCCGGCCGCCTGATATTTGTGGATCACACAAACATTTTTCTCAATGCGGGAACAGACCCAGCGGCCTCTCGCCTGCGCCACGCAGGCTCTCATCTTTCTTTCCCATAATAATAATGTTATATTTTGAGTCGTAATCATTATTATTAATACCTGCATAAAACATATCCTTACTTGTGCTCCGATTGATTTCACTCGGTTCAGCGCTGGAGCCACGTCTTGAATTTTTAGTTTGAGCACCATTTTTTATTTTTATTTAATACTATATTATTATTTCAACTATTTTAATTATTCACACAATAAAATTTTATATCTTTTTTTTTCACTACTTTAATCCATTTTTCGTTGCGGCTAAATCCACGCGATTTACTTCGACAGCTAAAGCTAGATGAATGCGTCGATGATATTGGAACTGCTCAAGTCTTAACGTGACATATATATTGAATAAATTGTGTCACTGTTTCAAGAAAGGCTCGCCCCTATCACATCATGGGACGGAAATACGTTCGGCGAAATTTGTATGTACTGCGGAGTCTTCTATCATCCACCGACCGGAAAAGCCCTTTACAAGGGCCGGCGCCATCGTGAATTTCAGCCTTATAAGTTAGATAATCTAACAAATTTTCCATTCCGCCAAACTCAAACTAGAACGTTCTTTACACTACCATTTGAGAGAATTCGACTATTTTTAGTTTGACGACATAATAGCTACCATGGCACGTGACCAGAAGGCCATCTAAGCACAATGCCGCATTACAAAAGGCTTACAAGACAATAACTTCTGAAACCTATCACGACACGTGACGAACCAGTCACATGTGTTGAGTATTGCTCGAGCAATAACCGGCTGCATAGGCTTAGATGCAGGCAACAGGTATCAGGCACATGACCCCTTTCCTTTTTTTTTATAGCATTAGGCCGGCATACGAGCCAGTGGGTCACCTGATGGTAAGTAATCTCCACTGCCCATGTACGCCCACAATACCAGAGGAATCATGGGTGCGTTGCCGACCTTAAAGGAAAGGGATAATTGGGGATTGGGAGGGGAGGAGGATTTGGGCCTAAGGATATCTCACTCACCGTACGAAACGCAGCAGCAAGCCACTACTTTACGTCGGTTTTCTGTGAGACAGTGGTAACGACCCGGTCGAGCCGGCCCATTCATGCTATAGACAAAACTGTCTACAGCGTGGCTCTACCACTCGGCCTACAGCGTGGCTCTACCACTCTTCCTTGTTTTCATGGTATGTGTGCGTAAATATGTAATTTTGATTGGTGTAACAGTGATGCGTTAATCGTAATCCTATACATTTAAGTCAAGTGACAGGCGCCGCACAGCTGATTCCGAGCGTCAGCTAATTTTTTATTGGCTTTACACCACGTTTTAAGTAAAATACGATTTTAATTATTATTTGATTAAAACATCAATGTATTTAATAGTACAAATAAGATTGTGTGAAAAATATTATATTACTTTGCAATGTTTTTAGTGGTTTTGTGTCTGTAATAACCAGCATTACCACCTTCTTCTTCTTCGTTTTCGGCAGCCTTTCCCTTACACCCATGCATGTTAGTCTTATTAGACGTTACGATTTTGAATCATCCAATTCATATGCTTGAATGTTAATAACCAATTGATGATTTTTTTTCTTATTTTTATCCCAACACGGCAAAGTGAATGCACTACACCTGATGGTAAGCGTAGTGCTGTCCAATAAACCAGCGACCACCGACAAACAATGAGTTTATCGGTGGTCACCAGAGTCATGCCGGCCCGTATAAAATGTATAAATGCAAGACAGGCGGATGACCGATGCAGGCACAGTAATGCAAGGATGTACCTCTATACCCAGCTCAACCAACCATCAAGTCATGTCTCAAACCCCTCGGGAGAACCGGATATACACTGGCTGACCCTGGAACGCGACGTGGTAGGATATCATATCCGCCCGGATAGCGACCACCGTATGGTGTTCAAAACTGCCATAGTGAACCACACGCTTTAGCGATACTTGCTGGTGGGAGGACACTTGCTGGTGGGATGATACTTGCTGGTGGGAGGATACTTGTATCCGACCGGATAGCGACCACCGTACACTGTTGCTAAAACCTGCCATAGTAGCCCACCTCGTGTGGGTCGCGTTCCAGGGTCAGCCAGTGTATATCCGGTTCTCTCCAAGGGGCTTGTCCCCTGATCCTAACCCTTTTCCCATCCCTTTTTCCTTCCCCTCTCCTTTGGCCCTTTGGCAGGCCGGCATGATCTTGCCGACCTACGATGGACACATTGTTTATCGTTGGTCGACACTGTTCTTGGATTGCGCTACACTTACCATCAGGTGTAGCGTAGTCACTTTGCCGAGCCAGGATAAAAAAAAAAAAATATCTGAGAACTCGATAAGATTTTTCGAAGGTATATGAATTCTGCCAAGCCGCATTAGGCTAGGGCGGTGGCCCGTGCTTAGCATTGGGACATGTATAATACAGGGCTAGTATTATTATTATTATTTATCAAAAACATAATTCATTATAAATTATAATACCAGCCCTGTATAATACATACTCCACTACTGGGCACGGGTCTCTTCTACTGAATGAGAGAAGTAAATCCATCACGTAATAACGAAGCGTAACAGACTTCACAATTCTTTCGAGATTGCTAATAAAATTTAATAAATTTAAATTTCCGTTTAGGAATTACACTAAATTCAATATTCATCGAACAAAAATGAAAAAAAAAACAAACATTCTAACAAATTTTTTAATCTAATAACCATTTCAAAAACACAATTCGCACGATATTACATTAATTATCCATACCTGAACATCAACCAAGTACAATTAGAATCATCTTTTCTAATAGGTTCGTTAATTATTATAGGTTCGCCAAATAACTAAGTTATGTTTTAATTCGCGACTACCCTGTTTAATATTATTTTACAGATGATAATTATGATAATCTCAATCTTTTTATCATACTTACACTTCCTACTCACCCTTAGGGCTGGTTTCACAATGTCGTTTAAGTTATATTTAATAACGCATTTAACGGCCAATTTAGGTAGTACAGATTTTAAAATAAAACTAATTTAAATAGATTTTATCCGTTTAAATTAGTTTTATTTCAATGTGTAACGTTCGCGTAAACGTAAAAAATCATTATAGTACAGAATTGACACACGCTTCTCAGTGTGTATTGACATCGTGATAATTTTATATTTTAGTGTCTTAAATTGTATCTGGTATATAACTTTTACCTACTTTAACATTATGAAACCCTTTAAAATAATATAATCTATGAGTATGTACAATATTAATTAGCACATTTGGTGCTCTGTATACAATAGAGTTAAAATCTCATTTCGTTTGTGGCGGCACAGTCATCAGTCAATGTATCTAAGTGACTAGCATAGGTTTACTTGCCTCGCTCATTTTGCTCTGTTTCTTTCTAAAGGCGTTTATAAAGAAATCATCAGCAAAAATCTTTCTTTCGCCTTTGTAAAACAATTCAATTTCCTCTAAAGATTTATTCTCAGTTTCTGGCAAGAAGAAGTACAGGTAAATAGAGCCAACAAACGCGAATGATGCGTAAATGACAAATACCCCGCTAAGGTGGAACGTGGCTTCTAAATTGTAGTTAGTTTTAGACGCTAAGAAGAAAATAATATAACTAAAGGCGGCTGCGGTCCCCGTGGCGATTCCGCGACTCCTGAAAAAATATATACATCATATGTTAACTACTTTGGTTAAAATATGGTTGAAGGACCAAAATATAAACAACTAGCTTTTGCTCGCGTGATCTGCTTTTTCCGGAAAAAATAGTAGTATTGTAAAGTTTCATTATAATCCATTCAGTAGTTTTTAAGTGAAAGAGTAACAAACATACATCCACCCATCCATACTTACAAACTTTCGCGTTTATAATATTAGTAGGATTAGTAGGATAAACTATGTTTAGTGATTTTCATAGTATAAATAATTATGAAGACTGATTGACATTCAAATTATAATTTATTACGCTAATAATTATCTTCACAAGGTTGTGTAATATTTCCAGACGCTATTCTAAAACCGACTCGTGTTTTAATGCATCTGCAAATGTTACCAAATTGATATAAAATGTAGATGAACAATAACAAAATCATAAAATGTGGATGAACAATAATAAAATCACTCAACTCACCTAAAAGGAAAAACTTCAGATAACAGCACCCATGGTATACCAAGAGTAGTAAAGCATACTAGAGCCATAAATAAGACTACAGGCAGCATGTCTTTGTTGTCAGGAAACGTGATGGGTTCATAAGAAAACACGTCAGGCGATATGCTGGTCTTCGCGTATATGCTGAGACTGAGGCTACAAAGCGCTGTAGCGAAAAGCGAACTGAGGATTAGCTTTCTTTTCCCTATAGTCTTCACAATTGCTGCTGACAATAGGCTTATTACTATAAACACTGCTCCTACTAGAACCTGAAAAGAAAAGGAAATTAAATTAGCGTGTTCCTTCATTAGTTTGCTGTTGGTAGGATATTCATATCCGCCCGGGTAGCGACCACCGTACATATTTTTTTTATTTATTTGATTGAATGACGAGATGAGCAAAACGCTTGCCTGATAGTAAGCGCCTGCCCGTAAACAGAAGCAACACCACACAGAACTTAGAATTACAAAGCACTGCATGGCACTGTCACCCGAAGACATAGGATGTTAAGTCTCATAATGCCCAGTAATTTCATTGGCCTCAATATCCTTCAAACCGAAACACAACAGTGCCTACACACTGTTGCTTGGCGGCAGAAATAGACAAAGCGGTGGTACCAACCCAGACGGCCTCTCGCATACGGGGGACCTGCCATCTTGGTGGTGTTAGAACCTGCCATAGTTACACACATTGTGTGGATCCTTTCAGCAAATGCTAGTATCATCATATGATGCAAAAGTTTACAGTACTAAGATTAAAGTCGTTTAAAAATACGATAATGTGATGACAATCATAATTTTTATAAACCTGATACGACAATAGATTACGTAACATTTCTTGTGGACTGACTGATCAGGCGTGGAAGGCCGGAAATAAATTGTAACAATTCGTAAAAAATTAACCTTGCCAGAGTACATAATTTTAGTTATAGTATTGTAATTATTTTACGTTTTGTAATTGTAACTTTTTTTCACTAATACAATAACTATTGCATCATATTAGTAAATACGGCCTTCTACTGTTTTTTGAAACCACATATTATGCAAATAGATTAAAAACGCTCGTAAACTGGTTTTATCACGATTCATTGACCGTAGGTTTAAATTGGATAGGACGCTGGACTTACTGACAATGTAACAAAAAACTGGTTGATCTTTATGGCATATTGCACAATATATGCAATTATGATTATTGTCCTTTGTTACTAAATATGCTATGGAAGTATAAATCAGAAGGTCTAGTATAAGATTTAGTAGGTTTTTTTTAATTATTCCAATTTCTACTAGTGGCAACTGAGTACCTTGTCAGTCCTGAGTTTGATATCATTTATTTTATTATATGCAACATTTTAACAATGAACAATATTATTAATACTTTTTGTTAAATACCTATGGACAGTGGTTTGCAAAATCGAAAGTAATAAAATATGGAAGCGTTGGCTGTGAATAAAAACTATTATGGAAAACAATTGTAAAAATGACTGAAGTAATGTTCAAAAAATAAATGTCGAATTATAGATACTTACTACGACAGTTTTGGAGTCATACTTCATGCCTAAAGCTTTACATAGATTGACCATGTTCGGCCTCACTGCATACAATCCGCTCATCGTATGGAAGAGGAAATAAGCCATCACCAATGTGAAGGGCCTCATCGTCTGTTTAACAAACAGCACGTGCTTGAATGTGAACTTGATTCTTTCAAATACATTCGTGTTTTTGTGTTCACAATCTATTGTGGTTTTGTTTTCTCTAACACAGATGACACATTGGTGTACGACTTCATTATACTGGACTAGCTGATCGAACTCTTCCTGCACATCCTCAGGCTGCGCCCATCCTCGCAGCCGACAGAGGGAACGCAATGCGTCTTTTTGACGACCCTTAGATAGCAACCATATTGGAGTCTCTGGGACCTGGAATCAATAATCGGAACGTTAATCATTATGTGAATGACAAATTCATGAACACTTAAGAAATAATATTGTTTTCAAATTGAAAAGTGTCGTGAACGACGAACAAATTAACTGCAAATATTGGATAGAGTGTGAAACATAATCCAATAGTAACACATGGTCAGTAAGGTACATGGTAAATTAAATAATTTTTAGTTGTTAGGCTAGATATCTTTAAAGTGCGTGTCCACTTATCGAGATGTCGCGGCACCGTGATGCGTGATTATGACAAACACGCGTAACAAACTCTTAAGTATGGACCCACAGTCGAATGTTGCGACCTCATTCCAAGGAGCGATCCAAATTCAAAATTTAAATAAAAAAAGAACAGAAAAATGATACAGTGCATGTTACGATACATCCACATTAGCGTAATCAGGACAATACGGTTGACAGGCTCAGCTGTGCAGCTGGTGCAGCAAAATGTTACGGGAGTTTGGATGCACTTTTAAATACTACAATTTTTTTTTATCCTGTCACGGCAAAGCGACTATACTGGACTGATCTTAAATACAGATATAATGTCGATCGTCAAGAGTTATTACGTTTCTTGAGGGTCAGGCCGCAGCCGGTCCCAATATGCCATCCAGAAATTACTGGATATATACTGGCTGACCCCAGAACGCGACTCGCTTGAACGTACCACTATGTGGGGTATTTCACCATGTGTATTATTATAGTGGTCGCTATGCAGTCAGATACAAAAATTTAAGTTGTTCAGTTTAAGGTGCTCTCCGAACAGTATCTCTACAAAATCGAAACCAAATATTCTTTAAAATGTCAAACACAATTTAACTAACTAAAATTTAATTATGTATACCAATTTAATTTCGTAGTTTTTGGAAAATCGATTTTGCAAAAAAATACGGTATTAAAATCAATTGAATTTAATGAATTTAGCAAAACAAACTCAGTATCCCCATTTGAACTCACCACAGTTGGACCCTTTTTGCCTAACTACGTCAAATAATCCAATTCTCAGAAACTGCTATTAAATGGCGTCTAATAACCTAAATGGCGTCTTTGACAGCGATGTGGATCAACGAGTACTTGACAGGTCTAGGCTAGGTCCTACGGCAATGTCTGGAATACTAATCCATCAAATTAGAAAAAACCTTCTTTGAGCACAAAAACACATTGTTGGTGATATTATTTATTTTATACTAGCGACCCGCGCCGGCTTCTCACGGGTAAAAATATATTTTTTACGACATCGCATTACAAATCTTTGCATTTTTCTGCTTTTCTGTATATAATATGTATGTATTATACATATAAACATTCCTCGTGAATCATTCTATCTATTGCTGAAAACTGCATTAAAATCCGTTGAATAGTTTAAAAGATCTAAGCGAACAGACAGCGGAAGTGACTTCATTTTATACTATGTAAAGATTTGAAGAATAGTAAAAATCAAGCCACATCATTAAATAACATACAAAGAATTATAAACGTAGCCGTAAATTGCGTTGTTTTAGAGATTGACGTAAATTGACTATGGACCGGTTTCAAACATCCACACCAGTTTAGTTCTTGTCTTACTTATTCACCATGGAAATGTATGGACACATAACAGTCACTATTAATGAGTTTTAATATACAGGGTGTCCAGTAATTAATGGATAACCTTGAAATGTCTTATAGCAGAACGAATGGCCGTTCAGAGAAAAATACGAAAAAAAATATAACATAAGTAGTACCTGAGGTACGTATTTTTTTTTAAAAAGTCGTAATTTTTTTGGTTTATTTTACTTTCTTGGACACTACGACCAGAAATGAAGGAAATCCATCGGTTTTTTGTTGTTTTATTATTATACACTAACTATACTAATAGATAGATAGTCAATAGTATGACAAGCTATTGCACGTTAAAAAAAAAATAAACATTCAAAACCATTTCTTTAGAAAAATTAGCAAAATTTTATGTTTAAACAAAGTTTAAACCTCTTGGGTATAAAAAAAATGTATGAATACATGAGTGACCAATTTTTTTTAAATAATGTCGGTTTTAAGTAGATTTTATAATGGTATAATTCATTATTGTATCTACTGTAAATAGCGATTTATTGCTATTAATGTAAGAAAGGAGCTAATTTGACCAAATTACAAAAACAATATAATATGAGATACTTTTTAAAATAAAATTGTACTTGTCTAATGAGGTTTATTAAAACTAAGATTTGAGGTTGATAAAAGATAAAAATGGCTTATTTAAACAAATTGAAACCAAATTATCAGAAATAAATTAACTTAAATTTAATACTCATAATGTTTAAAATGGTTACTTCATAAGCGTAAAATGTGTCATATGATCTCCATATCTGCTTCCTGCGCGCACGCCATTCTCCCCGGTTTTTGTGTTATGTTAGACAAGTAGGGTCTGAGTTGGCTATGTGCGAGTGAAAGGAACTTAAAGTAAAAAAAACCAACCCTGTCCATCCAACCCAATGGACAACCCAATGGACAAATAATTGGCCCATTTTAATTACCGGGACTCTAACTGGGCAAAGTTATTTGGAATTTCTTCAAAATGATCTGCCGACTTTATTAGAGAAGGAGTATCCGAGGAGCTGAGGGAATCGCATTGGTTGCAAAATGACGGCTGCCCTGCGCATTATGCTGTGTCTGTTCGGGAATATTTAAATACAGGGTTGGATTGGTTGGGTTGGTTGGTTGACAGGGTTGGATTTTTTTACTTTAAGTTCCTTTCACTCGCACATAGCCAAATCAGACCCTTCTTGTCTAACATAACACAAAAAACGGGGGGAATGGCGTGCGCGCAGGAAGCAAATATGGAGATCATATGACACATTTTACGCTTATGAAATAACCATTTTAAACATTATGAGTATTCAATTTAAGTTAATTTATTTCTGATAATTTGGTTTCAATTTGTTTAAATAAGCCATTTTTATCTTTTATCAACATCAAATCTTAGTTTTAATAAACCTCATTAGACAAGTACAATTTTATTTTAAAAAGTATCTCATATTATATTGTTTTTGTTATTTGTTCAAATTAGCTCCTTTCTTACATTAATAGCAATAAATCGCTATTTACAGTAGATACAATAATGAATTATACCATTATAAAATCTATTTAAAATCGACATTATTTAAAAAAATTTGGTCACTCATGTATTCATACATTTTTTTTATACCCAAGAGGTTTAAACATTGTTTAAAAATAAAATATTGGTAATTTTTCTAAAGAAATGGTTTTGAATGTTTATTTTTTTTAAAAAGTGCAATATCTTGTCATACTATTGACTATTTATCTATTAGTATAGTTAGTGTATAATAATAAAACAACAAAAAACCGATGGATTTCCTTCATTTCTGGTCGTAGTGTCCAAGAAAGTAAAATAAACCAAAAAAATTACGACTTTTTAAAAAAAAATACGTACCTCAGGTACTACTTACGTTATATTTTTTTTCGTATTTTTCTCTGAACGGCCATTCGTTCTGCTATAAGACATTTCAAGGTTATCCATTAATTACTGGACACCCTGTATACGATCCTATAAAATAAATTTAACAAAGCCTACTTCAATATTATTGGTAGTAATGATGTCATAATTATCCCCATAATCTCTACGGGTGGTGGACACGTTATGATTCTTATCAAAATCCAATACGTTTTAGAAACCAACCCAAATAATCCAAGGACTTGAATGTACTTGGTTCAAAATAATGTACCTGGTAATGATTATCCAAGCTCAAAAAGCAATTTTTTCCAGAATGGAGAAATAACTAATTTTTTTTTTATCCTGGCTCGGCAAAGTGACTATGCTACACCTGATGGTAAGTGTAGCGCAATCCAAAAATAGTGTCGACCAACGATAAACAATGTCCATCGTAGATCATCGTAGGCCTGCCAAAGGACCAAGGGGGAGGGGAAGGAAAAAGGGACGGGAAAAGGGTTAGGATCAGGGGGCAAGCCCCCTGGCGAGAACCGGATATACACTGGCTGACCCTGGAACGCGACCCACACACGGTGGGCCACTATGGCAGGTTTTAGCACCAGTGTACGGTGGTCGCTATCCGGTCGGATACAAGTATCCTCCCACCAGCAAATAATATTTTATGAAGTACACTGCAGTCCAAATAATGTCCTAATTATGCCGGTCTAAAGTAATTTGATAATCACTGGCTAATCCCGAAACTCGCCGGAATAAACTGATATTATTGTGTTTTTACTATGTATAAGTACGGTAGTAATTATACAATGGGGTACAAATACGTATCACATAGGTATATATGGGTGATTCTACAAAAATTGGGTAACTCAATGTCACCAGCCAATATATACAAAGTCTTATTATATTGTATTGAAATAACAATTTATTTTAAAACAATGAAAAGTCCTTTATTTGGTCACCCAATTTCACTTCTTCATTTTAAATACAAGTTAATAAAAAAACAAAATTAATACTCAAAACGTCAGTCCGTTGGCATGTCACAATCCCGAAAACCAACAATCAAGTGACTATCCATTAAACATTATCATTGATTTAGGAAAACTTACTAATTTACTACAATCTGTGATGTAAATAGTATTATATACTACAACTTTCATAATGCAATGTTCTCTATTTTATTTAATACAAAATAAGAAACTTTGTGTTTAGTTTCTTTCGTCAGTCCGTTGTGTGTTCTTTAAATTTAAAATTCGCGGAGAATATCACCGAGTCAAGGTCAAATCCCTGTTTAAGTTTTAATGTTGGTAATGAAGTTAGTTGCGGACCGCACAATTTGACGGCCGCCATAATAGTACCAGTGTTTGGGTTGTGTTTGTCGTTTATACACGTGCGAAGCCAGTCAAAATGTCAGTCCCATGGTGAGTCGTTATTTTCTTGTTAATCTGAGGTTTATTTTCATTTATACATAGTTAACTATGATTTGTTAAAATGTAGTTTGTTGATATTCGAAATTACCAAAAAAAACATTAGTTTTGATTATAACCTCAAATTATGTCTATTTCGTCAGTCCGTTGGCGTCAGTCCGTTGTCAGGTACTGATGTTTTTTTTTTTTGTTTTAGAGCACTTTTATCGTAATTGCTACCGTGTGTAAGCATTTCTATTTTATATTTCAGTTAAAAACATCATGCGGCACGCTAAAAACAATTTGACTAGGGAAGAAATATTAAAAAAAAAAAAAAAAAAGAGAGAAGCCGAAAAGTGACTGGCCCGATTTGGAACAATATAATCATTAGATTAGCCATCATATAGACCCGAATTTGTAATAATTTGATTTGATAACTATAGTAAACAAAATATCCTCAAAAGTTACCCAACTTTTGTATAATCACCCATATATAATTTAGCATACCCAATCATATCCAATTACATTTATGTATAACGACATGTCTGTGGTTTTGACGTACACTCAGGAAATACTTACACGTGTCGAAATATTGGGTATTCAACTTATTAGTATTCTGCCACTGAGAATTAAAATACATTACAGTGATGTAATATTGAATCTGTTATTTTCCTAGACGCATTATGCAAGAATTTGTTGGACTCCGTGTATAATTACACTGGCTTTTACTCACATCTTGAGTTCCGTGTTCAAAGACTGTTCTAGGATAAACTACTAGCAGACCCAGCCACGCGTTGCTGTGGCTAAGTTATATGTTAAATTATATTGTAGTAAACTATTCAATACAGTATGCGCCATCTATTGGATACTTATTCAATTCAGTCAATTCTTACACTGCCATCTGTTAGAATATTATGAAACTCACAGATTATAACTCTGTCATGTAATAAACAAATAAGTTGCAATAAAAAAATAGTCGCAATGTCCATAAATTGAGGTATAAACTATCCTATCTCTCAAGTTTGATCAAACTGCACACAGTTATCAAAATTTGATTAAAATCGGTTGAGTAATTTAGGAGTTCTTCGCAGACAAACAATGTGACACGAAATTTTTATATATAAAGATATCATAGTCTACAGTACCCCACACCTGCAACACTTCATACAACCGAACAGATATATTTACCTACTACTACTGGAGCACCGGCCTGTTCGCAATACATTTAGTATGTGTGAGTAATTAATGTAGGGCTGACCTGAGACAATTGAGATCAATAAGTTCCAAATAAGTGATTCTCTAACACAGCGATTCATAAAGTGGGTTCCGTGGAAACGTCACTAGGGTTTCGAGAATTAGTTACATATTTTGTAATTGAATTTGTCGATTTTAATTTGTAATTGAAATGCTATGCAGTGCTTTGTAATTTAACGTTCTGTGCGCTGTTGCTTCTGTTTATGGGCAGGCGTGGCGCTTACCATCAGGCGAGCGCCTCGCTCGTCTCGTCATTCAATCAAATAAAATAAATAAATAATAATTATTGTTTGTGTAATTGGTACGGTTTACCTCAAAGATTATTATGTATAAATTATGTAATTACTTAGGCCCTTATGAATGCAAGGAAAATTGGGAGCTGCTTAACTAATTACAGCAAATGCAATTATAGTGGTTTATACATTTTATTTAAGCTTATGACTATATAATAATCTTACCTACGGTTGATTCATTTTACTATTTGCGTATAATGCAAAATAAACAATATTCATCGCTACATAATACTTCACATAGTAACGCTGTAGGTGCATAGTATATCGATGCTCAGTTAATCATATCCATATACTTAAATAAGGTATCTACTTATATTTTTTTCGACGTTTCGTAATATAGAACGCAACGTTCGTATAAAACAAAGAATACAAACATGCAGCAATGTGTCCAAACGAGTTTGGGGAGAAATCAAATTAGGTTGAATTATCTAATGGTGTTGAGGCATATGAGACACGTCCATAATTAAAACTCACCTAAAATAAAGACGTTCGTTTGTAAACTTGTTTTTTAGGTTATAAATTCTTTATTTTTAATGATTCCAATAGTAAAAAAATAGTGAGAGCCCTTTACTGACAAATATTCCGACCAATATTCCAAATCGGTGGTAGGATATTCATATCCGCCCGGCTAGCGACCACTGTCCATGTCAAATCTGCCATAGTACCCATACCTTGTGTGGATCGCGTTCCATAGATCAGCCAGTGTATATCCGGTTCTCATGACTTGATGGTTGGTTGGGGCGGGTATAGGGGTACGTCCTTGTATCCATGTGCCTGCTTCGGTCCTCCGCCTGTCCTGTCGCAGAACCCTCGATTTGCTTCTTCCCTCTCCGAAGAGGGAAGAAGCAATTATACAAGCCGGCATGATTCTAGTGACCACCGATGAACTCATTGTTTGTCGGTGGTCGCTAGTTTTTTGGACTGCACTATGCTTACCATCAGGTGTAGTGCAGTCAGTGCTTTGCCGTGCTCGGATAAAAAAAAGAAGATTTTTATTTGAATGACGAAACGAGCAAGTCGCTCGCCTAATAGTAAGCGCCACGTATGCCCATAAATAGAGGCATCAGACAAATCACTGCATGGCACTGTTCTGCGTTTGTCACACCGAGGCATAAGTTTTTATGTCTTATAATGCCCAGTAATTTCATTAACTTCAATTACCTTTTAACCGCAACACAATAGTGTTTACTTACGGCTGCTTGGCGGCAGGAATAGACCAAGTGGTAGTATCAACACAGACGACTTTTCACATACGATACGTTATAATTACGATTCATTTAGGCAGGCCGGCATGATTGTGCCGACCAACGATAGACACACTGTTTGTCTTTGGTCGACACTATTCCTGGATTGCGTTACACTTACCATCAGGTGTGGCGTAGTCATTTTGCCGAGCCAGGATACGAATCAAATTTTCTCTTTATCAAATCGAAAAAAATACGAGAGACCTACCACCTAATGCGATGTACAAGTAAAATGGAAGTGGGACTACATTGGCCTCCAGACCCCTAAACATAGTAGTCGCCGCTTAGGAGTTGTTTTCGGGTAAGCATAGGTTTAAATAGACCACTAAATGTGTCTAAGTAACAAATTTTTTCTGTGTAATCTAAAATAATCTTTATGCCATCTAAATATATAAAACTCAAAGGTGACTGACTGACATAGTGATCTATCAACGCACAGCCCAAACCGCTGAAGGGATCGGGCTGAAATTTGGCATGCAGGTATATGTTATGACGTAGGCATCCGCTAAGAAAGGATTTTAATAAATTCTACCTCCAAGGAGATAAAATCGGGGATGAAAGTTTGTATGAAACTTTGTCAATTTTAAACGTTCACGCGGGCGGAGCCGCGAGCAAAAGCTAGTAATAAATAAATTAAATAGGTAAATTAATTATTATTATAATAGTCATTCAAATACAGTTTGTTGTCAAGGCGAAACAGTAATACTATACAATGATTTTGGACGGTATTTATAAAAACTAGACAAGGCCGTGTTCATTATGGTTTTTTATTGAAATTGTTATGTGTGTCGACAAAATTATAATAATTTTATGAGCTTGTGATGTCTAACAGTCAATTAGTTTTCCAATAATACCTTTAATGTATGTCTTTATTCGCCGAATGACGACTTCGGATAATGAGACGAGCAGATAGCTCGACAAATATTAACGGCCATGTCTACCCATAATCAGCAATATTTGCCATCCAGAACATTAAGTTACAAAGTATTCTATGGCTCAGCACTGCTCTTGTTACCTTGAGACATGTTATGCCCAATTATTTCACTGACTTCAATGACCCCCCCGACCCTAGTACCGGTCCGCGAGCCGATGATGACTAAGTAGTTTCTAATACTCCCCCAAACCAATAATCGCAGATGTCTCTGCCAGTGTCTCTACCAGTGGCCGTCCTGAGCCGAGGTTCGTACCCCAAAGGGGGTGCCCTCAGCGTGGTCACTTAAATGTAAGGGTTGAGAGTGCCTAAAGCGCTCACCCGAAAGTCCGGTGAAGCTGTATACAGCCGGCTAGCGTCAGGCTTACAGCAAGCATCAACACAAAAAAAAAGACTTCAATGTCGCACAAAACGGAACACAAAAGTGCTTGCACGTTGTTGTTTGGGGGCAGAAATGATGAAAGATGAAATGAAAGATAAAGCGTTGGTAGACCCAGACGGACACTCGTAAACATGAAGTAGAAACCTACCTAGACCTGCTTTTATGATCAAAATTATTTAAATGTCTGCTATCACTGTCTGTCTGTCACTAGTTTACATAAATTACATGGCGAGTGTGGGTACGAAATAGACTCATAAAAACCACTATTCGCTATATGAAAACTTTATGACAAAAATAAAACTGAATCTAAAAACTATAAAGCTAAAAATAAACCTAAGCAGATTTGAGAGTACTGTTTGTTTTGTTCAATAGTCAATGATTGTTTTTTTTTTTTATCCTGGCAAAGTGACTACGCTACACCTGATGGTAAGTGTAGCGCAATCCAAGAATAGTGTCGACCAACGATAAACAATATGTCCATCGTAGGTCGGCAAGATCATGCCGGCCTTCCAAAGGGCCAAGGGGAAGGGGAAGGAAAAAGGGATGGGAAAAGGGTTAGGATCAGGGGGCAAGCCCCCTGGGAAGAACCGGATATACACTGGCTGACCCTGGAACGTGACCCACACAAGGTCGGTCACTATGGCAGGTTGTAGCACCAGTGTACGGTGGTCGCTATCCGATCGGATACAAGTATCCTCCCACCAGCGAAATACCAAATAGCGTGATACCACTAACTCAAAATTGGTTAGGTTTATTTTTAGCTTTTGAGTCGGTTTTATTATTGCTTTATTATTTTTTAGCGAAAGAATCATTAAAATTGGTGCATAAAGGTATTTTTTTCTTTAATACCCGATTTCGCTCTTTAGGTCGATCGAAATTATATGTTTAAATTTACCACCACCGCAGTAAACCTTGTCGAATATAAAAACAATCATCCAAATCGGCTCACATGTCAGACTGATACGTGATCATATATAAAAAATATATAGCGATGAAATGGGAATCTTTGGTTTTTGTGTCGGTTAAAAACTATGGGGTGTAAGGGGGGCGAATAACAACTCAAGTCTCCAATTGCCAACCCTACCTGCTCGCGGTGCACCCTGCTGGTTAACGAATGAGGCTCTGGCGGCCGACTCGTGGCGGCATAACCACATAAATGAGCTGGAATGCCATAAATACTCGTACCTTTGGTGGGCAGCAGCGCCATTGGCTAAACATTCCAGCGACTGCGGTCACCAACCCGCCTGCCAAGCGTGGTGACTATGGCAAAACCCCCAAATGGCAGTCTCCCAGAATTTACGGCCCCCAGTTCCCGGCAGCCTCGCTATTCCTGGTCACGGTACCGGCCATGGTAACGGCGGGGTGGGGGGTGCTAAGAATCCCCGGGCTACGGCAGGGTACCACAAACGACTGTTTCTGGCAACGTACAACGGACGCTCTCTGCGGTTGGACGAGCACGTCACAGAATTGGAAGTAGAGCTGAGTCATATTAACTGGCATATCGTGGGATTATCTGAAATCCGAAGACAGGGGGAGGAGAAGATGACCCTCGATACCGGTCACTTACTCTACTTCCGAGAAGGACACCAACCATCCCAAGGTGGCGTCGGATTTATGGTCCACAAGTCACTCAGAAGCAACGTTGTGGAAGTTGGTAGTGTATCATCGAGAGTGGCGTACCTTGTCTTAAAAATATCCAAGAGATACTCTCTGAAGGTTATACAAGTGTACGCCCCGACGTCTGCACATCCTGACGATGAAGTCGAGACCATGTACGAAGATGTAGTGAAAGCTATGTCTCGTACCCAAACTTCCTACAGCGTTGTTATGGGTGACTTCAATGCCAAAGTGGGAGTACAAGGATACGGTGAATCACGAGTGGGACCGTTCGGCTATGGGTGCAGAAATCATAGGGGGCAAATGCTAGTCAATTTCCTCGAGGCCCAGGGGCTTTTTCTGATGAATTCGTTTTTCCAGAAGAAGCCCCAAAGGAAGTGGACCTGGCGAAGCCCCAACAATGTGACCCGGAATGAGATCGACTTCATCATGACAGACAAGCGCCAAATATTCAGAGATGTCTCTGTGATCAATAGGGTTAACACCGGTAGTGATCACCGATTGGTAAGAGGCACTCTGAATATAGATGTTAAAATTGAACGTGCACGGTTGATGAGGTCGACTCTTCGACCAACACTGCCCCAAGCTGAAGTCGGCTGTGAAGCTTTCCAGTTGGAGCTCCAGAACCGATTCGCCGTATTGGAAACCACGGCGGATATTGATGACGCCACCAACAGTCTGGTGCGGACTATTCGCGAGGTGGGCTACAAATACTTTCGGCCAAAGAGCAATGGACGCAAATCTAAACTCTCAAGCGAGACTCTGGAACTGTTGAGGAAAAGACGAGAACTTGTGAATGTCACACCATCGGAGCGTCAGGTGGTTAACAAGGAGGTGAAGAGGCTAATACGGCGTGATGTCAGACACACGAATACCCTAGATATCGAAAATATAATAAAACAAAATAAAGGCACTAGGGTATTCGCCAAGCCACATACCTCCAGTTGCCACCTGACAAAGCTCAAAACACCACAGGACACCACCGTCACCTCAATGCCAGAGATACTCGCAGAGGTCGAGAGGTATTACGGGGACTTGTATGCTCAAAAAGCATCTCCCCCTGAGGCCCACAGCGCGAGTGATCCGCGAGCCAGACTAACTCGCCACTACACAGACGAGCTTCCCGACGTCGACGTGGGCGAGATTAGAATAGCCCTCGGACAGCTTCACAATAACAAAGCTCCGGGAGATGACGGAGTTACAACAGAGCTCCTCAAGGCAGGTGGTTTGCCTGTCTTGACAGAGCTTACTAAGCTCTTCAACTCTGTCATCCACACTGGCACAACACCGGAAGCATGGAGTAGGAGTGTGGTGGTTCTATTCTTCAAAAAGGGAGACAACACCCAATTGAGGAACTACCGCCCCATATCACTCCTGAGCCATGTATATAAGCTGTTCTCGAGGGTTATCTCGAATCGTCTTGCCCAAAAGTTCGACGACTTCCAACCGCCGGAGCAGGCTGGGTTTCGTAGGGGTTTTTCTACCGTAGACCACATACACACACTCAGGCAAATTATCCAGAAGACCGAGGAGTACAATCAGCCTCTATGCCTAGCGTATGTGGACTACGAGAAAGCCTTTGACACCGTCGAGACCTGGGCTGTTCTGCAGTCCATGCAGAGATGCCATATTGACGACAGATATATCCAGGTGATGAGATGTCTGTACGAGGCCGCAACGATGACCGTCCAAGTACAAGAACATAGCACAAAGCCAATCCAACTGCGTCGTGGGGTAAGACAGGGAGATGTTATCTCTCCAAAACTGTTTACCAACGCGTTGGAGGACGCTTTTAAGACGCTTGATTGGAAAGGACGGGGCATCAACATCAACGGTCAGTACATCTCTCATCTGCGATTTGCGGATGACATTGTCGTCATGGCAGAATCTCTGCCGGATTTGGAAGAAATGCTGAACAGCCTCAACCGTTCTTCAAGACGAATAGGTCTCGGGATGAACCTTGATAAAACAAAGGTTATGTTTAACCGTCACGTCTTCCCGGGACCTGTAGTCGTGGGTGATGCCACTCTCGAAGTTGTGCAAGATTATGTTTACCTTGGCCAAATTATACAACTAGGCAGACACAACTTCGAGAAGGAGGCGGACAGGAGAATTCGGTTGGGCTGGGCGGCATTCGGGAAGCTACGTAACATTTTCGAGTCGTCGATCCCCCAGTGTTTAAAAACGAGGGTTTTTAACCAGTGCGTCCTACCTGTAATGACCTACGGAGCTGAAACGTGGACACTGACTAGCGGACTGGTCCATAAGTTCAAAGTCGCTCAGCGTGCAATGGAGCGAGCAATGCTTGGAATTTCTCTGGTGGATAGGATCCGAAATGATGTTATCCGCCAGAGAACCAAAGTCATCGATATTGCTCGCAAAATTAGCACGCTGAAGTGGAAGTGGGCCGGTCATGTCTGCAGACGGACAGATGGTCGGTGGAACAGACAGGTGCTAGAGTGGAGACCACGCTTAGGCAAACGTAGTGTAGGGCGCCCGGCTACACGGTGGACCGACGACTTGAAAAAGATGGCAGGTAGCGGATGGATGCGGGTTGCCCAAGACCGGGATGGTTGGCGCTTACTTGGGGAGGCTTACGTCCAACAGTGGACGGCAATAAGCTGAGATGAAAAAACTATCAACAACGAATGGATACATTTCATTCATATTATGCTTTTTTGCCTTTCTTATATATATATATAGATAGACATCTAAATAAGGAATGATTTATTACTAGCTGGCCCTCGCGATTTCACCCGCTTCAATGATACTGCTTCGATTTCTTGAGACATAGCATGATGTTATATAGCCATGAACCAACGTGACGACAAAAAAATATTTGGTGTGGCGTTCGGCAATCGTTTTAGGTGCTCATAAGTTTTCCTCTAAACTTTTCCAGAACAAAGGAATACGCTTATTTTACGCACAAAATGAAAAAAGAATTACGCATATCCATCGTTCGAATCGTGAATTGTGTTCTTAAGTTCATCCAAAAATCCCATTCAGTATTTCACGAATTTAAATATTTTCAGGACAACTTTTAAAATTTTTCTATAAAAAAAAACAAATTCGGATTATTATTGAATTATACAAAAATAAAAAACTCGGTCCAAACGTTCTCAAGTGATACCGTTACCAACGAACAGATTTTAATTTCTATTTATATAGATGGTTTCTTCAACCGGAACCTGATTTAACAGATGTTTTCTCCCAAATCTCCACGTAATTAATTATTATTTTAATTAATGCCGAACATAGTTTGGCTTTTTATTTCTTACTTTCAAACTTGATATTATGTATAATAGATAGATACCTTATCCGCAGCGTTTTGATTTAATCATAGTAGTCTAGACTAGCAAATTAAAAACTATTTTTAAAATTCACTGATATTTCAGAAAATGGTTTAAATATCTAGATAATTATTAAGCGATGATGCGACGATGATAAAATTTATTTAAATTGGATTGAAATATCTACAAAAAGTATATTAACCTCTCTGCAGACTCCTAAGAGATAGACGAATAGATTACATGCATTGTCACTGTCTCACAGAAATATGACTTGAAGTAGCAACTTGCGGTTGCGTTTCGTACGGTGAGTGTGATATCCGGAGTCCTACATCTCCTTCCCTTTCCCAGATCTCTTAAACATCCCTTTCTTTTAAAGGTTCAGGTCCATGATTCTTCGGGTATTATGGATGTTCATGGGCGGTGGACTCTATCAGGTGACTCACTTGCTCTTTTACTGTCTTCGTATATAAGAGTTTGTTCAATTCTCGTCTGTCATGCAATAAACTTTCTCCATCTTAATAGGACTATATACACATGTTTAGTTGACTTATTTTTGAAATACGTCATAGCACATGTCCTTTGAATCTGTGAAGACTATAAAAGATAAAGGCCCAATAAAACAATTGAGATACTTACAAACAAAACTAGCACCATGGTAGCTATAGGCACTGTGAGGGACACCAAAGCCGCCTGTCTCCATGGTAGCACTGTCCCCAGCAGGTAGGCGATGAACATGCCAGTGGAAGTGAACCCGTTGGTGAGGGTCGTCAAGATACCACGTATGGACGGGTCACTGGAATATACAAATAATTGCTATCCTCAAGGATTGATTTCTCACTTACACCTTAGAATGTCATAGACAGAGGTGCCATCTTAACTGGCATATGGCTTATTTTTTTGGTTTGATATAAACAAAATATGGATGAAACAAATTATTTTTTATGAGTGGTAGAGCCACGTTGTAGACAGTTTTGTCTACAGCATGTATGGGCCGGCTCGTTACCACTGTCTTACAGAAAACCGATGTAAAGTAGCGGCTTGCTGCTGCGTTTCGTACGGTAACTGTGATTTCCTGAGGACCAAATCCCCCACCCTTCCCAATCCCTTAATTATCCCTTCCCTTTATGGTCGGCAACGCGCTTATGAGTCTTCTAGTATTGTGGGTGTACATGGGCGGTGGAGATCACTTATCATCAGGTGATTCACTTGCTCGATTGCCGGTTTATGCTATAAAAAAATATTCACGCTATTATTTGGTAGACAATTTATGGACAGGTTCTGAGTTGGATTTTTCAACAGTATGTAATTTTAACAGCGTTCATATGAACAATGGTTAACGAAATCTATTTATATAATTTTGGTGCATATCAAAACAATATAAAGTGAATCAAGAAAGAAAGAAAAATAACTAATCACAGACAACCAGACAGTTCAAGACACGCAACCAAAGTTATCAAGAAAAATAAAAAATCGATAAAACCCTGTTAACTTTATGTATACTGTATATGAAATATATATTAACTTTATTTATCAAACAATTTATTGCGTGTCTGTGTGCAATTGTCAATTGTAACTCAAATGTATAAAAGCAATTATAATTATAAATCATTTGGAGAATGCATAATATATTAAAATGATAAATTAATTGAACCAATAAAAACAAATGCATGAGTATTAATTTAGTGTTTTAATGTCCATGATTAATGTAATCCTAGTGCAAACATATAAACAAAAACCAAGTGTGGATTACAAATGACAGGTTGACGCGACATAAAAACCAGAGACTACCGCAACATTTTTTATGTGTTGTCAAATCAGAATTCATATTTTGAATTTATGATTACTTTAATGGCTATTAAGTCTGCTATAAATTTAACTAAATTAGTGTTACTGCCTAGGTGGCGAGTTGTATTGCGTACGCGGTACGACTGCTGGGCTGAGGTCTCGGGTTTGATCCCGGATCGGGAGTGATATTGGGTTTTTCTATCATGAATTGCTCAGTCAAGTCAGGAGTCTAGAATTGTGCCCGGTATGGCGATTGACTCGTAACTTAGAAAGTCTGGGGTGCATGCTCTAGGAGCTGGTTTCGAACCTGCGACTTTCGTCTCGGCAGTTCGTATCACGCCCCGCTAAGCTGTCTATAATTATATAATTCACTTGGCCGGTTCTTTATCCTGGCACGGCAGTTACTACATCAGATCTGATGGTAAGTATAGTGCAGATCAAAAATTACTTTGACTGTTGCATCCCTCTGTGCGTAAAGGGTCACTTAAAGTTAAGTAAAGGCCATTGAAATAAAACGAATTTCAACGGATTTTATCGTGGTTTTTTTCAGCCGACGTGGTCATGGGGTGAACTGAGTCCACCGAACCTTTTTCGAAACGACGGGACCAAAATTAAAATAAAAAACCGCGATAAAATCCGTTTAAATTAGTTTTATTTCAATGAGTAACATTCGCGTAAACGTAAGAAATAATTAAGTAAAGGCCGTTGAAATTAATAAACTTTTAAATACTAACCTAATTTCCCCCACATAAGTGACCGAAGGTGCTTCCATAATTCCCGTACCGATGCCCAGTAATGCATTGCCGATGAATAATGAAGGTACGTCCCATGCGTAGTACATCAGCAGCCAAGCTATTAGATGTGGAATGTTGACTAGGAACAAGGCCTTCTTTCTTCCAAAGTGGTCTAGCAGGGGTCCAGAGAAGATGCTACCAAGCGGCTGGCAGAGGAACGCCAAACTACCTGGAAATTATACAAATAAATAAATACATATTGCTGCTGGTGGGAGGATACTGCTGGTGGGAGGATACTACCGGTGGGAGGATACTTGTATCCGACCGGATAGCGACCACCGTACACTGGTGCTAAAACCTGCCATAGTGTCCCACCTTTTGTGGGTCGCGTTCCAGGGTCAGCCAGTGTATGTCCAGTTCTCCCCAGGGGGCTTGCCCCCTGATCCTAACCCTTTTCCTATCCCTTTTTCCTTCCCCTCCCCTTTGGTCCTTTGGCAGGCCGGCATGATCTTGCCGACCTACGATGGACACATTGTTTATCGTTGGTCGACACTATTCTTGGATTGCGCTACACTTACCATCAGGTGACGCACTTGCTCATGTGTCGGCTTATTAAATTAAAAAAAATACGTACTGAAAGTCCAGCACTAGTTTCATCCCTGCCTACACCTTGATACCGTCGAGACCATTGAAAAATTTAACAAGAATACCACGTTTAAGTTTTATCTATAATGGCGATTGGAATGTGATTATTATCGTGAATAATGTATTCTAAACATTATTTATATGCCTCGAGATAAGTTTAACCTACTAATTTACATTTCGTTATGGAAGTATATTAAAACAGGCCATGACCTTATGTTTTTCACGTGACGAAATTTTCCGTCCTATAAACTAAGTACAATCGGCAATAATAAATTATTAGCCTATAAAAAGAATTTGTAGGGTTTCTTTTGACGAGATTCGGCTGTAGCTTAAACGTGGCCTTTTTACTTTTTAACCCCTGATATAAAAGAGGTATATAAGTTTGAGATTTTTGTCTGCCTATGGCTGTGTCTGTCCGTGATACCATAGCACCTATATCCGCCCACATATCGACCACCGTACACATGGTGTTAAAACCTGACATCTTGTGTGGATCGCGTTCCAGGCTCAGCCAGTGTATATCCAGTTCTCCCGAGCGACTAGCACCCTTTTCCTATACCTTTCCTTTTCCTAAATCCCTTCATTTCCAAATCCCTAAACCCTGGGATGAGATACTGCAGGAGTCGCCAGTATCCCATTAGCAGGTACCCCTATAGTTCCCAAGGGTTATAAAAAACGAATGGACCGATTGGAATGCGGTTATTTTTCTTTGAAAGCCGGTTTAATTGAGATGGTTATAGCTATGGTTCAAGAAAATATGTTCAGCCATTTTTTATACATTTTATTCAAGCACGTCATCGGTGATCACCAGAATCAGCTTCTTCACACGATTTAAATATTACACATGTTTTTCAACAGTTAGGCTACACTGAAAGTCGTGATGAGTAGATCGCTCGCCTGGTCGTAAGCGCTACGCCTCCCCGTAAATAGTAGCAACAGCATATAAAGAAGGAATAACAAAGTATTGCACTGCACTCATTACACTAAGCCTTTACATAGAGTATCATAATGCCGACTAGTTTCATTCGCGGTGCTTACAACCTGCTTGACGACGGAAACAGTCAAGGCGTATATTACATAGGCAATAAAAATAAACAATCTGTCTATATAAAAAAATATTGTTGGTTGGTAACAGCATTACATGAGAACGGCTGGACCGAGTTGCCTTTTTTTAACTGCTTGTAATAAACTAAATAAGGTTATAGTGAACAAAATATTGGAAAATTACCCTGATAATTTTTAAATTCGTAATAAACTGAAAATGCTTTTTATAAGACTTTTGTATGAATTTTAGGCCAAAACTCACGATAAATATGCATAATCCTTTTTCTATTTACTTCGATATGTTTCTGGAAAACTTTCTAGGTAAAATCAATTCTGGACATTACAATTCAACTGACAATAAACTATTGAATAATTTCTCTACACTATTTACAACAACGATAGCTCAGCGAGCCACTCCGGCCTCTTGAGACGAAAGTCGCAGATTCGAAATCAGCCCTAAGAGCAGTAGAGGAGGTCCGTGCCCAGCTGTGGGACGTTTATAATACAGGGCTAGTAGTATTATTATTTATTATATGTAATCGCTGGATGCAGGCCGCTTCCAACAGGTTGGTCTGGAAATCTTTGGGGGAGGCCTATGTTCAGCGGTG
Organism: Amorpha juglandis; assembly: GCA_949126905.1. NCBI lineage: Eukaryota > Metazoa > Arthropoda > Insecta > Lepidoptera > Sphingidae > Amorpha > Amorpha juglandis. Next base: position 7,803,908 of record OX421387.1, on the reverse strand, counting down.
GACGTCTTGTGGCTGATGATGATGATGATGATATGTAATCAAGCACGCCCAGAAAGATTGAGGTTATATTCAAACCAAATATTTGTTTTGCCCAAACATTGGTCCACATCTTAACATCATAGTATGATGATTTCTTACGTTTACGCGAATGTTATAGATTGAAATAAAACTAATTTAAACGGATTTTATCGCGGTTTATTGGTGAACACCCCGAGATCACGAAGGCTGAAAAGCAAAACGTCGGGACCAAAATTAAAATAAAAAACCGCGATAAAATCCGTTTAAATTAGTTTTATTTCAATCATGGATGCGGATCGGAGCAGTACACAGCGGGTGAAACCGCGAGGGTCGCCTTGTAAATAAATAAATGAAGATTTCGTGTTAACGATGTTTCTAAGGACCGGTTAAGTTAATACGGAGTGGGGACAGAGATCGATTATCTTGATTATGATAATTTGGTACCACGTAACTTGAGAACGGATTTCAAGGGCTTTTTTCAAGTACACATATCAGCTATTCTTAGACACAAGGTAGGTATCTAATATACGTGAAGAGAACACTGAGTACATTTTTTTTTAAGCAATCTATACACGTGAAGAGAACACTGAGTGCACCTTTTTAGGCACATTTCCGGCACGGAGTATTGTGAGATTTGGTATAGTTAAAGTTTATATGGAGAAGGAATGCAGAATGCTATTTATTTATAATATTATGTATTCCAAATACATTAAATTTAATAAACTAAAATGTTTATTGTTTCACTCCTCACGTCTGTAACCCTGAAGGGTTAGGTAGTGATGTAACCAGTAGACACATTTCGCCGAGCGTGTTTCCGTCCCATGATGTGATAGAGGGCGAGCCTATTGCCATACCGGGCACAAATCCAGACTCGGAGCTGGTACTGAAAATCAAAATACTCATAGATATAAGTAAAAAAAATCTATGAAAATACTTGTCTGTCATCTCTTGAGTTAAGTTTAAAGATTGTTCGGTTACATAATTATTTGTATTTAGCATAACTCTAATAATAAATAAAGAGTGAATAAATCAGAACTATATACGTCTATATTTATTGTAAATATAGTTCCATACCTACCTATACTACAATTACAATGCAATGAATTAGGCACTAAGTTTGGATTTGAATCAAACCGAAGCATTGAGAATCAGCAACGACTTATCCTTAAAAATATTGAAACAACAATGAAACCGATGGAACCGACTGAAATCACACTAATATTATATTATTACCCTGTCTGTATACCAAATTTCATCAAAATCCGTTCAGTACTTTCAGCGTGATTGACGCACAAACATCCAAACAAACTTTCACATTTATAAGAAAGTTACTACTGTAGTTAGTACTGAACGGATTTTGATGAAATTTGGTATACAGACATGGTATAAGCTGACTTGGGAGATAGGATACTTTTTATCCCGATTAAATGCTCCCTTGGGATAAAACAGGAATCTTGATATTCATCAATCACACCGAAAATTCTGAACGGATTTTGTTGAAAATTCTGAACGGATTTTGTTGAAAATTCTGAACGGATTTTGTTGAAAATTGGTATAGAGACAGGATAGATCAAGCGGGCGGAGCCGCTAAAAGCTAGTACTTTATATTTTTATTGATTTCGTATCGATTTTAATAAGATCGATTAAACTGTTCGATACATTTTTATTAGTAGTGTTATAACGCGTTTTTTATTAATAGTCGTTGTGAGCACATTTAATCGTAAGTGACGTAGCAGACTGTAATTAAATACATTAGCGGCTGCTGATATTGACATTGAAAACTGGCTCCAGTTTCCCATACATATAGTAATGGAACACCGGAAATACCTACGCACTAAGTATGTACGGATTGTACATGTATTAAGTCATTTATGAGGTAATTAATATCTTCCAGTATTTTTAACAGACGTTGATGATACTATAACAAACATTTGAGCGAATATTTTTAGCAATATGCTTTTGTGGTATTACCAATAGAAGTATTATTGTTTATTTTACTTGCTTGAATGACGCCTGAAAAGCGCCACGCCTACCCAAAAACAGAAGCAACACCACAACACACAGAACTTTGATTTATTTTAGCATGGCATGGCAGTTTACTGCCCTTTTTTGAATAACTTTCGAAGCATTCACTCACATTCTAAAACGGCCAAAATAAAATGTCATTGTTTAAGTAATTGTCCTAAACATGAGTATTGTTTTAACCGGATCGAATATAACATTATAATCGTGCAAACAAGACTCCTATGTTACTAGTGTCGGGTCAGACTATGTGTAACTGTTAGGGGCCGTCCATTAATCACGTGGTGATTTTTAGCATTTTTTAATCCCCCGTCCCCCTTGGCGATACGTGATGAGGTTTAAGACTAATCCCGGCCCACCCAAAATCACGAGAATTTTTTGTACCTACAAAGAATCTTAAAATTTTTAGATAAAAAATTAATACACGCGATATCTTACTACACCCCCTCCCCCTTGTGATATTTCGTGATTTTTGCTAAGCCCGCTCCCCCCTTTCAAGCCTCACGTGATTAATGGACGGTCCCTTGGTGGTGTGGTGTTATTTATCAAAAAAAATTGACACGTTATTTAATTCGTCTGTTCCAAATCTAACGGGCCTGTAGAGCAGTGTTTAACATTAACAACTGATTAGGAAAAAATACCCATTAGCACATTGTGAAACACTCACTAACCTTAACATTCCATCACAATATGTTTACGTTAACGGGACGTTTAATTAACTTACAAAGTTGGTGAAATTGAATCTAAGTCTCATAATGCCCAGTGATTTTACTGGCTTCAATGCTGCAATTGGCAGCAGAAATTGACAAAGCGGTAGTATTTACTCAGCCGGCCTCTCGCATACGAGGGAACGAAACATACGAAAAGGGGCTCGTTTGCCAGCCTTTGCTATAATTTTTTTTTCTGATAAAAGAAATGAGTTTTTCCTTAAACTTGGGTTTTATTGGTATGGTTTTATCTATGTTTGAAGAAAATCTGTAAAGTAAATTTTTACAAGGCGGTAGGTCCCTCGTATGCGAGAGGCCGGCTGGGTTGGTACCACCGCTTTGTCTATTTCTGCCGCCAAGCAACAGTGTGTAAGCACTGTTGTGATTCGGTTTAAAGGACATTGAAGCCAGTGAAATTACTGGGCATTATGAGACTTAACATCTTATGTCTCGGGGTGACGAGCTCAGTTCATTGCCATGTAGTGCTTTGTAATTTAAAGTTGTGTGTAGTGTTGCCCTGTTTATGGGCAAGCGTGAGCGCTTACCATCAGGCGAGCGCCTTGCTCGTCTCGTCATTCAATAAAATAAAATAAATGTCATTAAAAAGTTACAGTTATTTTATTAGTTGGCGACAGTTTTTTTGCTTAGGTTATAATGATATAAATCCAAGAATTAAGTTACGATCTTAAAACCGTCACATATTTCTTCGACAAGTTACACTCGAGTTGACAAACTAGTTAGACAAGGCTTTTATTTGTCGGCCTATATTTAAATTTCATAAATAAATGATTACTTTTAGTATCTGAAGCTATAAAAATGACGCCAGACTCATTTTATTTGTCAAATATTATTGAATCAATAAAATGTTATAAATTATTTCGATTCCGTCAAGTTTTTACTTTACTCTGTAGAAAAGATATAAGAATGACTCGGCTATAATTTTTGGTATTCTTTTAGCTGTCACCAAAAAGTAAAATCGTAGTTATGAATGTAGGTGCTGGGATATGAACCCAGGACTTTCAGCATGCGAAGCAGACACTCTACCACTGAGTTACACCCCCGTTGTAATGTTAAATTGATATAAAGAACCAGTTTACGGCATGTTATCCTAATTTATTCGATTTTACAGCCATAGTATTCTAACCCTAGGCTAGACCCCCCGAGGTGATCAAATTAAAAACAAACATGAACAAACATGTAGGCGGGTGAAATATTTTACTCGCATTATGGATTATTATAATTTTAAATAAGCGTAAGGGCAAAAGGATATTTTTTTCGCATTGTATGTTATTTATAACATAAATCGGCAAACGAACAAGTGGGTCACCTGATGGTAAGTGTTCTCCACCGCCCATGTACGCTCACAATACCAGAAGAATAAGCGCATTTCATACCTTAAAGGAAAGGGATTATTATTAAGGGATTTTTTTACCCCTTTAATGCTGAAGACTAAACTATCTACGGCGTAGCTCAAACACTCAAAAAAATTAAATAATTGACAGACTTATGGCCAGTTTCACAAAGTATACTTATATATTTGTAACGTTCGAATTTTCAGTTTAATGCTTAGCTGGAGGATAAATTTAGTAAATAAATAAACAACAAGTAATCACACAGATGATCCTGACTCTATACTATGTTAACCTGTTTCCTGGGTATCAGGAACTAGAGTTACTGTCCCACAATCTATAACCTAGTTTTAATTACAGATTGTGAGACAGGTCCTAAAATATAAATAGGCTTAAATAATGTAGAAGTAGAATTTAAGGCATTGATAGATGATTGCACGTCCGTAAGTAAACTCAAACAAATGTTCTCCATAGTTCATACACAAACACAACACGATATGAAGCCTATATTATGTTTAATTAGATAGCATTTTGTTAGATATCCAACATTTATTCTATTAAACTAATTACATATAAAATAATCCTGTTATGTTAGTCAGTTTACTTTACTGTTTATTGCACTGTGATATGACGGAATAACCGATTGTACTGCAAGACAAACATTTAACAAAAATTATAACAAGGTAATATACTGACACACCGTAGGTTGATTTAGATAAATAAATAAATAGATACACCCAACTGTCACACACATAGTCCTGACCCCACACCAGGTTAAACCTTTGTCATAGGTATCAGGAACTACGAGAGACTTGCGGTCCCACAACACCCAGACCCGAAGCAAATATTTGTGGATCGCACAAACATTTGTCTCAGTATGGGAATCAAACTCACGGCCTCTCGCTTCGTACCCGGCTACTCACTCGATGCGCCACGGAGGCTGTCAATTAGAGAATGACTCTGGCATTATGTGCGCCTTTATACAAGTTTTGCATTATAAAGTTTCAATAAATAAATAATCTTAATAGTTATTTCAAAACAATTAGGACATAAACTAAGGTATTTTAACAATTTATTTGTTCTGCCTAGCGTTATCCCGGTATATGCATGGGTTGACTGACTTCATGATTTGGTGTATGATGTATGTTGATCGGTGTATTTAGTATTATATGGGGCGATCTGACCCCTAAAACCCATAATGGGAACCAAATTTCGACATTGTCTTATCCTTTAATCAGCAGCGTGAACCACGTGCAGTTGGTCAACTAGACCGGGTCGTCACTATCTCCCAGAAAACCTACGTGTAGTAGTGGCTTGCTGCTGCGGCTGCGTGAAGTATCCCGTTTATATCAAGGGCAAAATTCCCTTCCTCTTCGAGATCCCTTGATAACCCCTTTCCTTGTCGGCAACGCATCCTTGGTTCTTCTGGTATTGTGAGCGTTCACGGGCAGTGGAGATCGCTTACCATCAGGTGACACACTTGCAGTAACGGACTATATCAAGTGTCATACGTAAGATGATAACCTAAAGCCTAGGTCTACTCAAATTACTCGCAAACGCAACCATGTTTATTTATTGCGTAGTAATACTGTCATTTCCGAGCCAAGAACAAACGCTCACCGCAGGCCTCAAGTAAATGTGTCGCTTCGGGCCCACGGCGGGCTTAGTCCGCTACTGCCCACTTGCCGACTTATACTCATAGTATAGCCTCTGTGGCGCAGCGGGCGAGCAGCCGACTACGAAGCGAGAGGCTGTGGGTTCGATTCCCGCACCGAAACAAATGTTTGTGTGATTGACGAATATTGGTTTCGGGTCCAGACCCGACCAATTTATACGGGTATACCAACACCCAGGTGTTGTGGGACCGCAAGTCTCTCGTAGTTTCTGATACCCACGATACGGGTTTCATCTAGTGTGGGGTCAGGACTATGTGTGTGACTGTTGGGTGTAATTGAAAATATAAAATAGTCTTGTTATTTAACTAGCTTTTATTCGCGGAAACGATCGCGTGAGCGGCCTTTTGCGAGATAAAAGTAGCTTATGTCAATATTGTCTAATTCAGGTTATGGTTTACCTGTGTGCCAAATTTAATCCAAAACCGTTCAGCCGTTAAGCCGTGATTAACTTACAAACATCCAAATTCACAAACTCACTAAGTACCCAATTGTCACATTTATAATAACAGTAAGATTTATACTTGAAAATGGAAATTTACAATTTAAACAAATATCGAGTTACGTTGAATTTATGTTACATTATTTGCTGTAACATAATATATTGTAAAAGGGCAGGTACAGCATATTTATCAATTGTAAATTAAAACGCAATAGTGTGCATGTTTGCAAAATGCATATTATATTTATGTACATTTTGCAATAAATAATACACGCGAAAAATATCCGAATACACAAACAACAACAATTATTATTTGTCAACGAAAAAGTATCTTAGTATAGGTGCGGATAGTTTGGAAATAATGACATGAAAAGAAAGATTACTGGTCTATATAATAGGACGTAGTTTAAGGAAAAAGAGCCTATTATCATACACAATTTTAAACTAGGTCGAATAATGAGATATTGATAAAAGCGCAGCATATTTTGATGACTATAATATTATTATGATCTGTAATAAATTATGTAACAATAAAAATTTACATTGTAGAACCATTCGATTCTGATGATATAATACATAATGATAAGTAGCATTTCAAGCCTAACAAACAGCCTACTTACGTCACATATGGTTACTGGCACGAGTTTTGAGCACAACGTCAAGTAGTTCATTTATAGGTCTGATTGGCGAAATGTAGGAGCGCAGAACGCTGACGCTTCACCCGATTGGTTTATCATGCAATGCTCGGCCTCTATTGGACTCTCAGTTTCCCCCACTACTAGCCATTTGTGCTCACGTCTCGTGCCGGTAGCAATACTTACAAATCACCATCAGAATACCATATCATTAACAAATAGCTCACCAAACCATGATGCTTGTTTCTTATTAATGGACAATCCTTCCTTGGCGTCGAGCACCTCAGGTAACACCATCGTTACAAAACTGATGGACATGCCCAGTCCTATCAGAAGGAAATCCAGAGCTAAGCATGCCAGTACCTGGTGACAAGTAAATTGCAGTATTAGCTTAACAGAAATTAATATTAAATTTTACTGTGAATAATCTGATAGAGCCACATATAGAATAGAACGAATGTGATCAAACGAACTTTCGATAACTACTTTACGAAGAATCTCATAATTATCATTTCAACGAGATCCTGAAGAAAAAAAATGGGTGCGTGTACTTATGTACGCGCGTGAGAAGTTATACTTCTTTGGCATCATTAAAAAATAGTTTTTAATTGCATGCAAATAATTGATTACAATAAAATAATAGAAGGATTGGAAAAGGATAATCAACAAAGTTCAGTTTAAATTTGAAAAATTAAATAAATAAATATTTATTTTCTTATTCAATTTAATAGCAAATATTAAAAATTAATATTATTATTTGATGTTCAATTTTAATTTTTATCACAAACTTTTTATTAAATGTTTTATTAAATTTATTTCTTTATTTTGTGAATATTAAATAACCAATAATAAGTATTTAACATTAATAATTTAATAATATTTAGTGTTAATTATATTAAATAAAAGTATTTTAATTTATATCAATAAATAATACATACGGATAGTTAACCTCAATTATATTGGAGCACTTGAAAAAGTATATAAGCACAATTTTTTTCACTAATATTCACAAATAGTAAGTAATATCAATCAAAATATTCAATTTAAATCACTACTGAATATAATTTATTAGCACATATATAATTCGCACTTGTATGAAACTCAAACACGTGTTGTGAATGTATAAACTAGAGACATGTTGATAAATATTATAAATATGAAAACAGTGATCAGAGGTGACGAGCGTACCAACATGCGCGACTAATATCGAGGTTCAATTCCTATTTTGTTGGTAGCTTTTTTTTCGAGACTTAATGAGCGGTTAAGCAGACGGCTTCATACTGTTAATTTTGTGTCACAGGTGCGCGCGCATCTTAAAATTTCACTCTCATCATTTTTTCATAACGCGCCTAAAGAAGTATAACTTCAAAAATTGCATAGAGAGTGTCAGGATGATCACTATACCAACAATAGAATAATATAGTTAATGAATATGTTAAATATCGATACAATAACGTATCGATTTTTTAAACCTTTAAGACAGATTTTATATGATCACATAAATGGCTGTCAAGGTATTGAACAAAAGATGGTGTAACTGACGTCAGCGTTGGTCTCTTGACCACCATAAGTCTGCCTTTAAATCCAATAAAACTGCTATGCAGGTTTGGCGGCCTGTCTAACTATGTATATGATAATTGAAAAATAAAGCCAATAAATTTAAAAACTTGGGTCAGTTTTGGTACATGGTTGGTAGATATACTATGCTGATATATGATGCTAAGTCCCTCGTTTGCGAGGGCCATCGGGGTTGGGTCTGGGAATTTCGATTTGGAGGAAATGACAGCCTCCGTGGCGCAGTGGGCGACTAGCCGGCTACGAAGCGAGAGGCCGTGCGTTTGATTCCCGTACCGAGGCAAATGTTTGTGTGATCCACAGATATTTATTTCGGGTCTGGGTGTTGTGGGACGGCAGGTCCCTCGTAGTTCCTGATAGTGTGGGGTCAGGGCTATGTGTGTGTATTTATTAAAAAAATTGAAGCCAGTGAAATTACTGGGCATTATGACACTTAACATCTTACGTCTCAGGGTGACGAGCGTAGTCCAGCGTCATGCATTGCTTTGTAATTCAAAGTACTGTGTGGTATTGCTTTTGTTTATAGGCAGGCTTTGAGCTTACTGTCAGAAGAGCAACCTTATCGTTTCGTCATTTAGTGTAATAAAAGAATACGGATTTACTTTTGTCATACAGTAGTTTTCAAGTGTTTCAAACGCTGGTGGGAGGATACTTGTATCCGACCGGATAGCAACCACCGAACACTGGTGCTAAAACTTGCCATAGTGGCCCTTGTGTTCCAGGGTCAGCCAGTGTATATCCGGTTCTCCCCAGAGGGCTTGCCCCTGATCCTAACCCTTTTCCCATCCCTTTTTCCTTCCCCTCCTCTTGGCCCTGGGATGAGATACTGCGGGGTCACCAGTATTCCGTTAGCAGCGAAGTTTATCCCAGGAACTTTGGCAGGCCGGCATGATCTTGCTGACCTACGATGAACACATTGTTTATCGTTGGTCGACACTATTCTTGGATTGCGCTACACTTACCATCAGGTGAAGCGTAGTCACTTTGCCGAGCCAGGATAAAAAAAAAGCTTTAAGTAGTAAGAAATTTTAATGTAAATAGAGGAATCGGATAGCGTCTAGAATTGATCGATTTTTATAGGCATAAGAAACGTCCACGCTTGTCGAATATAATGTGTCTATATCAATCATCGTGTTGTCTAAATTGTACCACCTACGAAGGCCGTCTCAATAAAAATGTCAAGAGCTCTCTGTATAGATAGATAATTTTTATTGGACGATACAAAATATTTTATTTTATAGTTAACATCGTTTTTCATGATTGATAGTCAATTCCCGCAGATGAGGCCGTCAGCGCAAAAGTGGCCTAACCCATAATTTTTCATATTCATCTATTGCAATTTTTTGAAGTTATACTTCTTTAGGCGCGTTATGAAAAAATGATGAGAGTGAAATTTTAAGATGCGCGCGCACCTGTGACACAAAAAATTAACAGTATGAAGTTAGGCGCGTTAAGAAAAAATGATGAGAGTGAAAGTAGCCGTAATTAATAAACAAATGACGATTTAGACAAAGAAAAACTCTTTAGGTTTTTTCTTATTCGGAACATGTTGCCGTAAAAAGTACCAGGCTCGCATAAACGCGAAGAGAGTAGAATGTACTTCTATCATGTCGAGTGGATATGTTGATATAAATTAAAATACTTTTATTTAATATAATTAACACTAAATATTATTAAATTATTAATGTTACGATATTTCATCGTTGTTGTGAAGACTTGAGAATAAATTACACTTGTCTTTGGCGAAATGCATAACAATGCGAAGCTTAAGAGTGTTGTTACAAAGACTTGGCTGTATGAGCTACAATACCTTTGCCTATTAAAAACCCGAATTTGAACCAAAAATTATAATACCGAGGACTATGACGGAAGTGAATACTTTTTAAATTGTTTTCGAAATTAATAAGTGTCCGTTTGAGTTTTGGCGGGAATTCTGACAGTGCAGTACATCGCTTATTTTAATTTATTTCGTAAACTAGTTTAGAGTTGTGTTTGTTGCATAAAAGTGATGTGGATTTGTTCAATAAACATTGACGGTGATGAACAGTATATGGAAACATTGAAATAAGTGAATTAAGAATCGTACTGAAAGGAGTTAACACCATAACTCCGACAAGACCTTGAAATCGTCCGCATCCGTGTTTCATCGTTCTTGTAAAAATACTTGAAAATGAATTATACTTGACACTGGCTAAATGCATAATACTGCGAAAGCCATTAATAAATAAAAAAAAGTGTCCGTTCTATTGAAACTATGAATCAACACGCATGAAACATTTACTATAATAATAATTATAATGTACATTATAAATAATAATTATTATTATAGTAAATGTTTCATGCGTGTTGATTCATAGGCCATTTTTGACAATGTCCTTTATAATTTATATATGTGCTAATAAATTATATTCAGTAGTGATTTAAATTGAATATTTTGATTGATATTACTTACTATTTGTGAATATTAGTGAAAAAAATTGTGCTTATATACTTTTTCAAGTGCTCCAATATAATTCAAAATCAAAAATCAAAAATCAAAATCTTTATTAATCACGTAGGCTACGAAAGCGCTTATGACAGGTCATGTACAGAAAATTTGTCATTAAAAAGACTAACTTAGAATTAAGGGAACTTAGGACTAACCGCCGCGCTAAAGGCTGGCAGGAAAAGGCACACCAACAAGCATGGGAAAAGGGAGGGCATTGAAGGGATTCACGGACTAGGGTATGGAAATTGGGATAGGGTAAGACGGAGTAGGGTAAGTTTACAAAAACTTTTGTAAGGGTTTAAAAGGTAAGGAGATGTGTCGTGGACCTTACTGGCAGGAATATCCCTAGCCTAGCTAACCTACCAACCTTTCTCTAGCTGCCTACTGATGACGACCCGAAGAAGAAAGGCAGAAAGAAACTCCGGGCTTATTTTAAATATAATACATTTCATGCAAAACCGGCCTATAGTTTCATCCATGGATAGCAGATGGCATTGTAAATATTCTTTTTGCGCCTAATTTTTTTGCCTGCAATGCACTGTAAAAGTGGCCTAACCGAGCTTAGTAGCTAGAGCTCCAGTAATATTGATGTACTCTTTGAAGAGGTTGATTTGAAGAAACGCAATTCTGTTTTCATCCAGAACCTAAATATTTTATATCCTGATTCTGGTCATGTCGTAAGTGATAAGAAAAAGAAAGATTTGATGAACTTATAACATTTTATACCACCTGTAAATCATTGTTTTTACCATGAGTTAAAGACATTAGCAGCTGAAATTGATATTATTTTCAATGATGAACCTTTTGATGACTAGTATAAATTCCATTTAAATACTGTTTAGATTAATATGTAATTTTCTATTAATTTGAAAAATAAAAAGGTGATTTCATTTACATATTCATTTGATTTTTGGCCTAACCTTCTGGATATTAGGGAAAATATATAGTTACTATAAATGCAAAGGTGGCCTAAAAAAAAATATTAATTTGTGTTTATTTTCCAAAATATTCTTATTAATCACAAAGAATGTACCATAGTAACTAAATAACATACACCTGAAAACTAAATTCAAATATAATATAATATGTATCAATTTCAATTCATGAAAATTCAAACCTCATTATCTCCATACTAACTATGTTGATCTTAGGCCACTTTTGCGCTGACGGCCTCAAATAGCAATTCCCTCGGAGTTCCTGTTATCCACGATACAGGTTAACCTAGTTTGGGGTCAGAACTACATCTGTGATTGTTGTGTGTATTTATTCATGAATCTAACAGTGTAAGTGGATAGTTATTGTGTCCCGTTAATAAGAATATAAGTGTTTGTAAATTGGAGCAAATTGTTGGCCGCATGTCACTGACCTTCCGAATAAAATCGTAGCGTCCTATCAATGTTGCTTGATTATTATGGGAAATAGGTACGCGGTCAACAAAATCTATACTTATAAAATAAGATGTCCTGACTGACTGACTGATTCATCATCGCCGAGCGCAAACTATCAAGGCTACAAGCATGAAATTCGGGCTGTATATTCATTTTGTTATGTAGGCACCCACTAAGAAAGGATTTTAGAAAATTCCACCCCAAAGGGGTCAAAATAGGGGATGATAAAATGTATGAAAGTCCGTCATTTTGAAAGTTACATAAACAACATTTTGTATTTCGGTTATTGACGTAAAACAAATAAATACGTGTTTCAGGAATTTTGGAAATTTTATTTAATAAGGGATGAAAAAGGGGGTGAAAGTAAATGCGAAAGTGAGTTTGTTTGTTACGCTTTCACGCCTAAATCACTGAACCGATTTTGATGAATTTATCTACAGAGACAGATGGGACCCTGGAGACGGTTACAGGCTACTTTTATCTCGGAAAATGCTGTTCACGCGGGCGGAGCCGCGAGCAAAAGCTAGTAAATACATAAATACCCAACAGTCACACACATAGTCCTGGTCTCACGCTAGGTTATCCTGTATCGAGGGTATCAGGAACGACGAGGGACGTGCGGTCCAATAAAACCCAGACTCAAAACAAATATTTGTGGATCGCACAAATACTTGTCCCGATACGGAAATCGAACCCACGCCATATTGCTACGCAGAAAGTTACTCACCCACTGCGCCACAGAGGAAGCACATTTACGCGTCGAATTAAGAACTTCCTCAGATTTTTAGTCGGGTAAATTATGCTGTTTCATGCACATATAGGTTTTTATAGCATACTGACAAACGCACAAGGTAGTCATCTGATGATAATCCACCACCCATTAACACTTGTATTCAGGAATTATGGGTGGGTCACCGACCTTAAGATGACTGGGTAGTAGGAGAAATGAAAACATTTTGGATTTGGGCGTCTAGATGGATTTAAGAAATAAAGAAAGAAAGCATTTATTGGCAGGTATTAAATCCTACAAAGACTTTTTAGTTAAAATATTCTTAACGTTTAATCCTAAATTAGAAAATGATAAGGTGTATTCATTTAATTATTTATATTTAATGATGTCAGATAAAACAATGATTTCACTGTTCATTTGCTTTGCAAACGTAAACAATGGTATAAAACATAAACTCATAAATAAACTAAGATAAAGTTGTTGTTATTATAATATCTTATAAAAGGACATACCTGGTTTAAAATATACTAGCATTCACTGGCGGCTTCACCCGCGTGAATTTCTGCTCCGTTATATTATCGATATCGCCTATGTTCATTAAGGATAATGTAGGATTATAATGGTGAAAGAATTTTTCAAATCAGTCCAGTAGTTTCAGAGCCTATTCAACGCAAACAATCAAATCTATCCTCTTTATGATATTAGTTTAGATTAAATGCATATGTGCATGAAAAGGGTGTTTATAAAATTAGAGTTTAACAAATTATTTTTTAGAGGTGACAGGACTGCGTTGTACAGTTTTGTCTACAGCATGAATGCACCGGCTAAACCGGGTTATTACAAACACCTTCCATAAAACCGACGAAAAGTTGTGGATTGGTTTTTTTATTTGTTTTGATTAAATGACGAGACGAGCAAGGCGCTCGCCTGATGTTAAGCGCCAGGCCTGCTCATAAACAAAAGCAACACGACATAGAATTTTAAATTACAATACACTGCATAGCACTGAACTGCGCCCGTCACCCCGAGACATAAGATGTTAAGTCGCATAATGCCCAGTAATTTCACTGGCTTCAATGTCCTTCAAACCAAAACACTGTTGCTTAGCGCCAGAAATAGACAAAGCGATGGTACCAAAGCAGACGGCCTCTCGCATTCGAGGGACATACCACTTTGATACTAAGGCAACTAAGGCCCGCCTTTTTTTATATATAGCATAGACCGGTAAACGAGCAAGTGGGTCACCTGATGGTAAGTGATCTCCACCGCCCATGTACGCCCACTACCAAAAGAATCATGGGCGCGTTGCCGACCTTAAAGGAAAGGGATAATTAAGGATTGGGAAGGTGAGGGGCTTTGGGCTTCCGGATATCTCACTCACCGCACGAAACGCAGCAGCAAGCCGCTACTTTACGACGGTTTTCTGTGAGACAGTGGTAACGACCCGGTCGAGCCAGCTCATTCATGCTGTAGACAAAACGGTCTATAGCGTGGCTCTACCACTCTAAAACTTGGAAATTGAGGCCAATACCTTACGGTTCTCAGCCTTAGTACGCTACTAGATAATTCATATTGTGGTACATAAAACTCCGCTTTCATTTCTTAGCTGAATTTAAATATTCGTTACAGAAGGCATATAACTTAATATTAATATAAAAAAAAATATATAATACAAAAGAAAAAAACTTAACATATATGTCTTTGTTTACTCAATCATATAGAGAATATTCGCATCCAATAATACATTTAATTGTCAGATTATACTATTATCTTGGAGCAAAGGTTAAACTGTATAATATAGTTTCTCGTTTGCAGAACTGCTATAAAAAAAGAAATTATGTGGCCTGATAAGTATTTTTGAGCTGAATCTCGTACGATATGATTAGACTTTATATTTACACACAACGCATTTTTTTTTTATACCAGAGGCCAGCAAACGAGCAAGTGGGTCATCTGATGGTAAGTGATCTCCACCGCACATGTACGCCCACCACCAGAAGAATCATGGGCGCGTTGCCGACCTTAAAGGAAAGGGATAATTAGGGATTGGGAAGGGGAGGGGATTTGGGCTTCCGGCTATCTCACTCACCGTACGAAACGCAGCAGCAAGCCGCTACTTTACGTCGGTTTTCTGTGAGACAGTGGTAACGACCCGGTCGAGCCAGCCCATTCATGCTGTAGACAAAACTGTCTACAGCGTGGCTCTACCACTCAAAAAAAAAATGATAAAACGAATGGATATGCGGTGACATTTCGTTAAATAGTATTAAAATAGAAAATAAAATCGTAAATGGAAAAAAGCAATAAAAGTCAATATATTATAATATTATGTACATATTCCTAATGATAATCTTCACTTCTACACTAATATTTAAAAACGAAAGATTTGTAGTTTTGTAAGTAACGAATAAATATAAAAACTACTGGTCCGATTTCAATTCAATTCTTTTGCCGTTAGAAAGCTACATTATCATTGAGTAACATAGGCTACTTTTTATACCGAAAAAAGCGGATCATGCGGGCGGAGCCGCGAGAGAAAGACAGTAATATTTAAAATCAATATTAAGCATGCAATTTTAAAATCATGGCGGGTAACACCACTTCAATTTAAATGATGGGATAATGCATACATTGTTGGCATGATTCATAATTACAGATTTAAATAAATGCAATATGAGTTATGAAATTTAATGACTAAAAATTAATTTTACATTATAACTAATATATTTTGTTAATTTATCAATATGAATAAACTGCAATAATGCCGACTCAAATTTACTTGAATTATTTCTAACTTTATGGTTTATTTTTGAGTCAGCATTATTTCTTGCAAATCCAAATCGATACAAATGCAGATTACATTTTATGTGTTAGTATGACGGGCGAACACTAAATTGTTGTACCTTTAAACTTCCTTAGAATTATTAAAAAGCCAATAAAAGTCATAGCCTAATAGAATATTTAAAAAGTCACATACCTGCGATAAAATGACTCTGGCACGGCAAACTCTTTTATGTTCTTCTTTAGTCGTCATTTTTACACACACTACACTTTAGTTAAACATGCACACACACGTATTATATATTTTGATTTATTTTATGATCTTTAGTATATTTTTACTATCGTAAGTATTAACTTCAATTCACAAGCGATATGTATCGCGCGTGCAAGCTGAATGCATTAAAAATGTCTTCTTACATATTATAAAAAAATGTTAATGATACAATCGCTTAATGTAATGCATTCCTATTGTGTTATACAGATTCCTGTTTAAATAAACTTGTCGGGTGGTGAGGAATTGGAGAAAAAGATATTGGAATGGTTAATATGATGTCTTTATTTAAAGTGACAGTAAAGAAAAGGAATCAATTTTATATGCACTGAACATCTGTTAATTACAATGTGGTAGGTCCCTCGTATGCAAGAGACCGTCTGAGTTGGTACCACTTTCTCAATTTCTGCCGCCAAATACGGTATGTAAGCACCATTATTTTTGGGTTTGAAAGACATTGAAACCTGTGAAACTGGTCATTATGAGACTTAACACCACATGTTTCGGTGAGGAACGCCGCCCAGAGCAATGTATGCTTTGTAATTGAACATTCTGTGAGTTCGGTTTAGGGACTGGCGTGGCGCTTACCATCAGGCAACCGACTGTATCTTCATTTAGGCTAGTAAAAAAAATGACCATTTAAACATGAAAGCAGCAAAAATATTTTAAGGTTTCGTAATACTTAACCACATTTTGTATAGTTTTATTTTACTTTAAAATAAATAATCATACGATTTATAAATGCTTTATAAGACATTCCTTAAAATGAGAATATAAATTACTTATTAATTATTAAAATTTCTTAAACAAATAAAAAGCTTGATCAATACTATTTTTACGGTTATGTTTATACCTCCCATGATTTATCTGATATATGACCCTAATTAACATATTTTCAATCAATCATTAGGTGTGTCAAGCGGATGTCAAAAAAAGTTACTGCTTGATTAATATTTTAATAACATATTTAAATTTAATAGGCTTTAAAATAAAGGACCAGTTGAATCAATAAACATTTTAATTGCATACTTCTGGACCGGCTTCCGACCAGATATGAACCGAAATGCCCATATAAATTATACTCGTAGTCGATTAGCTACTACTACTTAGCTAAAAGGTTTGATGTTGCTATACGAAACAATGATAACAAGTCATTTAATGTCTCTTTTCTACATAAGATTTAATTTTATGTATATTACATTACCAAGCATATTTATTCTCCTCAAACAGCATCATCAGATTTGGGAATACCGTCGAGGCAACCCTATCCTAAAAGAATCATGAGAATCGGTTCTTATTTTTCAGAGATATCGTATATAAACATACGTTTCGAATGGAAGCTGTATTAGTCGAGAACCTGTCATTGCGATTGTAAACTATTGAATAAAATTTAAGTAATTGTGTATGTACCGAATGAAGTAACTATAAATATATTATTTTTTTTTCAAATTTTATTTAGGCATTAAATTAAATACGGCTTTAATTTTATGTCGATTTAAAAAACATAGTCATAATCATATCTTAAGACTGAGCTTTCGCAGCTATACTTTGTGGAGAATTTAAATAAAAAAAAATATAACAGACAAAATAGGAAAGACAGCATTAGTAGTAGTAGTAAAATAGTAGCTAGGATTTTCGAGATACTGTGTACATGGTTTTGCGATATAGTAACCAGAAACTAAGTAACAGCTACGTGCGATATTAGTGCTACAATAACCTGACAAATTTCATCTAAGCCAGAATAACTTGGCAGTAATAAACATCAAAAACTTATCTAATATTGCGCAAGAATACACGGAAAACTTTACAACCTTAGTTCAATGTTCTTCATTAAAAAAATAAAGCCGTGACTGAGACCGGTTGTGTGTTTGATAATAGTTGTTTTGGTCTCATTATTGCATTCTCGTCTCCCTCCATGTAGCCATCTAGCCATGTCGGAGCCACATACGTCATGAGATATTGGCCTGTTTTTTAGACTTGTGCGTACGACTTATAGCAGAAACAGATTTTTTTCAAGAAAGGAGTTTCTATGTATATTGTCGTAGCTCTGTACAAAAGTTTAATTCATTACCTTATTACTACAAACAGATAGGTACTTTTTATTTTTAATTTTTTTATATTACGACTTGGAGTATTTTTGAATTGAAATTCTTTAGAATCGTTGCGGATTGAAACTCGATGAAACGAAAATGCGTCACGACAAAGAGACAACAAATTCATAAATAAGATTTAGCCTGCGAAAGAAATTACAAGTATGCTATCCCGTGTCTTTGCGTCTGCGTACAACGAAGCTTTCGGGAAATATGTCATAAACAACGTGGTGTATTATTCAAGTGTTTTATTTTTTGCATTTGCGTATTAAAACTCGTTGGTTAATTAATTTATTTTAATAATTCTGAAGTTTCACTTCTGCCGTGTGTGCATTGCAAACACACTTCTTTTTAATTTATGGCCGACTTACAAGACGATTATTGTATTTAACTGCTAAATACTTTTACTAATGACAAATGTTCATATGTTTAGACGTTTCTCAAATATGTTTAGTGGCTTAATGTAATGGTGCTGCCACACCGCTGCTATAAAATGTTATAAAATGTTTACAAACATTTTCTAACATTTGTTAACAAACATTTGATAACATTTTATCACAATGTTAGTAAATGTTTAATGTTAGAAAATGTTTGTAAACATTTTATAACACCGGTGTGACAGCACCATAAGGATCGTTGTCCAAGTCAACCTTAATGTACTAAGTTAACTCTTAGTAACGTACTAAGGAACTGTTTATTTTTCTTTACATACACACATATACATTGACTCACGCCTGTTTCCTATAGGGGTAGGCAGAGACAGCAGACTTACACCTTATTTTTCTTTGTTTGTATAATTTATTTACGGCGTGGCGCGTCGGCTTTGCGTATATATCGAATCATTATAAAAGTTAAATAACTTATCTAAAATTACAAGGAGATGACTCGCTTCATAACGAATAGCACAGTTCTAGTATGTAACTGTATTTAATATAATATTTCATCAAACTTGTTTTACCGAGAACTAAATATTCGAAAATATAAACGTGATGTCTTAAAAATAGATTCATTTTAGTTTTAGCCAAGTTTTAGCAAATGATTTTGAGTCAAAAATATGTTATACCTGACACGATGAAATGTTTATTTAACTGTCGCTAAATAAGTTCAAAAAAATTTAATTCCCACTTGGTAACCAGCAATAACCCGATAAACAAGTGTATTAGGTATATTTCCTATCTTAATTGGTTTTATCTATTAAAATCAGGGTTATTTGCCAATCCTGTATTAATAAAAATCCGACTAAACCATGTTTTTGAAGTAATAGAATATAAATGATCAGTAGTTACATATCAAGTGAATAATTTAATAAATTTAGTTCCAAACGAGCTTATTGGGCGGAAAATTATACGATATTTCCAGTTTATTTCACAAAAAATACGTCAATAAGTTTTTTTTTCAAAGCATGATCAACTTACTAGCCATTGCATTTTATAAAATGGTGTTCTTCCGTTCATAAAATATTTAGACGTGTTTTTGATAGTGTTTAATTTCAATCTCTGCCAAAACTAAGTGGAAAGATGAAGTCCACAATAATAGATTATAGATGTAAAATTCTTGTTGTTATGAATATGAAATAATATTGGAAAAACTAGTCACAGAATATATAAAATCATTAAAATCGAAAAATGCGGCGTAGGATAATCATCGAAGAAAAATGCATCATCGCGTTCGGTTCGGGTCACGCAATTGCATAAAAAATGTTATACTGCATTTTGTTATGTTATTTTTGTGTTGTTGTTTTTATTTGTGTAAAAGTTTTTTTATTTATTGTTACATTATTTTTTTTATTGTGTGGTGTGCAGTTAATTATTTCTTTCAATTTATAACCTGACCTAACCGTATAAAACTCTTGAAATCAAAAAGATCTTTATGCCCTAATAAATTACTGAATATATTTTCTTCAAACACACCTGATAATAACCAGATAATAACCACCTCGAATAAAGCATAATATTTCAAACAGACAAAAGCACTAAAATCGGTCCATTAATAATTGTGCTACTACACAGACAGATAGACAAAAGGGTCAAAATATTATAGTTTTCAGTTTAAAAATTAATTAATAAGCAAGAATAAGCAAGTAGTATACAAAAGTACCTATATTTAAGCGTTTAAATTTAAGCACCATTTATACGGAGGTATTTTATAATTTTTCGTACAATATAGGCGTGAATATGTCAGGAAACATAATATTCTCGTTTTCAAATGCCATGAACTAACATTATAAATGACAGTTTTCTGAATTCTCTTTGTGTAGAGGCACAAGCGCAAGGGACGTAACTTCATGCAGCCAGTTTGTCTGTTAGTACCATCAAGTCAATCAATACAAGTCATTACCATTAAGTTGAAGTATTTTCTAAATCCTATTTTAATGTTATATACCTAATGTCTATTTTATTAGAAATATCGTTAAGATAATTACTCGCTTTTGTAACTGGATCATTAAAAAAATGTTATAAAAATGCGTTGTGAACAATAATTCCTTCGCACTACTCCGATGAGTATTTCATAATCATATTTCCTTATTTTGCATGCCATGCACATTTTTGTTTTATGAATTTGCATTCTTAAAGAACATTACAATATAACCTTATATAAATAAATTACCTGTAAATTCACGCCTATATTCTCATAGGGGTAGGTAGTACAATTAGAACATCCGCGGTTCACCGAGGTTATATCCATTCCATATGGTATGTGGCGAGCCTACTCTCGTATAGACTACAATTTTTTTAAGTGGCAGAGCAACGCTACATAATAAGATAGTCCGAGGCCAAACCCCTTAATTATCCCTTTCCTTTAAGGCGGGCAATGCGTACATGACTTTAAGATATTGTGAATGGTCATGGGCGGTTAGACAGACAACTGACGACTTTGTTTTATACTATACGTCATAATTATACATGTTAAAATTAAATAATACTTCCGTGTTATCTATAAGGACCGAACGTTAGATGGACCCTATGAGTATAAAGTTATCGTCAGTGGTAAGGCAAAAATACTAAATGACAAATACGTGAACTTTAAAAAACAACTTTAAAACGCTTTACCGTAAATTGTTTTTCTTAAGTTCACGTTTTGGCTCTTTAGTATTTTTGCCTTTCTAGTGAAGATTTGAATTACCGCCGCACCGTTATATTAGTTTGTTTTAAGATGGAAAGTCAGTACTAGACTGCGAAATTCAATTATTTCTTAGTTTTTAACATGTTTTTATTAGCTTCAAAGATAAAAAACATACAAAAATCCGCTCTAGTAGTCTTAGACAATTTACATCTGTGATAAGATATAATACAAGACAAATATCATGAAACATTTCAAATTAGGTTGAATTAAGCGATAAAAAGTCAATAGATGCACATAATAATAATAAAATATCTAAATGACATTTTGAGTTAAAATTAGAAAATATTTTGTGTGTAGATTACTTTGGTAGATTAATTATTAAAGGATACAGAATATTTAAATGAAAATCGTTACATAATCATTATAATATTTATCAAATGTTAACTTCCTGGTATTTTCGAATTTATTTAAGTACTCGATTTTGCCTACAGCTCCACCGGCGTATAAGTTTTTTCCATCATCATCCAAATACTATTTATTGTAAACCATTTAAATTTATAATAATTTTAAAATTCGTGCTAAGCCTATGGTAGATAATGGACAGTCTTATTGCTAGAAGAAATTTCTTCTTGACAATCTTAGTATGGAAAGAATTAGAAGAGAAGAGAAATAGACAGCAGTGTAAATAAAATAAGAGAAAAAATATGTTCAAATCAAAATGATGTTTTTTTTTATCCTGGCTCGGCAAAGTGACTACGCTATACCTGATGGTAAGTGTAGCGCAATCCAGGAATAGTGTCGACCAACGATAAACAATGTGTCCATTGTAGGTCGGCAAGATCATGCCGGCCTGCCAAAGGGCCAAGGAGGAGGGGAAGGAAAAGGGATGGGAAAAGGGTTAGGATCAGGGGGCAAGCCCCCTGAGGAGAACCGGATATACACTGGCAGACCCTGGAACGCGACCCACACAAGGTGGGCCACTATGGCAGGTTTTAGTACCAGTGTACGGTGGTCGCTATCCGGTCCGATACAAGTATCCTCCCACCAGCAACGATTACATTCGTAATACTTTATTTTATTATATCTACATAAATAAATATGAATGTTTCTTTGTATCTATGTTGGCCTTCTATGCGTTCCTAAACCAATCATCTGTGATATTTTTCTATACGTGGCATTACAACGCGTGCCGGGTATAGCTAGTACAAAGTAAAAAAAATATGACACAATGATTTCGTATGTTTACGCGAAAATTACAATCAATAAAACTAATTTAAACGGATTTTATCGCGATTTTTATTTTATTTTGATCCCGACGTTGTGAAAGCTTTTCAGCCTTCGTGGTCTCGGGTGGACTGCCCCGACTGAAAGTTCACCTCATGAAATCCGTTTAAATTAGATTTATTTCAAATAGTTAGTTGAAACAGTCAGCTAGTTAGTTTACTTTTATATAATACATATTAAAATAAACTATGCTAAAATAAGTATTTTAATAGCAAATACTTCTGAGAAAGGATTTTATGTTAATGTCTGGCCCATAAATTATCTTTATGCATATGGATCCACTGTTTCATTCTTGCCTGAAAGATGGACTAACCAACAACCTATGCTTTGAGGGCAGCCATATCGCCATATCGGGCACAAATTTCATTCCTAGGCAACTCATGTATGTATTTATTTCGAATTCAAACCTAAATTGTGATCGCCCGGCCTGGGATTTGAACTCAGGATTCCAACAAGTTGCTTAGCCTATGTACTGTGTGTTTTTTTATTTTATTTTATTGAAAAACGAGACGAGCAAGACGTTCGCCTGATGGTAAGCGCCACGCCTGCCAATAAACAGAAGCAACACCACAAAGAACTTTGAATTACAAACCACTGCATGGCACTGAACTGCGCTCGTCACCTCGAGACATGAGATTTTAAGTCTCATAATGCCCAGTAATTGCACTGGATTCAATGTCCTTCAAACCGAAACACAACAGTGCTCGCACACTGACTGCAGAAATAGACGGCGCGGTAGTACCAACCCAGACGAACTCTCGCATACGAGGGACCTACCACCTTGTGTCTCTAGACAAATGGTGAAAACCCCGTCATAGTGGCTCGTTCAGACCAGTCGCTTGTCAGCAGTGTAGCAGTTTTTAAGCCGGCATAATTCTACGAACCGACAAAATCGCAGTGTCTCTTGACGGTCGACATATATTTGTACTTAACGGCAGGTCTAGTAAAGTCACTTTGCCGTGCCAAAAAAAAAGAATAATGCACGAGCTAAATAATCCTAACAAAATATGCATACTCATCTCGTTAACTTGCTATAACACAATCTAAAATGATTAATAAACGATTTATCCTACTAATCCTACTTCCTATCCTATCCTACCAATATTATAAACGCGAAAGTTTGTAAGTATGGCTGTATGTTTGTTACTCTTTCACGTAAAAACTACTGAATGGATTTTAATGAAACTTTACAATAACATAGCTTATATGTACATCAGAATAAGACATATGCTATTTTTTATCCCGGAAAAAGCAGATCACGCGGGCGGAGCCGCGAGCAAAAGCTAGTTTTATATAATTATGTAAATATATTCGTTATGATAACTAAAAATGTGATATTCAGGAAATACATTCCTTGACAGAAGACGACGTAATGGAACTCTAAATGTAATTTTTTTGAATAAATTAAAGAGAATCGGCGTGCTTTCATCGTTTTAGTTTTTGAACTAGTATTTTAGACATAATATGTAGTGCTGGGAATATGTTGCTTATACAGTGTTACTTTTATAACACCAGCAACCCCGCAGGACTAGATAGTTAACTCTGTAAGGAACAACTTTTGTTCTACGAGTTCGGACATAACTCAATACATAATAATAATGCACCCCCTTCCTCACGCTTCGCAGAGGTTTGTTTATGTAATCTTTGCGATGCGCGTAGAGATATAAAAATTCAAGCCGGAAATTAAATTAATACTTATTTTCGTATGAAAATAAAATCTAACAAATTATCAAAAGTCGTTAGAGATATAAAAATTCAAGCCGGAAATTAAATTAATATTTATTTTCGTATGAAAATAAAATCTAACAAATTATCAAAAGTCGTAGAACATAAGTTGTTCCTTATTGGGCTAGCTATCTAGTCCTGTGAGGTTGTTGGTGTTTTAAAACTAACCGCGTATATGCTTATAGTGAAATATTGGATAAAATTATTTTCTTTTAGTCCAAACCACAACCAACAACAACAATAATAAAATATTGAAAAGCGAGCAACAACTAGTGAATAGATAAAGCTCCGAGATTTTTTTCGACTCATTTGTTGTGATACCTCTACATGTTTGTCGAAGCTAAATGCCGGCCTAGTGTTAACACCACGAAAAGATGTTGTCGTCTCTATTATTTGCTGTACCTCTGTATATCGCTCTCTCTATGTTGTGTGGTGCTCTTACACTATACGATACGATATTTTAAAAATGCTTCTCCCTCGTATCCGAGATTTGTCGTGGGGCTCACGCTAAGCGGGCGCGGATTTAACATTTCTCATTAAAATGCAATACAAACTGACAATATCGATTGATTATTCATCGATTGATCTACAACACTAGCTGTCAACCTTATCGCGATGTGAGGCTGTTTTTAAACGTATAGCTAATTTACATTTTAATTTAGGTCGTTAGGTACTTGTCTGATCAACAACTTACACACAAAAACACACTTTAATTGTGACATTATTATATGTATTATAAACACTTTAATTATGTCAAACTGTCAGCATTACAGTTACCACACTACGATTAAAGTGAAACGGTTCAGCAATCTTCGATTTAGTACGAATATGCAATCAATGTCTCATTGCCAGTCATTCAAGGGAAAAATTAACACATAATCTAGATGTAACAGGTGTTCGTACTTGTTTCGTACATATACAGTCGACTCTGGTTAATTCAAACCTGCGATCATTCGAACCTCTCTATAATTCAAAGTTACCACGAGTTCCCCAGAAAATCTCTTTATATTTCGAACTGAATCAATACATTTTTATGCACTTGGTAATTCGAACGAAAAAATTAACGCTACGCAAAAAAATTACGCGTTAATTCGAACTCTTCGGCGTCAAACACTCGACAATTCGTAAATAATAAGTCACTTAATCCTGTACCCCTTAACTTTTGTCATATTAAATAATAGCAGTTAATAAATAATATTGTAATTGATTATCAACACTCAATAATTCGAAGTTTTATTTTTCTTTCAAAAATTTCGAACCATTCGATATTAATTCAAACACTCGATAATTCGTAACATTTTAAGAGTCCCTTGAGTTTCGAATTAACGAGAGTCGACTGTACTTCAATTGGGACGATACAGAGAAGTGTAGCATAGCCCCAGCAAGGATGATAAGCAAAATCGATTTTACTTACTGGTTATATTGTTGCTGTTCTATACGGGAGTAAAATAGTCATTGTGTGATTAAACTCCCATATAAACAAGGAATTAAAAAAGTAGGTGATACATCATCATGACACGTAATAAAATTACATCCTTGTCTAACTAATTTAACGTTGATGCTATTGCAGTTTGTTATATGAATCAGTGATTTATTGCACCAACTCAAAATTGTTTCGTAGAATTGCATCCAGTTTTTACCCCCCAACAAAAAAGAGGTGTTTTATCATTTTTACTCCTTTTGTCGTTATGGGGTGTATAGGTCTGTAGCATCATAGCGATGATGCGTTTTTTGAGTGGTAGAGCCATGCTGTAGACAGTTTTGTCTACAGTATGAATGGGCTGGCTGGACCGGGTCATTACCACTGTCTCACAGAAAACCGACGTAAAGTAGCGACTTGCTGCTGCGTTTCGTACGGTGAGTGAGATATCCGGAAGCCCAAATCCCCTCCCCTTCCCAATCCCTAATTATCCCTTTCCCTTAAGGTCGGCAACGCGCCCATTGATTCTTCTGGTGTTGGGCGTAAATGGGCGGTAGAGATCACTTACCATCAAGTAACCCACTTGTTCGTTTGCCGGCCTATGCTATAAAAAAAAACGCTTTTAATTATAACAGAGATTACACAAGGTGGTAGGTCCCTCGTATGCGAGAGGCCGTCTGAGTTGGTACCACAGCTTTGTCTTTTTCTGCCGTCAAGCAACAGTGTGTAAGCACTATTGTGTTTCTGTTTGAAGGACACTGAAGCCAGTGATATCACTGGGCATTATGAGACTTAACGTCGGGGTGACGAGCGCAGTTCAGTGCCATGCTGTGCTTTGTATTTCAACGTTCTGTGCGGTGTTGCTTAGCTGTTTATGGGTAGGCGTGGCGCTTCCCATCAGGCGAGCGCCTTGCTCGTCTCGTCATTCAATCAAATAAAAAATTTAAAATGCACTTGCTTCTTATTTTTATACCTATAAAAGTTTTTAGTTGATATAAAAAAGATAACATATCCGTTTCCATTTGTGGCAAAAATCTTGTTTGACCATGAAATCATTAAGATATCAAAACAGATAAAAGTTGTATAATATTAACACAACTTTATCCCGGAAGTGGTCAAAGGTTCAATGACCTCATCAGCGTATTCAGTTCAAGAGATTATTACCTACCACCTGACTTGACCTGTTTATTATTATACCAGCGAAGTAACAATTCTAGAAATTATGGTAAATACAATGCAATCCGAAGATAACATTAACAACATCAGAGCGAACACAGGTTCGTATTCTGTGGGCTAGATGGACTAAAATTTATATAATTATTAACTTTATACCATATTATTCTAATACAAAACTAATTTTCAGGCCATTTTTTCCTTTTTTTACAGTTTGAATTATTAGACTATAGTATAGACTAGACTAGTATAGACTAGACTAGTATAGACTATAGTATATAACTTGGACTACAGTAATTTTATACGAATGCGAAAACTGTAAACACATTTATAACTCGCACTAGACCTATGGGTATGCTAAATGATTACGCTCATTTTTTAAATATACGAATGACATAAAATACCCTGTACCTGTTAGCGGATGTTTTTCCTATAAATGAATTATCAAGATCAAGATAGTTAGACTTATTATCTAGTATCACCAAAATTCTTCCTGCCCAAAAGTGTATTTATCAGATATTTATTCAAACTACAAGTTCCAAATAAACATGTGGGTTTATAATAAGGTTACAATATAAAGTGGAACGCCTTTTTTAACCGACGAAAATAACGGAAAAGGTTCTCAATATAAAGCGTACATTTGGTCCTTTTTAATGCGTATAACTTTTAGGTACGTTTATATGTTTGCAATTAAGGTTTTTATACAAATACTAGCTGTCCCTCGCGGCTCCGCCCGCGTGTTCTGCTTTTTCCGGGATAAAAGTAGCCTAAATGAAAAATGATTAAATTACTAAAATGGCTATTAAAAAATAGGGGTTGGTGATAAAAGGGTAAAAATTTAGGGTTGTATGTATTTTTTAATGCTGTATCATAAAAAAATAAAAAAATAAAATTTATCTAAAAATTAAAAAAAAATAATTTAGAAGTGGACTACCCTTAACATTTAGGGGGATGAAAAATAGATGTTGTCCGATTCTCAGACATACCCAATATGCACACAAAATTTTATGAGAATCGGTCAAGCCGTTTCGGAGGAGTTTAACTACAAACACCGCGACACGAGAATTTTATATATTAGATAGAGGCTTGTTATTAGATTTTTTTGTGTTAGATATTTTTTATTTGCTATTAAATTTATAAGTCCGTAACCTTTTTTTATCCTGGTTCGGCAAAATTACTACGCCACACCTGATGGTAAGTGTAACGCAATCCAGGAATAGTGTCGACCAAGGATAAACATTGTGTCTATCGTTGGTCGGCACGATCATGCCGGCCTGCCTAACTGCTTCTTTACACTTCGTTTAAAAGACCCCATATTATAGGAAGCAGGAAACACGTGTGCCGGCAAACTATTCCACAGCTTAATGGTCTGGCAGAAGTATGATTTTGCGAGCTTTTTCCTTTAACTTTCTTCAACAATAAATAAATATTTTTGTTTCAGTGTTTCAATTTTGATAATTCTTTTTTGTAGTTGATAGCATTGGCTCAAGGTTGGTTACATTTCAATTTCAGTTAGATTTCAGACCTGAAATATATATTTGTGGATCACACAAACATTTGTGACTCAGTGGCTCGCTTTAACCCCTGATTAATAGAGAAAGGCCAGTGCCCAGTGGGACGCATATTTTATCATAATATTATACTACATATATTCAAACTACAGCTTCTAAAAAGAACGTGTAGGTTTTTAAAGTTACAAAATAGAGTGGAATGTGTTTTTTTTTTAATTTGAATATGCATTAAGATAAGCTCGCGTTCGGCTTGCAGCCGAGTACATTGGGCGGGTGATGTGGAAATAAAAAAAAACTTAGAGGAAAGTAACTTCTCGTAGCTGTCAATTTAGAATTGAGTAATGTAATGTTCTTGTTTTTAGGGTTCCGTAATGGTATCCAAACGGCGGACACCTTTTTTTTTTTTTTTTTTTTTTGTTGACGCGGGGAAAGCCGTTTATTGCTACCGCCCCACCGGGGGGGAAGGTGGAGCGGTTATGTTGGGTTCTACCGGCCTTACGACCCAGCCACCCGACCGCTGGGCCGAGTCCCTAACACTATATACACCCTATGCCGGTACCTACCAACTAAAACCCCGCGGTGACCTTCTTCGGCGCATTAAGGACGGCCCCGGGTTCCCGAGGCAAAAAGCACCCCGGCTTCAGCCGGAACCGCCCTCGCGCGGTGCCGCCTTGCGGCGGCCCGTCTCCAGATGGGGGGGGCTCAGAAGCCCCCGCACACCGAAGGACGCCCTTGGCGTCAACGGCAGCAACGAGGCCAACCACCCGTGCTGCCGTCCATCCCGGGGGTCGCACGTACAAAAGTACGTGTACAAAAAGCGTACTAACTGGGCGCTACGACAGCCCCCCGCTGCGCGCCCGCGACCCCCGATGGCCCCTATTAGTCGCCTCTTACGACAGGCAGGGGATACCGTGGTGGAATTCTTCAAACGCCCCCAATCCACAGGGCGGGAGACGCCGGTCAGTCGTCACCCCGGCGCCTCCTACGTCTCCTCTGACGGCGGGAGGGATCGCTGCGCTCGCGATCCCTCTCGGCACTCTCCTTCTGCGAGATTACGGCCTCGCAGAAGTGGGCCACCGCACGCCAGGACCTCCGGCTGTCAACCATGGCGGTCACCACGGCTGGCAGCGAGAGGTCACCTCCGACGACTGCTACGAGAGCGCTGCGCTCTTCGTCCCAGGCTGGGCACACTTCCAATGTGTGTTGGGCCGTGTCCTGCGGACAGTTGTCACAATGGTGACACACGGCTGACTCCTCTGTGCCGGTTATCTGACACAGGAACTGGCCAAAACATCCGTGAAACGGCGGACACCTTACAATATTTTATAGCTATTGGCATAAATGAAATTTATAAGATATTTTATGAACCACTGCACAATGGCGTAATTAACTTCGAAAGAATATTAGGCCTACATTCTACACATTAAACTGATATTCGAACAAATCAGTGCATAAAGGTGTAGTCATTTTCACCTTAAGGTGGCATTATTTGTTTAAATTTCGAAGAATCGAACGAATCGTATCAAAATATGCAATTGGGAGTTTTGGTGGGAATTCTGACAGTGCGCTTCATCGCTTATTTTAATTTATTTCAAAAACTAGTTTAAAATTGTGTTTATTGTATGACAGTGTGTGAATTTGTGCAATAAACATTGACGGTGAAGAACAGTGTATGGAAACATTGAAATAAGTGAATTAAGCATCGAACTGGAAGGAATTCACACCAAAACTCCAACAATAATTTGAAAACGCCCACACTGATATTTCATCGTTCTTGTAAAGGCCTGAGAATAAATTATACTTGTCATTATTTCGCCAATGCGAAATGCATAATAATGCAAAGCCATAATTAAAAAAGAAGAAGAAATATGCAATTGAATTATTAATATCATTTGAGATTGAAAAACTATTATTAGCGACTCTGACATTTTTAAATAACTGTTAAAAAGGCAACGTTGGTCCAGCCCCACCTAATTTTAATAATAAATTGTTTTTAAATGCGTAACCACCTGTCGAGTTATGCCACGATTTTTTATATTGTGCAATAGTTGGTAATGAAATAATTTAGTGCGTGAAAGAGCAAGTCAGTGAGACGTAATTACGTCCATGGTCGTCATATAATAATGTACTCTGTGATGGTCGTCTAATAAAGGTGTTCGAGATACCACCGCAGCATGAGGTTGCTGTATTAACTCATAGTTTTACATGATATTGACTAGTTGAGCTTTATGCCTCATAAAATATTACCCGAAGTTGATACATCGCGGCAGAGATTAGCTTGGCGGCAGTTTTTAAATGCATTTATTTTTACTAGGAGCATATATAAATACTGTGAATCATTTTTAAGATATCATAGAACTCCATTTAATAAAGAAGGCTAATTGTATAAAAATTGTATCCGTTTTTCTAGAACTACCAAAAATTAATGAGCCTTATTTCAGATAAATTTATATATTCTCCAGAAAAATCGAATAAACTGACGTAATTTGTTAAGATGTAGTCATATTTTTTTTTGTTTGTGGTCGTCTACGTGTCTAAAAAGCATTACATTGTCGGGGTTTGGCTTTACTTATATTAATCGTGTTGTAATGCGATATAAAGCAAGTACTACGCACTGATGTCTAGTCTCTTTGTGGAACCATTTAATGCAATTTTTGCATGATAAGGTCTGAAAAACTACGTATAAAGCAAACGGCCAAACTTGTAATTTGCCAATGTGTGTAATATTTTATAATGGGCTCCTAGTGTAATAAATAAGTAAGAAACGTCCATGAAATAATAAATTAATTAAAAAAACTGCCCGGATGACAGATTTTTTATGCGTGTAACGTATTAATTAAATTATGTTATTCAGCCAATTAATGATTGAATATCATTAAAAAATGTTTAGAAGTGCACAAAAAAGTAAGTGTCTTAAAAATATAAAAAGTAGTTAATTATATTACATTATTATGCATGTAAATAAATTATTCAGATGATTGAAATACAAAAAATATTCAAATGCAATATTATTCAAATCATTTTACATCCTACATAGCAAATTAACGAGTCTCCGATTAGAAAAATTTTCGGTACAACGTAAAGCTTAATTCAATCCTAAAAATAATAAAATACAGTGAATACTTTTTATCTACACTAATAATATTATAAAGAGGAAAGATTGGTATTTCTGTTTGTAACGAAGAAACTTAAAAACTACTAGACCGATTTGAAAAATTTTTTGACCATTAGAATCCCACAGTATCCTTGATGGACATAAGCTACTTGTTATCCCGGAAAAAGCAGATCACGCGAGAGGAGCCGCAAGGAAAAGCTAGTTTTTTATATTTTTAATTATCTCTTTACACTGATATAATAAAGAGATAGTTTGTAAGTTTAACTCCGTTTGTATGGGGTATTTTTTGGGACTATTGATCGATTTGTTTACTAATATGATTTGTTTTCCGATCAAAAAATCAAACCGACTTAAAAAAATAACACCGATAAGTCAAAAATCATAACTTCTAGAAGTCTTTTTGGAGTCGGTGCAATTTCTGTTAATCGGCAACGACATTGGCGACTCCAATGAGAAATTTGAAAATTATTATTTGAAGAGTTTAATTTCGAAGTCGGTTTTTGAACTTAGAAAAAATTTACTAATATACGTATATAACAAATACGTACATATATAAGGTTACATTAATTCACAAAAAATAAATGCATTTTCATTTGTAATAGAACTTATTGCCGGACTAGGTACAAGTACATAAAAATATAACTAAAATATTCAATTTTCTTTGTCTTTTATGTACAATCAAGTAAATTCGACCAAAAGATACAAATTTATAATAGTTAAATAAATACTTAGAATAATCAGAGGCTCATGGGGCTGGTATCAAACTGACTTTTCGTATCGGTCGTCTCTACCACTCCTGCTATCGCCGCGCCGTATTTTACAGTGTTTGAAATGTACCTATCAAAACAGTATTTATTTACTAAGCTTTGCAGATTGACTCCTTTTCTTTGCTACTTCTTTAAATCTAACTAGACAGCCGATAAAACGAATATTTCGTTTTGCTTAAACCTGCTTTAAATAATCAAACACGTTAGTTAAATAAAAAAAATGCTCTAGGTTAGCTTGGTGATAAAATTAACTTTGGAAATAAAATTTAAGTACGTTTGGTTCTAGTTTATAATTTAACAAATAATTAACCCAAATTTGGTATAATCAACCTATTATATTTTGTATTAATTAACATAAACAGGCAATAAAACACGCTCAGTTTACAATTCACATTTCATTAGATGAAGTGACACGTGTAAAGAAAAAATTAAGTTCAATGGCGCTCATTTATCTTATCCGGAATCCCAAATCCTTCCCAATCCCAAATTATCTCTTTTCTTTAAGGTCGGCAACGCGCCCATGATTCTTCTGGTGGTGGGTGTACATGGGTGGTGGAGATCACTTACCATCAAGTGACCCACTTGCTCGTTTTCCGGCCTATGCTATAAAAAAATCTTCTATTTTTTCCAGCCATTTCTGTATTACGCGTAAATACGATTCAATTATCGAAATAAATACATATTATTAAGTCTTTAATAAGTTTTTGGAACCTTGTCGAAGTTCTTTAATTGATTTAAATTACGAATTCATGATAAACGCAGGAAGTTTTTTCGTACAACATTTAATGACTTACGATTTTTTCTTACTCTGACCATAACAGGACATACATTATACCTAAATACATTTTTTCTACTTAACCTTTTTCATTTATTTACTACCAAGTATTCATAATTACTGTTTTATTTCATTGAGTGGTAGAGCCATGCTGTAGACAGTTTTGTCAGTTGTCATTGTCAGACAGTTACAGAATGGGCTGGCTCGACCGGGTCGTTACCACTGTCTCACAGAAAACCGACGTAAAGAGTGAGATATCTGGAAGCCCAAATCCCTTCCCCTTCCCACTCCCTAATTATCCCTTTTCTTTAAGGTCGACAATACGCCCATGATTCTTTTGGTGGTGGGCGTACATGGGTAGTGGAGATCACTTACCATCAGGTGAACCATTTGCTCCTTTGCCGGCCTATGCTATAAAAAAAAACTTTGGTTGTTTTAGAACCTAAGTTCAAATTGTTAGTAAATAAGACCAGTTATTGATAATTCGAAATATTTTTGTACCCGACTGATTAGCGACTACCGTAGACATGATGGAAACCTCGCCATAGTGGCTCATTCAGGCGAGTCGTATCCCGTTAGCCAATGTACATCCAATAACTTCAGGCCGGCATAATTCTGACCACCGTCGAGGGAAGCAATGTCCAACGGTTAACATTTTATTTGGATTGCCCTGTACTTATCATCAGGCCTAGTGAAGTCACTTTATCGTCCGAGGAAAAAATAATATTATGTATTATTACAAACATACTAATATACCAAAATATATCTAAAATGTTAATTTATTAAAAATAATATTTAATACTTTTTAAATTATTTTAGTTTTTAAAAAGTGTAATTATATAATAGTTTAAATTATTTCAATATAAATACAACGTAGGTATTATAATACCAAAACTTATAAATCAATCAAAATATAATAACTTATAAAAATATATGAAAGCCACAAAATATATTACATTATTATTAAATTAAAAATAAAAATAAAATCCATACAAATTAATCCTGGTATTTTAGTCACTTTCACATCAAAGTTTTAAAAATTAAAAAATCGACGCAACTTTCTTTATAATTTTGTTTTATCTGTTGATTATTTTATTTTTTATAATTAGAATAAGACGATCGTTCACGGAACACTGGTTATTTATCGCGTCATCGGATCCGCCTATCATGCGGTCGACAGGCCGGCCTGATATAAGAGGACTGAAGCGCCTATTGAAGTTGGATGCGTAGATTCCTTATTTTACTAGCACGTAGACGTATTAGAAATTCTACGAAGGTAGGTAGAGTTGACTCTATGAACTAATTGAATAAGCGCATTATGTTTCAAATATTAAGCATTTATAAAATCTCGAATGAAAAATGTATTTTAAAATTTATCAAATTAATTAATCGGTTTTATAAAGGGTTTTTTTAAGTTCCACAACGAAGGTATGCATAATGCGTCATAAGTATGGCTGTTTTATTACTACCATGCACCTTTCAATGCGATGCACCGAACGCAACTTAAGAAAAAGGAAATCGTCGCACCCTTATAAGTCGTTAAGTAAAGATAAGCAAAGGTCAGAAGGTAAAAGGGATCACAGAGAAAGTTTTCACCCAAAAGGACATACACATCACAAGATACTGCCTCGGTGGCGCAGTTGTAACGCGTGCGCGGTACTACTACTTTGCTGAAGATTCGATGCCCGGGTTGGATAACACTGACATTGGGTTTTTCTATCACTAAATGCTAAGTGTCAGCCCGTAGTCTAAAAGTGTGTCAGGTATGGAGATAGGCTCGCCCCGTATCACATTTTGGGACAGAAATAAGCTCGGCGAAATGTGGCTGGAGTAGTTAGCGCATCTTTAAGGTTATAGGTTAAATTTGTTCAATAGTTAAGTTGACTCGTAATTTTTTATTATTGAAATCAATAAGTCACGTTACCTAATACCATTACAGAAAGAATTCTCTGAATCAGTCCAAAAATAAATAAGTTAGAATCCATACAAATCTGTTTGAAAGGGTTCTTGTGAAATAACAGACGACGTAAACTCTAGCGTCATAATGTAAAATGTCCATTACGGTGCACGCGTGCGAGTGAGATAACGAGATGTCCCCACTACGTGCTCATATCTCATACCAATTTATAATTGTGGGCACAATTTTGAACCAATTTTGATTGTGTTGTTTTTAGGGTTCTGTAACCAAATCTTAATAATGTAGATATGTCACAGCGTCTGTCTGTCCGTATGTCACAGCCAATACTCGCAGACTATTAGCACTATATGGATGGAATTTGGATGATAGGTGTATTCTATGAACCGCTGCACAAAGGTGTAGCTGTAGTGTAGAAAAATAATTTGAGGTAAACTTCGGAAAGAACATAATTAACAATTACTTAAATAAATTTCTTTTAATGTTTTATATTTCAATAGATTTTTTAGAATAATAAAATAACTCATACATAATAAATAAATATAAATATGGCTTTATTGTAATTAGTGTCCTCTGAAATAGGAACTCATACAACATAAAACTTAATCCGTATATCATTTTATTTTTAATGCGCCCTCTGTTAAATATGGCATTAACTATTTTGATTTCTTTATTCTTACATCCTACGAACGAGATAGGCGATA
This sequence comes from Amorpha juglandis, assembly GCA_949126905.1. Lineage (NCBI taxonomy): Eukaryota > Metazoa > Arthropoda > Insecta > Lepidoptera > Sphingidae > Amorpha > Amorpha juglandis. The sequence continues at coordinate 7,768,287 of OX421387.1, read as the reverse complement.
AACCTTGTAGTTCAATAAGATTATACTAGATGACACTATACGTAATAAATTAAAACAGCGACATCTTTTGTCAAGTAGCAAAATGCTTAGGAACTTTATTTCTGATAGACATAATTAAATGTAGATGGCTCTACTAATAACTATTAATATTATAACACTATATATTATTCTTAAAACATATTACAGCAAAATAGATAGAGACTAGTTTTTCAGGGTTCGATTATACGCTTCCACTTCGCGTAGTCTTGAACAACCTTCGTAGTGAGACCATCTTTCTTTTTTCTCTTATGTCTCCCTCCAATACGCCAATCCAGCGTTTTTTGGGCCATTCTCAGGATCGAAGCGACGTACTCCTTCAGTGTCCTTAAAACGTGATGAAACCACTTTAAGTCACATTACAAGAGGTGGCTGCACCAAGATTGCCGCCGTTGAATGAGTATCTGTAGTAGAAAATATCTACAATAATTAATGCCTACTATTATTTCAGTAGGAACAAAGGAGTGATAAATAATTTTTAATGTCCAGTAAGTCAAATAATATAGTCAAATAATATGTAGGAAATATTTTATATCAAAGTTAGGTTCATTTGTATACATCTTGCTGTGTGTGAATGACCTTTCAATATTACGTCTAAATTTCTGCGCGGTATTGACGTCAAAATAACACGACCGTTTAAAGTACCGTAAAGTAATCTCCGAGATGTATTGCATTGTCACACAAAATTGTTTATTTTGGCATAGTGTATGACCTATTTTATGAATTTTGTTTTCAGTACCATTCAGTTATATTAGAACTGTGGCATTGAATGTGCGACCCGAGCGAGTAAAGCAAGAGTTTGGCCGGAAAGCACCCGAGTAAAACTTTCAGCAACTTACACACCTACTAACGCCTGCAATCTCCGAAGGGGTAGGCAGTGATGTGAACAGTACGCCCACATTTTGCCAAGCCTATTTCTGTCCGTAAATATGATGCGAGGGGACGAGCCTATCGCGATACCAAGCACAATACTAAACTACGGGCTGATAGTGAACTTTTCGTGATAGAAAAACCTAATATAACCCAATATGTTCACAGGCGGTGACGATTAACTACCACTTGGCGCACTTTATTAGGTGGTGGTAAGTCTCTCGTATGCGAGAGGCCTGGTTCAACCGCTTTGTCTATTTCTGCCGCCAAGCAGCAGTATGTGATATCTTATGTCTCGGGGTGACGAGCGCAGTCCAATGCCATGCTGTGCTTTGTAATTCAAAGTTCTGTGAGGTGTTGCTTCTGTTTATGGGCAGGCGTGGCGCTTACCATCAGGCGAGCGACCTGCTCGTTTCGTTATTCAAGCAATACGAAAAAAAACTTGCCCGATTGCCGGGCTCTGCTATAAACTTAGCAACACACTCAAAACTGCGTCTAATTAACTACACATTAATTTCAATGACGTATTTAATTTTGTACGTAAAACTCCAGGTAGTCAAACATTCCATTTGACAATAACAAAAATGCTAACAACAAGGTATATGTAAATTGAATAATTATAAAGGCACCTTTAAAGTACTCGCACTCAGGTATAGCAAGGTCGTTCCCCCGGGGCGGGCAGGTGCGCGAGCGCAACTCACGTGCACCAACCACGTGCCCCCGAATTGAATCGCCGCAAATGACTTGCCAACGTAAAATACAGAATTCCGGGGGTTTTGTACAACGGTTGTTGTTATTATGGAAATGTGAGAAAATTCAACGAAACTTTAGAGAAATTCTAGTAGAGATAAATGTTTATATAAGGCTAAGTGTTAACTCGTAGGAATATAGATACCGATCTTTTTATGTCAAAAACATATATCAATGGTCAACAATAGGATATTGCTGGTGTGTATGCATATATTTTCATCTTTATTTAATTTCATATTATTTAATATGTGTCTGCTTATGATCGTGTAACTTTTGACCGATTTAACTGATTGAGATTTTATAATATTTATTTTATTGAAACGATGGTTTTTAGCTATATATCATCATTTTACGATCTACGAGAGCGGAGCAGTACCATGTACGCAGGTGAAACCGCGAGGGACGTCTAGTGTTTTCTTTTAAACATGTGAAAAATTCATTCATTAGCCTGAATAACGACACTAGCATGTAGCTCGCCTGATGGTAAGCACCACCCCTACCCATAAATAGATACATCACACAGAACTTCGAATTACAAAGCACTGCAAGGCAATAAAACGCATTCATCACCCAGAGACAAGTCAGTTAAGTCTCATAAAGATCAGTAATTTCTCTTGATTCAATGTCCTTCAAATCTAAACACAACAGTGCTTACATATTGCTGCTTTGCGACAGGAATAGACCATGCGGAAGCGAAGATTAACCTAACCTAACCAGACGGCTTCTCGCATACGAGGAACCTATTACCTAGCAATTCTATTTTCTACCCCTTTCTCCTCTTACGGAACTACGTTTTCGTAATTCACGAATAAGTGTTTTACTGATTAAGTTACTAAGTTTCCAGTAAAGATATTATTTCCCGCACCTAAAACCGTTCATTACCCTTTAGTTATCAGAATCATGAAAACATTACTTTTATCTTCACTACATTTCAAGTATTTAAAACACTTTTAAGAACTTGAGGCCAATATACGAGTCATGTAATATACGAGTAATACTCACTGACGACAATTTGCATAAAATTTAACTCATCTCTTATTAATATTTTTGTTCTGCCACATCGTTGGCTGAACATTCATGTCATATTGTATCGCGACAAAACTTCGCTGTCATCATTCAACTAAATACGTCATCTGATGATGTCGCCATATACTTATTATTATCGGTATACTTAGCATGCATGTTCGTGCGAGCGTTATAAAAACATCGTGTCAAATGGCAAATATTTTCGCTATGCTTATTGCGAAAAACGCGAACCGTTGCTGAAGCGCAATAATGTGACCGAGGCTAAAATGTTGACGGTCTAGCGGAGAGTGATGCGTACTATCAGACGGAATTTGTGGCATTGAAACCAAGCCCAGGATACATCTCTAACTTGTCGAAATGATGTGTATATTCATTGTAAATTAAAGTTTGCTTTAGCGATGAAGGAACGTATCATAAGAAAACCTACATGCATGAGAATTCTTCGTAAAATTTCGGAAGTATGTGAAGTTTACCAACCCGCAGTGGTCAACTAAGTCCTTATCCTTTTCGCCTAGTAGTGGCATGTATAATACAGACCTGGTATTATTTTTATGAATGACAAATTTCACAAAATATCCCTGAAACATAATATTCTTAATAATGAGCAACCTACAGTCAACTCTGCAACGTTTCTCAACTAATAAGTTTGAAAGCCACCACGTGAGCATGCGAAGCGTGCCGTGTCCGCGTGGCACAGACTGGCGAAATTATAAAACGTGCATCAAACTGAGACTAATATATAATCACGCGGGAAATAAACCAGACTAGATATAGATTAATAGGCTATTGGAAGTATAATTTATAGTGGAGGACAACAAACGAGTAAATGGGCCACCTGATGGTAAATACTCATCACCACCCATGGATACCCATACCAGAAGATACATGGATGCGTTACCGACTTTAAAGCAAAGGAATAACGGATTGGGAAGTCGAGCGGGGATAAGGACCTCCCGTAATCTCAACGCAACAGCAAGTTACTTTTTCACGTCGGTTTTATGCGAGAAAGTTATAACGACCCGATCTAACCGGCACATTAATGCTGTAGACCAAATTATCTACAGCGTGGCTCTACCACATATGCTCTAAGTAATGCGCTAGTTTTAGGGGTACGCCGTGTAAGTCTCAAATGCCTGTGCCAGATCGTATCAAAGGTACAATTACACAGACGGCTTAAAAAACACTGGATTGATATACTAAAGGACGATGTGTAGTCAATTTTCTCACTATAGACGATGCTTAAGACTGGGCAAAGTGAAAGCGTCTAAGTAGGAAGGCGGAATCTCGCACAAACTAATTACTAATCCAGGTAGAAAGGAAAAGAAACTACGTCTAGATTCAGCTATCTAAACCATCGTGTGGCAGCATTTCACATAATACACTACTTTATTTATATTTGAATGTTACTTTTTTCAGAAAATAACTGTTTTTTACTTTTTGATAATTCGGGACATAACAAGCAATGTTTATTGTTGGCAATCCTGCGTTGCCACTGCGTGGGAGTCCGTCTATCGTGTTTACACATCGCTTGTTAGTATATATATTTTTACCATCGTAAAATACGATGTTACTGATCGTCGAGACGAATGAATAAAGTAAGACAAGTGCTACGATTAAAATTATACAGCAATATTCGTTGTTAAGGTTTCGTAGCTATTCAGTCTATCTATCCCTATGTCACGGGTATTATATTAAATAACTAATAGCACTATATGGATGAAGTTTGAAGGGTAGGTGTATTCTATGAAACGCTGCGCAAAGATGCAGTGAAAAAATATTGAGATTTTTTAAAAATATTTGTTTGAATTTGCAATTAATTTCCGGCATTGCTACAGAGGGAAGTGGACAATTAATATTTTCAATTTCTATTTGAATTAGCTAACTATCTATTTAATTTACTGTAGCATTCCTAGAGACTCTCATTTTTGAGAGTGGTAGAGCCACGCTGTAGACAGTTTTGTCTACAGCATGAATGGGCTGGCTCGACCGGATCGTTACCACTGTCTCACAGAAAACCGACGTAAAGAAGCGGCTTGCTGCTGCGTTTCGTACGGTGAGTCAGATAACCGGAAGCCCAAATCCCCTCCCCTTCCCAATCCCTAATTATCCCTTTCCTTTAAGGTCGGCAACGCGCCCATGACTCTTCTGGTGGTGGGCGTACATGGGCGGTGGAGATCACTTACCATCAGGTGACCCACTTGCTCGTTTGCCGGCCTATGCTATAAAAAAAAACCATTGGACGGAAATCAACTCGGCGAATTGTGGGTGTACTGGTACTTTACCTACCCCTTGTACTGAGATCAAGGTTATATACATATACGGTAAGTCATCTCCACCGCCCATGTACGCCCACCGCCAGAAGAATCATGGGCGCGTTGCCGATCTTAAAGGAAAGGAATAATTAGGGATTTTGAAGGGGAGGGGATTTGGGTGTGATGCATATCACCGTACCAGGCACAGGTCAAGACTCCGGGTTGATACTGAACATTTCGTGATAATCTCGATGATACTCAACATCATTTATACCCAACTCGGGGATCGAACCGGTCTCAGCACAACAGCTGTGCCGCGTACGTATTATAACTGCACCACTGAGACAGTCGAGGAAAAGGAAACTTTAACTTGAAAAACTTTAAACTCCAATAATGAAGTATGACACAAAGTTTTCGTTGAACGTGTAAGTTACACGTGTCTCCATTCACGCGCACTTACGAACAAACAAGAGAACATATATGTATTCATATATTGAACTTTGTCTCGTCCACCAATATTTATTCAATGTGATGTCAGAACCACACGTGATACGTTTGGAAATGAGACCTCGTGGCATTCATTCTTCAATTGGCGAAACGTGACGCTCACGCGCAAGTGCCGGTCACCTCATGTTTAGGGTTCCAAACATAAATAATGTCAATTTTGGAACTGTCTGCTTGTCTGTCTGGCTTTTAATGTGTGTTATGGTGGATACTCTAAAAATAATTAAATAGGAAAAGTACAAGACAGCATTTAAGTTCCTTTGGTTTTCATTGTGTATTAAAAATGGCAATATATAAAAGCTTCAAAATTGGAAAATTATTGTGTTTCGTGGCGCAGTGGGCGAGTAGCCAGCTTCGAAGCGAGAGGCCGTAGGTTCGATTCCTGCACTAAGACAAATGTTTGTGTTATTCACAATAATATGTTTCGGGTATGGGTGTTGTGGAACCGATATCCACGATACAGGTACTTATTGTGGGGTTAGGAATGTGGGTGACTGCTGGGTGATGTTATGATTATTATGTTATTGTTCTAAAATCTAAAAAAAAAAAAAAATAAACCGGCGTGGCGCTTACCATCAGGCGAACACCTTGCTCGTATCGTCATTCAATCAAAAAAAAAAAAGTAATTTTGACGATACGATACGATGAATTTGATGTGCAGGTGAAGTTGGCTTTGAGCCCAAGATGTCGGTGGCTCACTTACACTCCAATACTCTCTTTATTTAATACACACAAAATTACTTAGAAAAATACTGGGTATTATGTACAAATAATGCAGGTGTTTTGTACACTAAAATCATAAAAATGTTATCACGTGGCTTAGTGCATGAGGAAAGAATCACGCGCGAAGTCTAGTGATTTTATAAAAGTTGCAATTACAAACAGCCGGCGGCGACACGGGGCTGGGATTACCATAACAAAATATTTGTATCGATACTATTGCAATTGATTAGTCAATGTTGCACGTAATTACATTGATGATGATGATGATGACTTCTTAGCCGGTTTCGGCCACAGTGACTGTTTCAGGCTCTAATTACTGAGAGTAGAATTATCTATTGAGATGACGCCGAGGCTTGTAGTCCGATTTTTGCGGAAAATGTTCTGCTACAATTTGGGTAGGTCAAGACACCGTTTACAAAATTATACGGTATGGTCGCAGATAGTCTGGCCTTTTTAGCGTCACGTTTTTGATCCATATCGACACATCTAGCTATTTCAAAGTCAGACACGTGTTGTTACATACATGTTGTTGTTTGCTGTGTTGTTAGATACATTATAATATAATTAGCGACCCGCCCCAGCTTCGCACGGGTAGTAGAGCGTATTCTGCCTACATGTTTTGTCTATTGGCGCGGCGCAGGGGTGATCGTATCAAGCGAGTCCTGTCATCGGTGTGGGAAATGCGCTTGAATTTATTTTCGCGCGCATTGTTTTTTTGCGATAACTCCTAAGATATTCATTTAAAGTATATGGTGTAAAAGATTATAATGATGGGCATGAAATGCTTTTTAGTAACGTATTTAAGTTGAGAACTCGAAAAGATTTTTCGAAGGTATGTGAAGTCTATCAACCCGCATTAGGCCAGCGTGGTGGACTAAGGCCTAACCCTTCTCATTCAGTAGAGGAGGTCCGTGCCCAGCAGTGGGACATTGTGTAATACAGGGCTAGTAAATAAGTAATAAATAAATTTAAGTTGATAAGGATTAATACTGTATCCGTCTAAATAGCTTTCCAATTACTGTATTGTACGTCACCCCTTTTTTAGAAGATAGAATGGGTATAGTAAGCTATACTTAAAAGATATATACCATTGCGGTTTTTTTTAAATCTATAAAAGAGGAATATCCCACCATTGTGTTATTGTATCTCAAAGGGATTAGGCAGCGTTTTCGATGAAAGCTCCTAAAAGGCTTGACTTTTCCACTTCTAACAATTATCGTTATATTTCAACAATTGCCACAAAACCTTGACAAACTATATACCTAAACTTTCCACATAAATCATTTTATCTATTGGGAAAACAGTATGAAACTCAGTTCAATATTTTTTGAGTTTATCGTATCTGCCTAGACAGACAGACGCGGCAGAGGACTTTATTTTATAGGTAAGTGATGTAGCTGTAGTGATAAGGATATTGTATGTTACGCTCGCGTCGCGTCGTTTGTTCTTGCGTCGGCTGCGTCGAGTGCCAGATTGAGCATGTCTCTGTAACATGGTTGAGGAGGCTAGCACATGTGTCATACTCGTGAACGGGTGCCGTGTGTTTAGACCAGTGTTTCCCAACCTTTTTTAGTCCATGCCCCACCTTAACATTTGTTTGTTAAATTTGTCACCGATATCTAGCATTGCTTTTAAATAACCCAAAGCGAAAGGGTTAAAGTCGTGTCGAGTCCATTTTTCAATTGCCCCCCCCCCCCCCCCCTTAACTATCAAATGGGGCGTGGGCCCCACATTGGGAAACACTGGTTTAGACAGTTTCGTTCGTTCTGTTCTTTATAGTTTTTGAACACTCTTTCATACGGTCTTAATTTATTCATCATGCAAGAGGTCACGCATGCTGATCCAAGACATAGATATTACTTCTGCGATTACTATAAATTGAGCTGCTCTAATTCCAATAAGGTATTGTAAAACCGTTATGCTCTCAATAACAATTAAAAACAAGTTTTGATGAAAAGAGCAACGCTAGAATTTCTTGCCAGTTTTATCGGAATATAAATAATGTATTGTAACATTTTATGGATTCAATAAACAGTATGAATTTATTATAATTATATCTTTTGAATTTATTATACTCACTAGCCTCGGTGGCGCCGTTGAATATAACGCATATACGAAATTCACAAAAAATACGAAATATTTTATACGCAATAGCGTATGTTGAGGTCTCGGGTTCGATCCGGATTGAGGTCGGGTAAAAGTATAATTGGGTTTTTCTATCACAATTGCTCAGTATCTTGAATCTAATTTGGAATTGTGCCCAGTATGGCGATAGGCTCGTCCCCTATCACACCATGGGAAGGAAATAAGTTCGGTGAAATATGGATGTACTCTGCCGACCCCTTCAGGGATTACAGGCGTGAGTGCGTGTGAGTGTATATTATATTAGCATCGACTCAAAATTGGTTACTATATATTCTTAGTCATAGAATTATAAGGCTTTCTTAGCATGACTCAAGTCAACATTATTTTTATTAAAAAGTTTTTATTTTCAACCGAAAATAACACAAAAGAGGAGCTCTTCAATTCGATGGGTATTAGAGAATCATAAAAATCGGTGCAAAAACAAATGACGAAGTTGTAAATCTTTGATTATATTTTTATACGTGATATTTATAATTCTAGGCGTGTCTCGTACACAACGTGCATGTGCGGAACTGAATGATAATAACCTCAGAGCAAGGTCTTCCGTATATATAACTCATGCATATTGTTCAAAATATTTACATACTGGACTTGAAGTCATGAAGATTACTTGTCTATTGAAATAAAACTGGGATATGGGCCGGTAGAAGAAGAATATTGGGGCTTGCTATTTCTTATACAATTATTTGTTACGTTTACGCGAATGTTACAAATTGAAGAAGAATGAATTTAAACGGATTTTATCGCGGCTTTTATTTTTTACCTGAGAATTGTACTCAGGCTCGCAGACTTAATACCTACGCCAATAGACCAAACAGATAATCTTTTTTTTTATCTGAGTTGGGCAAAGTGAATGCACTACACCTGATGGTAAGGGCAGTGCAGTCCAAATAACCAGCGACCACCGACAAACAATGAGTTTATATATGGTCACCGGAATCATACCGGCCTGCATAAATGCTTCTTCTAGAGGGGAGAGCGAAGAAGCAAATCGAGAGGCCTGTGACAAGACAGGCGGATGACCGATGCAGGCACAGGGATACAAGGATGTACCCCTATACCCGCCCTAACCAACCATCAAGTCATGTCGCACACCCCTCGAGAGGACCGGATATTACACACAGGTTGATCCTGGAATGCGATACACACAGTGTGTGTGTCACTATGGCAGGTTTTAACACCTATGTAGTCGCTATGCGGGCGGATATGAATATCCTACCACTAGCAAAATCTCAAAAATTGTTTGTTTTTATTTGTGTTGTAAACTTGGCAAGTTGTTTCAACACGGAAAAGCAAGTGCAAATGTTCACGTTGCTAGGGACACGTGCCGAAACTCCGGCAGACTCGCTGACACGTGGTAGCATCACTTTATAGTGTGACCATGTTCTTGGGACTTGTGTGGATTTTTTGGACTTATTTTCAACTATAAAAGCCGCCTGAATAACCAATAAGTTCACACAATGATATACAATGCCGAAACATGGAGCCTAACAAAATAATACAACGGATGCAGTTTACATACGCAAATCATGGGCGCGTTGCTGAACTTAAAGGAAAGGGATAATTAAGGGATTGGGAAGCGGAGGGAAATTTGGGCCTTCGGATATCTCACTCACCGTTCGAAAGCAGCAGTAAGCCGCTACTTTACGTTGGTTTTATTTCTATATGACAACGACCCGCTCGAGCCTGCCTATTCATGCTGTAGACAAAACACAACAACGTCCGACAAAAATATTATATACTAGCTTTTCCTCGCGGCTCCGCCCACGTGATCTGCTTTTCCGGGATAAAAAGTAGCCTATGTTCATCAGGGATAATGTAGGATTCTAATGGTGAAAGAATTTTTGAAATCGGTCCAGTAGTTTTTAAGGTTATTTGTTACATACAAAAAATCAAATCTTTCCTGTTTATAATATTAGTGTAGAAAAATTATCTTAATTAATCTTTGATTTATGGCTACAACAGCTTGTAAGGTTAATAATAAATTTTAATCTAATTATGAAGTCCACTAACAACAATATTGTTATGTTAATTTACCTGTCACAGTGTTTAATAATGTTCAAAGAAATATAATATATGAATGCATTATGTAGGTAATTTTCGTATTATGAGTTTTTGTTACATTACTTAATGAAATAAATAATTATTCAAACAGAAATTTGTCAACCACCTCATTAGTCTAGAGGCAGCGTATTACGAATAAGAACCGGGAGGTCTTGGGTTTATTTCACAAGTAGAGCATTCGAAGAATCACAAAATTAATTGCCCCGGGTTTGAACTTGTGCGCGACACAATTTATGTTTCGAATCGAAACTGATAAGTTGTGATTGCCTGACCTGGTGATTCAACACAGGACCTGACGTTTCTCAACTTTTGTACGTTGTCATCAGACCCTCGAGGAATTGACGGGAGATGGGAGAAGTAGTCAATATATTTAATTTTTTTTATAGAAAGAGACGAGTGTGCGGCCCGATTGAGTGTAGCGGTTACCGCTGCGCCGCTCATTGACTTTAGCAATGCCTAGGCGCAGCCAAGCCGCTGCCTACCGCTTCATTAACACGATTTTATTAGCTTCATACCTATGTTATGTATGTATCGGAAACTTTGAACATGATTTTGTCATCATTCAAAACGTCGGATTAAATCGAAATTTGGCATACTTATCAGGTAACGATGACAATTCAATATTTTAAAAAAAACTTTTTGTTTTATTTTATTGTTGTATTTTATTGGATTTTCTATAAAAGTGTGTTTTTATAGAGTTTTTAACTATTATTTATTTTTATGTCACACTTTTAGATTGTGCTGGTTCGTCATTTACTAAGTTAAAGTAGGGCCGGCCCTGGGCCCTATGCCACTATGGCAGGTTTTAGCACCAATGTACGGTGGTCGCCATCCGGTCGGATAAAAGTATCCTCCCACCAGCAAACTTAAACTTATGCATGTACCCAAAAAAGTAACGGCATAGGAAGCATAGCTATACTCCAATGGGTATAGATATTGTCTCGGATTCTCCCGAGCCCACTCAAATTTTAATGCAGACGGAGTAAAGGGCAAAGGTCGATAATAATTCACGGAGACGTCTGGCATACTCGTGTTTATTATTAGCAATGACTGACAACTCACTACGACCGTCAATAGTATTTACGCAGTTTTACGACACTGATAAAGAGACAGAGCAAGTTGCATTCATTTTTTTAGTTTAGTCAACAAAACTGCTAAATGTCTAGCCGGCATTAAAATTTTAAAAAGTCAGATAAGTATGTTCACGCATTCAAATTTATTTAAAATTCGGGCAATATGAATATTAAGGGCCGATTTTATAATCCCCAAGTCAACTATTAATAATCACATAATATTGACGATAAAGTAAAAAAAATTAGTGGTGTCGTGGGACATTGGAAATTGCAAAAAAAGTCGTGCTCAATTTTATGTAGGTTTTCTTGATTTTTCTCTTAAATTTTGCTGATTAGTTTTTATTTAAGTACAAGAAAGTATTTAGGAAATTCAGTATTTTAGGAAATAATAAATTACTTAAAATAAAAAAACATCGTAATTCAAATTATCAACTAAAATAACAAAACAAAATATGTCTCTTTATTTTTGTTTGACAACATAAAATTACATAGAAATAGAAAAATAGAAATAAATAAAAAAAAGACGTGTGGCACTCGGAGACTGCCGCGGTAAAGCTATTGTATAGCATTTTTTATCAACTTATCTTTATATATATAATTCTTCTGTGAGTGTGTATGTTCCTGAACTTCTCTTAAACGACTGGACCGATTTTGATGAAATTTTTTGTGTGTGTTCAAGGGGATCTGAGAATGGTTTAGATTCACAATTTTGTCCGCTGGACAATGTTTTTTTTATTAATTTTTAATTTATTAGTAGTTGTTGAGTTGTCGTTGCGAAGCTTGCCGTGATGACGGGTCGTATAGCGTCTAGACTGGACAGGGACAGGACAGGGACAGGACAGTGAGACAGGACAGTGAGACAGGAAAGTGAGACAGGACAGTGAGACAGGACAGTGAGACAGGACAGTGAAACAGGACAGAGAAACATGACAGAGAGACAGGACAGTGAGACAGGACAGTGAGACAGGAAAGTGAGACAGGACAGTGAGACAGGACAGTGAGACAGGACAGTGAGACAGGACAGTGAGACAGGACAGTGAGACAGGACAGTGAGACAGGACAGTGAAACAGGACAGAGAGACATGACAGAGAGACAGGACAGTGAGACAGGACAGTGAGACAGGACAGTGAGACAGGACAGTGAGACAGGACAGTGAGACAGGAAAGTGAGACAGGACAGTGAGACAGGACAGTGAGACAGGACAGTGAGACAGGACAGTGAGACAGGACAGTGAGACAGGACAGTGAGACAGGACAGTGAGACAGGACAGTGAGACAGGACAGTGAGACAGGACAGTGAGACAGGACAGTGAGAGGACAGTGAGACAGGACAATGAGACCGGACAGTGAGACAGGACAGTGAGACAGGACAGTGAGACAGGACAGTGAGACAGGACATTGAGACAGGACAGTGAGACAGGACAGTGAGACAGGATAGTGAGACAGGACAGTGAGACAGGACAGTGAGACAGGACAGTGAGACAGGACAGAGAGACAGGACAGAGAGACATGACAGAGAGACAGGACAGTGAGACATGACAGTGAGACAGGACAGTGAGACAGGACAGGACAGGGACAGGACAAGACGGGGACAGGACGGGGACGGGACGGGGACGGGACGGGACGGGGAAAGGACGGGGACGGGACGCGGACAGGACGCGGACAGGACGGGGACAGGACGGGGACGGGACGGGGACAGGACTGTCCAACCGGAGGGAGGTGGGAGACGACCTGACTTAGGTCGTCGAAGTCAATTAAATGTGCGACGGGCTACCTCACGTGCAATGGCGCAGTACCTCACTTAATTGCATTTAATGTAAATAAAACATTTGTATTAAGTTTTGACCACATTTTACACAAATATATTATGTAGGTGATACGAAGTTCACCGGGTCATCTAGTGTAATTATAAATAATAACGAGCTAGCGTAATCTTTTAAAAATCGGAGATAAGGAGATATAAAAATACTTCAATAACTGGCTGAATGAATTTCATTTTAAAAAAGGAACACGTCTCATTTAACGCTTTTATTCCACGCATTTTTTCCACGCATTTTTCTTACGGTTTTACTATCACATTTTTTTCAGTTCGGTCACGCAGCGAAATCCCTATCCCCTCCAAGCCTGCCGTAAGGAACTTCGTTCCAAAAATTGGTGTGTGTCGTGGGACACCAGGTAGGAACGAAGTTCCTTCGGCTAATGTAGAATCGACACAAATTGCAAAAAATTCAAATTATCAACTAAAATAACAAAATATGTCTCTTTATTTTTGTTTGACAACATAAAATTACATAGAAATAGAATAGAAAAATAGAAATAAAAAAAAGACGTGTGGCACTCGGAGACTGCCGCGGTAAAGCTATTGTATAGCATTTTTTATCAACTTATGTAATTATAAATAATAACGAGCTAGCGTAATCTTTTAAAAATCGAAGGAGATATAAAAATACTTCAAGTATAACTGGAGTTTTGGCGGGAATTCGGACAGTGCAGTTCATCGCTTATTTTAATTTATTTCATAAACTAGTTTAGAGTTGTGTTTGTTGTATAAAAGTGGTGTGGATTTGTTTAATAAACATTGACGGTGATGAACAGTATATAGAAACATTGAAATAAGTGAATTAAGAATCGTACTGAAAGGAGTTAACACCAAAACTCCGACAAGACCTTGAATTCGACCGCACCCGTGTTTCATCGTTCTTGTAAAAATACTTGAGAATAAAATTATACTTGGCACTGGCTAAATGCATAATACTGCGAAAGCCATAAATAAAAAGAAAAAAAAAAGTATAACTGGCTGAATGAATTTCATTTTAAAAAAGGAACTAACGCTGGCTGGTTATGCGACTGTCGCGCTTTAACGCTTTTTTCTTACGCTTTTTTCTTACGGTTTTACTATCACATTTTTTTCAGTTCGGTCACGCAGCGAAATCCCTATCCCCTCCAAGCCTGCAGTAAGGAACTTCGTTCCAATAAATTATCACCAAGATTATTATTGAGCACGTGTATAGTGTGTGATTGTGAGAGAAAATGTGGTGCAGGTGAAAGAGATATTTGGGAACTTTGTTTACGAGAGATGGAAAATATGAAAGGGATATTGAATGGAGAGTGAGTGCGGGGAACCTGGTGAATGGTGAATGGAGGGAATAGCCCTGAGTAATGAGTATTCCCAACATAAATGGCACTCGCACTCAAAAATTAAAATTAACAAAAATAAAATTTATATTAAAAAAAAAATCAACGTTACATACCTTTAATACTAATAATGCACCTATAGAGCAGTCATGTATAATAATTTGTTATGATTTTTATCATATAGTTTACATCTACTTCCGAGTTCGATTAAATTACCCGGGATTTTCCTTTACACGCTGATTAAGGTTTAGGCAGATATGTATAAATATTATCCAAATTGTTATAAAAGAATCACGTTGCTCCAGCACCACATGAGTGCGGGCCAAGGACAGATAACAATATATAAAACCATAGCAGTCGGCCACGTGAACCTAAAAACATATTTCAGAATTCGTCAACATTTTATAACTTGAGTAAACAAGTGTCGCTCAACCCTACTACGCTTGCGCACGTGACTCAGTACTCGGCGATGGTGATAATTATTCAAAATGAGGCCACGCGAAAATAGATTACACTGTAACAATATATGAAGTTACTATATAGCGCTTTATCAGGTTGTTTCATCAGATTATGGTAATTTAAAATATTTAGCATGAATTGCAAGTGAAGTGTGTATGACTGTTAAATATATAAATAAACAAATACACCCAACAGTCACACACATAGTCCTGACCCCACAGTAAGATACAAGTCTTGTGTCGTTGGTATCAGGTACTACGAGAGACTTTCGGTCTCACAACACCCAGACCCCGAGACAAACATTTGTGGATCACACAAACATTTATCTCGGTGCGGGGATCGAACCCGCGGTCTCTCGCTTCACAGCCGGCTACTCGGCCGCTGCGCCACGGAGGCTGTTAGGTATTTTAATTTATTTTAAAAACAGATCATTATCCGATAACAAGATAGAACGTACTCGCAAGTCTATTTGATAATAGAGATGATAAGTTAGCATTAGTTTCATCAAGTGTTTTGTTTAGTTACTTTTATCAACTGTTGATATGATCTACAAATATTTGTTTGGGTCTGGGTCGGGTGTGTTTTCTCCCCCAGAGTTTGACGTCAGGCAGGCGGCCGGTCGTAAAAACTACGTGAGGTCGCCATTAGCCATTAATATTAGCCATTTAAATCTGGTGGAAGAGATATCCGTTAACGACGAAAATAGTTTCACGATATGTCGTGTTACGTCACAAGACAGGTCACGTCATTACGGTGCACGCGTGCGCGCACTGACAAACATTATTGCTAGCGGACGTGCGCGGGATATAGTCATATTTCCGCACCACGCGCCCACCTTTACTCATACCAATATTTAAAATATGAACTGCGACCTCATCAATTTCAATTCTGTTTTCGTCAAAAAAAAAATTTTATTATTTTCGGTTGCCTATAAAATAATGTATAAAATTAAACATTTTCAAATACCTTAATCGAAAACTATTTGATTTAAGCTGCATAACTTATTGGAAAACGTGACCAAGAACAATAAAGTTCAAGCTACAAACCCAGGTGAAATCTAGTCACTTATGTGCATAACAAAGTAGCTTAATATAATTCAATTCACCCTGAGAGTTGCTATGCATATGTCTCATCCACAGACATATATTTAAAAGATGACGCAAATGTACAGAATTCGTATGGCAAAATCGAAAACAATATCCTGGGTAAAATCGCGAGAACGCGAACTCATAATAACCTACGTTCGATGTTACCACAATATGACTTCAGTTATATAAATATTTATAAGTTTTAAAACTTCAAAAACAAATTCCAAAACGTCAAATCTATTGGCGGTAAAACTGTTTAGGAGTTTCTCATTGTCCCACTTACGCCATCCTTAGACCAATAAAACCCATGGAGTAAACCATCAACCACAAAAAGCTTATTATAATATAGACGAATTGCGAACCTATACCTTTTTCATTTTTGAAAGCGGTTTAAATTAATTGTCACGCTGTAAATTTGATATTGTAAAAATACTTGTAAAATGCTTCCAAGATGGTCATTACCAAATTGCTCTTGTAGCTTCACAAAAAATGTAGCACGCTTGGTTTATTAATGTACTTGCATCGTCTATTTATATCTATATCAATGGTTAGATTCTTTTAATATTAACGCCAAAGTGTTGGCTCTCCAAATATTGATAAGGCCATACTAGATCACGTTGGTGGCCACGGGTTCACCAACATGTTACTACTGACGTATCATTCAATTATACTTCGGTTATGTTGATTTTTGTCTATTTATAACGTTGAACATATGTCAAACTTGAATATTTTAATTATTTACAGTTTGAAAATAAAATTGTAGGCGATTTTTTTGTCTTCTGTTGCTAACTGTTGCTTTTCTGTCCACTTCCGTTATAAATTAGAATAATTTTGTACACATTCATTTATTAGTCATTCTTTCGCTTAGAAGACTGCATGAATCAAATTTTGTCATAAATTTTTTTTAGGCGGGACAAAAACTTAAAAATGCCGCCCCCGTCCACTTATATTTATTTTTACCTTTATCATCTTTATAATTTCAGCTATCAGATGTCCACTAATTGATTGACATTTGGACATAGGCCTTGGGCATAGGGGTGAAATTTCTGTACTTGTATTATTATTTATTCTGTGGTCAAAGTTAATGATGAGTTGTCCATTCGTCTGCAAAGTGTGAATTTGGCCGCCCTGTGAACTGCAAAGATCCGGGGCTGCATATGCTGTGACCTATGAGTTTTGCATAAATCGAGAAGCCATTGAGTTTATCGGCAAAGACATAATTTACATCGTAGGATAATTCGATAATTCGAAGAAGCTTCCGTTCAGTTCATAATAATATGACGCAAACTTTAATATTAAGCCCGATTTATATGGAGGGAGCTTCTAATATTGACTTGCATTTTAGATTGCCGACTGTCTCGTAGATCTTTTTTCAAATCCATTTATCATACACAGAGATATGAAAGTAATAAACACAACCATAATGTCATATTTAACAGTACGTATCAAGTGAAAGTCAGCGCTTCGTGGTCACGTGACGCGAGCGCTTACAAACACGTGCGCGTGCGCATAACGCCTATTCCACACTTCTGCTATTAACCGACCGACCGAAGATTTGTTTCCAATGCAGAATATAAAAAATATTTAGTAAACACAATTTTACTTTCATAAAAAAAGTTAGGGTCACACTACACCAAGTGTGATCTTTTTATAGTGGCGCAGTAAAAAAATTAAATATCGACCGTTGAGAGATGTACTCAACGGTAGCCCTAGTTCCCACATATACGAGAGGTCGTCTGGATGGATACCACCGCTTTTCTTTTTACACCGCTAAGCGTGTAAGCACTGTTGTGTTTCGGTTTGAAGGGCTTGAAGCTATTGTAATTCTGGGCATTGAGATCAGTTTCATAATGCCTAGAATATCAATAGCTTCAAGCCTTAAATCATATGTCTCGCGGTAACGAACGAAGTCTGGCAGAAACTGACGAAACTGAAGCATGGCACTATTGGGGCGACAGTGGGCTTACCATCAGTCGAGCGACCTTCTTCTTCGTCATTCGGACTTGTACAAATAAATGAAAAAAAGCTAAATAAGTTCAATAAATAAGTTTGTCCAAGCCACAGGTTAAAAGCACCATACTAGTAGTACCTGCAGTATTAATTAGAGTAATCATTGACTATTAAACTACATTACCATAGACTCAAAAATATTTAGTTGTATTTTAAGCTTATTATATTTTTTGAGTCGGTTTTATTTCATGTCAAAAACTTTTTATTTGGTAAAGAATAATAAATCAAATCCTGCTTACAAATCCCGTCTCGCCCGTCATTTACCTAAAGTCAAACGAGCGTCGGTAATGAGGCGACGCGACGTCCGCGTCCCTGTGAATTAGCGTTATGCGAATGAGTTTATTATGTCAGCCGCCACGCCGCGTGTCCCCGTCACGTGGCCCACCCGCCTGAGCTATACCACTGCCGCAATGTTTTATGAATAAAACGTTTACCAACACGTAACTGTCTGACATAAAATCAACGACTAGAGTTGAGTAGAGAGTACCACTAGAGAGACCCATGACTGTAGACAGTTTTGTCTACAGCATGAATGGGCTGGCTCGACCGGGTCGTTACCACAGTCTCACAGAAAACCGACGTAAAGTAGTGGCTTGCTGCTTTGTTTCGTACGGTGAGTGAGATATCCGGAAGCCCAAATCCTAACAATGAAACCCAAACAAACCCTTCCCTTTTGCAAACCCCTTCCCAATTCCTAATTATCCCTTTCCTTTAAGGTCGGCAACGCGCCCATGATTCTTCTGGTGGTGGGCGTACATGGGCGGTGGAGATCACTTACCATCAGGTGACCCACTTGCTCGTTTGCCGGCCTATGCTATAAACAAAAAAAAACCTATACTTGAATTAAACATTTGATTTCACAAGGTGGTAAGTCCCTCGTATGCGAGAGGCCGTCTGGGTTGGTACTACCGCTTCGTCTATTTCATTATATTGAAGCCAGCGCAATTATTGGGCATTGTGAGACTTAACATCTTATGTCTAGGGGTGACGAGCGCAGGTCAGTGCCATGCAGTGCTTTATAACTCAAAGTTCGGTGTGGCGTTGCTTCTGTTTATGGGCAGACGTGGTGCTTACCATCAGGCGAGCTACTTGCTCCTTTCGTCATGTAATTAAATAACAAATTTTTTTTTTTTTTTATAGCATAGGCCGGCAAACGAGCAAGTGGGTCACCTTATGGTAAGTGATATCCACCGCCCATGTACGCCCACAATACCAGAAGAATCATGGACGCGTTGCCGATCTTAAAGGAAAGGGATAATTAGGGATTGGGAAGAGGAGGGGATTTGGGCCTCCGGATATCTCACTTACCGTACGAAACGCAGCAGCAAGCCGCTACTTTACGTTTTCTATGAGACAGTGGTAACGACCCGGTCGAGTCGGCCCATTCATGCTGCAGACATAACTGTCCACAGCGTGGCTCTACCACTCTATGTTCCCCATAATCTGTTACCGAAAGAATTATATAATGATATATAAACGTACAATATACATAAGATATATAAATTCTTCTTCCGCCTAGGCTACAAAAAATACCGCAACAATCAATCTAAATGTAATCAAGAAAACGCGACCATCGATATCTGAACATTAGAGTTGGCGTAGTAAACACGATTTTATTTTCGTGGTACCAGCACGTGTTTTTTATCTCAAGCCGCCTGTCGCTATAGAAACACGTGTCTTAAAACGCACGTCTATACTGTATAGTAGTATCACAGACAACTCAACTTAAGTAGTATACATCTATTAATAGATTCAAGATGATAACGTGCCCAATGTTGCGAATACCCGAAAGCGGTATTAATCATTATTACAAATAGATTTCAGTTTAGAATAAAAATGGCACTTCTATTATATTTTATTCCGTTTGGCTTATTTTATTTTATTACACGCTTTTTATTAACTTCACCTGTATGTTTGTAACCGACTGCTTTGGGCGCGATTTTGACCCACTTTAAACGGCCCGATTTCGTTCAAACTTTGTAGATTTATCGAGGACCGATGACAATACAATAATTTGATAAAAAAAATAATAATAATTTAATAATAAAAATAATAAAATAATAATTTAATTTAATTAATTATTGATATTCGGGTTAGGAATTAAAATTGTACTCTCTGGATCTTCGTTAATTATAGGGAATATCGTAGTATCTAATAGTGTCAATAGATGGCGCTTTTTTGATGTTCGGGTTTAAAATTAAAATTATACTCTCTGCTACAATATATTTATATTTTAACTAAAAAATGAAAAATAAATAATAGTTTTAAAAAAACTAAAAAACACGGTTTTATAGAAAGTCTAACTAAAAAATTGAAAATAAATTTGAAGAAAACAATGTATTTTATTGTAAAAAAAAGCGTGGGGTGCTTTTTAAGATACTATCTAAATGATAATCCTTCTACTCATATGTAGTCAATGTAATATTGATTACTATTGACACCATGCACTTTTATTATGACTCACATGCATTAGAAAAAATTGGCACATAAATAAATTAAATTATTGTTGTCTTAAATGGTTTTAACTAGTTATTCAAGTCTTAGGTGGTGGTATAGTTTAACTTTAAAATACCTGCCGTACCACCAGAGGTACGGTGAGGTACGGAGGGTCTGAAGGGGCTTTACATACAAGTAAAAAAAAATCGTCTGTGTGCGTGCATGTGTATATGCGTCTGTAGTAGCGTCTAAACCAGTGTTTCCCAACGTGGAGCCCAGGCCCCACAGGGAGGCAATTTGATAGTTAAGGGGGGGCAATTTTAAACTGGACTCGACACGACTTTAACCCTTTTGCTTTGCGTTATGGTTATGGGTTAATGCAATTCTAGATATCGATGATAAATTTAACAAAAAGATGTTAAAGTGGGGCATGGCCTAAAAAAGGTTGGGAAACACTAGTCTGAACGAACGGATATTGGATTGTAGATGATACAGTTTTCTTTTTAAAGATAATTTAATCAAAATGAAACGTGGATGAATAGCCTCAGTCGGCGAATAACCGGCTTGCAACTGAGAGTCTGCAGGTTCAATTCCCGCACTATCACAAATGTTTGTTTGGATATTTGTTTCGGGTATTGCTGTGTCTCAAAGGTTTTTTTATATCCTACTTCGCAACAATTCTAATTAAGGTTTTCGACTATGTAAGTGGCAATGACTAGTGATGTTATAAAGACGCACGATAACACAAGACTAGATTGTAGATAATGACCTACGTTATCTCAGCAGTCAGATGATTGTCATCACACGTGCTCGCTATGATTGCGATGATTACGCTTCACCGGACGGAATGCTCACCAAGTTTCATTGAGACAACGGCTAGCATCATTAAGGTTAGTCCTGTGTCAATCATTCGTTCTCAATGACCCGTTCGTTCAAGTATTGGTTTGTGCCGCGACCCAGATTATTTCAATTAATCAATCATTTCATTGACTATTCATGTGTATTATGTGGCTTAGTCGATCGTCAATATGAACTCTCGAACGGCGATCCATCGGGATCCCGATGATTGAAAACGAATGGTTGCAATCATCAATACTTTTACACGATGCGGGTCAAATGACCGAATCAATCATGATGGACACATGAATAATTAAGGTAAAAACGTAGGTAGAGTCATCGATAGATAACCGAGTTTACAATGCAATGCAACAACGTAATAAATTGCTTTCAACATTTTAATCCAGCTAACTTTCTATGATGTAATATTCTATAATTTATTGAATCATTGCTGAAAATAATTACAATTTGAATAGATATAAATATTATAGTTAGATCATTATAGTTAGGTACTATATCATACACCAAATTATATTTAAATATTTAATGGCATATTTTATAGAAATTTTCGTGAATTTATGACGTAACAGAAATCGAAAAACTCGCACTAAGCACACTATACGGATTATAATTGAGTGTAAAGGGAAAACACTGCCATTACATATACGGAAAACGCTATTCCTTTGCTATTTGCTTGTTATTTCTAGAATTTTTAATCAAGAAAAAACAATTTTAATTATTATTTGGGTAGAAAGTCATTATATTTATCTTTCCAAACAAGACTGCGTGAAAAATACAAAATAAATTGTAGATTTAATTATTGTTTTTTTTGTGGTATCGTATCTCTAATCAGCACTATCTATCTATCCTCGATTTCGATAGCATTACCTTACACCCGCTATAGTGTAGTTGTCATTGTCAAAGCCCAATGATCAATTATATTGAAACAACTCTTCTGCCTACTATGTTATGGAGCTACAATTAACTCTCAGGAAATCAGTGTATTTTTAATTCCACTGTTTTATTTATAATTTATAACTCAATTACAATTTTCAAATTATATTTTTAATAGATTTATGTCCGAAATAAATAGTTTAATAACTTTTATAGAGGTAAGCAGCAGTTGATATGTGAACGGGTATCTCGTGCGACCTCCACGCTTCATTGATCCCGTTACAGATTCCAAAATGAGAGCGACCACCTTTTTAAGCTTTAATTTCATTAAAGCTGCCGTATATGGATTCTTCCTTTATTTTTTTTTTGGCAGAGGCAAACGAGAATGAGAGGAAATTTGTTCCCGATTGCATAGTGACCACCGTTCACATGGCAAAAATCCCGCTATAGTAACTTGGCCAGGCAATTCGCGTTCTGGAGTCAGTGGCCAAAACTACATTTTCTTTTTGTGTTGGCGCTTGTTGTAAGCCTGACACTAGTCGGCTGTATACAGCTTCACCGGGCTTTCGGGTGAACGCTTTAGGCGCTCTCAACCCTTACATTTAAGTGACCACGCTGAGGGCACCCCCTTTGGGGTACGAACCTCGGCTCAGGGCCGGCCACTGGGGGATGCCAAAACTACTACGCTACGCCACTGAGCTCTTACTTAATCTATTTATAACTAACATTACTTTATTAAGTGTGTTGTAGCAACGTGTTAATTACTCTTTAATTACTACTACTATATCAACTGATATCCCATTCATCAATTAATCTAAGCAGATTACATATAATTGCCTATCACTTGTGTTACACGCTACGGTGCATCGCGTATTATTGTTACAATGCAAATTGAAACACAACAGTGCTTACACACTGCTACTTGGCGACAGATATAGAGATAGCGGTAGTTGGTAGGACCGCGTTGTCTATTTAATTTGGTGCCCAGCTGACCTTTTGCATATGAAGGGTCTTGCATTTACATTTATATTGCATTTATTTCGGCAAACAATAGCCAATTATTTAATTCTTAATATTCCGTTTTGCCCAATATTTCAATAATTAAGTATTACAATTGCATCATCATCATCATCATCATCATCAGCCACAGGACGTCCACTGCTGAACATAGGCCTCCCCCAAAGATTTCCAGACCGACCTGTTGGAAGCGGCCTGCATCCAGCGACTTTCTGCGACCTTTATCAGGTCGTCTGTCCACCTTGTAGGTGGACGTCCAACGCTGCGCTTGCAATTGCATAAATAGATAATATTTTTGAAAACATAAATCATGCGATAACTATTCACGCGTTAAGACCCCGCCTCTGTGCCGCCGGCCAGTAACCGCGTGTCACGTAGACTAGACGCAGATCAACGGAAAGTAACTACTGGCTAAGTGGCAGTGCACACACGCGCGTAACGCGTCACGTGCGCGCGCGTCACGTCCAGGGTTGCCACCTATACTCCAAAAGTTTTTATTGCATTCAACAATATTGGTCAGATCAGATCAGGTGCAAACTGCAAAAGATCCTATAAATTTCAACTTAATTTTTAATATCTGCAGAATGAAAATTAAAAATATTTCGAAAGATAACAACTTCTACTGATTATAAAAAAAATGGTACGTTCGGTAAAAATATTCAAATATGACAATTTAGCAAAGAAAATGCGGCGTCTGCCAACCCTAAGCACGTGCGACGACTCGCATCCAGCCATGACATAGATTCAGTGTCCACGATCAATGATAGCTACACGCGTTCTCTATGAATCCGTTATTGTGACTTTGTCTGTACTACGACCTTTGGAGTAATCTCCGGCAACAATAACTCAGCATAAATAACTCAACAATACACTCAACAGTCACACACATAGTCCTGGCCCCACAGTAAGATACGAGTCTTGTGTCATGGGTATCAGGAACTACGAGAGACTTTCGATCTCACAACACCCAGACACCGAAACAAATATTTGTGGATCATAGAAATGTTTGTCTCGGTGCGGGGATCGAACCCGCGGCCTCTCGCTTCACAGCCGGATTCTCGCCCGCTGCGCCACGGAGGCTGTCAATGTATAAAAATTAAATATGAATTCTCGTAGTAGAACTTAGCAGGGCAAAGTAGAAAATCATACTGTTTGGGGCCACAAGGCCCGTCGTAGTTTCTTATATCTACGATACAAGTCAACATAGTGTGGGGCCAATAATTTGTGACTGTGTTTTTTAAAGAAAATATATGTCTATCGTGTGTATTATCTGCAAATAATTTAAATATCGGTAATTAGTACTGAAAACTCGTAAAAAAGGCTTTATAAAGACTTTATATAGCGATCAGCTCCGTAGTATATCTACGGAAGGTTTTTCACTCATTCCTTACTAGGAATGAGTTACTAGGACAGACGTGTAAAAGATAATATCTAATAGACTTGTAAAAGGCTACATCAACATGAATTTAACAAAATTTTCTCTTAAGGAAAATCTCTAGCTTTCAGTAGATCGGAATAATAAAATCCTATTTCAAAAGTACCATTAAACATTATGTCAGTAGAGAGATATAGTAAAATGCTACTTCGAATCTTTTTTTTGATATATTGTTTTTATTATCTACTAGCTTTTGCTCGCGGCTCCGCCCGCGTGAACAGCATTTTCCGGGATAAAAGTAGCATGTAATCGTCTCCAGGGTCCCATCTATCCTTGTAGATAAATTCATCAAAATCGGTTCAGTGATTTAGGCGTGAAAGCGTAACAAACAAACTCACTTTCGCATTAACTTTCACCCCCCTTTTCATCTCTTAATAACTAAAATTTCCAAAATTCCTGAAACACGTATTTATTTGTTTTACGCCAATAACCGAAATACAAAATTTTGCTTATATAAATTTCAAAATGACGGACTTTCATACATATTATCATCCCCTATTTTGACCCCTTTGGGGTGGAATTTTCTAAAATCGTTTCTTAGTGGGTGCCTACATAACAAAATGAATATACAGTCCGAATTTCATGCTTGTAGTCTTGATAGTTTGCGCTCGGCGATGATGAATCAGTCAGTCAGTCAGGACATGTTATTTTATAAGTATAGATCTGTTTTTTACATGATTTTTGGTGTCTGTTACAGGTATATCGGAAAAGTCGCCCCATTTAGGTTGTACCCCACGCCAATGACGTTTTGTGGCTAAAACTAAAATGTCGACGTGGAGATTTCGCGCAATTGGGACACAGCGCGGTGGTAGCGGTGGTTTTTATTTGTTATTTCAACTTTTTGTTTTGTATGGTGTTACAAAATAATACTGAGCGTTCATCACAAGAATTATTTTGGCTATGGGTTTATG
Source organism: Amorpha juglandis (assembly GCA_949126905.1). Classification (NCBI taxonomy): domain Eukaryota; kingdom Metazoa; phylum Arthropoda; class Insecta; order Lepidoptera; family Sphingidae; genus Amorpha; species Amorpha juglandis. Next base: position 7,742,622 of record OX421387.1, on the reverse strand, counting down.
TGAATCTTTAAATCGGTTAATTTGTATACGTCAAATGTTATAAAATAGCAGTAATTATTTTTTTAATACTAAAGCCTAACCCCTCTCATTCAGTAGAGGAGGCCCGTGCCAGCAGTGGGACATGTATAATGTATACAGAGCTAGTAAAAAAAAAACACATAATATGCGTTTTTATTGGCTACTCATATTGGCTAAAACCTAATAGCCCTTTAAAGGTAGTACGGACAGACATCGCAGCCTTGATGGATGATTGATGACATTCCATTGGCACCTTCGGCTATAAAACCTTTGTAACGAGTTGAAATCATATTAAACTCTTTCCATTTTTAAAACAAAAATGCACAAATTATGTGTCGTAACATATTGTAACTAAGCGTAGATAAACTGTGTAAGTGTAGAGAAACGTGATGACTGGTTATTGATGACCCACGTGTGTGTGCATTTTTTTATATAACTGACGCAAGCAACAACACGCACGTGGCGTTGTGGCTGACTCGCTTGTCATTTGTCAATTGGCTCGAAATTAACGCCTTGACGCTGTGAAAAATAACACAAAATATTCACAAAATATATTTTTTTTGTTTTTTTTTTACCTGACTAACGAGATGAGCAAATCGCTCGTCTGATGGAAAATGCCATGCCTGCCCTTAACACCACCGTTCAGAATTATCCGGTTGGTAAACTAAGAAAATCACGTGGCCATAAACCAACTATATCTGCCAAAGAATTAATAACCATTGGGTAAACAAGCTTTAACCAGTATTATACGCGACTTTTAACGTCAGTGGAATTTTTTACAAAAGGCAGGCAACCGTGCAGGTAGGCCTCCAGACAGTGGTCACCAGAAATGAACATAAGAGGGATTGTTTTGTTTTAAATTCTGACGCAGCTGATGGCAAGGATTGTGCAGGCAAACAACGGTGATCGTCGAGAGACACCGTCCGTCGACATTCGGAAGAATTATGCCGGCCTAAAGCTACTAAATATATAATGGCTAACCCCGGAACTCGACTCGCTTGAACCATTATGGTTTTTTGTCATGTATACAGTGGTCGCTGTCCAGTCGGGTACAATAATGTATCATCCTCCAGCCAGAAGATTGCTGCTACTGACTTTTAAAGAAAGGAATGGTTATTGAAGAGGAGGAAGAGACTTAATAGATCGCCAGTAAACATACTGATCATTTGAAACGGTTCGCAACAACTACGATGCCACTACGGTTTTCTGAAATATATAAATTTCGGCACCTTCTGGATAAGCTCGCTCCATCGTCGACCTCATCTTTGTCCATGCGGCTAGATTGAGGTCAAGAGTAAACCCATTTTAAATAAATACAAAAAAAATATAGTAACAGCCCGACTAAGCTGGCCCTTTCCTGCGATATAGGCAAAGATTACATCATGGCCAGACCACGTATGATGGTTTAATTTCAGGATAATTACTGTTCTTATTAGGTAAAATAAGTATCATAAAGAATTTCCCATTCACCATTCAGCGTGATAATACAGGCCCTGGTTTGGATATAAAAAAAGTCATTAGGCTCGGCTCTACCACTTACAAAACCTGTAACTTTTGACGGTTAATGTCTTTGGACATGTATTACAATAACAGCACCGTACGATGGCAATGAAAATAAATAAGAGAAATGTTGTAAGTTTAATCCTTTTCTTTATATGACTGTCTATATTATCTGTTTAGGAAAGTATAGCGCCTGATTAAAAACTGCATTCAAATTGGTCCATTGCACCAATTTGAATGCAGTTTTTAATTAGAAACCTAATATAATTGTGTACTTGGCTAGTTTACAGTGACTTCATGCTGCATCCAAGCCGTCTACTATCTCCGTCTCTTGGATGTGTTATAGGAGATGATATGTAATAATATAAGATATTCAAACATTTTATCTTAATCAATTTTAAAACACTGTTTTATTGTTTTATAAATCCTAATTAATTTTTGAAAAAAAATATTTTATTTCTTACTGGCTGTATGCAATATTGTTACAGCCCGGTTTTCATTTTATAATGAGAGGTAAAAGGAACGGTGCAGTATGCACGAACTATTTTCGTGTCATGGCCTAAGAAGCACGTGCTTAGCAGCGCCGGCCACGTGCGCGACGACCTAGTTCGCGGTGCTGAGCGCCGCGCCGGGTCGGCGGCCTCACTGCACATACTGCAATATTTAATTTTGTGCTGTTTGGTGGGAAAATTAAAAATAGAATGGCATTGGGTGGAACGAAACAGACTTGTGACGTATCACAAAAAAATAGGAAAAATATATTTTTAATTTTGTATTTTTTCATTGTATATATACTTGTAAATTAGTGAATATATTATGGTATGTTATTTATACATTTCATTGGTTACTATGGTTTTGAATTAATTGTTGGAGCAGAAGGATTTTAAAGTTCAACCAACATATAATTGATTGGAAACTAGCAAGGCTTATAATCACCGAAACGCATGGTCCTCACCAGATGTTTATTAAAACTGGATTAATACGCAACTCCCCATTTACGCTATTCAAAGACATTCTCAGCTAATCTTTATCAAAGTTCTTCTTCCCTATAAAGCATGCTGCGCCGTTAACACATGTTACCAAAGATTTAGCTTGTTTTTTTATGACTGGCCGTCTGCCTGACGTCAACCTCTCTGGAGTAAGAGCAGCCAGACCTGAAACGATTTTTCTGGACACACATTTTTCTCAATGCGGGAATCGAATCCATAACCTCTCGCTTCACAACTAGGTTCTCGCCCACATCGCCACGGAGACTGTAACATCTTAACGCGTTATTCGCCTTAAACAGCGCATAATATATTTGTTTAAACCATTCAAAGCCATGATGGCTCGAATCGTGATGGCTCGTGACCTCGAATTTCAATTATATTTCCAAAACTTCCTTCCTAAGTTCACGGCACGCAGATCGTGTTCGTCATTATAGTATAGTTTTTGCCTTTGTTTATTACTTAATATATGATAACAATTAAAAAATAAAATCCGACTTCAGAACACGAACTACGATGCGTTTGCTATTATCCATTAAAGAGTAAAATAGATCTTGCTCGTAGCTCTGCCTGCGTGATTTAGTCAAATTGCATAAGTTACAATCTGTGCCCTTAACATTAAGTAGTATTTCAAACTTATTTGAGTGGTTGAGGTACACTGTAGACTGACTTATCTACTGCATGAATGGGCCGGCTCGACCGGACTACCTTCGATAAACCTTATTGAATACAAAAAGACCATCCAAATCGGTCCACATTTAGCGCTGTAATTCCTGAATACACATAATCAAAAACATATTTAATTGATGAATTGAGATTCTCGTCCCTTTTAAAGACAGTTAATAAACTCAAAAATGTGGTATTAGTCGCAAGATCCATATTCTGCTGCCTGCCAGTAACAATTCCTTTTGTCGGAGACCAAGACCCACTTTGGGTCGCTGCGTCGCAATAGTTAGTTACTTATAAATTTAAGATTAAGTACTAATCTATTATGAGCTCTGAATTCCTAAAGGTCGACTTCCGATGATTACGGCTTGCGTTAGTGACACTCTCGTCAGTCAACCTTCCTTCTACCTGCCCTTATCCCATTCTCAGTGTGATCAGCGCAACATGCTATTTAAGACGTTACAGAAACATTTGGCTTGTATTTTTTACGACCGACCGCCTGCCTGACGTCAATCCCATCGTAATTAATTTCAGCTTGATAGCCAGTCTTGTACAATGTACATTGACGGAACTTTTCCGTTAATAGCGGAGCATCGCACGGACGGACAAAAACCGACATTAATATTTGCTATCGTATCAATAAACAAATTGATATCATTAAAACACTTTAATTTCAAAGCTGAATATGTAGTCCTTCCATGTAAGTCAGTCAAGGTAAGGTTTTAAACAAGCAATCATATTTACAACGTGATCTTTCGACACCACGTTTGTGCGCACGCGTCTCCGAATTTAACACGTCATGCCTTTTGTGAACTGTCGCGCATATTATTTTGTAATAAAAGTCTTTTAGGAATTAAATGCCAGAAATATAATATTTTGCTGGTGGTAGGATTCATATACGCCCGGATAGCGGCCACTGCACACATGGTGTTAAAACCTGCCATAGTAATCCACACGCTTTGTGTGGATCGCGTTCCAGGATCAGCCAGTGTATATTCGGTTCTCCCGAGGGGCTTGCGACAAGTTTGATGGTTGGTTGGGGCGGGTCTATACCCGCCAACATTTGTTCCTGTGGTTAAGCCTATAATGGGGACTAATAACTCTCTTTTGCCTGAATGACGAGCAAGTCTCTCGCCTGATTGTAAAACCTACACTTAAATAAGTGCAAAGTACGATACAAATTTGTGGACGCATTTACTGTTGTTGATAAGTATCAATAGCAGCAAATGCGTCCACAACTTTGAATTACAAGTATTTCATAGCTGTGCTTAGCCCTCAACATAAAACATGGGATGTTAAGTCTTAAAATGTACAAAGATTTTACTGGCTTCAATGTATTTTACTGTACACAACAATGCTTACCCACTGCTGCTTGGCAGAAGTAGATAAAACGGTGGCATTTACCCGGCGTAATCACGCTGCTTAGAAGAGAGACCGTGAAGAGAGTATGGCACACTCTATTTGCATAAATACTGTAATTACAAGGCATTTCGAGACTTTACAACTTCTGTCTCAGGATCACGACCGAATGCAGTGTCATGCAGTGTTTTATAATCGATAAACTTAGTGATGTTGCTAATGTCTATGAACAGGCGTGGAGCTTACCATCAAGCGACATGCTCATCTTGTCATTAGCGCGAAATTAAAATTAGTATAAAATATGTCATGTTTAAACAGTTAACTGGCAGCCCTGCTATCCGAAGGCCACAAGAGACCAGTGCAAACTGTTTGTCACTAGACAAAACACGTTGAACAGAAAAACACACAAAAAAATGTTTGTCGCTAGTCGTATGGAAATGAATGTTTTGTATGCATTTGCGTAACGGTTGTTATGAAGCGTTTGTATTGTTTTATGTACACATGCCTTTACGCGTGTTGTAATGGAATAATCACGTCTCTGCCCTGATCCCAGTACTTAGGGTTGGCGATTTATTTTAAGCTGTTGCGAGGGTACATCATTATTACCCGACTGGATAGCAACCACCTTACATAAATAATCCATCTTACGGATACCTTCCCAACCTGGGGGTTGACGGATGATTATGCCGGACTCACCATCTTTCCGACCTAGTCCAAACCAGAGTGACTCAGGGACCCTAATTAGATATTCTACGATGGTGTACGCGGTTTTCGCACTGCCGTCCGTCTTAAGGTCTCACCCAGAAAATGTACAAATGTAAGAAGGCCACACAGCCTCCGTGACACAGCGGGCGAGTAGCCAACTGTAAAGCGAGAGGTCGCGGGTTCGATCCCCGCACCGAGACAAACATTTGTGTGATCCACAAATATTTGTCTCGGGGTCTGGGTGTTGTGAGACCGAAAGGCTCTCGTAGTTCCTGACACCCACGACACAAGACTCGTATCTTACTGTGGGGTCAAGACTATGTACAGTCACACTGTTGGGTGTATTTATTTATTTATACTAGAGACGCCGGTCAGTCGTCAACCCGGCGCGCGCCTCCTCTCGTTTGGCAGCGAGCGGGATTGGTTCGTTCCCGATCCAGTTCGGCGTTCTCTTACTGTGACATGACAAGTTTGTAGAAACAGGCCGTTGGTCGTCATGGGCTCCGTCTGTCAACCATGTTAACTACCACGGCTGGCAGAGAGGGGACTCTGATGATGACTGTTGTGAGAGCGCTGCGCTCTTCGCCCAGACTGACCACTCCTCGAGAGTGTGTTGGGCTGTGTCCTCGCAGCAGTTGTCGTAGTGGTTGCACACGGCAGTCTTCTCGTTTTTATTCCGACACAGGAAAGAACTGAAATATTGGTGCCCATCAGCTCCTGAGTCAGTCGGAAAGTCGCGACGGCATTAAAGCCTACACTCGAGCTCTTCTTCTTTGTTCGTTTTTTGTTTGTTTAGGATACTAACGTGGCAATAAATAAATAAATAACACCCAACAGTCACACACATAGTCCTGACCCCACAGTAAGATACGAGTCTTGTGTCGTGGATATCGGGAACTACGAGAGACTTTCGGTTTCACAACACCCAGACCCCGGAACAAATATTTGTGGATCACACAAACATTTGTCTCGTTGCGGGGATCGAACCCGCGGCCTCTCGCTTTACAGCCGGCTACTCGCCCGCTGCGCCACGGAGGCTGTCAATACAATACAATGTTTAACCGTAAAATTTCACAATTATAGAGACTTTAAACTAATTGTTGCCACTCATACACGCATCAATGAAAAATGGCATGAAACATTTCATGAATATGTTAGATACATGCATAAATTAATAATTAGTCTGCTATTTCAGTTGATAGCGGCGGTGGTATTAACCTTCATGCGGCTTAACGAATGCTACACGATATATCTCGCGTACGAGAGAGATAATTCTTCCATCTGCCCTTATGCCACTCGTAGTGATAATGCAACATGTTTTTTTAACACATGATAGATCTGACTTGCAGTTTTTACGACCAGCCGCCTACCTGACTTCTAACCCTTTGGGGAGTATTCTATGCCACCATTTTAGCTTCAATAGACATATAGGATAACCAGATAAAACTGGTGTTTACAACAAAATTATCTCGTGTTGCACATTCTTAACCCCATTGTCAGTGTAAAAATAGTCGCATGTGAAGAGAATACAAATATTTTCGTATTATATTATTATTTTATATTCATAGATGCATATCCGTCAGAGCCACGTGGATACGCGACACATACTGACGGCCTCGGTATTATAATACAAATTTATCTTACTCAATATGTGTCGATTGTAGCCCACCAACGTGAAACGTGGTAAGCCATGTGCACTTCCAAATCAAGCAGCAACGTGACCTAGGGCTGCCACGCAATATAGTCTAATAATTACACAGGAACACGTATTAGTACTAATGTAACGGAGATAACACTGTTATTGTCTATATCATTATAGCAGTGATTTATTTAATAATAATTAATTAGGTATTTTTATAGAAAAATATAAGTATGATCTTTATGGAGTGTAAGTGGGCTTTAACATTTTGAGACCCAAGGCCAACCTTACCTGCACATGGTACAGTCTGCTGATTAAAGAACGTGGCAATGCCTTTCGGGTTGTGGGGAGTCAGACAGTGAGCCGCTCCACAATAATAACAAATCCACCGACAAACCGTCATGATGGGAAGCGGACCCTGGCATTAGGCAGGGATTTTTTTTTATAGCATAGGCCGACAAACGAGCGAGTGGGTCACCTGATAGTAAGTGATCTCCACCGCCCATGTACGCCCACCACCAGAAGAATCATGGGCGCGTTGCCGACCTTAAAGGAAAGGGATAATTAGGGATTGGGAAAGGGAGGGGATTTGGGCTTCCGGATATCTCACTCACCGTACGAAACGCAGCAGCAAGCTGCTACTTTACGTCGATTTTCTGTGAGACAGTGGTAACGACCCGGTCGAGCCAGCCCATTCATGCTGTAGACAAAAGCTGTCTACAGCGTGGCTCTACCACTCAATGGATAGGGATAATCAAAAAGAATGTTAGGAAGAAGTTAGAAGGAGTTAGTCTCACAGAAAACGAAAAAATATGTAAAGTAGCGGCTTGCTGCTGCGTTTCGTACGGTGAGTGAGATATTTGGAGACCCAAAACCCCCTCCCCTTACCAATCTCTCAATTATCCGCATATGATTCTTATATTATTGTGGGCGTACACGGGCGGTGGAGGTCACTTACCACCGGGTGACCCATTTTGCTCGTTTGCCGGTCTACGTGGTAAAAAAAATTGTTCACTTTCTTACATTGCCAAACGAAAGACAAAGTAATGAACTAAGTATGTGTGCTGGTGGAAGGGTACGTGATATTTTTGTACCCGACTGGATAGCGACCACAGTACACAGTACACAGGGGAGTCGTGTTCCGAGACCAACCAGTATATATCCAGTAACTTAAAGCCGGCATAATTCCGCCGAGCACCGAGGGACCCAACGTCTCTAGACCAGTGTTTCCCAACGTGGGGCCCACGCCCCACAGGGGAGCAATTAGATAGTTAAGGGGGGCAATTTAAAAATGGACTCGACACGACTTTAACCCTTTCGCTTTGGGTTATTTAAATGCAATGCTAGATATCGGTGACAAATTTAACAAAAAGATGCTAAGGTGGGGCATGGCTTAAAAAAGGTTGGGAAACACTGCTCTAGACGGTCAACATTATATTTAGACTGTTCATAACATGAAGTCCAGTGTAATCAGTTTGCTGCGCCAGGATATAAAAGAAGTAGCCGTGTTTTTCACAAAGTGGAAATAACTTAAATGAATGTTTGAATTATAAGTGATGCAGTAGAGTCAATAACCCCATTTAACTGGCAAAAAACAGATAAAATAAGTAATGAAATGTTAAATTCCGATAACGCGGTAACGTGAATTATAAATATATACACTAATATATAAAGAGAAAGAATTTGTATTTTTGTATTTAACGAATAAACTTAAAAACTACTGGACCGATTTGAAAAATTCTTTCACCATTAGAATCCTTTTTTTGAGAGAGAGATGGAAGACATCCGGGCGACCGTTGGGCCGAGTCCCTAACACTATTTATACCCTATGCCGGTAACTACCAACCAAAATCCCGCGGTGGCCTTCTTCGGCGCATGTGGAGCGGTCCCGGGGTCTCCTTGGGAAAGCCAAGGATTGCTGCCGGAACCGCTCCTGCGCGGTGCCGCCTGGCGGCCCGTCTCCAAATTGGGGGGGCTCAGAAGCCCCCGCACACCGAAGGACGCCCTCGGCGTCAACGGCAGCAACGAGGCCGACCACCCGTGCTGCCGTCCATCTCGGGGTCGCACGTACATAGGTACTAATTGGGCGCTACGACAGCCCCCCGCTGCGCGCCCGCGACCCCCGATGGCCCCTATTAGTCGCCTCACCATTAGAATCCTACATTATCCCTGATGAACATAGGCTACTTTTTATCTCGAAAAGCAGAGCACGTGGGCGGAGCAGCGAGGAAAGCTAGTATAGTATATCTGCGTCTGTTTGTATGCTTATTTCTCATAAACTATGCAACGGATTAAGCTGTTTTTATCATTTAGTGAATTTATTCCGGAAGATTTATATGTATATCATGCTACCCATGGGAGCAGGGCAGTACCTGCGATGAAACTACGAGAGGTAGCTAATACATCTATTTATACGGGGTTATTTTTAAAACACTGACAACCTCGCAGGAGTAGATTCCTAAGGTCATTTGCTACTACTTTTGTTCTACGACTTTTCATAATTTGTTAGATTTTATTCTCATACAAAAATAATTATGAATTTAATTTCCGTCTTGAATGTTACCTACGCTCTGCGCGCATCGCAGATTACGTAATACACGCAGCGCGCGCGTCATTTCAATGACCGGCCGCGCCGTATCGATCGATAATACCTACACCCAGCCGTCAGCTGATTTCACTATTGCACGCGCGCGAGCGCGCGTCGGGTCATTCGTTTATGACTGAAACGTAGAGTGTAGACGTACGAACACAAACACTACACAACAAAAACTTGTAAAATCATTTTTTTTCTTATGTATTGAGTTATGTCCAAACTCGTAGAACAAAAGTTGTTCCTTATGGGGTCAGCTATATGGCCCTGCGAGGTAGTCAGTGTTTTAAAAATAACCCTGTATATTAGCACGACTTCGCAACCAAGCTACTTTCGTCTGGGTCAAGTCAATCAGAGAATAACCAAACCGATGAAAACACCCGATGTCCATTGGCAAAAGAATTGTTATTTCTAAATAAATAGATCTATACTAATTTTCGCTCCGTGACACAGTAGGTGAGTGGCCAGCTGCGATGCTGTGATTTATTTCGATAGAATTTTGCTGTCGTGGGAACCCATCAAAATTTTATTAAAATCTGATGACGAAGTAAGGAGTAAAAAATGAAACTCCTTAACGGACAACAGCACAGTGGTTTTATTCTATTAGAATGTATATACCATAGCTATACCTGCCACTATTTTTTTTAATTAAACAATTTTGAACAGAACTTAAAAACCGAACTCTTTTGTTGATCTGTTTAATTACAACTTGGTAACATTTTTATTTTAATACCTACGTATTTAAGTGAATATTTTTAATTATCATTAACAACGTGCTAGGCGTTGTATAGTACACGTGAGCGAGACAGGAAATGGAATATAAAATTCACGAAGTTACTATCATAAATTGCAATTTACATTTATTTTCTAGTTTTATTTTAGACTAATTTTTATTTTACTAAAGACCAACTCTATCAACCTTTTGAAACGTTTCATCATCATCATCATCAGCCCTAAGACATCCACTGCTGAACATAGGCCTCCCCCAAAGATTTCCAAACCGACCTGTTGGAAGCGGCCTGCATCCAGCGACTTCCTGCGATCTTTACCAAGTCGTCTGTCCACCTTGTAGGTGGTTGTCCAACGCTGCGCTTGCCAGTACATGGCCTCCATTCCAGAACCTTTCTGCCCCATTGGTTATCGGTTCTGTGAGCTATGTGGCCTGCCCACTGCCACTTGAGCTTGCTAATCCGCTGAGCTATATTAAAATGTTGTTGTTGAAAGTTTAAGTATTGATATTTTTAATAGCAACGCAAAACAGCATATTTTGTAAATTTTAAATAACTAAGCGATAGTCTTCAAACTTAGTTATGAACCTTTTTGATTAAAGTTCCCATTCTAATCGGTAAATTCGTTTAGACCCTTAGTTTCCAAAGTGATCCAGGTGGACCTCCAGTGGTCCACGGGAGATTCGACGGAGGTCTACATTGGCGTGACAAAAATTGGGGGTTCACAATTCGTAAGCGGTGGACCACGGAAATTTATCTGCTTTTGATAGTGAAGAACTAAAATGTTGGCTTGACTTCACCCATCAATGTAAGCAGATAATGTTTTAAGAAGCTCAGCGACTGTTACTGCAGAAATGCTGAAATGTAGCTGCAGGGGTTCCATCGGAACCAACTAAATTTTGAAAGTGGTCTATGAGAAGAAATGTCTGGGAACCTCTGCTTTAGACGCTACGATGATAAGGATATACACAGACACACACAGATAGAGATAAAGAGAGAAAGAGCGAGAGTGAAGTGGTAGTTTACTGTTGCGTTTCGTACGGGGAGTGAGTACCCCAAAGAACCAAAACTGTCCCCTTCCCATTCCCAATTCCTTTCCTATAAGATCCTCAACGCTGATTCTTCTTCGATTCTTTTTCGGGTTTCATGGGTGCTGGAGATCACATACCATCAGGTGACCAATTTGCTCGTCAGAGGTCGATAACCTCTGCTATAAACACATACTATAAGTAATTTATTTAAATGAAAAACATCAGAACAAAAAAAAATGTTTTAAATCGTCATACATACGCAATAAAATTTATAATATTATTTGATCAGCTTAAAAATACAGGTCTGTTATTAATAAACTTAAATAACTACGTATCAGTAAAGCCAGACAATTAATTGCTTCGGCGTTTTATATTCTTATTTATTTTCCTCTGGCTATTAAAGCTTCTGTATTATACAATATTCTAAATAAGAATTAACACTTAAAAGCCAATTATTTTCTTTTAGAGAAATATCTGTTACTTTCTAAGCGCGGTGGTGAACAGGTTAGAACCATATCGATTAAAAAGCCAAATAAAAAATACATTCAACACAATTCATTCACCCAATTATAACACCCTTTATTGTCGGCGGTTAAAAACGTGTTAACTAACAACTGAATAACGGCTAAGTAATTCAACTAAAAATATCAAAACACTGCGTCAACCCTGACGTCGAAGCGTACACTTGCAAATTTTTTCATGTACCTACTATTGTATTTCAAATCGAGATGCTATCCGTACATATGTATACATAAATAAATTTAAATTATTTACCTTGTGCCATAGTTTACGTTTCCGCGTACATTTGTTTTTCAGTGGTATATTTTTCAACAGGTTCATGTGGGAATAAAATGTGTATCTATACTTTTTATTAACATGTTCTATGTTAACGCGGCAAAGCCACGAAATTTCGGAATGAATTGGCCGACTCAACTACAAAACTTGACCGGACTGCACCGGACTGGACTAAATGCTGGGCTGGATACTGGGCTTTCAGAACGTGAAAAAAACCGTGTGTTGGTGAATCAGGCGAGAGAACGTCAGAATAGAGCACGAGAGGCAGAATCAAATTTATATCGCGAAAATTCGATTTTTCTAGAATATGAATATATTGTCACCGATATCTAGCATTGCATTTAAATAACCCAAAGCGAAAAGATTAAAGTCGTGTCGAGTCCATTTTCAAATTGCCCCCCTTAACTATCAAATTACCCGTGTACGTGGGCCCCACGTTGGGAAATACTGCTCCAAACAAAAGAAACATCAATTCTCAATGTTTTTTTTTGTATTTAAAAATATTAAAACTGATCTTTAAAAATAAAGAATGTACATAATCCTAAAAAAAAAAATTAAGAGCGTTTGAAACAGGTAATTTTGTATACCCATTGCTTTTGTATTGTACCTCTGCGTTACGTAAACGTAAAGCCATAACTTACACAATAAATGTTATATTAACTTCCTTAACTTTTTGACCATGAAAATACAATAGATGAAACGTAACGCCCTTACAAGTAATACTAAAAACAACTTTGAGTTCGACTTCGAGCACGTTGTAGCGCCACGCCACGCCACATGTTCGTATTATTATAAATATTTTTGATATTCTGAGTGCAAGAAAGTTATATCATGAGTAATATAAAATATGAATAATATAAAGTTATATCATACGACCTGATAAAGATCACAGGAAGTCGCTGGATGGAGGCCGCTTCCAACAGGTCGGTCTGGAAATCTTTGGGTGAGGCCTATGTTCAGCAGTGGACGTCTTGTGGCTGATGATGATGATGATATCATATGTCATGAGTGGTAGAGCCACGATGTGGACAGTTTTGTCTACAGCATGAATGGGCCGGCTCGCCCGGGTCGTTACGTCTCACAGAAAACTGACGTAAAGTAGCGGCTTGCTGCTGCGTTTCGTACGGTGAGTGAGATATCCGGAAGCCCAAAACCCCCTCCCCTTCCCAATCCCTAATAATCCCTTTCCTTTAAGGTCGGCAACGTGCCCATAATCCTTTTGGTATTGTGGGCGTACATGGGCGGTGGAGATCACTTACCATCAGGTGACCCACTTGCTCGTTTGCCGGCCTATGCCATAAAAAAAACAGATTTAGCTTTTTATAAGAAAAATATGGTTCATATGCAGATATGACACTTACTTTTGAACGAGACAGGCGAATGCAAATTTTTATCGAATATTTTGATCTAGTCATAAAAGATAGTGATTTCTCGCACCTTGTATTGTTCTGTATATCTCCGCAACCATTTGATCAGTTGAAGCCCAAATGTGAGGACGACCCGCTTACACTTTTGCTTAATTATGCTTTAAAAAAGCTAAAACTAAATCTATACTAGAGATGATAATATGTATGAAAGTCCGTCATTTTGAAAGTTACATAAACAAAATTTTGTATTTCGGTTATTGAAGTAAAACAAATAAATACGTGTTTCAGGAATTTTGGAAATTTTATTTAATAAGGGATGAAAAAGGGGGTGAAAGTAAATGCGAAAGTGAGTTTGTTTGTTACGCTTTCACGCCTAAATCACTGAACCGATTTTGATGCATTTATCTATAGAGACAGATGGGACCCTCGAGACGGTTACAGGTTACCTTTATCCCGGAAAATGCTGTTCACGCGGGCGAAGCCACGAGCAAAAGCTAGTCTTTGATAAAAGTAATGTCCTTAGTCTTTATACTACTAAGGACAAAAATCTAAAATATTTACTCTGTTCTTCACTAGTTCTAATACTACTAAGGACAAAAATCTAAAATATTTATTTTTGATTAAAATCCAATCCATTTATATGGGCTGGTCTACTCAGATTACTCATAAATTATTATTTTTATTATATTCTTATTATGATAAATATTTAGTTTGCTTCGACTCCGGTTACTGTTATGTCCTTTGAACGGATACGTGTACATATCAATCCTAAATTGTTTTCCTTTTCAATGAATGTCTACATGATGTTTACCGATTATTTAATTAATATTGTATAATATGTAACTACCTAAATGTAATTATGTATAGATAACAGTACATAATCTACTTTAGAAATATAAACTAAAAGCTAGCCTCCGTAGCGCAATGAACGAGTAGCCGGCTGCGAAGCGCAGTGTCGCCAACTGTTTAAAAACTTTCCCCCTAAAGCAATTTCAAAACCCACTAAATTCAAAGTAAAACCCCCTGACGGTGACACAAGTATATCATTTTCAATATAATGAAATAAATTAGAATAGTTATTCAGTAGCATTAAATATTACAATTGTATTTTTAAATCCTACATTCTAATTGATAATTCCTAATTGATAGAATAGAAGTATGGAGTATGGAGAGTAGTGCAATTAAAAAAAAATTCAATTAAAATTTTATCCCTAAAAATACCACCAAAAAATTATTCCCCCTAAAAAACTCCCTGTCGAGATTTTTTCTCCCTAAATTTAGGGAGAAAACCCCCAAGTTGGCATCAGTGGCGAAGCGAGAGGCCGTGGATTCAATACCCACACATATGTTTGCATGATCCACAAATATTTGTTTCGGTTCGGAGTGTTGTAGGACCGCAAGTCCCTCATAGTTCCTTATACTCACGATACAGATTAACCTAGTGTGGGTCATGACTATGTGTATGACTGGTGCGTGTGTTAAAAAAAAACTAAGGCTGACTTGATGTTTATTCTTAGTTTTATGCTTCCATGATGCGATCTAATTATTAAATAAACGACTAGGATTTAAATTACCAAATAATCATATGACTCAACAGTTATAACAAACACACAAACAACATTGTTTCAACTTGTAATAAACCAACTAATGAACAATGTGTGATAAAACAATAAAATCGAGAACAAGAAAGGCTCTAATTACACTGGTTGGTACTTGAAACATTATTGCAGAACGTTCGCCTTGGTCCGGGCACGTTTTCAGTGGAGCATGGTTGACAACGTGACTGGCTTGTACAAAGATTTATATAACGATGAATAAAATTGTGTCATGAAAATTTTATTTTTGATACAAATCCATGAATTCTGATCGTATGTTTTGGGGATACGTTTTTTCTAAACTGTTTATGTTTCATTTATACAACTTTTTGTGTGAATGCGGAAGAAATAAGCAGTACTCTTTGCAATAAACATCGATTTAAATTTTTCCTATAAAACAAAGAACATAGAGATTTGAAAATAGATCTCCTTGTTTACTTTAAATGACAATTTTAATATACACCATTTTATCAAACAATAACAATACAATTTTATTTCAATAACAGAAAAAGTTGTAAGAGGTGGAGTAACTACCCGGAGACAGACGGCAAGGTCATAAAAGGCGGTCTTTTTTATAGCATAGGCCGGTAAACGAAACAGTAGGTCACCTGGTAGTAAGTGATCTCCACCGCTCATGTACGCCCACAATACCAAAAGAGTCATGGGCGCGTTGCCGACCTTGAAGGCAAGGGATAATTAGGGATGGAGAAGGGAAGGGAGATTTGGGCTTCCGGATATCTCACTCACCTTACGAAACGCAGCAGCAAGCCGCTAATTTCCATCGGTTTTCTGTGAGACAGTGGTAATGACCCGATTGAGCCAGCCTATTCATGCTGTAGACAAAACTGTCTACAGCGTGGCTACCACTAGCAGCTAGTAACTTACGTACATACCGAACCTATTTCTGTCCCATTATGTGATAGAAAGCGAGTATTTCACCATGCTGAGTAAAAATTACAGTCTTAGGCAACACATGTGATTTTTTGAATCCAAATTCAAACACAAATTGTGATTGCCCATCCCGGGATTCGAACCTGGATCTCACAGTTTCTCAGTCTAAGTATGCCACAAGACTAATGCAATACGTACATACACACTAACGCCTGTAATCCACGAAGGGATAGGCAGAGGTGTGACTAGTACACCCACATTACCCCGAGCGTATCTCCGTCCCATGATGTGATAGGGGCGGGCGAGCCTATGATATCATAGGACACAGATACATAGTATACATATAAATATCTCGTTATGATTATATATGACACATAAACTAACGCAATCACATCGAACTTACTGTATCACGTTTAAGAAAACTCATTTGGATTTTCAAGAACTTAAGACATGCCACAGACTTCAACCTCCTTCGACCCTTTATTGTGCATTCGCTTAATCTGTAATCGGGTACTGTGCTGAAGTCTGGGGCAGTGCCTGTTAGACCTATAGGATTCTATTGGAGCGAGCACAACGACATTTATTTAAAGTAATGACATTCAGTCCTTTCAGATTTCCGACAGATTGTATAAAAAATGTGAAGTCCTGACGATTAGACAGTTATATAACAACTTATTTTAAAACAACACAAATTAACTCTATTCGAGAACAATGATAGTCAGAGGCGTCTTTACCGGGTGTGGTGTGTGTGCGGTGCACACGGGCGCAGCGTTCTAGGGGGCGCCGGCCGAGCTCCACTCACATACTCCCCGGGCATTTTCAAATGCACCTGCGCCTGTGTTATATGTTCTGTTTAAAAGATCACTTACTAGACGGCGCTAGGGTAATGATTGCACACGCGCGCTACATGGGCTAGAGACGCCTCCGATGGTAGTAGACCTAAGCATACCATCACTAGTACATGTCTACTTCCTAAACTCCGTACGGCTTTTGCCAAGCATGCATGAATCATCAGTACTCTCATCATTCATGAATCATGAATTTGAGTGGTAGAGCCACGCTGTAGACAGTTTTGTCTACAGCATGATTAGGCTGGCTCGACCGGGTCGTTACCACTGTCTCACAGAAAAGCGACGTAAAGTAGCGGCTTGCAGCTGCGTTTCGTACGGTGAGTGAGATATCCGGAAGCCCAAATCCCCTCACCTTCCCAATCCCTGTATGTCCTTTTCCTTTAAGGTCGGCAACGCGCCCATGATTCTTCTGGTGGTGGGCGTACATGGGCGGTGGAGATCACTTACCATCGGGTAACCCACTTGCTCGTTTGCCGGCCTATCTTTATATATATAATTCTTCTGTGAGTGTGTATGTCACTGAACTTCTCTTAAACGACTGGACCGATTTTGATGAAATTTTTTGTGTGTGTTCAAGGGGATCTGAGAATGGTTTAGATTCACAATTTTGTCCGCTGGACAATGTTTTTTTAATTAATTCTTTTAGATGTGAAACATCTATAAGCGCAGGTATAAACCGGATGGTTGTCGTTGCGAAGCTTGCCGTGATGACGGGTCGTATAGCGTCTAGACTGGACAGGGACAGGACAGGGACAGGACAGTGAGACAGGACAGTGAGACAGGAAAGTGAGACAGGACAGTGAGACAGGACAGAGAGACAGGACAGTGAGACAGGACAGTGAGACAGGACAGTGAGACAGGACAGTGAGACAGGACAGTGAGACAGGACAGTGAGACAGGACAGTGAGACAGGACAGGGAAACAGGACAAAGAGACATGACAGAGAGACATGACAGAGAGACAGGACAGTGAGACAGGACAGTGAGACAGGACAGTGAGACAGGACAGTGAGACAGGACAGTGAGACAGGACAGTGAGACAGGACAGTGAGACAGGACAGTGAGAGGACAGTGAGACAGGACAGTGAGACAGGACAGTGAGACAGGACAGTGAGACAGGACAGTGAGACAGGACATTGAGACAGGACAGTGAGACAGGACAGTGAGACAGGACAGTGAGACAGGACAGTGAGACAGGACAGTGAGACAGGACAGTGAGACAGGACAGTGAGACAGGACAGTGAGACAGGACAGTGAGACAGGACAGTGAGACAGGACAGTGAGACAGGACAGGGAAACAGGACAGAGAGACATGACAGAGAGACAGGACAGTGAGACAGGACAGTGAGACAGGACAGTGAGACAGGACAGTGAGACAGGACAGTGAGACAGGACAGTGAGACAGGACAGTGAGACAGGACAGTGAGACAGGTCAGTGAGACAGGACAGTGAGACCGGACAGTGAGACAGGACAGTGAGACAGGACAGTGAGACAGGACAGTGAGACAGGACAGTGAGACAGGACATTGAGACAGGACAGTGAGACAGGACAGTGAGACAGGACAGTGAGACAGGACAGTGAGACAGGACAGTGAGACAGGCCAGTGAGACAGGATAGTGAGACAGGACAGTGAGACAGGACAGTGAGACAGGACAGTGAGACAGGACAGTGAGACAGGACAGTGAGACAGGACAGAGAGACATGGCAGAGAGACAGGACAGTGAGACAGGACAGTGAGACAGGACAGGACAGGGACAGGACAAGACGGGGACAGGACGGGGACGGGACGGGGACGGGACGGGACGGGGACAGGACGGGGACGGGACGCGGACAGGACGGGGACAGGACGGGGACGGGACGGGGACAGGACTGTCCAACCGGAGGGAGGTGGGAGACGACCTGACTTAGGTCGTCGAAGTCAATTAAATGTGCGACGGGCTACCTCACGTGCAATGGCGCAGTACCTCACTTAATTGCATTTAATGTAAATAAAACATTTGTATTAAGTTTTGACCACATTTTACACAAATATATTATGTAGGTGATACGAAGTTCACCGGGTCATCTAGTGCTATATAAAAAAAAGAGTTTTGCCAAGCGCCAAAATTGTCAGATGTCAAAGTTCCTGTACAACAAAATACACAAAAAGATTAATATCAACTAGATCGGTGATTATCCGGTTGAAAATGGTAAAAATAGAAACAAATTTATAGTAGAATCAAACCCATTGTAAAAGGAAGAGAATACAACAAAATTGATAAGAAAAATAAATTACCGGCGATCCGAGGTCGGGAAGTGGGAAGGAAGAAGGAAGTGGGGGCTTTTAAGGGTAAAAAACGGTTTATCTCGATTTCCGGAAAAACTACCAAGTCCTATGGAAAAAAGTTAAATCGCAAAGTTGTAGGTAATAAAAAGATCTACAACTTTTGTATACACACTTTCTTCACATAACCTCAAAATATATGTGAAAAATTCAAATAACCAAGTTTTTTGTTTTTATTTTTATCTATTATAATAAATCATTTTTTTTCACAAAATTTGGTGAAAACTTACCTTTTTGTATCCCAAATACACTGTAATTTTTTTGATCTAAAATATTTATTTTTGCACCTTCTTTTTATTTTTTATTATTTATGGCTTTCGCAGTATTATGCATTTAGCCAGTGTCAAGTATAATTTATTCTCAAGTTATTTTTACAAGAACGATGAAACACGGGTGCGGTCGATTTCAAGGTCTTGTCGGAGTTTTGGTGTTAACTCCTTTCAGTACGATGCTTAATTCACTTATTTCAATGTTTCCATACACTGTTCATCACCGTCAATGTTTATTGAACAAATCCACACCATTTTTATACAACAAACACAACTCTAAACTAGTTTATGAAATAAATTAAAATAAGCGATGAACTGCACTGACAGAATTCCCGCCAAAACTCCTTTTTGCACCTTATTTTGACTTAATATCGAATGTAAAGTTATAAGTTAATATTTAATAAGACTATCTACAATATTTTGAGAAAGTTGTAGAATCTTCTTTAAATTATATGCGTAGATGCCTCTTTATTGTTATTTTAATATAACTTATATACCTGAGTAATCTACGGAAAATTTTAGCCCATCATAAAGAAGTGGGGAAGGGGCTAGGTGGGTCTGGGCCTTACTACCTGTTATTTAGTAGTTCGTTTCTTTGCATTTTCTGAGCACATTTACCATAGTAATGTATACAGTGTTATTTTGACACCCTGTTACTAAATGAAACCACATATTCGGCATCGCCTCTGCTTACCTTGTACCAAACATGAGGCTTGAGCTTGTAGTAGTTTTGCCAAAAAACGTGATTTAAGTTTTGAGCCTTTTAAATCATGCTGTACGGTTTTTGCACTTAACTGTATTGAATAAAATGTCACAGCTGACGATGTTATTATAAAACACAAACGCTTAAGAAGGGCAACTCCATACATATGAAAATACGTTTCAGACTCACAAAGACGCTCTCGACACATTCACTGAAAAAGTTGCGACAGTATATGAACAAAGTAATGTTCATTGATAATGACAAAACGTAAAAAAAATGTATTTGGGAAATGCACATACCTATAAATAGGTAACACAAATTTGACTAAAAACAAATAATCATTACAAAAGTTACAAGATTCGATTTTACTTGGGATTTTATTACATTTCATAGGGTAATCTAATATTTATTTCAATTCCTAAATTACTATTTTGAGCCGTTTGCCTTCTGTACGCTTGGCGTTTTTATAAAACGGTTACATTGACCTTGACGTTATAAAGCTCGCAATACATGTTGCCGAGTGATGACTAATACCAACGTATAGATAGTATATTTGGGTATCAGGATAGTATCGTGGGTATCAGCAACTACGAGAGACTTTTGGTCTCACAACACCCAGACCGGGGTCTGGGTTTGTTTCGGGAAACAAATATTTGTGGTTCACATAAACATGTGTCTCGGTGCAGGGATCGAACCCGCGGCCTCTCGCTTCACAGCCGGCTACTCGATTGGTTCTCGATAAACTTGCCGAACGTCTAGGCACTAGCGCTTGCCTTGTATTAATTTACCTACACTCGTGTTAGCCTAAGCTCGTCCAACATGTAATCCATGCTTAATGGTAATGTATGTGTGTGTGTCTCATTCATTCGATGATGGGTGTGTATGTTGATTTGTATATGTGTGTGCGCGCGTATACAGACTGTTTAAAATTAATCTAATGTTAACGGCATTTAATTTGTTAGGAAATATTATTTTTTTATTTTGACTTTAATAAGAAAGTGTCTTAGCTCAAAGTACTTATATTAACGAACACTACACATGGTTTCATTTAAGTATAGGGTGTCAAAATGACACTGTATATTTTTTTACACCATCAGAAAGTAGAGAATTCAATGAACAAGAAACCAACAGACTTTTTTAAAAAAGCTCATATTTTGACGTGAGAATTTTCGTTTGAAAATTAGGCTGCTTTTTCGATATTAAGTCAAAATAAGGTGCAAAAATAAATATTTTAAATCAAAAAAATTACAGTGTATTTGGGATACAAAAAGGTAAGTTTTCACCAAATTTTGTGAAAAAAAATGATTTATTATAATAGATAAAAATAAAAACAAAAAACTTGGTTATTTGAATTTACCTTATATTTTGGGGTTATGTGAAGAGAGTGTGTATACAAAAGTTGTAGATCTTTTTATTACCTACAACTTTGCGCTTTAACTTTTTTCCATAGGACTTGTAGTTTTTCCGGAAATCGAGATAAACCGTTTTTTACCCTTTAAAGGCCTTCCCACTTCCCGACCTCAGATCGCCGGTAATTTATTTTTCCTATCAATTTTGTTGTATTCTCTTCCTTTTACAATGGGTTTCATTCTACTATAATTTATTTATGTTTCAAATTGGAAAATCATCGGTCTAAAACTTAAATATGTAAAAATTTGCTATAAACATTAAATTATGACCAAACCGAATTTTATTGCAATAATAATTTAATAATCATAAAAAACCTATAATACTCTCACACTCATACTCGTTGATATCTCTCGATGCCCAGTCTCATAAAATACTGGCAAGTATGGGGATGTCCGTAAACACACAGACACAAACACCACACACGCATTCACTTCCACATGCCTACACACAAACAAACAAACCAATATAATGCCTTGCTTGATTTATATAATTCTTACTTGTACCTATCTTGTATCTACTCATTGTTTTTTTCTTTTTGTTATCTGTTTTTTTTATTTTTTTCTTCACATGCATACTAGTTTTTTTTCATCCTGGCTCGGCAAAGTGACTACGCTACACCTGATGGTAAGTGTAGCGCAATCCAAGAATAGTGTCGACCACCGATGAACAATGTGTCTCTCCGGCGTCAATCTGCTGTTTAATACCTAAATGTGTGTACAAAAGCATAACAATAAAAAAAACCGCGATAAAATCCGTTTAAATTAGTTTTATTTCAACATAACAATCTCGTTACTTCAAACTTCGACTTTTACAAGGCACGTGTCAATGTTCCGACGAATCATCGTTGGACAACATTACATTTTTAATGCCATTACATATAGATAAGCAAAATATAGAAACATTGGCGCCTTTAAAATCATTTTTTTAAAAAGATTATAATATTTACGTAATTATTTTGCAAATAAAATTGTATCTCAAGCACATCATTAAGGTATGATTGCATTAAATCGATAGTATATCTAATCGACTTGAAAGTCGTCCGAATCGAATCGATTATTTTAAGAACACATTAGTAACTGGCCACGTCCGCGTCATATTCATTACAATAACAACGTTATCGGCGTATCTACTAGGCTTACACGAGGTTGGGATAGGTCACGGCCTCACGTTGCGCTACGTGTGTGCGCGTGAGCAACGTGTACCGTGAAATGGAACGTCTGTTGCTCGGGCGCGTGCCAGCGATATGCCGACTGAATCACATTGGTGCTGTCACATGGATTTTTAATATTTATTTATTTAAACTGTAATGTACACTAGTAATATAGCAAGAGATTTAATTATCTTCTTCCTTCTTCCCTTTAAGATCGGCAACGCGCCTTTGATTCTATTAATATTGTGGGCGTATATGAGCGGTGGAGATCACTTACCATCAGCTGACCACTCGTTTGCCGGCCTCTGCTATAAAAAATAAACAAATTATAACCAAATTCGTACGAGAGCACCATCGTATTAAAACCTTTTTTTTTACTGTGTTCTGTGAAATGCTTCTGTGTTCCTATCAAATACACGAAGAAACTTCAAAATCAGACTATATTTTACGTGAACGTACATAAAAATATATGCGTTGTCCGTGGACATAACTTAGGTTAGGATTGACTCATGTGCCGTTGGCTGTCTGCCCCTCTTATTCATAAGAGAGACGAGGCAAGCACGTTACTCGCCTGATGGTTATCGCCACGACTGCCCATTAACAGTAGTAAAACTTTGAAATAGGTACAAATTACTGCATGGTATTAGACTACCATTGTCACCTCACATATTGCCCGTAATTCCACTGGCTTCAATATCCTTCAAACCGGAACAGAGTGGTGCTTACATATTGGTTATAGGTAGTGGTATCTACACAGACAATACGAATTCTCGCATCATAATGTCATGTTCTTAGATCGAATTGTAATAACTTTTATGGACATTTTGAAACGTTTTTCATTTTGATATTTTTTATACCCATATTGCAATGTTTTGTAAAGGAAGTTTTTGTAAAAGTAGGTCATAATTAATATTTACCCACTTTTTATCACTGTTATCGAATGTGCCTACAGATTTGCTCGATTTTGGACGAACATTAATATCGCTCGATATAGGTACTGAGTTATTACGATCAAAATCAACAAATTTACTCGATCCTTACTGTCGCCTGTTTACGATCGATAAATGTCAAGGTAGCCTGATCTCACTGTTTCGACCATTAAAAACAAATAAATATGGTACGATCCATAGTGACGATCGATAAAATCCGAATTCAAAAATTCGTAGGAAGGTTTACCAACATATTATAACAGTGATAAAAAATGAGGAAATATTATGTAATTATCTTTACTTATAAAATAACATGTCCTGACTGACTGACTGATTCATCATCGCCGAGCGCATACTATCAAGGCTACAAGCATGACATTCGGACTGTATATTCATTTTGTTATGTAGGCACCCACTAAGAAAGGATTTTAGAAAATTGATAATATGTATGAAAGTCCGTCATTTTGAAAGTTACATAAACAAAATTTTGTATTTCGGTTATTGACGTAAAACAAATAAATACATATTTCAGGATTTTGGAAATTTTAATTAAGAAGAGATGAAAAGGGGGGTGAAAGTTAATGCGAAAGTGAGTTTGTTTGTTACGCTTTCACGCCTAAATCACAGAACCGATTTTGATGAATTTATCTACAGGGACAGGTGGGACCCTGGAGACGGTTACAGGCTACTTTTATCCCGGAAAATGCTGTTCACGCGGGCGGAGCCGCGAGCAAAAGCTAGTTTATAATATTTAAACAGTTCTTGCAAAAACTTATTTTATTCACACGTTGGTATTTGCATTGATAAAGTAGGAAAACAATTAATCAGATATTTTTTATCTGTTATAATAAGTATCATAAGGTTGTTGAGGAAAAAGGCTAGTTTCCAAAACTAATTAAGTATAAAGTTATAAAAAAATCCTCACTTCTTGGTGATTCAATAATCTTGTTGAAACAGTAGATAAAACTAATTTGAGATTTTTTTTCCAAAATGGGCGTGTTCGAACGAAGGTTTGAGCTAAATTAGACTATAAAATATAAACTCAGCCTATAGGTAAAAAATCTTTAAGTGTAGTTTGATTTCTTTAATGATTTTATATTTTTGACCACCTTTTGAATTTGAAAATTAATGGTCGTTCAAACTATAAATGTGGACTTACTTTAATTCTGTATGTTTACTTTAATTCATACTCCGTAGTTGTTACTCGAAAACAGATATTATTTTTTTCATGTAACACAAATTATCTTGAATTTCTGTTACGTCTTTAAAAATTATTTTATTTGCACATAAAACATCGTACAACATTCACATTCAAGAGACATTGTAAATTCGTAAGCCGTGCGTTGTGCGATTAGGTACACCTATATTATACTAAAATAAATTATGGTTATGTGTCGAATACAGTAATTATTGTTAACTGCGCGTCACATTTTGTAATCACACGTAAATACATCCAAAAACAATACGAATGGAATTAGTTTGCATATACATAAATGATAAATGATTACCAATATAAAAATCACGTGTATCTTTTATGAATATTAAGAATTATTCATAAACTCTTCGCTCTACTGACGTGACTTTATTCCGATAAAATGTTTCGAGCTGTGATCGATCTAGCTTTGTATTTTTAACACGCTTTTATTAGCTTCAGACGTATGTATGTTGGTATGTTGATATGTTTGTATGTTGGTATGTTTGTATGTTGGTATGTTTGTATGTTGGTAGGTTTGTCTGTAACTTGTCTTTGAACGTGATTTTGACCTACTTCAAAACGTCGGATAAAATCTTGACAGCGCGATGTAGATGTGCCAGTGGCGCCATCTCATGATTTTTTCTTGTCAACTTGTAGCTTAATTAACTGTTAAAATAGGGGTGTTGTAACAGTGGCACTATATCGCCTAAGCTCTAACCGAATGGATCGGTTATTCGAAAATTGATTTTCTCATTCAGCCGCTTCCTGTAACATATCTGTGGCCACGCCAGCCAGCACAAAGTCAGGCTCACATTGCGCTTAAATATGCATGATCTCACTTTAAAGCCTCAATCATCTACCTATCTATCTTCTATACTTATAAAATAACATGTCCTGACTGACTGACTGATTCATCATCGCCGAGCGCAAACTATCAAGGCTACAAGCATGAAATTCGGACTGTATATTCATTTTGTTATGTAGGCACTAAGAAAGGATTTTAGAAAATTCCACCCCAAAGGGGTCAAAATAGGGGATAATAATATGTATGAAAGTCCGTCATTTTGAAGGTTACATAAACAAAATTTTGTATTTCGGTTATTGACGAAACAAATAAATACGTGTTTCAGTTTCAGAGATGAAAAGGGGGGTGAAAGTTAATGCGAAAGTGAGTTTGTTTGTTACGCTTTTACGCCTAAATCACTGAACCGATTTTGATGAATTTATCTACAGGGATAGATGGGACCCTGGAGACGGTTACAGGCTACTTTTATCCCGGAAAATGCTATTCACGCGGGCGGAGCCGCGAGCAAAAGCTAGTTTGACATATAACGTTAATTGTCTACACAACAGTGGCTATACACAAAAAAAAAATAGTTCTCTGAAGGATCTCCTTGTTCCGGATATTATTCATCAGCGAGACTTCCTGATGGGAGGATACTTGTGTCCGACCGGATAGCTACCACCGTACACTGGTGCTAAACCTGCCATAGTGGGCCACCTTGTGTGGGTCGCGTTCCAGGGTCAGCCAGTGTATATCCAGTTCTTCCTAGGGGGCTTGCCCCCTGATCCCTGACCCTGGGATGAGATACTGCGGGGTCGCCAGTATTCCGTTAGCAGGGACCCCGTAGTTCATCCCAGGAACTTTGGCAGCCCGGCATGATCTTTCCGACCTACGATTGACACATTGTTTATCGTTGGTCGACACTATTCTTGGATTGCGCCTCACTTACCATCAGGTGTAGCGTAGTCACTTTGCCGAGCCAGGAAAAGACTCCAATCATCTTCCTATAGTATAAAGGCTAGTCATTATTATCCATTGGTTTAGTGCAACATGTTTACTTGCACGCACACAACAGACGTGTATAATGATGACTCACAGAACTCGTTGTCATACGTCACGTTCAACGTGCTGTCATGTCGAGCTAGGAATTATTCGATGTAGTAGAATGAGCTTTTTTAACACGCTTTTATTAGCTTCAGACGTATGTATGTTGGTATGTTTGTATGTTTGAATGTTGGTAGGTTTGTCTGTAACTTGTCTTTGAACGTGATTTTGACCTACTTCAAAACGTCGGATAAAATCTTGACAGCGCGATGTAATATGCCAGTGGCGCCATCTCATGATTTTTTCAGTCAACTTGTAGCTTAAATGCAATAAAGGTGGCGCTGGTTGTTTTGTTGTGTTATTTTGATACGAGTTTAGAACAAAATAAATAAATATTGTAAAAATTAAAACTTCCTTAAATATTTCATTGAATAATTGTTATAAATTACAAATTGATTACCTACAACTGTTATTAAAATTACTTCAGTAGTAAGGGATGTTCGCAAAACACTTTTTTTAACACGCTTTTTTATATTATTTACAATTAGTGGCAGCAATATAATAGAACATTGGATTATAGTCTACATAACACATTAAAATAAAACAAGAAAGAAAAATCAAGAGATGGCGCCACTGGCACATTTACATCGCGATGTCAAGATTCTCCAGCGAATCATTACCTCCGACGCTTTGTATGAACAATGGGTGTTGTACGATTGATCGGGTACAGTTTTACAAATGGCTTGTTGAACAAGCCATTCGTAAAACTTGTTTCTTTCCCACCTCCTTCGTGACATTTTTACGTTTCAGCGAATTTTCCAATCACAAAGATTCGAAAGAAGTTTCACTTCAAAAAATGGTAAAAGAAATAAAAACACAAATATAATAAAAATGAAAATACACCTTTTTATAGAAAATCAAACTAAAAAATTAAAAATAAATAATAGTTTAAAAAAACTAAAAAACACGCTTTTACATAAAATCCAACTAAAAAATAAAAAATAAATTTTAATGAATTCGAATTAGGAATAGTATACAAAATTTCAAAATATATATAAATTAAGAATAGTGTAAATAAGAAAAAATATGTATTTTATTGTAAAAAAAAGCGTGGGGTGCATGGTGTCAATAGTTATAAAAATATTTTATTGACAGATATGAGTAGGAGGATCATCATTTTAATAATGTCTTAAAAAGCACCCCACGTTTTTTTACAATAAAATACATATTTTTTCTTATTTACACTATTCTTAATTTATATATATTTTTAAATTTTGTATACTATTCCTAATTCGAATTCATTAAAATTTATTTTTTATTTTTTAGTTGTTATTTTAAAATATTTTCAAGGTACATTATGTATACATGCGACCGAGAAACGAGACCGAACGCGGGACTACAGTTTCATACAAAGTGTGTGTGTGTGTGTCGCAGTCTTCTGTCTCGATCGCATAGCTCAAAATGTACCTTAAAAGTTGATATAACTCGATACTCCCTACTTTCAACGTGTCTTCTAACATCAACTTTAGCTATAATAACATTCGACCTTTATTATAAACTGATTATGAATCTAAGGAGGACCGAACAAGCTCGCTATCAAGTTAATGTTATCCTTTGATTTGTCATATTCCAAATCGTAGTCTGCCAAGGCATGGTTTTTTTCCTGAATTGCTCTCTAGGCGCCCGAACCGAATACGTACGTGTGCTGAGTTTTGCTAAGTGTCAAGTAATTTATAAACTCATAATGTGTCTAATAAACTTAATCAATTGGTAGCCCTTTTTAATTTTCCACAGTACTTTGTAGAGCCCAGATTATACACCAACCCTAGACATTTTTGAAACTTCTTAGATTGGTATTCAATCGAATACCGATAGTCCCTTCCTTCACCCCATTGTTTTAATTGCCAGTTCTAAACCATGGACTTTAGCAACGCCCGGGCACAGCCAATCCACTGCCTATCGTTGGAAGAAAAAGACCTTTATGAAAAGTAATATGGATTGGGAAGGGGAAGTAGGCGACTTGGGGCTTCAGAAATCTCACTTACTGTACGAAACGCAACAGCAAGAAGCCGCCTCTTGACGTCTATTTTTTGTGGGACAGTGGTGCTACCGAAGGAACATTACCAGTCATATTATTTCTATCGATTAAAAATGCCTCGAAACATTTATTTATATACGCCGATCATAGCTCCACGTGCGACAGATACAACCATGAGCGGCCTAAATCGTCGCGGCGCGCCGACACGTGTTTGTCCATGCGAGGTTTCTGCTTGTGAGCAATGTGAGCATGCTCCGTTCTGTGTTGCCTGTATTCGCAGGAACTGATTACCCTATTTTCTGGGAGAATTTTGTTTGGAGAGTTTTGTAATTTGACATGAACTTTTTGTTATAGTATGCATGGATTGAATGAACAAACAGAATTTAGAATGGAACAAGTAGAGATACAACTAAGGTAGTTAAAGTTATATATATTAAAAAATACATCAAAACCGCATGGTTTTTTTCCAATAGCAGTATGAATTTTAAAACTATTTGTAGTTTTTGTATGTGTATAATATTTTGTTCTATACCAAAATATATTTTAAAGTCTCAACTGTCCTGCTAAATTATGACACTAGTCCGCATTGATATAACAAGAGTGAAATTACTGGACTTTAAACCACATTACACCAGGATGACAAGCACATTGCACTGCCACCACAGTACTAGTTCTGAAAAGTGTTGCTTTTTATAGACAGGCGTAGCGCTTACCTTCAGACTCCATGACATTTTTAAATAAAAATGGGGTAAAATAACAAGCAATGGTAACGCATTTTATGATACGTCGATACTGTTGCTCCATCTCGCTCTATTCAACGAAAGACGAAAACGCTACGAGTTCGCATTCGATTTTCAAACAAACCATTCGACTGCTGTTACTGAAACGGTGAGCACGCACCATCGTTGTGACGTGCCCGAATTGTTTTACCAGTGTTAAGTGAAATCATTGTGGCTAACAACATGTGTGAAAAAAGGACCAGGAAAATTAAAAAAGGTACGTTACGTGCATCCTACTTTTCTCCTGTATGTCTAAAGGCGACTTTCCTTTTTTTACTGATGAGTCAACCTAAAGAAATTTAAAAAAACTGTCATAGGTATTCAATTAGAAAGTTTTTTTTTTACAGATATACTTCATGAGTTGGCTTTTTGTTTCTGGTTGAAAAGATAATTTTATATTTGTTGTTTTTTTTTGTTATCTTTTTTTTATTATAGAATTGTGTGATTTTTATTTTTATTAAGCGCCGCACCACACCGCCTAGCCTATATGTTATACCTTAGTTCTTATACCTACTGTAATAACTAGCCAGCTGAAATTTTTACACAATACTCGTGTTATCATGGGAGATATGCTTACAAATAATAAAAACACAAAATGTAAATATCTAGGGTGGTACAGATCCCTAGGTGCTCGAGTCCGACTCCCACTTGGACTTTTATTTGGTTTATGTACTTAATCACCGTTTACCTAATTGGTCTGGTGGCATCGTACTAAGGCTGAGAATCGTGAGGTCCTATGTTCAATTCCCAGGTCAGTAACAATTTGTGTTTGAGATTTCCATTTGAAATTTCGCACATAGATTATCCGAGATAGGAATTTGTGACCGAAATGGTGATATAGGTACTTATTGCTCGCCCCTATCACATGGGTACGGAAATAAGCTCTGCGAAACGTGGACCAGTTGCACTTCTGCCTATCCCTTTGGACTCAAAGGCGTGATCCTATGCATGTTTACTGTTTTAAAAATAAAACATTAACAGAACATAATTTATACACATGTATGTACATAAACGTATAATGTACATATATGGGAACGTATTAATAGCGCTCTGCACAGCCTTCAGAATATTTTATAATGAAGTAGGTATAATTTATTTTACCTGACCTACCGCAACATCGTGATAATTTCCAAGGCTACAAGCAAAATATATAGAACTTGTTCAACGATATAATGATGCATATAATGATTCTCAGGCTATACGCAAAAAACATCATTCTGAACAAAGTAATTTAAAATCTACAGCGGAACGTGAAATGGAACGTAATTGGTTATTTAAATACAGGATTCCATTGTAAACAAATTTTACAAAACACAAACAATTTCTAGAAAGAATAAAGTAAAAATATTAATATAAATATTTTATTACTTTCCCTCTCTTACGGATTAGAACATGTAAAAATATCGGTTTTAAGGAAATAACATTATTTTTCCGGGATATAAATCCCTATATTCCAATCCAGTTCATGGTCTACCTGCGTGCCAAATTTTATGCAAATCCGTTGAGTCGTTAGGTGTGATTGTTTAATAAACATCCTAAGTCATTAACTCACAAACATCCAAACTTTACTTTACTAGCAGGAAGTAGGATAGTCGGAAAAACAATTCTACGTATTAAATAGGAATAAATTACTACCAACGAGGAACTGTCCATTAGACCACTCCTTTTTCTATTTCTGCTGCCGAGCAGCAATCGGTACAAAACCACGACGCACCAATTTCAGAGCCTTATATTATGACCTTATTATGACCGTGTATACCATTAATTCCCAAAGTGGTCCAGGTGGACCCCCAGGGGTCCACGGGAGACTCGACGGGGGTCTATGTTGGCGTGACAAGAAAACGGGGTTTACAATTCGTAATTTATCTAACACGAAAATTTATCTGCTTTCGATAGGAAGTACTAAAATGTTGGCTTGACTTCACCTATCAATGTAGGCCGAAAATATTTTAAGAAGCTCAGAGACTGTTACTTGTAAAAACTTGCATATTTTTTGTCAAGTTTTGGGGGTTATGGGGGTCCACCGGAACCAGAGAAATTTTGAAAGTGGTCTATGAGAAAAAAGTCTGAGGAACTTCTGGTGTATGTATACTCATAACACGCCCGCGTTACATTAACGCAAGTGGGTTGCGCCGATTTCGTGAAAATGTCATTCAGTGATGTTTTCTAAGACAATGTCAAATTCGAAAAACGAAATAATGCCCGTTACGTTTGCAATAAACAATTGACATTGGCTTAAAGAATACCATTTGATGCTGTTTTCGCGAAGTTGGCGTAACGCGATCGCATCACGAATTTATACGGCCATAGAGAATAAGACTCTAGTTTATTTATGTATTGAGTTCACATGACCTAGTATCCAACCTGCCAAATATAATAGTCACGTGTATCAGTTTTGGGTACCGCCGCGGGGTCTGGGAGGAAATTGATCATTTGATCGTTTATTTTATTAAGCCAAGAACAGCATATACCAATTGACACGTGACTGTGCTTTACTTATATTCTTATCGTTCCTTCTGCGTTGTCTTTGATATTGAATATTTGTTCTTTCTTTGCCTCAACCGAGGACGTCTGGTAAGACTTTATAAAATAAAGTCGCCATTCGCGTCTGTTTGTAAATTTTTTCGCTTAGTTCTTCTAAACTACGCAACGATTTCGATGCGTTTTTCACTATTATTGAGACAATTTCTTTCGGAAGCTTTGTATGTATCATTCATATGAATTGTATGTAGCGTGTAGTGTATGTTTTGTATGCAAGTCTTCAAGAATGACGATTTTCAGTCGCTTTAAATTAGATTTTGCACAGACGTTCACGCAGGCTGAGCCTCGAGCAAAAGCCAGTAATTAATATAACTTGTACAAGTGTGTATTAGTTAATTTGTACAGTGTTCGCGACTGAATAAAGTTTCATACAATTAATTTTTATTCTGTGGTTTAATTAAATAGTTTCAATGGTATTAACATTATTGTACACCCTTTATATTTAGCAGACATCGGCCGAGGTCGCATTTTAATAAAACAAGCACGTATGGTACCAGAAACGGGTTTAAGCGTCTACAAAAATAATCTTGAAACAGTAACACGCATGACTGTCGAGCACACATCATGGAAAATAATCTAGACTTTAAAAACTCCGACATCATTTAGAAAAACATCTAACATAACGGCTTAACAGATTTTCTTCAAATATGGCCAAGTACCATCTCGATTAAACCCACTTTCAAACAAAAAAGACATATAAATTGGTTTAAGCACTACACATCCACAAACTGAAAATGCAGTCAAATTTATAACATTCCTTTTTATTGGAGACTAAAAAGATCTCACAATAAAGTCCAAGTACAGTATAATTACATTTTAGAAGATAAAGGGCATAAAATGAATAGTGGCCACCAGTTTAACGATTTAGACTTTTTTCAGATGTCTTGTTTTCTATGTTTTTCCTAAATTCAATTTAATCGGAACCTTATGAACCCACATAATCTTGCAAGATTTATTATTAAGACAAAATTTTCTCCATTTTTCACTCAAACATGTTTCGGCGCGGAAATCGAATCCGCGGCCTCTCTATGCCCTCTACCCGGCCAATGTGCCATAGAGGCTGTAATTTTCTCTGTTTTGAATAAGTTTATTTAAGGTGACATTTTTATGTACATATTCAATTTCTTTGCGAAGACAATGTGGAGAATTAACAATAACGAACAAATATATGTATTGAAATAACTTACATATATCTTGTATTTAAATACATGTACAGTGTAAAATTCACAATATTAATTTATTTTTATTGTCACTTCATTGGTCTAGTAGCAGGCAGCTTATTAAAGTCAAGAACTGCGAGGTTCTTGGGTCAATTCCCAGGAAGAGAACCACATTTTGTGTTCGGCTTTTTGAAAAATTAAGAATTGCTCGAGATTGGAATTTATGGCCCGCATAGCGATACGCTCGCCCTCGGAAATAAGCTCCGCGAAACGTAGGTGCAGCACTAGTTGCACCTCTGCCTCCTTCCGAGGATAAAGGCGTGAGGTTATATGTGTATGTGTAATTTTATTGTACAATATTTGCGATCCGCCGTCCGCAGTGTAGGTTGGAGTGAAGGTTCGTTCACCCGCGACCGTTTACGTCACAGTCTCACGCGGTAATGCGTCTCTTTGTTCATTCGCAAATACCGTTACATTGGGTAAATGAGCACTTGTATGACAAAAGTACTAGTATATGCCACATATAGTCACATAGGTTACGATCTAAATGCACCCGTTTTGTCCTCCCTGGATACCAGTTCACCAGAAATAATATTTTACGTTGAAGCTTATATAACATTATAACTATGTACATTATTTTTAACTGACAAAAATTCAATTCGTCTGTTTATATTTTTGTATATATGTATGACTTGGCCATATGTGATTTATACCTATCAAGGGTTAAGTTAAAAATTAAAGAGTCATTTTATTATTAAAAATTAAAACTTAACATTTCATCTTCTTCCACCTGCCATGAGGGTTTTTATAGCTTAGAATTTTATCTGAGCTTAATAGCCCCGACGTGATTTCCTCGATATTGTTATTGATTTTTGAAATCATACCGTGTACCTACTCAAATCAATTTAATGATGTAGTGAAGTAAACCTGATTGTGTAGGCGAACATACTATCGACCTATTTGGATATCAGTTCATTGTGTTCTCTTAGTACTTTTAGTACCTACCTATTTTGATTTGAAGGTTATATTCGTTTGCTAATATGCAGAAACCCGAACAGATTTGAATTGAGTTTTTGCGTTTCGAGAATAAAATAGTTTATCCTACCAACAAACGAGTGAAATCTCCTAATCTAGGTTTTCTTCCCGCGTTCACATTCCCGAGAAATCCCTGGACACTGTTATTTTGCAATCCCGGGAATATTGAAAATCTTTGTAGAATCTTACAACGTCGCTGCCTCAAAATGATTTTACATTCAAAAATACATTATAAACTGATTTTATTTTTTAAGGTTATTATTTAGACTATAAATCAGGGTTCGAAAATATCCGATATTTATTATAAATATCAAAATATCGGATATTTATGATATATATCCGATATATATCAAGTTTGATATATATCCATTTTGTATGAAAGTCGAATTATTATTTTATTGTATTATTTATGAATACTGTTTGCATATTGCAAAATCTACTTTTAGATAAGGCATAATCAACTAAAAAACATAAAATCTTCTTTTACGGCAGAAGTGTTGCCATTAATGGATTAGAACTTACCATTAGGGAGTATGATTTAACTCTACTCCCACGCCATTTACATTTGGGAAGTAGAAATACAGTAACAAACGCAAAAAAATACTTAGTATTAATTTATTAAACCATTTTTGTATTGCAATATATTATATAACATTTGATAAGTACCGTAAAATGGGGCTATTTAAAATTTTTTTTTGCTTAACCGCGTGTTTGTGAAGGGCACAGTGACTGATTCAACTCAATGGGGGGCTTTTTGGGTAGTTCCAAATATCTCCTCTTGATCACTACTGCTACAAAACGTCTGTCACTAGTAGATTTGGAGATATATATTTTTAAACATACTGTTCCAAATATCGCTACTATGGGGTTATTTGGTATTCCAAGTTCATTGGGTCTGTGTTTCATAATTTATAAAACACGTGCTAAATAAAACCATCCAAGCGATATTTGGAAGTATTCTAGGGTCACTTGGTTGAGTTTTATGTCAATATGACGTTTTTTGGTCAAGAAAGTACAGAGTTATTCGATGTTAGTCCCAGAATAGAAATTAAGGTTGTTGATAAATTGGGGATATTTGGAATTTGATGTAAATGTAATAGAGTTTAACCTATTAAACGTCAAGTGATATTTGGAATTCTTAAGGGTAAGCTATTTTTCAGGAAAGTGAGCTGAATGATGAATAAAACCCAATTATGACAATGATATTTTTTATTAAAGATTTTTTATTAGATAAATTGAAATGTTAATCAGAAACAGTTTTTTAATACCTATTCTTAAGGGAAGGTATAAAAACTTAACTACTTAAATGTTATAACAAATGATAAATTTTCACAATATAAAATGAACATAAAGTTATTCAACAAGAGGTAGTAGGTATCGCTTTCAATCACCTTAGTGGTATTAAAAATAAAGAGGAACTTATTAATAACTTAAAGAGTTGTTGTAAACTGAGATCCATGACCGAGATCTAAAAATTCTAGCAACATTAACAAACTTATTATTATAAAACTTACTATTATTAAGAAGGTAATCTCAAAAATACATCTCATCACTTTTTTCAGCGAGTAGGTACTCTTTAGTATTTGTGGGATTTTTATTCAGAACAATTTTTTTCACAATCCATATATCATCAACCTCGTCTCGATCAAATTTCTTGCCAATCCGAAATGCAAGTTGTGGCTTTTTTATCGTCTTGAAAAAATTCACAGTGTAATTAAATTTACATCCATCAGATTTAATGTTTTCGATGAATCCAACATAATATTGAACTTTCTTATTGTTGCAGTAGCGCACCAACACATGGTCGTCCATAGCATACAAATTTTCTTTTTGAGAATTATTGCATTCATCTGGTCCTTTTGACATATCTCTTTGCATTTCTTCTTTGTTATAATTATTACTTACATTAGTTAAAGGAATACGGGATTTATCACAAATCGTCACTGAATTGCTTTGATTGTTGCTAGTCTCATCAGTTACGTATTCTAGCTTAGTATTATAATTAGTCTCTAAGTTGCTTTCAGTCTTTTGTTCAACAGAAATTTCAGGTACATCTGATTGAGCAATCAATTCATCATAGTCAGGTATCGGAGTATTTTCTGCCACTGTGGAGTATTTTTTAGTGTAAGTACAGTTACTCATGTCTTCATCACATTCGTAGCATTCATCAGAACTGTTTTCACCGAACTTAATATCTGCAATGTCCGAGTCACTATGGATGCTCATGATATCTGACACACTTGTAGTATCAGAATCTGACTCTCTCTTAATTTTCTTTTTTTTGGATTTCTCTGCTTTAACACTAGCTATCAGTCTTTCAATACTTTCTGGGTCTAAGTCCAAATTTTTTATATCACTTATTTTCATCTGTCGTTTTTTAATTTTCGGTTTACTTTTCTTTTTCTTGCCTTTAATATTTTCTTCAGATACTGGTTCCTTTTCTAAATTACATAATGTCCTCGTCTGATTGTTTTTTGTTTTGAGTTTGCTTTTCTTTCCCTTTCCCTTGCCTTTAATTGATTGATATTCTTCAATTTTTGGTTTCTTACAAGTTTCTATAATCTTTTCGTGTTGTGATCTTTCATCATCAGAGCTACAGTGAGTTGAGTCAAAAGCATAAGGATTACATAGCCCGGAAGGCCCAGCAATTGCCTGCATATTAACCTGATTTAATTCTTCTCTTGCAGTTCCTCTTGTGTTTTCAGATTCGGTGTTATTGTCTTTTTCTAAAGGTTTTTTATTCTTCTTTTTGTCCGGTACTTGCTTTTGTGTATGTTTCTGTTTGTGTTGTTGTTTGGCTTTTACTGTCTGATTGTGAACTAAGTCTTCTTCTGTTATACTCATTCCTGGCGGTACATTACATTTCCTTTTTCGTGTTATTTGTCCAGTGGTGGCAGGACTTCTCATTTCTCGCAAAATGTCTATTACGACTGAAGTTGTTGTGTTCTCTATCTCGTCTTCAGAAATTATATCTCTTTGTGGCAACCGGGATTTAGGTCGTTCTGGATTTATGGGGTATAAACCACATTTGTCAAATCCGGCAATTAGGTTAGTAGATTCCTTGCCATTCTCCGCCAACTTATTTTTGAGTTCCTTTAATAACTTCGGGAATGAACTTTTGACTAAAGTCTTGTGTTTCAATCCTTCTGTCTTCTTCCACTTTCTTAACACGTCACGCCAATACTTTTTTAATGGAGCGTAAAAAGCTACGTCCAATGGCTGGAGTAGGTGTGTAGTCTTTGGTGGTAAGCAAATGAACGATATATTGAGTTCATCGCAAGTCTTTAGAACTGATTGTGAGAAATGAGAAGACAAATTGTCTCCTATTAAAATTTTTCGTCCAGGTTTTTTTCTTGCGTATGGTACTATAACTGTCTTAAACCAGTCTTCAAAGCACACCGAATCAAACCACCCACTCTTCGATCGGTTGTATCTTGTTTCTGGAGGACCTCCCTCCAGCCATTGATCCCACAAATGATCTGCTTTGTACACTACATATATTGGCAAAGTTTGCCCATCTGCAGTCCCGGAAAACATCAAGGAAATTGATGTCTTAGAACAGTTAATGACCCTTTCAGGATATTTGCACCCTCTCTTGAAAATGTAATTTTTACTGCCTGGATCGTCGGTTAAATTTGTTTCATCATAGTTGATGACACAGTCTGATGTGACTCCTTCTACAGATTTTGTGTAGTTTTCAAAAAAGTTGTCAATTAGTTGTGGAGTAGTCTTAGCACGATCACTAGATATGTTTGACGCTACGCGATTAGAAATTTCGTTTTTATGTCTGTTAAGAAAATTGCGCGCCCAGTCTACGCCGGGCATGTTGTCTTGCAGATTATATATAGTTTTCCCAATTTTATTTAAGTATTTTTGTGCATACACTCGTAGATCCGTTAAATCTAAAGGAAATCCCCAGTGGCTTAGTAATTGTATTTGTTCTATAAACGCCTTCTCTTCTTCTTTTGAAAATAGCGTAGGGTGTCCCGCTTTATTTTGAGTGCAGTTTATATTTCTATATTTTCTGCTTAATGTGCTCATCGGAATGTTGTAATTTTTGGCAGCCTCTTTTAATCTCAATGAACGATTTTGAACGGCTTTTATTGCTTTTTGCAAATTTTCTTCTGAATACATTGCATATGGTGGATGAGATTTGCCATTGCGTGTGTTGGTATACTTCCTTTGATATGTTCGTACCATGGTTTCATGCTTGATTTATTCCTGTGGAGAAAAAGCGACTAATATGTATTTATTTATTTAATTGTAGATTGTGTTATTGTTGTATATATTGTTTTATTTTAGCATTAAAGCGATTGCTCTGATACCGTGGCAAATTCAAATTTTCTTGTTTTTTTTTGCAAATTACTATGGTGTTTGAAGTTGTATTTTGATTTTGAAATAAAATTCACGACTATGTTCTTAATATATTGTTTAGTAATAACTACGATTTGCAGTAACAGCTTTATAAGTACTTAATAATTGTGCTAAATAGTATTATTTCCGAATGTAATCATATTTCCGGATAATATACGGATATAACACAGATTTTGACACGGAATATGAATATGATAGGTATTTTTTTTATGGGAAAAGGGGCAAACGGGCAGGAGGCTCACCTGGTGAAAAGTGATTACCGCCGCCCATGAACATCTGCAACACCGAAGGGCTTGCAAATGCGTTGCCGGCCTTTAAGGAAAGAATACGCTCTCTTCTTGAAGGTTCCCAAGTCGTAACGGTTCGGAAAGACCGCCGGCAACAGCTGGTTCCACAGAGTGGTTGTGCGAGGTAGGAAGTTTTACAGATCGCGCTGTTGTGGAACGCTGGACATCGAGGTGGTGTGGGTGAATTTTTTGTTTTGGCGCGATGTCCGATGGTGAAATTCAGCTACCGGGATCAATCCAAACAATTCCTCAGAACACTCCCCGTGGTAAATGCGGTAGAAGATGCAGAGTGACCCAACATCTCTACGCAGGGCCTAAGGATCACGCCGATCGGAAAGAGCTTGATCGTCGATAATCCGAGCCGCCTTACGTTGAATGCGGTCAAATGGAAGTAGCTCATATTGGGGGGCTCCCGCCCAGAGATGAGTGCAGTACTCCATGTGCGGCCGTATTTATGCCTTATACAGGTTCAGGCATTGAGCCGACGTGAAGTACCGTCTCGCCTTACTGAGCACACCAAGCTTCTTTGAGGCCAATTTGGCCTTACCTTCCAATTGACCGCGAAACTGGACGTTACTCGAAATATCGAAGCCAAGTATTCCGATACTAGCTTTGGCAGAAAGGGGAGTATTCTCAAAATGAAGAGTTACGACAAATGGTGACTTTTTAGCGGTTAACGCGCAAACTTGTGTCTTTTTGGGGTTGAATTGGACTAAGTTTAGTCGACACCAGTCGGAGACTTTGGTTAACAAAGACTCGACTTCCGACACACGTTTGTTCCGGCTCTCGTCAACGTATTCCCGAGAAATATTAGGACGGCCAGTGTACAGTACATCCACAGTGATATCGTCTGCATAGCAATGAATTCCCCTACCCCTTGGTCTCAACAGCTTCTGCCCATCTATGAGTCAGGTAAACTAGAAGGTCACCGGCTGAGCGACCCCGACGAAAGCCGTACTGGTGGTCGCTAATCAACCGATGGTCCTCTAGGTACCGCAGGAGCTGGCAGTTGATAACGTATCCATCATCTCTCTTCGTTCTCCATCATCTTGGAGAACAAGGAGGTGATGGCGATAGGCCTATAATTGGACGGATCCGAGCGGTTGGTTTTTTTATAAAATAATAAATCAAATAAAGGAAATATTCCAAAAAATATAAAAGTTAAAAATTGAAAGGTATCCCCATACAAAAAGCAAGGTTAATCAATCTTGCAGGTTATTTAGTTTAACAAAACAAAACAATAGCGACTTATTACTACTGGGAATCCTAAAGTGAACAAAAAACTATTTAAAAGATATTTTGAAAATTAACAATGATATGAAAAAATATAAATTTGGTAAATTTTGCATGACTTATTTAATCGCAGATTTTACTTACCCTTAAATGGTCCGATACTGCACTCTTGGGGCTATTTGAAACTATTACTATTTACCATATTTATGAGTCGAAAATAGTAGGGGGTTATTTGATTTTTTTTTCCAAATAACCCTAAATCGATCTCAAAAAGCCCCACTCACAAAAAACAGGAACAGTATTTAGCTCATTAGCGATAGAAAACAACACCTAACACCACTGAAATCTGTAGGAAACACACGTATATATAGTTTAATTGGCTTAGTACTTACCTTTTTAGATTTTGTGTAGCAGATGAAAGTTTTAAGCCCACGAAAAATAAAAAAAAAACAAAATTTACAAAAACTTTTAGTGCTCCACGTGGAATGCAAAACTAACCTCTAAAATATTAATTTGACGTTGACAGATAAGTGTAGTATTGCCAT
The DNA here is from genome assembly GCA_949126905.1 of Amorpha juglandis. Taxonomy (NCBI): domain Eukaryota; kingdom Metazoa; phylum Arthropoda; class Insecta; order Lepidoptera; family Sphingidae; genus Amorpha; species Amorpha juglandis. The sequence goes on along the minus strand of OX421387.1, from coordinate 7,702,102 downwards.
GTGGCAAAAAAACATTCCTACCATTGTCAAATAAAAAATAATATATGATCGAATCTTTTATTTTAGAAATTCCAAATAACCTCGCTATATCCAAAAAGCCCCATTTTACGGTATATCCATTGATATATATCGTCAAAACCAGTTTGATATATATCGGATATATATCGGATATATATCTTGATATATATCCATTGATATATATCCTCGAACCCTGCTATAAATATAAACTAAATAAATAAATACACCCAACAGTCATATACATAGCCCTGACCCCAGAGCAAGATACGAGTCTTGTGTCGTAAATATCACGAACTAACACTTTATCTTCAACTAGGGTCCTGCTCCTAAAGCATACGGTGCATTAGACGCATGCACTGTGCCCTGTTATTCAATTCTATACTTGTGACACATAACTAGTTACATAATAGTTACATGCAACAGAGGAGGACGTAACTTACAATTGCTTGCTCACTGGTATGAAATCACAATGTTATGATATTAAGTTTTACATTATTGTTTACTGCATTATAATTGTACATATACTAAAATCGGCAAAATTTCATCCCTGAATACTTAATATGTGGTCCACACTGTATGACAATAATTGTAATACATACTAACGCGTGACAACAATTAACACATAGGTACGTAAATTAGAATGAGGATAATCCACACCTATCCGACGGTTATACCGCCATGATAGCTCTTTCACACATGATGAGCCTAGCCAATAAACTATCAGAAATGAACCTTCGTTGAATATGATAAGGTCCGTTTTAGTATAAAAGGATTCATAGCCGCTGGCCTTGTTATGCCCGCGTGAGTTGTCCCTGAATCCAGTGCCTCGCAGCTTGTAACAGCGTTAGCATTCACTGGAGCGTCATGAACGAGCAAAATGGCGTCTAGCCAGAGCCTCGAAATTCAATCTTCCCAAAAGTCTTTGTAGATGCCTACTATTCAATTTAATAGTCTTTCTTGAACCTTTGAATAATACCATCATGCCAAATGGACTTTCGTGTTAACAAACAAACGGAATTTGCTATAAAAAATAAATGAAAATGTGATAAATAATGATGATTAATCCAATCAAGTAGATTCATTTTGAAAAATTAGGTAGGTACATGTTCAGATATTGGCACTGAATTTTATCAAAATCTTTTCTCCTTATAATAATAAAAACTATAATATAGAAAATAAACTGTCTAGTTTTTATGGCAGGTTCACACGGTTCGATTTTAATTAATATACTAACTCGAATTAACAAAAACTATATTATTATGATTTTCCTAAATCAATTCAATTAAAATTCAGTTCATACGGTTCGGATCGCATTTAGCAATTGTTCAACAAAATCGAAATGCGTAAATCGGCCGTAGGCGTATTGCTGCATTCTATAAAGTATAAACTAAAGGAGGCGCAATAACAACGAAGCTAATTCATTGACCGCTGTATATTCTATTTATAGGCACGGTTATGACAGTATTCGTCTCGTAAATGATGTTGGCCTTCATGTAACTAATCGCTGAGATAAATTATTTTCGGTTTTTGTTATCTAATCTCTGCACCACTCGAATTACGATTTGTAAAACTTATATGAAGATACTTCAGATGATACTCCGGTAATGACGCATGCACGCGATAAGTGGTACAGCAACGCTGTAGACAAAACTGTACATTCGCTATAGACAGTTTTGTCTACAGCAGAAATGGGCCTAGCCGGAGTTCTTTGTAATTGAAAGTTCTGTGTGGGTTGCTTCCTGTTTATGGGCAGGCCCAGGCCTAGCGCTAACCATCACGAGAGCGACAGGCTCGTTTCTACATTCAAGCTTATAAAAAATACTTGCCTGCACAGAAATATGCATTGTAAAAACCGATCGATACCGGAATAGCAAGAAAGCTGAATAAGTCTAAAAGCAACTGCCAAAACGTTATAAGGAGGTAACTAGGTTACCTAAGCACCGCGCTAACGATTTCCGATAAATGGGCGGACCTATCATAAAAGTATCAGACATTATAGAACATTTATTTTAGTTTGTGAATAAGCTGAAATGCAGTCAGATAAATAAATGGTCGCTTGATGTTTTTGCACACGTAGCAAGACGTGCAAGAATGAGTTGAATTATTTATACAATTATATTAAACAAGTACATACCGTCTACCTAATTATCAAAATTCGTAATTCCAATAAATACGATATTGGATTTTCATGTTATCTCATGCAGATGTTTTAATTAACATAATGGAATAGATTTTTTGGTTCTATTAATTATTATTATATTACAAAACTAAAGCTATCATCGATAGATAACAATTTATTCAAAAATGAAACTGTTTTTTCGCACTCGTAAAATGTTGAGTTACGAATCCCGACGATATGAATTTCAATTAATCGATTTTGTCATTATTTAAACGATCGACTGCAGCTGTCATGTCACATGTGCGAATTGCAAAACGTGTTTGAAATTTGATCCTACAGGTACATTTATATGCAAAATGCATTATGCGAAAAAAACGGAATAAAGTCTCATGCAGGGACTGAATGTATTTGAATCGATGGTGCCGTTCAGTATCAATTGGCATAAATTTAATAAGAATTCAAAGTTTTCATGAAACTTTGTTGATATTTTATAATACAGTACAAAAATAAGTACTAGGCCCCGCACGGATTCGCTTATAGGTAGACGAAGTTAAAAAAAAATCCTAGCACGGTAGTAATTACCGATTACACTGCACGGTGCACATAACGCGGTATTTATCTATAGTACAGTCTAACAATTGTCGAAATACGAAAAATCTGCTAAAAAAATAAACTGAAAACTATAGCTACAAGAACGCACGTGGGATCTTTTGTTTTTATTGATTGATTACAGAGTTTTAGGCAAAGTGATTTTCGATCTTTAGTACATACATGTTTATTTATATAACGTCTATGAGTAAAATATTTAAAATTCGACATGTGCGTAGTAAACGCGCAACGTATAACGTATTAAGGGATACCTACGTGTTTATTTTAGATAAATACCACAATCGTAAGTAATAATAGTTCCCATAATTCAATACAGTACCTATTTAAGTTTCCGAAAAGAACGCCTTGCCACACGAACAGACGGATTTTAGGATATAGTTTTCCTATACGGACGGAAGGTAACGGAACCCTACAAATTTAAATCGGATATATCTTTTAAACAGAACAAAAAACTATTCAAAATGGCGCCTCAACCCTGCATTTCTGCAACAAACAAAATCGAGGCGAGGTATTGCGCGTCGGCGGCCGCGGCGTCACGTGGCGCCTGCACGCGCATCGCTTGTTTTAGTTGGCGGATTTTTTGCCACACCCGTACAATAACGTGACAAGTGACAACGTAACCATTGTTCAAAATTTCCATTCTGTAACAATATTCGATGTTATAGGTACCTACTTATTCCAAATTAATCACGTTTTGAGTCATAAATGTACGCGGTTTCCTGCTCTTAATGATTGTTCAGGGATACCTATTTCGACCAGGCGATACGTAAATTAATATTATAATGATAAATACATTTTTACCGCGAACAGCGACTTGAAAAAACAAATTTATTGTTCTATTGTGTTACGTTCAATAATTATCGTCAGACATACGGTCAGACACTACGTGAAATGTTACGTCAATCGAAACGCGTTGTAAAATGATAAATCATCTCCGTGACATCATATGTGACTATCACGCTAGCTATATTTAAACACGTTAATAGATCTCGATATCTTCGTAATTATTGTCTCATTATTATTTATATGTATAGCCACTGGGATTAGAAACAGATTCATTAACAGTTTTCTTTCCAAGAACAATCTGTTTATTGGAAAAGATATTATTTTTCACATCATTACAACAATTTATACTTAGAGTTATCAAAAGGATTTTCTGATAAATAACTTGTTTTCGTACCCCCCATAAATACTCCGACGTAATTTTTTTTACATATTATTTGGGGTTACGAACTGCGTAGAAAAGACTAGAAGATTATTATCAATACCACTCATCATAATTTTTTTTATATAGAATTACACACTTGTTCCTATACTGCGTAAAATTTCACACAGAAAAGTCGTAACGAATCATGAATCAACTGTAATTGTGTTTGACTGAGCGGCTTTGAGGCTATGTGAGATAACATGACTATATATAAAGTACTTATTGAGACTGTTTTACAGGCATAACGTACTCAAACATTCTGCATAAAAAGTATAGTTAACAACTTCACCTATACTATGGCCCAGTTGTACTGCTATGAACTTGTTTATTGGCATTCATTATAATTTCATCCACAATCATCTCCATAATTAATGATAATCAAATTTTAATGGTTGTTGAATGTTTAATTCATAACAATTTTTCTCTTCTTTATAGGGTCGCATCTGACTCGGCTGCGGGAGGCGAGACGTCTACAAAGATTGCAGCACCTCGCGTCACCAGTCGTCAGAGAAGAGACCGCACCTGCCCCATGTCCTCAACCTGTAGACAAAACTTTACAGAACCGCGTCATCCTAGAGCTGGCGTGGAAAACCGTCGCACTCATGCACAAGAACAGGCTAATTCAACAAAAGATAATCGCATTGCAAAAGGAAACGTCAGAATTCATCGCCGCTGTGATGAACCATCCAGAAAACAGAAAACGGTATATGGAGCATATGCGCATGTACGGTCTTCGGCCAGAACCCGAAATGCAAGAAACAGTTGACGACGATGCTTCATTAAAAATGGAGCCCGAAGCCTAAGCTGTCGCACTTTCTGAACGAGTGAGTGAATGTGTGAACAATCGTGTTTATTTACTTTGGCACATAATTGGGACGTAACCACGTGACTTAATTTCGGTTATTGTCTTTGTGTTGGTGTTATTCAATATTGCGAGAAGAAGATGGCTTACAAGATGCCGCCTAAAATTATTTGCGAATAATTCTCTCATTTTTGCATCGGTTTGCTGAATTTTATGATTGTTGAAGAGTTTTTGATTTTCTATGTATTATTTGATGAAGCGATATGGAGTGTTAAATGATGCTATTTCTTCTTTAAAACTTGTATATATACCAAACTGTTCTCTTTCCGATCTGTATTAACTAAACGTTATTACTAAATCACCAACTTATTCACCATAACTGTACCAATATAAAATATTTTACAGATATTAGGAAAAGCACACTACTAAAAGCAGTAACATAAATTATTATTTATTTACTCCAGCAAGGCAATAGGCAACAGATTATAGATAGTTAATAAAGCATCGCTAATTTTACTTGATTTTGTTTCTGTGCCAGCAATAATGATTAAAATTCAGTGTCTTAATTAAAAATGTTGTGGTTATTGTATTAAATATATCTTGTATTAGTAATAAGATATGAGGTTGTATTATAAGAGGCTGTTAATGTTTCTAAGCTATAATCTTTGTACCATTCGTATTAGACAAATGTGTTACATAATATTTTCCAGTGGCAGTTTGTTTGGGGATTTAATAGTGTTTGTTAATTATTTGAGTTGAATTTTAATATGTATACCGAACACATGTTGTATGTTCTAGGCGTAGTCATTGATTTATTATTGTTAAATTGAGTTTCCATAAAAGTTGCCATGTAATTTTTTTTTATCACATGTGACTTACCAAAATATATTTTAATGGTACGAAGGTAGAAAGAATGGATTTATAATACTCTTATAAATTAAGTTAGTTATTACTTATTATTTTTTTAGTTGTTAGAGTATTCAAACTATGTTTATTGTTAAGCACTGTTCACATATAGGTGGTTATGAATGGGTAATACGCCATTTTTGTTTTCCGTACACGGTTATTATGATTCTAAAAGAGTGCATTCGTTTTTAAATTATGTATTAAATGTTTGAATAAAAACTTACCTAATGATCAATGTATTCTGTTTTCTGTCAATGATATAAAACTACTTCTATTTACATTATGCGCTTCTACAATCTTTGTTTATCTTGAAAAACACGAGGGCGATGATAATGTTTCAGGATATAGAGCAGTTATAACATTAGAGTAATTATTTTTCTTTTAAGAACCTAGCAAATCCTGGGAAGCCAGACATTGTTTGCATATAATATACTAAATCATAAAAACGAAGGTTGCCGAAGCGCTTATTTTAAATCGTAGTATTGTGTAAGTGTAAAATCACACTCATCATCAAAATTACATACAAACTATTACCGTGTGAACGTAGTCTTAATGTAGATTGCATTTAATACACCTAACTTAGTTTTGCAAGTATGCACAGATCTACCAATCACTGTGTTCATTTTAAATTTACTTAGACTGTATTGATTTCCAGTATATTGATCACAAAACAAATGAAATGGAAGTATTATGTGAAAAAGTCAATGTAGGTACGTTGCGAATAATAATTTGATATATTTTGGCATAGTTGAGCTTCACTTCGTTACTGGAAATGTTACGCACTTAGGTTATGTAACTTTTAGAGCTTTCCCACCGTGGAAAAAGATTTTTTGTATCCCATTCAATAGAATTTATCCCAAAAACAACAAAATTGTATTAAAAATCGTTAGCAAACTAAGAAGTAAACCTAAATGTCTATTTAAATATATGTAAGAAATCTTTATGTGCAGAATTGTATGTATTAAAACATGTACCTACGTATATAAAATCTTGGCTTTTGTGGTTTATTAGAAGATAAGTCACTCTTAAAAATACACTAGTCTTTCCTGAATTCAATTGTTTCTTTTTATATCCTTCAAAAGAATTTTTGTATCTAAAGAACTTCACTAAAAAAACGTGTGCGTCTCGGGACGCTCGACGGAAGTGATAACTTAAACTAATGTGGGTTAAAGTGAGAGAGGAGGAGCCTGCCTACTGCCGTACCAGAGTACGGTCTAAGTCCGGTCAAAGCCGACTGGTCACTGTGTGACGTCACCTGGAAGTCGGCTAACGCGGGCTGGTCAACCGGCCCGCGTGACGTCTCACGGAAGGTTCAGAATATTCTCGAACTTTCCGTGATCGATGGGCCGCTCGCGTTACGTTACGAAGCGGTTTACCCTCCCATAAGATCACTTCAATAATTGCACCCAAGTCTCCAAAGAAATTAATGTAGGAACAATAAAGTATACAGAGTGAAACAATTCGTTTGCTGGTGTGTGTATGCAACAACCAGTGATTTATTCTTTTGACATTCTCCGTGGTGGCACCGGGCGTGTAGCCGGCTGTGAAGTGAGAGGCCGCAGGTTGGATCCCTACACCGAGACAAAAAATTGTGTGATCCACAAATATTTGTTACGGGTCTGTGTATTGTGACACCGAAAATCTCTTGTAACTCCTGATACCCACGACACAAGACTCGTATCTTACTGTCGGGTCAGAACTGTGTGTGTGACTGTTGGGTGTATTTATTTATGATTGAATATACCGGAAAGAAACGCAACGCAAAACGCTAACGCAAAAATTCGATTCAAATAAAGTATAACCTACTCGAGATCGAAGTTCACGGCTGATACTCTAGCCCTCTATCACATCATGGGACGGAAAAATTCTACATCATGTACTCGTTTCCACTGCTTTTAAAATGTTAGGTATATATTGATGTAGGTATATTTGCCTCACATCAGAAATATTTACCAATATATTGAAGTAGGTAGGTACCTAGTTATGTAATGTTTTTTTAAGGAAAATCCTCCCTATGTATGAGTGGTAGAGCCACTCTGTGGACTGTTTTGTCTACAGCATGAATGGGCCGGCTCGACCAGGAAGTTACCACTGTCTCACAGAAAACCGACGTAAAGCCTGAAGCGGCTTGCTGCTGCGTTTCGTACGGTGAGTGAAATATCCAGAGGCCCAAATCCTCCTCCCCTTCTCAATCTCTAATTACCTCTTTCCTTTAAGCCGGCAACGTACCCATGATACTTCCGGTATTGTGGGTGTACATGGGCGGTGGATATCACTTATCAACAGGTGACCCACTTGCTCATTTATCGGCCCATGCAAAAAAGTATCAATGTTAATGCGCCATCTACCGTCAAGTAGTATAACAAAAATCCACGCTCTCAATTTGCAGTTATATTTTTCCTTTCTAATAATTTTTTTTGTCATTAAAAATATCGATTGAGATAGAGAACTTCGATACTTTATAGAGATATGAATTAATCGATATATTGATTTTTATTTATCCAAGCACGGCAAATTGACTGCACTGCACCTGAAGGTAATTGCAGTGCAGTCAAAATAAACCATCGACCAATGAGTTTACAATTTTACAAGTTTAATATGAGTTTACAACGATTTTATCGACGGGCATCAGAATTACGTCGGCCTATATAAATAGTTCTTCACGCTTCGAAGAGGAAAGACACGATTCGAGGGGCCTACAGGACAGGTGGATGATCGATGCACAGGCTCAGGGATACAGGGATGTACCCCTATACCCGCCCCAACCAACCATCAAATCATGTCGTAAGTCCCTTGGAAGAACCGGATATACACTGGCTGGTGCTGGAACGCGATCCCCACAAGGTGTGTATGGATCACCATAGCAGGTTTTAACACCATGTTTACGATGCTCGCTATCCGAGATATGTAGATCCTACCCCCAGTGAATTAACATATAATATCCAAAAATATCGATCTATCGCAGAGGCAATATCGATACTTTTTTAACATGCGTACATCCCTAACTAATTTTGACAGATTTTCAATTGGAGTACAAGTACAAAGTTATTTTGTTTTCAAAATTTAAAATATACACATGTTCACATATTAAATAATATTTAACTATAATAATGAAAGGGTTAATTCAAAGGGTAGCGAATGCTAAAGTCACCGGTATGTGTTTCTTTTATCTATAAAACTATTACAGGTTATCTAAGCTTAATTATATTATTAATCCAAATTATATGCTAAATTAGAAATAACAATTACAACAAATCTGAATTAAATAAAAACAATCATGTTCCGACAACAATTATCATTTCTAGCAACCTTATTTCAATATATTTACTTTTATATTATACTTTTATTTAATACTTTTCTTGTAGGTACCAGTACACATAGGATGTAATGTTACTGAGTATTCTGTACTTTAGTCACAAATTAGCCAACTATTTTATCGCTTAGCAATAGAAAAAAAATTCACCTGCAAAGTACTAGGCTTTTGCACTTCTTAAATAACATGTTATATATTATTTTACAGTGAACGGTGAAGTAATAAGTAGTATTGAACAAGGCCTGTGTGTTTTAGTTGGTATATCAAGCAGTGACACGAAGAAAGACATGGAATATCTGTGAGTAGGACATCATACATAGTCCTTAAACCTATTATTGTATTTTTTCATGCCAAAATAAAAATAAATCTTTTAGTCAATGTCGAGGTAATAATTAATGTTTTATAGTGAAAAATGTTTTATATATTGTCTTTTTGCCTGGACTTGTAGGATACTTATTTTGGGTTATACAGTGTCATTTTGACACCCTATACTTAAATGAAACCATGTGTAGTGTTCGTTAATACAAGTACTTTGAGCTAAGACACTTTCTTATTAAAGGCAAAATAAAAAAATAATATTTCCTAACAAATTAAATGCCGTTAACATTAGATTAATTTTAAACAGTCTGTATACGCGCGCACACACATATAAAAATCAACATACACACCCGTCATCGAATGAACGAGACACACACACATACATTACCATTAAGCTAGCAATACATGTTGGACAAGATAAGGCCAACACGAGTGTAGGTAAATTAATACAAGGCAAGCGCTAGTGCCTAGACGTTCGGCAAGTTTATCGAAAACCAATCGAGTAGCCGGCTGTGAAGCGAGAGGCCGCGGGTTCGATCCCTGCACCGAGACAAATGTTTATGTGAACCACAAATATTTGTTTCCCGAAACAAACCCAGACCCCGGGCTGGGTGTTGTGAGACCAAACTTTATACCGTAGCTACTTTCCGTACTAAGCTTTATACCGTCGAGGTCAATGTGCCCGCTTTATAAAAACGACAAGCGTACAGAAGGCAAACGGCTCAAAATAGTAATTTAGGAATTGAAATAAATATTAGATTACCCTATGAAATGTAATAAAATCCTAAGTAAAATCGAATCTTGTAACTTTTATAATGATTATTTGTTTTTAGTCAAATTTGTGTTACCTATTTGTATAGGTATGTGCATTTCCCAAACACATTTTTTTTACGTTTTGTCATTATCAATGAACTAAGTAATACTGTCGCAACTTTTTCAGTGAATCTGTCGAGAGCGTCTTTGTGAATCTGAGACGTATTTTCATATGTACGAAGTTGCCCTTCTTAAGCGTTTGTGTTTTATAATTACATCGTCAGCTGTGACATTTTATTCAATAGAGTTAAGTGCAAAAACCGTACAGCGTGATTTAAAAGGCTCAAAACTTAAATGACGTTTTTTGGCAAAACTACTACAAGCTCAAGCCTCATGTTTGGTACAGGGTAAGCAGAGGCGATGACGAATATGTGGTTTCATTTAGTAACAGGGTGTCAAAATAACACTGTAGAATATCTGTCCTGGCTGATGGCGTATTGCGGAATGGTTTTATTATGAATATACAATGAAATACCAACCCCACTATGAGTGGAATAAGGTCAGGTGGAATAAGACACCTTTTTATTTTCAAAATAAGGAATAAAATTGAATGTCATGCATAATTTTTATTAAAATCGTTAATAATTAATTTCTTCATGCTAATGAAGTAATTTATTAGTTGGTCTGCTTTGTTAATAAAATTACAGTGTTCGGAAGATCTTGAGTGTGAGGGTTTTTGAAGACGGATCTGGAAAAAAGTGGAACAAAAGTGTTGTGGATAAGGATTATGAAATTCTATGTGTCAGTCAATTTACATTATACAATACATGGAAGGTGAGTACATGATGGTCAAACTTGTCACCATCATCCTACTGGCATAATTACTGGCATATTTACATAATTACTGGATTTTCTATATATATATATTCTATATACTTAGTACGTTCCAGAAATTAAATATTTGGTTCTTTAATTTATAGTATGAAAATAGAAAAAATATAAATGGAGCTATTCTTTAAGTATTATTTATAGAGAGGGGAATGAAACTTGATATCATTTTTAAATTATGCTATTAATGTGCACAATTAATATAAACTGTTCTATTAACACAGGTAAAATAAAGCAAAGAACAGGCAGGATTTTTCCATACAGTATACAATCACTCAAATGAAAGGAATTTCGTAATGTTCATGATTGTGTGAGATGTAAACCTTTTCACTACTTTGTAGAAGAAAATATTATTTACAAAAAAATATTCAAATAATTACATAGTTGGCACAAGACAGCGACTCATAAAATAAAAACAATCACATAGCTTTGTTTCTATATCTTAGAAATTTTGGTAAAATTTTGAGTATAGGTGATGCTTTTATTTAATTATTAAAATATATTCCACTTATTAGGAAGTTTTTTAAGTAATTTAGCAAATCAAGTTTAAAATAATTATATGCTTGTTTCAACACTTCTCGACAAATAAAATATGTGTCATCAAATAAAATATGACACTCAGACATAATTATATACCGAAATAACATTGTGCACTAGCTACTTTAAAAAATAACTCTCTTATATGTCAACTGGTGGTTAAATCTAAACTCTTAAACATTGTAGAACAGGCCTTTAATAAATTTCAATTACATGGCGTTTATGTTTCAGGGCAATAAACCTGATTTCCATCATGCGATGCCTGGTGATAGTTCAAAAGAGTTTTATGAAAAATTTATGCAAATGTTAAAAGATGCATATAAACCAGATAAAATAAAAGGTATGTTTAATGTATTAAGTGCAATTCTGTCATAATATAAAATATATTGCGTAGGTAATTTAAAAGTTTATTATTATAATAAATTATGTAATAAACTCGGTCGTAGGTCGCTTGTATGCGAGAGATCGTCTGGGTTGGTATCAACGCTTTGTATATTTCTACCGCAAGGCAGCAGTGTATAAGCACTGTTGTGTTTCGGCTTGATGGAAATTGAACCAAATGAAACTGCTGGGTGTTACGAAACAACAACATGTCTAACGTCATAACGTACACAGTCCATGGCCATGCAGTGCTTTATAATTAATAGTTCTGTGTAGTGTTGCTTCTATTTATGGGTAGAGCTGACCATTAGGCATGCGACCTGGTTCGTTTCATCATTCAGACTAATAAATAATAAGAATTAAAAATACGTATTGGATATAAACCCATCTAATAATTTTTAAATAACATAAACTTCTACAAGTTCAACAAAATAAAATATTTTATTAATTAATATTTTAATTCTTTCGTAATTATTAGTAATGTACATATCTTCTATATCACGCCATCTATCGTCGAGTAGTTGAACTAAGTGAAGCTAATGATACAACACCGCATGCAATGACTAAAAAATATTTCCAGCATACATTTTATGAACAATTTATGATTCTTAATACATATTTTAATGAATATAACGTGTTGCAGATGGTCTCTTCGGAGCGTACATGCAAGTACATATACAAAACGATGGCCCAGTCACATTCGAACTGGAATCACCCGCTAACCTGCCTGAAATAAAGGAAAGAAGGAGTAACGCTGTCAAAAAAGAAGAAAGCAGTCCAGTAGAAAATAATGTAAATACGCAATAGGATTTAATATTTTCATACGAATAATTATTTATTGTGGTTAAGTGTAAATAAAGAACTTTATATTTATTAATAGCTTTTTATTTCTTTATGAATTATGAAGCATTTTTGTGATGGTTTCCCTGGTAGTAGTCAGTGGACGAGACCAAGAAAGGAGAGTTTCATATTCTTAGATGTCCAAAAATTCACAGTTTCTCAAAATCATAGATTATTTAAATATCTTATTCTCAAACTACCTTCTTCACATGCCCTTATCCTAGTATGCTGCTCGAAGTAGGGTCGGCACAACATGCTTTCTAACATGTCAAATTTGACTTGTAGTTTATACGATCAGCCACCTGCCTGACGTCAACCCCAAACTTAAAATCCTAGATAAAAGGAGTATTAAGCCTGCACTACACTACTCGCGAAGTTACCTCGATGAAGTACTCTTCGAAATTGACCGAAGTCCGAACTATGTGACCACACACTCGTGCAACCTCGCGAGGAGCTCAGTCGCCCGGCGCCTGCACGATAGGCATCATGGATGACGTTCAAGTGGCAGCTGCCGTTGCAATGTGTACTCTCGGCGTATTATAACTACGTGTGTATTGCTATGTGCTTATGACGTCTCGATGCGAACTGAAGTGAGCCGAGTAGTGTAGTAAGACGCTTCGTGTTCAACTTCAGGACACTTCGAGTCCTTTGACTCGGGCGCAAAAACCGACAACGACTGGAAGTCGCCCGAGGCGAGAGAGGTTGCACGAGGCGAACCGAAGTGCCCTTCTACACTATTGTATTCGCTCAACCTCTATCAATTTCGCGAGTAGTGTAGCGCAGGTATACGAATAAGTTCACCTTACATTAATCTCGAAAATCTTAAGCATATCAAATATTATCATTGTCTGGACTATGTGGGTGACTGTTGGGTGTATTATTATTAATAATCTTTAATTTTGTTTGGCGCCGATACCCTCGTACTTACTGCAGGTATTTTCCAAACCTATATTTATACTCGCACTGCTGGGCGTCTCGACTATGTATGAGTGGATTAAGGGCTCACTCCACCACACTGATTATAAAATCCTAATTTTATTTGCATGCGCAAATCTAGTGCTTTGATTTTCGACGATGCTTACCTTGTAAGTATCTACATGAAGTATATCTGTATGGTGTTGCTTCTGTTTATGGGCAGGCATGGCACTTACCATCAGGCGAGCGCTTGGCTCGTCTCGTCATTCAATTTAACAATTTCGTGTAAATTGTTCAATTTAGGAGTAATATTGAATTACTTTTCCATAAAGAAATTTTTAAGGAATTCTATTTCTGCAACGATAATTAAATAGTAGATATATTATATCCTCAACTTTACGGTGTTATTTCAGTGTTACAGTTTTTTACTTTTATTCTGGGCCACCTTCCTAACCTCTTTGAGGTGGTATAGACTCTTCAGTAAGATAGTGATGTGAAATGTAGTATAGGTACCTAAATACAATAAAAACACCGGTAAAATTAATTAAAAAAACTTTATTTTGAAATAGTGGTTATTATCTATTAACATTTATTTTGTTACACTTAGGCCAGGGATTATGCGTTACCATGTTAGATATATTAAAAACGTTTTTACAAAGATGATATGCCTACACTAAGTCTAAACGATCGTTACCAACTACCAGAGGATACGTTTCATTTGAATGTACAATACTTACAATGTAAAGCAATCGTGAAATTCCTTGCAAGTTATAACTTAAATGATAATTATTTTCTACGAGCTTATGAAACAATTTCGCGATTCCCAACTTTGCTCATATTATAATTCAAAAAGTCTTCCAACCTACTCTGTTAACAGATAATCGACCAAAATTCAAATGTCTTTACATTTTATTACTAAACGAATGAAAATAAACTAAAAAAAAGTAAACTTGTATAAAAGACATAAAATAAATGCATTCTATAAACCCTCTGTTTTAAATATTATTAGATATTTATTTATATTGAAATTTAACAAACGAGATTAAAGTTTCTTAATTAGTGTCGAAATATTAAAATTATTTTTATTTATTTGTATGAATTAGCCCGAGTGCCGCATGATTACTATTTCTATACTGTGAAATATAGATAATATAATCATATTATTTTTCTATACGCCCATAGGTGCTTAACGCCTATACAGACGTACGCCGATTCTTAAAGAATTTCATGACATCACCGATGAAGGCACTATTCGTTTTGGTATATTGCTGATACGTTTCCTCACTCCTAATTCACAATATCATTGGGTTAACATAATCGTACATACATACGTGAAAGAGTACAATTTTCAAGTTCTTACAATTACACAGCGTTATACATTGAAATCATAATTTGAATAAATCGACGGTAGACTTAGTATGTAACGCCAAAATGTATCCCACTTATGATTTCAAAGATCGCGAATCTACCGTCTTTACAACAACTATCGAATAATTACTATTATAAAAATATCTATAAGTCTATTCTAAATTATTCGAATGAAATTGTTACTGGGACAGGCTAAGGATTTAATTAACAACATATACCCTATTTGATTTTATGGACGTTGCAATTTTACGTGCACGTTGCGTTACTAAAGTTGCCAATGCTTATCGAATACTTGAACGTAATAGGAAAGTGAAATAAATGCATCGTTGGATCGGATCACTCTAGAACAGCAGACTTCTGCATGTCGCACTCTGATTCAAATCCGTAGTTTAGACTTAATCGAAGCGATATAAATATGTAGAGCGCGTCATGCAGAAGTGAGAGGGTGTCCGATCCGTGTTAGAGAGTAGCGACGGGTGTGATGTCTGGTCGTCCGCCGCTGCCTAGTCGAGTGTAGTGGTGGGTTCGACGGTAGAAGCAGATAGTCTACCATAATCCGGAGGAGTAACCGCCCGGCGGCACGCGGTTGTGCTGGATCATGCTGCTGGTGCCGTTTATTGACGTCACTGTGTTAATCTGGCCGTTCATCGACTTGTAGCCGTCGCCGGTGATCGGGTTGCCTTCTGCAAATCGTCAAAATGCAATATGTATTAAATGCCACAAAAGTCTGAGGAAGCTAGGCCATGAGAAAGATTACTAGATTCATAACATTATAGCAATTTTAAATTTTTGATTAGATCGAAAGTTTATGGAAGTACAATTATTTGATTATTTTAACCAGATATAACTATTACACATATTGTCAGTTTTAAATATGATTAAATTCTATCTTTACGTAGTTGTCTTCAACCAAAGTGGTGAATGTAATAGTATTACCGTTTAAAATAATCTAAAAATAATTTTAACATATAAATTAATTCTCAGAAATACGTCTACACAACTTGGAAATCTAATATAAAGCTTACTGACTTTTCTCATGCAACGAGATATAATTATTACTTCAGTATATGCTACATTAACTGTTTGTAGTAATAGATCACAAAAGAATAAAATATAGAAATTACTCTACTAGTATTAAGAGAAAAGTGTACTTAACTATGTTACGTTATATATACATTTCTAATTAAAGCATAGATAAGAAAATGCGCAAAGAATACAATATTTTTTTTAGGCGAACGTGTTGCAGAAGTTAAATTAAACGTCAAAAAGTTGTTCTTAAAGATAAGAATACTTGATAAACGTAACGGCGCCTCAAATAAATACAATAATAAAGTACAAAGCTTTACAATTGACAACACTTATGACATCGTTTCTAGAACGTCATCAGCTAATATAAATAAACATTAATGCAAACAATAAAATTACGGTAAGTGCTTAATTTAACGACATGAAGGAACGATTTTGTAGTTCATTGTAGCAGCAAGCTAAATTGCAATAAGTATATCAACAGTGCGAAGATATTCCTTCAGTCCAAATTGAACACCCACCCATTTCTCTTTGGCGAACATAGTCTACATAGTACGTCTTAGATCTGAAGTCTTCTGCATGCCGATTCAAATCAAATAGGTAACCGGGAACGTGTTTGTGGAATATGGGTGGGAAACCGGTCAATGTGTGGGGACCAGAAATAACTTCGGTCTGTAGCGGTGTAAGATCAGGAATTGGCCCATCACGTTCGTACTTGAATAACGTTGGTGGAGGATCTATATTAGCTACTAGATAAGGATCAATTGGACCGCCTAATGCCGGAATGGGATCATATTTATAATCAGGTTTAGGTCTCTCACCAAGAGCTGACGTCATACCAATAAACGCATAAGGTGGCAAGGGATGGTGATAAATTTTACGTTCCGTAGGCTCCAGATAATGTTGAGCCGGGAATGGGGGCCAATGTCTATCAAGCACAAACTGCGGTGAAAGAGAATCTGGATCGATTACCGGATGACTCCTTTCCGGGTCGTCGGTTTTCAATCCAAGCAGTGTGTAGGGAGTGTGTCTAATGTTTAGAGCAGGTTTTGATGTGGACTCGACGTAATAATTGGCGGGTGGAGGGGGCCAGACGCGCGTGAAGTATTGGTGTGTGGGTTGAGGGTGTAAGAGGTGGTCGTTCGAGGTCAGGTCGGGATCGTAAGGAATGTAGTCGGCACCTCGCAGGCTGGCGGCGGGGTGACGGCGTCGCGGCGGCGGTAGTTGGACTCCATCACCCGTCACCGGATTCCTCTTCGGTGGAGAGTACAACGCTGACCATTCACAGAATAAACCATTTTGATACCAACTAGATAAACAATGCAAATCTACTTTGTTTTCTTTCATAATAATTGATTTCGATTTTGTTTAACATTTTTTTCATTAACATCCAATTTCTTTAATCCTAAATTTAAAGTGAAATATTTATATCGTGCATACATTCACAGACTGTTATTATTGTTGTTATAACACATATAGTATTGTTATTGAATCATGCCTCATTCTAAGCAAAGCACGGCTTGATTTTGTTATGTTCATCCGTGATGGTATTGTTACAATGGTAGTCAATTGTTTTAGATATTACACGATGTTATAGATGACACGTGACAGAGAATCATGTATAAGAAAGCGCATCTTCCTAGCGTGCACGAGTGCCAAATATGTAGAAGAGAGCACAGGTGAGAAACGTCGTAACCGCACGTAGAGCTACCGCTAGAGAGCATTATTATAGATCTGCGTGCTGTGTTCGGAACGTGGAATGGACGAAATGTACAGTTTTACGATTGTAAATATATTCCCTACTTTCCAACTTGATATCGTAACTTTCTCAATGATACAATGTATAGAGAGAAACACAATACATTAAAACATTAAACAGTTTCAACGCAAATACGAATTAATTGGAAACATTTCAGTGTTTCTGAAACTGATATCATCTACAACACTGTTTACAATATAATAAATCAGAGTAAGTTCATACACAATTCGGTTTTTTATTCTGATGGCTACAACTTCATCAGGGATAGTCACTT
Source organism: Amorpha juglandis (assembly GCA_949126905.1). NCBI lineage: Eukaryota > Metazoa > Arthropoda > Insecta > Lepidoptera > Sphingidae > Amorpha > Amorpha juglandis. The sequence continues at coordinate 7,684,069 of OX421387.1, read as the reverse complement.
CTGGTTCAATAATTGAATCATCTATATTCCATTCCACGTCACTGGTAACGTCACATGTGTCCCGTCCCGCAGCGTTACTAGCCGTGCTGTTTCGTGCCTACATCTGAATCGACTCACAGTGTTCGGCGGGCCCCATCTCACCTCGGCTGGGCGTGGACGTGGCGCTGCCGTTGGTCATCACCTTGGACGGTGAGTGCGATGGGCTGCCTCCGTTCATCTCGGAGTTACCGAATTGTATGTTGCTGCGGATGGTGTCCGTGATCATTGGTGATGCCTGGTTGTTTGCGGCCTGGAAATGTTTGAAGAAGGAAGGTTACATAGAGACCGTTAAAAGATGGATAATTTTGAATAATACAACAATATTGACAGCAGCTTTGGTGCAATGTTTGAATGGCCACTAACCACCTATATAACCAGAGACCGCGGATTCGGTGCCCTACATTGTGTAAATCACAAATTTATGTGTTTAATCTGAGTGTTGCTAGCCCCTCATTTCCTCAGTTCCTCAGTTTCCCATACTCATGATACAGGTTATCCTATTGTTGGGTCAGGAGCCAGTACTATGCTTCTGTTGGCTGGTTTTATTAAGTTATCAAAATATAAACGCTATGATATATTTTGCATTAAGTATATTTATAGTATCTTGTTAAATACGCCTTTACAAATGTTATATAATTATGAACACATTATTCTTTTACGCATATGAAGCTTAGATAAAAAGAAGAAAACAAGATTTCAGAGTAGAACGACATCGTAGACAACAATGGCGTATCTCCTTGACGGAAACTTAATGCTACTCGTTTTGTTAATAGAGTAGTACATGCTACATGGAATTCGTTCTATGTCATCAAAACGTATAATACCAGCCTTACTCACATTAGACCCACTGCTGGGCATGAGCCTCTTACGCTACTAAATGTGAGGGGCCTGTTTACGGTACTAAATTTGATCACGCTGATCAAATGCGGGTTGTCAGACTTCTCATACCTTCGAAATTGTTATGGAGAACTTTTCAGGTATGTAGCTTTCCTCACCATGTTTCATTCACCATTAAAGCAAGCGATAACTAACAATGAATACACACGTAATTTAAAAATGTCAGTACATGCTCCTTAGTCTGGTTTCGGAACTGCGACTTTCGTCTCGGCAGTTTGTACCATTCCCCATAGATCTCTCGCTGCCTGTGTAACATTTAGTATAGGTACCTGTCCAAATAGTCTGGAGTGTGTGTCTCTGGGGCGTGTGGGCGTGTCGCGTACCACTCGTGGACGCGTCGAGCCATTCTTCACCGGGCTGCCGCCATCCGTCGTGTCAGCGTTGAATATCTCGCCGATGCAGCTCTTGGGCGCGTTCGGCACTCTAAGACAAACAAATTTTCACGTTAATATTATAAAAATAGTTATTAAATTTAATAATTGCAATTACTGTTAATATTATGTTATACATTTTCATAATTAATATAATTATGAAAATGTAATTGTTTAGGGCTCCGTGCATAGATCGTACCAAAAGAGCCCTATTACTAAGCCTACGCCGCGCCGTCTTTCTGTTTGTCTGACTGTCCTATTACTTTGTTTCATACTACTAGGTTGTAAAGATTTGGCCACACATTCGCCATTATTTTGGTATGTATATGCATTCAAACGTCAACATTTCTACAAATTAATCAATTGCAACATCGGATGTAAAATAGCAGCAATCCAATCTTATTGAAACATAAATACGTATGTTTAGGGAATGTGTATTTCTTTCATGGAAACAAAAAAAAAACATATTCATTAGTAATTATGAGTAAAACGATGTCGTAATAATCACAAATCACATTTTCTAACCAGCAGTAGATATCATCAAAGCATTCTAATTTATTAAATTCTTCCTCAAATACAAAAATTTAAGCGACCATATCAATTTATTTACTCGTTATATTAGAAACACGATACCAGATTAGAATATTATAGTTGCATAAGTTGATCCCCTCGGCCAGCTGGACACGCATGTTACCGTATGTACACTACCTGAATGGGGGAGACGCTTCCGGATATAGGGGAACGGTCATTGTCGTGGTCAAAACACAACCAAGCGCAACTCGATATTCCAATTCGAATTATATTAACATCATAATGACATTCGAATTATCCAACCACAATTCGAGATCAATACTTCGATGCCATTGTTGCAAATGGCTCGGATTTGGTGTTATAACTATTTCAATCGTCTGGAAAGTATATAAGTCAATATTGATAATCAGTAAGGGGGTTCCCGCGCGAATGGCCCTGACGATTTGCAGCTTACAAAAAAATAACAAAATGTAAGTTTGGCGCAAATGAGACATGGTGTGGCGGTAGCGTTAATGGTTTTAATTTGATATTTTAAGTTAATGTTTAGAATGTTGTAAATTGTATTTCGACAACGTCGCGGTTTTTATTCTATCAATTCAAGGATTATATTGGTTTAAGATTCATGTAAATTGATAAGACGATTCATTAGTAATTTTACCTCAGGCATATATAATTGAACATAATTTAATAGCATTATCATTTAATAGCATATAATTGAACAAATATTTACTCATTGAAATAAAACTAATTTAAACGGATTTTATCGCGGTTTTTTATTAATTTTTATCCCGACGTTTCGAAGACTTTTCAGCCTTCGTGGTCACGGGGGGGACTCCCCGTTTAAATTAGTTTTATTTCAATGAGTAATATTCGCGTAAACGTAAGAAATCATTACAAATATTTACGTTGAGCACTTTAATACAAATTCTGCTTCGACAGAAATATCCTTAATTAAACTACATTTTTTGCAGTGATTATATATGGTCGTCAGGTTTCTCAGATGTTTTTAACTATCTCAACGAATTGGTCTTATTTGAAGCCTTAATAAACTAGTATCTAACGTTTTAGATCCCGTACTTTTAATTTGGATTTATTTATCTTTCTACATATTTTCGGTAAAATATTCGGACTAAATTTATTTATTTAGCAACTAAGCCATTAAGGCATCTTGTAAACGTTAAGTTAGTAATCTATTGGTGCTTAGAAAACGCGCACTGGTCTGAAGCAACAAGATTCAGCCTTCTTAATTATTTTCCTACTAATTTTAAAACCTGTTACGGCAACCCTTAAATGACGTCATCAACACCGTGCTCAGCCTTATTAAAATACTGCAAATACTTAAAAAAACAAACATTCGTTCGTTGAAAGTTCAAACATTTAAATTTTCCATGTTCAAATCGACTTTCGTGTACAGTCGCTTGTTAACATTTAAACCTCAATGTGTTTTATTAATTTGTTACAGTTGAAGTAAAAACAGTATTCTGCAGTCATTTGTATTTATTACGAACTTTTACTTTTTCCCATTTTGTTTATTTTGTTTTGAGAACGTAATAAGTTTACTCCACATATATATGATTTACAAACTTGATTCGGTAATAAAACTTTCGATCATTACCGTTCAGAGCGAATATAAAATTAACACAACGAATGGAAGAAAGTAAAATCTTATTCATTGACATAATTAGTTTAAACATTAAGTAAAAGTGATGTAATCAGTATATGTAAAAAAATTACAATTACATTTATATAAATTGCGCATGCTCACGTGAAAACCATTGGTATTTTCGGAACAAAAGGAGCCTATGTCACTTTCCTGCCCATAAACAATATCAATGCAAAAAATCATGCCGTTTCGTTACTCCGTTGCTGCATTAAGGTAAGAATAATCGGAATAAGCTTTCACATATTAATATCTGCTTATTTTAAACAAAGTAGACTACAATGTGACCCAGTGCCTCCCCTATACTCTTCTACTGGGTTCGGATTTCTATCAGCTTCTCCGATTTCGACTGAAATGCATTTAAGCCGTCATTCCACCTCTTTTGGTATAAATATTTTAATTTATTTTGTCCAAAAAATAAATACCGCTCAAATTTTATTTCAATTATTTTAATTTCTACCTAGTATAACCACCTTTGTAAATAAACTCCCATGTTTATAAGATGCATACTTATTCCCAGGATGGTAGATGATCAAATATGTAAGATCTGAGCATAAAATACATATAAAACGAATACAAGTGCTCATTACATCTGGAGAAGGCAACCTAAGTAGCCAATTACTTAATTCCATCTATTTCTAGATGTAATTTAATTCGCATAAAATCCCAGTCTACCATTAAAATCTATAAATACATTCTATCACTGCACTTATGTCCGTGGGTACACTACAGTATTCATTTGTAAAGCCCGTTGCACATGGTCTTTGTAGACAAAAAAAAACAAACTTCAAAACAGGTAAATTGAGTGGTAGAGCCATGTTATAGACAGTTTTGTCTACAGCATGAATGGGCTGGCTCGACCGGATCGTTACCACTGTCTCACAGAAAACCGACGTAAAGTAGTGGCTTGCTGCTGCGTTTCGTACGGTGAGTGAGATAACCGGAAGCCCAAATCCCGTCCCCTTCCCAATCCCTAATTATCCCTTTCCTTTAAGGTCGGCAACGCGCCCATGACTCTTCTGGTGGTGGGCGTACATGGGCGGTGGAGATCACTTACCATCAGGTGACCTACTGTCTGTGAACCCAACTAAATATTAGGCCATAGTAGTTGGCAGCTCAAGGATCATTGGGAAACTGAACATCAGGACTGTTACGCATGTCAATAACTTTGTCATAGCTTGGTGTGTCAGTGTTATCTTGGGTTCTTCTTCTCTTGGGTAGTCTTGGGTTACACTTTGACTCCACCCCGAGCTGGCAGCCTCAGACAATTAAGACAAGATGGTACGATAATAACGATACAATAGTTACGAATACCGATTGACTAATGTACCGTCTCTATGATCTATTTACAGATAGATTTGCTTACTAACAGTAGTGTTTTGACAGATCTTCCATACAAAATGTGTCAAATTTATTGAAGGTAATCAAATATGTCGCTAAATAGAACCTCAGGAGGCCTTTAGTAATGATTGCGTACGGGTACATAATTTCTCAATACTTTTATAGCTCTAGAAATTATATACAAAATTTCTTAGATCTCAGACACATAGCTCAAAATGTATCTAGTAGACGTATTACCAAACAAGATTGATATGTATTACAACATGTTGCACAACTTGTTCGGCTACATGTTGACCAACGTATTACAGTAAAATGGTTGGTGAATACATGGCATAACTTAATACGGTAAGTGAGTTCCGGTCCCATTTCCCTACCTCTGTGGTTACATTGTTAATGTACATAATTATATACACTTCTATACATAATATACGAACTTACATTAATAGTACAGCTGTCAATTCTCAAGGAACAGTGTATTACAATGTTATAAGACTTAATGTCCCAGTCGGCTTAGAGCGGCGGTGTTTCTAGCTTAATTGCTTTCTCTGTCAAAAGACGTTACGTATTTAATTATTTTCCTCAATTATGAAAAATGCCTAAGTGACGCAGTTGTATTACGTACGCGATACGACTGCTGTGCTGAGATCTCGGGTTCGATTCCCGGGTCGGGTAAAAGTGATATTGGGTTTTTCTATCATGAAATGCTTATCAGCTCAGAGTCTGGAATTGTGGAACGGAAATAAGCTCGGCGAGGTGTACTTTTTACACCTCTGTCTACCCCTTACAGGCGTGAGTGAGTGTGGGTGTAGTCATCAAATTACTTGCACGGGCCTCAGAAATGTCTGCTATATTAGCTATACTATCGATGTTACATTATAGCTTCGTATAAAAAAATCACGATATATATAAAATTAAATTAAAAATCAAAAGAAAACAAAATAGTTCTAGGGGAATTCTCATAAATAAATAATAATGTCTCGATGTCAATTCAAATTAGGGTTACCAAATTTCATCATCTAGTATTTTAAATTGGACAAACAAGGAAAATTCAGTTTAAAAATAGGACGCACTAATTGAGATACATTAATATGCATTGGAAATTGGTTAAATGAAATTCAGGTAGTAATAATCTTTTTTCTAATAAATAGTATTCGAATAAAATTATATGAATTGAAAGTGAGTTCTTAAAATATAAAACAAACACTTTAGTTTGTAACGTAAAGATTACAAGTGGCGCCCAACATTTTAAAATATAGGACCTTGTCAGGGCGCTTTAAAAAACCCATAACGCTGCTTAAAAACTATCCAGGACACTCTAAAATGTCCATGTCCTGGGAAAACGGGACGGTAGGCAAGTCTAATTCAAATGAAAGTACATTTTAAACTGGTCAATAAAATAATAGAACTAAAATTATAGTGTGCTATTATAAAGTTAAACCAACAGCCGGAAACCCTATAACCCTATAGTCTAATAAGACAGTGTAGGGTTACATACGATTACCGTGCAATCCCGGTGGTCGGTGCATTAGCGTATGCCGTATAGCTATGGTGCATAGCTCGGGACTACAGACAGGGGAACACAATAGGGGAGCGAATTCTAAAGGGCGCCTTGTAACCTTTAAGAAATGTTAGACACAAATTCTGTCGCATGAATCAAATTTTGTTTATATTTGCCTCGCCTGATGGTAACTCAGAACTTCGGATTACAAAGAACTGGACTGTACTAGACAGCATAAGATATAAGATGTTATGTCTCATAATGTCCAGCAATTTCACTGGTTGCAATGTCCTTCAGACCTAAACACAAACTGGCTTACACACTGCTTGCAAACATAACGGACGAAGTATTAACTGTACTATTATATAGGATCAAAATAAGAATAAGGAGGCAATGACCTCGATCTGTCAAAGCTATCATACAAAAAATAGTATTTATAAGGAAATTTGTTTTACGTATATCCATTATATCGATTGTTTTAGCGGGTAATGAAACATCGTGAGGAAGCATTCTCCATAAGAATTTCGCAGTTTTGCGAAGTCTGCCAAATTAGATCATTAGATCAGCATTAGATCAGCGTGGTCTACTAAAGCTAACCTCTCCCATTAGTAGAGGTAGTTCGTGTCAATCAGTGGAACAGTGTAGACGACTAGTGTAGAAATTTATTAAAAGTTAGAAAGCTATTTCAGCAGTTAGTAAGCTAAGAAGTCACAATACGGCACAATGTCATATCTATTCCTACTTGTATCACATAAATAATAGTTTCGCATTCCGTCATAATTTGAATCTGAATATCTACCTGCAGTTCAGGAGAGACAGGGCGCGTGCGGGTTGCCCCGGGGCTCCGAGGAAATTGCGTAAATTACGTCTCATCTTTTCGCCCGCGTAATAATCTTGGCGCACACCGTGTGGTTCGCCTACCGGGTGTAAACAATACACGGCAATTGAATGTCGGACCTTTTGCTTTTGGTTGATTAATATTATAATATCCTTCCTACTAATATTAAAAACGCGAAAGTTTGTAAGTATGGATGGATGTATGTTTGTTACTCTTTCACGTAAAAACTACTGAATGGATTTTAATGAAACTTTACAATAATGTAGCTTATACATCAGAATAAGACATAGGCTACTTTTTATCCCGGAAAAGCAGATCACGCGTGCGAAGCCGCGATCAAAAGCTAGTTATTAATATTATTATTTGGTTGATTTATTCACATAGATTATTTTGTGATAGAATATTTAAATCTTCCAAAACATCAATGGTATGAGTTAGATAAACAAATACACAATAATACATTTTCATCTACATGGATAAACACAACATAAAGCAATAAAACACATGTTTATATGTCGAGGGTAAGTTTTGTTATTGCATCACAGAGTTATATTGGTGCACTATTAGTAATTAGTACTTAAAGGCACCTACTGTAAATAAGCGGTTTAGTATGTATTTACAAGTGGCCAAGTAAACACTCTCATACCGAGCATTAAACTTTCCAACTAACTTTAATAGGGCAATAATTTACCCATTATAACAGTATTTATTCCGGTAACAACACAAAACCACCGACCATAATAAATATTTTGAACAAACCCGGCGTCTGATCTATAATTAGTTAGGAAAGTGCGTGAGAGTAAATTGTTTAATTGTAATACACACGACGCTGCGCGTGCGCCGGTCGGCACGCGCAACTGACGCGGCGGCGCGCGGCGTTGCGGTACTAAAATAAACATCTGTTTATTTCTTTTGACATCTGTCAAAAGCAACTTGCTGTTCCAATGTGATAATAAAACGGATATTGTGAAAGGAAATATTTTGACTAGGTCTCATTTTACTATCCCGTTTTGTGGTAAAAACGTTTCCTCCGTAAAGTAACCAACGTTGGCCGATTAGGACCACCAACCAACACCAACTTGTGAGTTAAATAAAACAGAAAAGATTATTGTGGATATCGCTGGAAAGTGTATGACACTGAGGCGGGTAAATATTTTTTTTTATTCCGTACCCCACTAACGAAACTATTACAAAGCCTGCACCGATTCTCTCTCACTCTCTCGCTGTTGTCGGTGAGTCCTACGTTTCAAAATGTATTTTGAACCGTAATAGGTATTCGGCTGAAATTTTGACAGTTTAAGTGTTATTGTAATAGATATTTAAGGCGTGGGCACGGACCTTTCGGTGTTCTCGATGTGCGATTCCCATTGATGGGTTTTTACTATAGCAGGACTGATTAAGTCAAATTCACGTAAATATGGGATAGATTGTGACAAAAATCACCACTCTTAATAAAAAATAGTTAAAATATTCCTTCACAGAACTTAAAATGATAAACAAGTCATATTCAGTCCACCAACACGAAGGCTGAAGTCTTCGAAACGTCGGGATCAAAATTAATTAAAAACCGTGATAAAATCCGTTTATTTAATTTGTTTTATTTCAATAAGTAGCATTCGCCATGCAAGTATAAATCTCCGATTCGATACGTAATCTAAGAAGGGAAATATTATATGTAAATACTTATAATCACGACCCCCCACGCATAGCAAGTTATCTCGATGCACGCACACACACTCAGCGCACTCGCCGCGCCGTGTATAAGGTACAAGTATTTATTTTCAAACGTATGGTAATCAACAGAACAGATACAAGATCGCAATAAAGATATATTCGATTGGTTTAAGTGAACATCCTGTGAAACCGCTGCCCGGCAATCGGATGGATCTGACGAGTATGACAATGTGTATCCAGTGGTTCTTAACTCTATGCCTGGACCACCGACATGCGTTGAGCATAGATCGGCAAACGAGCAAGTGGGTCACCTGATGGTAAGTGATCTCCACCGCCCATGTATGCCCACAATATCAGAAGAATTATGGGCGCGTTGCCGACCTTAAAGGAAAGGGATTAGGGATTGGGAAAGGGAGGGGTATTTGGGCCTACGGATATCTCACTCACCGTACGAAACGCAGCAGCAAGCCGCTACTTTACGTCGGTTTTCTGTGAGACAGTGGTAATGAGCCGGTTGAGCCGGCCCGATCATGCTGTAGACAAAACTGTCTACAGCGTGGCTCTACCACTCATCCACACCCTTTTCTTTCCATGTTAGGAAAGATTTTTCACACAAACCTTCACTGACGTATGCACAACTGATTAAAATTTCGTCGCAGTCGGCAGAATGGTTGGCATGTCGACCGAGAAACAGTGCGTCCTTAATGGATCGAAAAGGGTCTTAAGTGGTCCCTAAGATTAAAATATAAGGAACCGCTGACGCGTACAATATCGGGAAGTAGTCGGCGGATTAACGGCTTTATGCCTCTGCATCGTACAAATGCCAGAAGCTGCCAGAAGTAATGAGGGCAGGTTAATGATATCGGCTCGGTAATGAGAGACCGCGTAACTTTATCATATGCGGAACGACAGGAGAAAATGCTCCTCGTTTTCAAATGAAAGCCAATACATTACCTTGTTACATAGAGAGCCATTCAATAATTAAGTACTTTCTCGGCAGTGGTTAATTTAAACGAATGACAATAACATGATTTACTGTGTACACCATTGTGTTCATTATTAGTACTCGAACAACGCGTTTCATTGCGTACTCAAACTTGAAAGTAAATTAAACATTACTCAAATATTATTGGCGCGACGTGCATACAAGGTTGCTAGTAGATCCGACTTTTTATACCCAGGGCCCTTGCATTATCCAAAAATCAAAAATAACATAACATTTAACACAAAAATTTAATAACTTGTTTCTGGACATGTATAATACAGGGCTAGTATTATTATTACACCGGGATTCCGGATTTTTGAAATTATTAAAAATATAATTGCTTAAATATTCTATACATTATAGATTGCAGGATAAAAATTGGTTCATTAATAACTAATTTTATTAATTATTTAATCCTATCTTTTATATATAATTAGTGTATAGTTTTTCTTATTCAGTTTTGTTTTCTGTAGTACTGTATGTTCCCTTGAAAGAAATAAGTAATAAATATAGAGGTTACGGTCGAAAACACAGATTTAAAATCCAACTATACAATCTGGCACCCTGCGTGCATATTATGAATATAAAATGTATACATGTGTCGACCGCTCATTTATGTTGTGACTAGTGGCGGTTAGATAAACGTTCGCTGCGGGCAGTCACATATTGATTTTCTTAGTAAAACGCTGTCGAGTGCGAATAAACTATATACTCGGGTTGTTGAACGGCAACACGGTGTCCACTGGCCGCTTACCAGATGCGGATTCGTGTTAGAATGGAATTTACAGCTAGCTGTTATCAACCAAGCATAGTTTATATCTCGAGCCGCTGTCAGGAACATGTGCGTAGGGAACATTCATCCACACACAGAGTGAAAAGTCTTACTTGAAATTGCCACGCATATCTGCGCACTGGATATTTTATGTCCCACACGGAGACATAGAATTAATAACGGACATACTTCTCGGAACACTCATAAGCTAGTTCAATATGTGATATCCACGCAGTTTAAGATTTCTCATCGAACGTATAAGAATGTCCATCTGAGTTCATCTGACAGAACATTTTACAATAATCTATTTTGAGAGTAGATATTGTATGTTTGGTTACTAATGAGATAAAAACGGATAATGTTAAACAATTTGTTATCACGATGTCTTAAAAGCATAATTGAATTATAAAAATGCTTGTTGCAATGCAGAAAATTAATTTACATTTTGGATGATGTTTCATCAAAGCGTCTTGTTCATAAAATAATCATATTTAATTAAATTAAAAGTGAAATGCCAAGCACCCTTAGCTCTGCCGCGCTCAGAAGCGAGCCAGCGGCAAAGCGCTCGGAAAATCTTAACGAATTCACAAAGGGGAACGCCCATAAAATGCCTGGAAATGGACAGAAACTTCATATAGTCATATAATCTATTTAGATTAAAATAAGAATAGTTGTATTATTCTCAAGTTTTACACACTAGGGGGAAAGTATTATAATTATTATTATAGTATTTTATTTGATTGTCGTAAATGTTCATGAATGTCGAATTTGACATTAGTAAATACAAATTGTATTTGACAGATAGTTTTTCTGTTTAAGTTATTCTTAAGTACCAAACTTTTTGCTTCCGATTTGACGTCCGCTCCAATATAATACCTCATTGTTTTGTCTATGAATGATGATGTATCCTCAACATATTTAAATGACCGATATTTGCACTTGTCAGATCCCAATTTTAATACGTACAATATATTTTTAGCAAAATGTTTTTAACCAGCCTCCTCCAAGTTTTTGGATAGACATTTTAATTGTAATAGATTTACTTTGATTTTAACTACAAATTGGTGTATAATTCATTTTTGTTCATCTTAGGCATTTTTTTGTATGAATGCCCATCTCCCGCATTCCCCTTTCATAATTGGCCAACGCTCTGCGCGGCGCGGTGCGGTCTTTTCTCACCTCCCGTGTATTTGTAACGCGGACCGATGTCGACGCTCGACGGTTCGGCGCCAAGCATCTAATAAAAAACAAATTGGATGAAATTACACATTCTCCGCACGTAGTTCAAATTACTGTTGGCTACTTACATTGCCTATTATACTCTTTCACTCGGAGTTTTCGTTCTCATTACGATTGCAAGGTGCACCAAGTTAATTTTGCCGTTAGTAAACATGAGGTCGCCGTATGATTTGAGAGATGGAAACATTTTTAGATCAGCATATGTTTCGTGTTTTAGATTTGGTAATTCATAATAATTTGAACAGTTGTTTTATGTCATAAATAAATCCGAGATCCGAGATGAAGGGACGTCATTTAATACCACTTTCTACTTATGTTTCTAGCTTTACACATGTCGCTTGGGTGTTATGTATTTTTTTACTGGCACGGCAAAGTGACTACATAGGACCTGATGTTAACTACAGTGCAGTCCAAACATAATGTCGACCGTCAAGAGTCATTCGGTCCTTTGATGGTCGGCAGAATTATATCGGCCTGACATTACTGGATACATAATGGCTGATCACGGAACGCGACTCAACTGAACGAGTCATTGTGGCGGGTTTTTACACCATGTTTACGATGGTCGCTGTCTAGTCGGGTATAAAAATATCTGGTACCCACCAACCATCCGAGCAAATTGATAGCTACCATTAAGCACATTTTAGACCCACTTAAATAGTTGTTTAAAATATATGTAGTAGAAATTTAAGTACCAGAGAATCGTATCTATGGTAGGTACCTGAACTAAACAGTAATGGCGAATAATTAGAAACTCGGACCATTACGGGATATTATACTAAAAATATATTTTGTATTGCATTTTTCAAATCAGTGTAATTTGATCGAGTCCTGTAGACAATTTTGTCTACAGCGTGAGACGAATCGTTCAGGGACAGTACCAATGTCTCACAGAAAACCGAAGTGAAATGCCAGCTTGCTGTTGCGTGCGTTTCGTATGATGGATGATGTTTCCGGAGGCTTAAATTCCCCACTCCTTCGCAAACTTTGTTCTTCTCCTCTAAGCAGCGTAAGTACTCATAATAAAGCGGTGGTACCAACCTAGATGGACGTTGACCTAAAGTGGTTCAATATCGCTGGTTTCATTCAACTAAAATGACTTGTAATTATTGATTTGTATGTTTGTTTTGAGTTTTAACGTTTTTTTATAAAGGGCTGTCTGTTTCCAAAGTGTTTGCTAATTGATGCTCGTAATGTTAAACGGAAAACGAACTGTTATGGTATTCCGTAGTTAATAACACTTGAAAATTAACACCTATTGGTGCAGTTAAAATTATAATTAGACCCTAATTATATTCGATAGTACCATAGAGTTTGGGAAACACACGGTGAAGTAAAGTTAGGTGGAACAATGACCTGCGGAGAGGTCAGGACATGACACAGGAATTACATTTACCCAGACATAATTTTGTTAACCAGCTATAAAAAAGGAATACTTAGTTTTTTTTTAAAGGGATTAAAAAAACATTATCACGACACAACTTACTTTATTTTTTATAAACAACAGGCATTTAAAAATCAAAAATATTTTATATTATTAAAGCTTGGTTTTGTGGGGACTCCGGGTGTATGAGTATGTTTTTCTGCGTAAAACTTTTTGTTTCGCTATACTTTTTAGGATAGTTTTATCCTATGTCTTAATCCAGGATATGGTCTACCTGTGTGCAAAGTTTCATCCAAATCTATTCAGCCGTCAAGGCGTGATTGATCAATAGAAATCCAAATTTACAAACTCGCAATCTACCATAATTCACGATGTATAATATTATGTACTTCAATATAGGTATAAATTAAATATAGACAAAAAGAAAGACGAGGAAGATAAAAAACAATAATTGACTTATTTTTTTTTATAGCATAGGCCGGCAAACGAGCAAGTGGGTCACCTGATGGTAAGTGATCTCCACCGCCCATGTACGCCCACAATACCAGACGAATCATGGGTGCGTTGCCGACCTTAAAGGAAAGGGATAATTAGGGATTGGGAAGGGGAGGGGGATTTGGGCCTCCGGATATCTCAGTCACCGTACGAAACGCAGCAGCAAGCCGCTACTTTAAGTCGGTTTTCTGTGAGACAGTGGTAACGACCCGGTCGAGCCGGCCCTTTCATGCCGTAGACAGACTGTCTACAGCGTGGCTCTACCATTTGAAAATTGACTTAGTGATATCTTAATTCAAAAAGGTTGCGAAGAGTCCATGGAATTCGAACATAATACGTCATAGTCTAGAAATAAGTACAAACAACCAATGTAACACGGAATCGTTCCAAACTTTTCTATAGAATAGGTAATTAAAGTTCAACGCCCCCACAATCTACCCCAATAATATCCTTTTGCGTAGGGAAATCACAATCGCGTTTTACACCTACAATGACGTGGACTTTATTACGATATTTACCTATTTTTCAACCATTACTAGCAGAGATAAGTAGTTTTTTTTAAAATATAATGAACTGCGTTCAATTGTTATAGAAATTATTATTCAGAGATGAATACATAGAATTATATTGCTACATTTCTTCATATTTCTAAAAATATAAAATAGCTTACCTGCACGTACATATTATACGGGCATGTTTGAACGTGTCTATAGATATAAAACTAAATAATAAATACACCCAACAATCAGACAGATAGTCCTGACCCCACACTAGGTTAACATGTATCGTAGGTATCAGAAACTACGAAGGACTTGCGGAGCCACAACACCCAGACCAGAAACAAATATAGTGGATCGCACAAACATTTGTCTCGGTGTGGGAATCGAACCCACGGCCTCTCGCCGGCTACTCGCCCACTACGCCACGGGGTCTGTCAAATGGTACTTTAATAGTATATAATTAAAAACCAATAACAGTACTCTAAAAGCCAAAAATGTGCACCACATCAAAACTAAAAGCTACATAAATCTTATGTCATTTCACTTTCGCTCGACACAATGTGTTACATCAAATCAAATACCTACATCAAAATTACATGGTCTGAACACGAAAAGGGGTCAGTAACCGAAGCGTCTACCAACCACGTCTGCCTACGTACACCCGACTGCATCGTTTCATTTCGTATCCAATGCTTTTCAAACATATTTTTCACTGAATAACGTTCTTTTGAAATGAGCATTGAAAGGGAGGTAGCGTTGCGATCGTATATTGATGAGAATTATTGAAGTGGTCGCTGTTAATGGACACCCGATGTTTACTTTGTACTGCACGTCCAATTATTATCGCTGATAGCATCAAGCCACGGTATTAAAAGGAGGATGAAAATAATTATTAGGGATTACCCACAATTTAGTATTTAATTTACTTGTTTATTGAGTGGTAGAGACAAACGGCTCAACGTCAAATCCACAGCTGAAAACATATTGAACTTTTTTAATTTGATTGAATGACAATAATTTCACTGGCTTCAATGTCCTTCAAACCGAAACACAATAGTGCTTACACATTGTTGCTTGGCGGCAGAAATAGACCAAACGGTGGTACCAACACAGACAACCTCTCGCAAACGAGGGACCTAACACATTATTGTGTCAATAGCACGAGAGGTATGTATGCCCTAGTTCACACAAGCAAGATGGTTAGCAAGTAACGACCACATAGCGAAGCGTCTCACACCAGGATTACCACTAATGCCTTCAAATTACATTACCATTACTTTTAAATTGACTTTAATTATAAACACATAAATGTATCTACACTAAGTTAAACCGATTAACTTTTATTACAGAATCGTAATTACTGTCTAATTGATAATAAAACGAGCGAATTCGATTAATATTTATCAACCAGCTTTTTTTAAGATTCCTATTCTCTAGTATAGCAGCGATAGCTCAGCGGGGAGTGGTATGGACTGTCGAGACGAAAGTCGCAGGTTCGAGACCAGCCCCAAGAGCATACACCACTGACTTTTCTAAGTTACGTGTATATTAATTGTTAATTATCGCTTGCTTTAACGGTGAAGGAAACATCGTGAGGAAACCTGCATACCTGAGAACTCGATAAGATTTTTCGAAGGTATGTGAAGTCTGCCAACCCGCATTAGGCCAGCGTGGTGGACTAAGGCCTAATCCCTCTCATTCAGTAGAGGAGCCCCGTGCCCAGCAGTGGGACGTATATAATACAGGGCTAGTAAAAAAAAAAAAAAAAAAAATCTCTAGTGCATTTTCTTCACTTTTAGTATTAGAACTTTAGAATAAAGAAGAACTTTAGAATAAAATAAAGAAATTTCGTCTCGAAATAATTATAACCTACGATAAAAGAACGGAGGATCTCAATTCTACGCGCGTATTTGTTTTTTTTTTGTATAATATAACACAACTTTTCACAAAGTGGTCCGATTTTAATTGTAGTTGTTTCATTCAATACAAAGTTAGTCCCATTTAAATTTCAAGAAGAATTTCTACCCCTAAGGGAGTGAAATCGGGGACGAAAGACTAAAACATCCCCATTTAATGAAATAATGATTAAAATAGATGTTTAAGTTTTGTTTAGCTAAATTCATTAATTTAAATTGATTTTACTACCGTATTTTTTGCAAATCGTACATGGAATAAATTTCAAGCTAGATTTTGCAAAAAACTACGAGATAAAATTAGTTTAAATTTAGAAAAACACAATGCAATTCAGAATTCAGTAAAACAAAATCAGTATCTCCATTTGAACTTGCTGTGGGCCGGTTTGTTTTTGCGTAACTAGGTCCAATTGTTTATTAAACTTGCAATGGCAACAACATAAAAATGGACTGTTTTATTTTTTTTATTTGATTGAATGACGAGACAAGCAAGGCGCTCGCCTGATGGTAAGCGCCACGCCTGCCCATAAACAGAAGCAACACCACACAGAACTTTGAATTACAAAGCACTGCAAGACACTGAACTGCGCTCATCACCCCGAGACATAACATGTTAAGTCTCATAATGCCCAGTAATGCTTGGCAGGCGACGCTAGTTACTTAGTTCAACTGTCGACACAAGTTAGATATACAACATTACAAACACTCACGCAGTCTATTCATTTAAAATAAATCTACTTCCTACTTTACTACTCATATTAAAGTTAGATAGTTTGGCTGTTTGCGAGTTTATCAGTTTGAAGGTTTGTGAATTGGGGTGTATCTTAGTCAATCACTCCTTACCGATCAAACAGATTTGGATTAAATTCGTCACCCAGGTAGACCATCTGTCTGACCTAATCTCACCTAATCCAATTCACGCGGGCGGAGTTACGAGATGAAGCTAGTTTAAAATAAAATTATCATATAAGTACGTATTAAAGTTAATATACGCAACGTGCGAATAGTTGAAACTTTAGAAATTTATAAATAGATATCATACCAACAGGGGCATTAATATGGAAATAGCTTCTTTACCATTTGAATGTTCGTGTCGGGGCTTGTGAATGGCTACGTTCAGTGCAAAACCAGAGGGTTCCCTACTCAAGGAAACATCACTTATGCAAATATTATAGCGGCGGCCTTGATATCGAGCGGATTATGACAACCGCCAATCGTGCAGATGTCTTAGTTTAATAACTTGTACTTTTAGTTGCGGAATAAATTTACATTTACTTATTATCCTTTTAGTGGAGTAACTTTAGTCTAAGAAGAGCACGCAAACATGCAAATAGATGTGAATAAGACAATATTTATAAGTGGTAGAGCCACGCTGTAGACAGTTTTGTCTACGGCATGAATGGGCCGGCTCGCTTTATCATCAAGTAAGCCACTTGCTCATTTACCGGACTATGGTATAAAAAAATGAAACGGCTTTAAGATCATTCATAGAGAGTACGAGAGAACAATGTTGTGAACTCATGTTCACCTTATTGGTTTAGTGGCAGCGTATTTAGTCTGAGAATCCGTGAGGTTCTAGATTAAAATTCCAGGTCGGACAATCAAAGTTTTTCGAATTTCGAATTATCAATTCGGCAAATCATACATATGAGTTCCCGGAATCCGAATTTGAGTCCGGTATGGCGATAGGCTGGCTACTCATCTCATCTTTAGACGGAAACAACTTCGGCGAACAGTGGGTGCAACAGCTGTAACTCTACCTATCCCTTCGAGTATACAGGCGTGGGATCATATTCTTTTTTTACGAGAACAGATACAAGCCTTTATACTGGAACTTATTAGCAATATATTCCCATTTATTAGTATGAATAAATTTACAATTTGTCGCTCACTCGACTTTAAACTATTCCTCATCCGTAACTACCACGACCTTAATATTTCAAAGATAATCTACTCATCTAGAACATCCTCTTCCGATCCATAGAACACATATTATTCTAATCAAGTCAATTGCAAAGCGGTAAATACAGTTTTTTTTTGTTCAATACGAGATTAACTCCAATACGTTACTCGTAAAAAACACAACACAAAAGACGACCCGATTGTGTGATGGACATTGATTGATTTCATTTCTTGTTTATCTGGACTAGAGTATTACAAATCGCCAATAATTAATCGAGGCAGGTTGTTAATAATTTGCTATGGTGTAGATATTGTGTGCACGTGAATTGAAGTTGCAAGCTTTCTTTATTTAAAAGTAGTAAATTAAGGTCAACAAAATTCAAGCAATTAAATTCAAAATTAATCGGTTGTAAGTATATGTTAGCAGTTTCACACCACTGTCTAGGCGGGGAGAGAATGCGACCTCGGTATTCCTTGTCTATTATAAGATGTTACTAAAGTGGATCATCATGCATTGAAGTGGGTCACCCATATATTAAGCCCAAAGCCAACTTCATTTGTACGTGGTACAATTTGCTGATTAGATTTCCTCAGAGAAAACCAATGTAAAGCGGTTGCTTTTCATACAGTGAGTTAGATTTCCGGCGACCCAAACCCTCTTATTAATTTGCATTCCTTTCTTATAAGGTTGGCAACGCACGCTATATTCTTCTGATATTGTGGGTGTTCATGGGTAGAGGAGATCACTTCCCAAAAGATGGCCTTCTACAGAAATCCTTAACACCCTTTACGGCCATCGCTCACTAGCTCATTCAAAAAGCAAACACTATAACTCCAATGGGTTATAAAATATTACATTAACATTTTATTTACATTTCATTCAAATTTCTCAAGAGTTACGTGTTAAAATATAGTTTACCTACTGAAAACCAACTAAACTATCGAATGCCCGTGCTAATTAAATAAACACAACTTTCAGCGTATTTAGCGATGAAAAATGCAAAAGCGTTTCCATCACGCGCTGCAAGTTGCCGACTCGCGAGGTTAATAGCGTGACCCAAACACTCAACATTCGATGGAGATTTCATTCATCAAAACTATTTCTTTACCGCTTATAATACCGATACCATCTGTCATGATTATGACATTAGTGACCCTTTTAAAATAAAGTTTTACTGCTGTTATCTGAGGAGATAAAGTTCTCAACTTAGCAGTTATCGTAAACTATATTTTAAGGATGGACAACTTTTGTGTACTATAAAAATGTACATGTAATGTAATGTTATGTAAACATACTGCAGTATTGTAAGTGTATATCATACCAATCGTCGATTACAGTTAAGGTTATTTTTAATTAAGGTAAAGCATTGCTTGTAACATTGTTACATAATATGTTTTAAGTACTATCAAAATGTATAGATTTTATCAATCATTGCTTGTTACAATAACCTTAACCAATGGATAGTGCAGGTCACACTATGTAAATAATACAATAATAATAAAAATATTCAACAGCCACACTGTCCTGATCTCTCACTACGTTGAAACTGAATCGTGGGTATCAGAAACTACAGAATGTAACGGTCCCGCAACACCCAGAACCGAAACAAATATTTGTAATTCACACAAACTTTTATCTCAGTGCCGGAATTGAACCAACAACCTCTTGTTTCACAACTGGTTACTCACCCGCTGCGCCATTGAGGCTATCAGTAAATAACTTAATATTAACCTAAATACTGCAGTCATTTGGTCTATCTGCCACACCTCAAAGGGTGAAAAACACCACTTAAAGCCTTAGCAAGGACGATAGAACGACCCCTAAAAGAATACGGTCGCATAACTACAGTAAATCAAGTTAAATTTCTAGTACTCGATCTCTCTTACTGTATAAGAATCCAACTATCTTCAAAACGAATATTTAAGAACAAAGTAGTATGATAAGTTGCCATTTTATGGTAGTTTTATTGTTTTTTTTCAAGTGATGATCTCCAGCCCTCGGCCTGTCGTCAATCAATAAAGCCGCATAAACTTTTCCTGGCATCCCGCCAACTGTATAAAAGCCAGCCTACAGCCGCGCTTTCATGTACGATATATGTATAAGGCCATCAACACTTGAAGAAATATGTCGAAAATTTCCTGTGTTTTTTCCTGGCGCCAGGATCGTTCGAATTCTTGAAGCGTTCAGTGAATTTCTTAGCACGAAAATACGAGATTTCAGTTTAGATTGGAAGTAAATGTAAATTTCTCAAGCAAATATGCTAATGCATTCGACTCAGTACGAAGAATGAAAATAGACTTCTATATAAAGAAACAAATTATTTTTACACATGCATACATGTGTAGTGAACATACATGTTCAAAGCCCACACCTACTTGATAGGCGTAGAATTTTAACAGCTCAATTTATCTGCAAATTTTACCATCAATCCTTTACGGCGCATCGTAATGTAACCATATTAAACTAAATACAATATAAATTACACAGTGATTACTTCTTATTGGCTGATTTCAAACGTAACGATCGCGTGGGATGTTAAATAATACGCCGGTCAAACGATCATGAATCGATTTTATTTGATCGCAATTCGATCGTGACATTAATTGATGTGATCTTTTGGATAAACTGTATTAATTGATTTGAATGTTTATTCGCGTTCGATCATTCGATACCCACAAAAAGTGACGGGCGCATGTCTGGCGTCATATCGCTATTAAATAGAAAGGTGCAATGGTTTTGTTCGCACATGTCCATTTTAATTAGAAGACATTTTATCTGCTCGCTTCCGTCGACAATTGGTAGGCTGGTCCCTGGTGCGGGTTTACTGCCGATCAAGATAGTTGGAGATTTATGACGTGACAGGCACTTTTAGAGTCGCGTTCGAGTACAAAGCGATGATTGAACGTCTTTATTAACATCACTAATTAACCTGAATTCTTTTTCTGTAGACTGATTAATTACTATTAATGTTTACTTATGCAACACGAAGCAACAACGCGCGGAGAAAGTTATTTTTAAAGGATTACCGAGTACCAAAAAAGATGAAAGCTTCACATACCGCTACGTATATATTAATACGTTGTATAAGGTATAATCACAGTGTATTAAATCAACCTAAACTATAATTTAACACTTAATAATTGCCACGTTCTGAGACACGCAATGGCACGCGAACGAATAACAAAATATAACGCTAGTAAAAAATCAATCGCATACATGATAAATTAACAATAAATTAATATGAACATTGCTTTTAATTCGATTAACTTTCAATAGAGCAACCATTAGTTAATAGAGATTTTATCTAGCGATGTGAGAGTCGAATTGAGTCGTGACAGTCAGGCAGTATAATATTACCGATCACAAATATAAAATTATTTCCACTGATGAAAAACAAATAATGAGACATCACATCCCGGGGAACATTGACCTTCACCCATCTGTTTACCGGATCAAACTAACATTTTAGGGTATAAAATGTGTTGCTGAACACATACCAATAGGGTTGCCTAAAAAAATATGGTCAAGGATATGATTAATTAACATTTAAAAAATATTTTTTTTTTTTATAATTTCTCTGACTTACTTACCAAAAAAATTTAACCTACAATGAAAAGTGTACAATGTATACTATCTGTAAAAAATAGGTTGCCTACCTTTTTCTGGCCACTACTACCTGGTTGCCGTGTGCAAACAGGTAACTAAAAAGTGGTCATTGCGCTCATCTAGCTCCTAGCTTTTGCAGGTAGTATACATTGTAGGTTTTCATTGAAGGTTAATTTATTTGGTGAGCAAGTCAGTGAAATAATATCTTCTTTTTTTTTTTTTTTAAATTGGCAAAACCTATCCTTGACCATATTTTTTTAGGCAACCCTATTTGTATGTGTTCAGCAACACCTTTTATACCCTAAATTATTATTTTCATCCGGTAAACAGATGGGTGAAGGTCAATGTTCCGCGGGATCTTAGACCATATGTACATATCTTATTTGATCGCGTTCATTAAAATAAAAGTTGCAATGTATATGTAAACGTCACGAAGATGTGGATATTTGACAGCTGACGTGAATCGGATCAAAACCTTGCTAATGGTCTTTGTTGAGCATCAATACATAGTATAAAACATATTCACTATCTGCGTCTGTCTGTTTGTTTGTTCGCTTATTTTTCCTAAACCATGTAAAGCATTTAGATGCCGGAGCTAGGTGGCTCAGTTGTAATGCGTACGCGGTATGACTGCTGTGCTGAGGTCTCCGGGTCGGGTAAAAGTGATATTGGGTTTTTAGATAACAAAGTGCTCAGTATCAGCCCCGAGTCTGGAATTGTGGCCGGTATGATGATATCTTCGTCCCCTATCACATCATGGGACGGAAATAAGCTCGGCGACATTTGAGTTACCGGGTTTCACCTTTTCTGCCTACTCCGTCGAGGATTACAGACGTGAGCGTGTAGGTATGTATGTACTAAAGAGTGCTATGAGGCACAGAGGGCTGGTGAAGTGTCTAAACCCTTTTTTTTTGTTTGTTTGAATGACGAGACGAGCAAGGCGCTCGCTTGATGGTAAGCGCCACACAGAACTTTGAATTACAAAGCCTTGCATGGCACTGAACTGCGCTCGTCAGCCCGAGACATAAGATGTTAAGTCTCATAATGCCCAGTAGTTTCACTGGCTTCAATGTCCTTCAAACAGTGCTTAAACACCTTTGCTTGGCGGCAGAAATAGACAAAGCGGTGGTACCAAACCAGACGGCCTCTCGCATACGAGTGACCTACCACCTTGTAAATTGTACTTGTACCTCTGACTACCCGTTCGGGGAGACACTTGCGAGCTTATGTTATGTGTGTATTTCCATAGACAAGCACCGACCCAATGCAAATAACATGAAGTCCGGGGTCAAATTGGGTCACTCCGTCACGAAATCATTTGTTATTCGTATTCACCCGGCGCAAAGATAAACAAAACCCAAATCTGTGTTTACACAAGGATGGTACATTTAGAAACGACTTCATAAATCTGGATTTGAGGTGGTGTTTACAAGAATAATATTATTATGAATGTTGCGGGACTAAGAATAAAAGTGAATCTCCGGGTCGATTTGAAATTTACAAGTATTAACTGGTAGAAATACATAAATATACATAAGAGGTGATATATATAAAATGGTAGAGAGCCACGCTTTAAAGAGTATTGACTATAGCATGAAGGGTTGTTATCACAGGAAGCCGACGTGAAATAGCAGTTTATAGCGTAAATGAGGAGAGGAAATCTTAAGATATTCTTATACTAACAACATATTAAACGCAGCCGTCCACGACCTACCTAACTAACATTTATTGCTAAAACCATGAAGTGTAATACCGTAGAAATGCACAGTTAGTTACGAGAATTTCCGCATCACACGTATTTGCCATAAATCTCAGGTGCGTAGTGTAATTTTTAGTTACATCGAAGCTCGACCACGTCTGTACACCTCTAACCCAAATCATAATTAACATGCTGCGGAAGGAACAGCGCGCCGCGCAAGTGTAGTTACAACTTGCTAGAATTAATGCTAGGATTGGAATCATCGGAACGTAGTGGTCAATGCAGGGTATGATATTCAGGGTGTTATTTGTGTTTTATTCTAATAACTTAATTACCTTTATTCTATTCAAGATCGTATCACCCTTATATTATGTATTATTGCTTTTGAAAATGCTAAACATTAGAAGAAACTCATCAAAGAAAGAAGTACGAAAGCAGACGTTTAGAATATTTTGAGTCGGGATAACATGGTTAGGAGTTATAAGTGGTAGAGCCACCTGTAGACAGTTTTGTCTACAGCATGAATGTGCCGGCTCGACCGGGTTGTTACCACTGTGTCACAGAAAATCGACGTGAAGTAGCAATTCGGCAACGCAAATCCCCCTCCCCTTCTCAATCCATTAATTATGCCTTTCCTTTAAGGTCGGCAACGCATCCATGATTCCTCTGGTGTTGTAGATGTTCATAGGAGGGGAAGATCATTTAACATCAGATGAACCAATTGCTCGTTTGCCGGCCTCTCCCATGAAAAATGAGTACTTGCGTTGACGTTTGTACATTCAACGTGGGAACTTGTCGAAAGGCGAAATTGCTAGCTAACTGGATACAAGACAGGCTAAATATATGTATATACACCTGCGACTCAGTAAATCTTATTTATGCTTTGACCCTTGTATAGTGCATCGGGGAATAGGAAAAGAGATGCATTTTTGTTGATACATATTTCAATAGTTTTGTGAGAATAATGACTGGGTCTTGCGGAAAAAGTTATTGCAGATGTGCATATCCAAATCACCTACAAAAGGACAGTTTTACTATCGGACATATGAACATGAAACAAAAAAAAGTAGACCAGCATAATTCTGGTAACAAGGCAAATTCTCTCATTGGTTAACATTCTGTTTGAAGTGCAAAAGATATACGTATTACCAGATGCAGAAAGTATAAAGACGCAACTTGCGTCAGCACTCGTACCCGACAAATCCGACGTGAGGAATCGAGCATATTGAGTGTTTGAGAGACGCAATTGCTTGCAAATTGTGTAGTAAGTGCAAGATGGTACCGATGAAACGTCGAGCTGGCAGACGTGGCTGACCCCAGAACCCGCATTGACCGCAACGCGTGCTTCGTGATTACCCCGTCAAAATTGCGAAGCGTCGCCGACGCAGGCTGTCATTGCAACCTCGTTAGCTCTCCGTTTTGATTAGACTTGTGAGAAATAAATTAACAGGTATGCTCTCACGGCGTTTTTGCTCTCATAACATGTAACATTAGCATATGGAACATGTGAGGTAACGTCGCACATACGTTATGGTAATAATGACGTTATATTTGCATCTTGTATGCATACCGCATTTGGAACTAGTTAAGATTCATTTTTTTTTAGCTTGTAATGATTATAAAATGCGTGAGACCAAATTTACAAAGTGATTTACGTAGATTAAAATATGAAATGTATGTCATAAAGTTTCCTACTGAATGTATACAACCGTAGAATATGTCTGCTAACTGTTAATTAATTTGCGTATGCTGTTAAAACGTCTGAACTGATTTCGATGCAATTTTATGTGAAATGAAACTCAAGTAAACATATAGACTATAAAAAAATATTCTAGAAATGTTCCAAAAGAATAAAACCCGAGCAAAAGCTAGTCAGAAAATAGAGTTCAAAATAGTTACTGTCAAATAAAATCCTAATTTAACAACATGCATTCTCGACAGTCTGAATCGCGGTGAACATGCCACAGTAGTGACTGCTAAAATTCTGATATACACGCAAAGCTAATATGAAATTGGCACGCTAGATCCTAATTCGCGGCGAGTTATTTAATGATTATACATAAAGTGATAAAACTGACTCATCATCATCAACCCACACTTTCATACTTTAGTATTTATTTAAAACGGGTCTTAATCACATAGTATCATAGAAGATATAGATTCCACTTTATTTATTTCCCGACTACGTTACGACCGAGATGCATCGGCAGTAATCACGAGTTGAGTCAGATTCACATCGCGACATAATTTCATCCATTACATACGACATATGAGGCTACAATTATCTACACTGAATAAATTTAACATAGTTTCCGGAGAGATTAACCTGAGTCGTGTTAATTGAATAATTTAAATGAAAGTGTTAAATGATAGTAATAACAGTTCGTAGTGACAGTTGATTGACGATCACGTTTGAATTTATTATGATCAATGAACAAATCCAGTAGTCTGATCGTGATAACCCAGGGACCATTACGAAATAAATCAACTTAGGCAAAAGCAGTCATAGAGATAGGCGATGTTTGTTAAGTTAATGTTATTATAACATGGAACGGCTAATGTAATTTAAAGGATGCATTTAATTTGTTTTCAGTATTATCAGAATCTGTAGATGTCGTCAGCCATTGCTTATTACAATTTACCAAAGGATTGTCCAACTCACACTATGTAAGTACGTAAAGGTCTAGTTAATCTTTATGGCCGGTCTGATGTTAGTCACGAAGCGATGTAGCAGTTATTGTTTTCAAAGAATGACAGGTATTGAGGACGTATTATATATGTAATTAATTTCAAACCGCCATTAACTAGACCTCAGTCAAACTAAACGAGTTTTCATCACCGTGTTCCTTTGTAAAGGTGATTCTTTAACATTTTTTTTATTAAAATACGTTTAATGACAGCTAAAGTGTCAATAACGATAAATAACAGTAAGGTTATTAATATTTCTAGGTTTTAAAGTATACTGACTGCATTTTCCAATTTAACATGCGCCAAATTCATTGCTTTCTATACATACCAATGGTTTTAAAGCAACATTGTTTGAAGACACTATAACATACCTGTAACAAACAACAAAAAAATATTAGTAGGGAATTTACGAACACGTAACAAAAAATAATATGGCAAAAATACTGTACACAAAAAAAAATAGAAAACAATGTCACAGAAAGTTGAATGTAAAAGGTTAGTTGTAATAATTCATAACTAATCAATACTTGGAGAGGAGGAGAAGGGACCTGCTTAAATATGAATTCTTGTAAGAATTTCAAAGGTGTATGTAATCTACTAACTCGCATATGGCCAGCGTAGTAGACTTAGGCTTAACCCCTCTCATTATTTCAATTTCATAGCACTATAGAAATCGTGTCAGCACATTAGAATTAATAAATGTAACGCGTCAAGCGTCTGTAGACGGTACGATGGCGATTTCGCGGTATCACTGTTTTTTTATTTATTTATTCAAGTTCAAAATAAGTACAATGAAAACTTATGAAATCGGCGATGAGAATACACAGACGGTTTATGTATTGCTGATCGGCCCCTCTTGGCAGATACATCGACTTTAGGATTACTTTACTATTCTTTACAGTTAATAGTTTATCATGTACATCATTACTAAACCCATTTGACACTGTGGTAGTATCTATAATCGATACACATACACATTATTATTATTTATTATTATTAATTACAATAACCTCATTAAACAACGTTCCGCTCGCTCGGAGGCTGGTAGCTAATCATCGAGTAAGCAACTACTGAGCACGATATAAGAAACGGTACTGTACACTTCGCGCTCTGAATAGCGCCGGACACCGTGGAAACAATAAAACTTCGTGAAGCCGATGAACGGAATTAAAATTGTCCAGTAATTATCGTTCTTAATTATACGTTGAGGAAATACACTTTAATAGGCTGCCCTGTATTATTTTTTTTATAGCATAGGCCGGCAAACTAGCAAGTGGGTCACCTGATGGTAAGTGATCTCCACCGCCCATGTACGCCCACCACCAGAAGAATCATAGTTTTCTGTGAGACAGTGGTAACGACCCGGTCGAGCTAACCCATTCAAGCTGTAGACAAAACTGTCTACAGCGTGGCTCTACCACTCAAAAATACTACCATAAATATACCACTCAAAAATATTAATTTGAAACTGGATTACACATATTTTACTCAGTTCATATGCATAACCACAGTATTGCTTCTAAAGTATATAACGCCTCTAGGGTCAACAGACCACAACGGAATTGCTAATCTCTAGTTCGTATAAATGGAAAGTAACAATTAGGGCGGTACAGAAAAATAAATGAAAACACAGCGTAAAATTATCAAAGTCCTAACAGTTGGTCAAACAAGTTATATTGACACAGATCTACTTATTTTGGTCACGGTCTAGCCACTCCATAATATTTTGGGACAAACCTTTGAATAAGTATTTATGAAGATGCCTTCAATACCAAAAACACAACATACATAATATTCTTCGACTAAAGTGTTTTTATTGCCCGATAAAAGTGCGACTACGTGTCAAAATACTCGTAGCACTGACAATTTAATGACGTAGTAAAATGTAACGTTATTAAAAGCCGACACAAGCAAGACCGATATAAAGGACATTGTTCGTCGTCCATACATAGTTGGCCTAAGAACCAAAAGGGAGGTGAATTTACTTTTTGGGTTTTAGGTAATGTATATATTTGATTGAAACTAAATTAAAACTACGGACACTTGAGAATTCCGAAAAATAAATAAAATACTTTCGGATTTTGAGGTTATAATTAGGCCAATAAATACTATCAAATGTCAAATGTTGTCATCTGTTAATTCATTTTGACGGAGTTTTGGCGGGAATTCAGACAGTGCGGTTCATCGCTGATTTTAATTTATTTCAAAAACTAGTTTAATGTTGTGTTTGTTGTATAAAAGTGGTGTGGATTTGTGCAATAAACATTTACGGCGATGAACAGTGTATGGAAATATTGAAATAAGTGAATTAAGTATCGTACTGGAAAGAATGCACACCAAAACTCCAACAAGTCCTTGAAAACTTCCACACCGATATTTCATCGTTCTTGTGAAGACTTGAGAATAAATTACACGTGTCATTGGCGAAATGCATAACAATGCGAAGCCATAAATAAATTTAAAAAAATCATTTTGACAAGCCGTATTATGGTTCCGCGACATCATATCGGACTGTTTGTGACTAAAAACCATAATCATGGTTAATAAAATAATGGTTTTTAATTACACAGACAAGCGTCAGTATTCTCAACACTTGAGTTTTGAGAATACTGACGTTTGTCTGTGTCAAACTCTTATTAAGAGTGCTGTTACAAAGACTTGGCTGTATGAGCTACAATACCTTTGCCTATTAAAAACCCGAATTTGAACCAAAAATTATAATACCGAGGACTATGACGGAAGTGAATACTTTTTAAATTGTTTTCGAAATTAAAAAGTGTCCGTTCTATTGAAATAATTATAATGTACATTATAAATAATAATAATAATTATAGTAAATGTTTCATGCGTGTTGGTTCATAGGCCATTTTTGACAATGTCCTTTAATTATGAAGTAAATTTTCTATGTTTGGAAACCAAAATCCTAAGTACACACCAATATTTTTATCGCCCAAAAACTAGAATAAAATCTAAAGTGACATTGCAAGTGCTACTTCGATAAATAATATTTGCTACTATAAATATTTTTTTACACACATAATACAACTCACGGTGAAGGAAACATCGTGAGGAAACCTGCATACCTGAGAATTCGATAAGATTTTTCGAAGGTATGTGAAGTCTGCCAACCCGCATTAGGCCAGCGTTGTGGACTAAGGCCTGATCCCTCTCATTCAGTAGAGGAGGCCCGTGCCCAGCAGTGGGAAGAATATAATATATACCTAGGGCTAATTAAAAAAAAAAAAAAAAAAAAAACAACTCAGTATCATCTACGTCCGGATTAACACAATTCATTTTATAAACACCTAACGAAACACTATCACTTTCTCAAAACTATCGAAAAGTTATACAAAATCAATAGACAACCGTGCAGAATCACAAACCGTTCTAAATACAAATGGCGTCTATTACAATACACCTTTGAGCTGACAATCAAAAATCAAGATCTGACCGCGATTAGTAAAATCCTAACATATCCACGTCGAGGCCCGTAAGATGCAAACGAAATCTTCGATTGTGCGATACAATGAACCATTGTTTGAAAACGAGATCTAGTGGATTTTGCATTTCGACGTCCGCGTTAGTAGTATGTGAGCCGACCAACCGGTGGAACGAATCATTCGTATGAATGATAGATTCTAGCGGAAGCCATTAGCAGAAATTGGCAGCTATGCTCCTGCTTTTTCTTCCATTCCCAAAGACTGCCAAAGGAATCCTATCATAAAGCGACAACTTTAAGTGTATAAATAGGATAGAAAGGGACGAAAACAGTGTTTAAGTAATCATTGCTTAATAAAGTTTATAAGTAAGGCCCTTAATAGGTAGCCGACTTTGAAGTAATGACAGAATATGTGTTACTATCACGAAAATTCTAACAAAAGCAAAAAAATCAAACATGACATAATATGATAGGATATGGCCGACCCGGCCGTACATTATTTTCGGCGTTTAATGTATTCAAAAAACGATTATATATTCGAATCCGTAACATTAGTTTATTGCCCCTGCTATGACTAACCATAAAAATAACATATCCCGGATTAAAATATAGGTTAATTATTGCTCCGTAATAAACACATTTCCCGCTACAGATGTGCAGTCGAGCTTATCTTTAATTAAAGATTGATGACGATATTTTTTTCTGTTGCATAATCAATTTAATTTACGCCATTGAAATGTTTTATAAACAAGCAACGTTTTACTGTATGGTTAAAAATAAATCACCATCCCAGCCCTCAAGGCACGTCTCACGTTTATCAGAGCATAGCGAAACAACTATAAGTTGGCAGTGGCTGATGATAAAACTAATTGAAAATGGTAGAATACCTAGGTATTCTGTCAAAATTGAAAATCATCCGTAAATCTGGTGCAAAGTAATAAATTTTGCTTATGTCCTTATGGTTGATTTAATTTTCAATCTGTGTTGCACCAAATAAATGTTTTTTTTATCTTTCTTTTTATCTTTTTTCTTTCAAATCCAATAAGCGTATTACGTCAGTGCCGCTCTTCTCGCCAGATTACAGGTTGTTGTGTACGTCTGTATTTTTAATTATTTTTATCGATCGTTTTAATCTCGATGGAAATCATTATGGGGATGCTTGCATACTTGGGAAGTCTCCATACGAATTACGAAAGTATGTGAAATCTGTATTAAGACAGCGTCGGGTACTAAGGCCTAAGTCGCCTCATTAGTATAAAATGTTCGTGACCAGCAATGAGACAGTGATACAGGACTGACAAAAAAATCACTGGTTGTCAGTTTAATTTTGAGACATAACACTGTATTAGGTGGTAGGTCTTTCGTATGCCTGGGTTAATACCACCGTTTTTTCTATTTCTGCTGTCAAGCAACAGTGTGTGTGCACCCTTGTGTTTCGGTTTGAAGAACATCGTAACCAGTAAAACTACTGGCCATTGTGAGACTTGACATCTTATGTCTCGAGGTGACGAGCGCACTTCAGTGCCTTGCAGTACTTTGTAATACAAAGTTTTATGCGGTATTGCTTCTGTTTATGGGTAGGCGTTACGCTGATCATCACGCGAGCGACCTGCTCGTTCAGTCATTCAGGCTAGTTAAATAAAAACTAGAATGAGTTAGGCATACATACTATCACACAACACAGAAGTAAAGTTTACCATAAACCTAGACAAAACATTAGCAGAAGCTATTCATTTATAACTAGTTAATATCCCAACACCATTCAATTCTTACTAATCCTCGTAAGCCCGTGTTACATGCAAGAAACGTTCTACAAATTGCCAGCAACGGTCGCAAGAGGTGCGTGCAGTAATGCGGGATAAAAAGCAACGCGTTCGCTCGCGATCGGATGTGTTCAATTATGCCCTTATGCCGATAGGGTCACGGACTCAACACGTGCTCGTTGTACACTTTTGTGTCCGTCAAATGGTGTTGCATACCACTTAACGCCCCAGACGCTTTGTGAATTATAAGTTATGGTAAGTATCGATATTTATTGATCGGCAATTTGAAATAAACAAAAAAACGAACGTGCAACGCAAAAAACGGTTAGTTTCGGGACACTTTTTAATAATATAGTTACTTTTAATGGAATGTTGTGCCTGGGTTCAGAGCTATTCTGTTACAACTTTCTATAACAATCATACACAACCGTCACACCAATGAAAAAAACGTTACAACACTGTGTATCTCGGAAAACATCAGGAACTCCATTACGATTGAAAATACATTTATGTTTCGCCATATTGTTATCTCATTTTGTCACACATGTCACGGATCATCTTTCATACGAAATCAATTACTGTCACGCGACACGCCTTAACAACTAATTAACAGAATACCAATTTTGAATAAGAATCAATCATTATTGTCAAGCCTGAAGCAACCACTCGGTGATATTGATTATCGTTGAGTGGACCGCCTTTTCAACACAAGAAGCAAATAATACAGGTAAAGGAGAATGTAACTACCCAGTTTAATGAAAGTCTCATGACATAACACTAATAAGCTGTCCCCACTTGTGCGCATACATGTTCAACTTGCGTCTTCCTTTGACGTATGCATTTTGGACAGTTTTAATTTGTGACACACGGTGTTAGCGGTTGTTCAATTCATAAATCTGACACAATATGACATGCGCTACTGCTTGCGTCAGAGGAAGACACAAATTATAGGTGGAAGTTTACTAATAGGGCCATTGTATATATTGGAGTATTATTCTATCATAAAATAAATGGTCATTATCACTGTCTCACAGAAAACCGACATAAAATAGTAGCGGCTTACAGCTTCTTTTTGTACAGTGAATTAGATATCCGGAGACCCAAATCCCCCTCCCTTTCCCAAACCCTTTATTATCCCATTCCTTTAAGGACGGCAATGTGCCTATGATTTTTCTGGCATTATGGGTTGTTGTTCCTTTGCCCATCTTTGCTATAAAAATAGAACCAGTCCTAAAAATCTCTACCCGTATGAGAGATACAGACAAGCATACAGAACGACAAAGGTTTCAAACGTATATACGCTTCATGCGGGTGGGGGATTAAAAACAGAAAAAAATAATATCAAAACAACGTAATAGAGTTGGGATATAAAAGACGCTACCTACTACTTGCTAATGGTTCTTGCTTCGCATTGCTTATTCATTGTATTCAACCTCGCTCCGTTTTATTAAACCGCTACAATTTATTCCTAAGAGTGTACTCAGGAGTAAAATAGTTATTTGTTGTAGTTTTTCTCTTATATTTTTTTATATTAAAAATATACTCCGCTTACTACCCTGAATATTATCAGGACTTTGGTCAGTTTCATATTTCTGATAGTATACTTTCATAAAACAGAATGGCAGACAAAACTGACACAAATCTTTTAAAAGATCCCCAAACACAGTAAACACTTGGCGGAGAAATAGATATGCACACTGTACATTGTTCTAATAATTCACTATTTACAATACAATACAAAACTCTTTATTGAAAACCATTTACAATGTAACTAAAACTAAAAAGCTGGTGCTAAACCTATGGAAGACAGTAGGCGGTCTTAATGCTAGTAGCAATCTCTTCCAGACAACCGTAATACGGAAACAATTAATAAGAAGAGAAGTAGACAGCGGTGTACAATAAAAAATGAAAAAAAAAAAACAACTCAAACAAACATTACAATCCTACAAAAACAAACTACAACCATTACATAATTACAATCCTAATACTCATATAAAATTACAAACACTAAACTAATAATAATATGACAATATAACTATTTAATTTAAAAAAAATATTATTTTTACCCTGGCGTGGTAAAGTTGGACTGACACTGACCTGACGCACGACTAACGGATACTGACCTAACGTTAAGTACAGTGCAGTTCATATATAATGTCGGTTCGTCAAGAGTCATTGCGTCCCTCGACAGTCGACGACAGATTTTTTTGGTGAATGTTTTTGAGTTCGGCAGTAATCGTGTAACATCCTTGTAAGCCTTACTAGTGGTAAACAATAACCAACTACTATACCTAGAAACCAGCTACCACTCGTTATTAACCCGATCACGATTTTCAATAATAATGAAAATACAAAATTACCCAATATTTGTATTGAAAACTACATTGATTGCGCAAAAAGTACGCTCCAATAACCACAAATGGAAACATTGCGAAAGCGTTGAAAAAAAAAAATACGTCGGGGAACAGCTGTGACAACACCATTGAACAAGTTTATTTTAATCTAACAAGGCTTTTATATTAATCAGTACCTATTGTACACCTCTGCCTTCTAAGAAGTTTAAACAGATGTCTTATAATTACATTTCTTGAAAATATTATTGTCAAAATATGAATACAAGTCACAAAAATAAACATGTTGATCTACGAGACGTCTGACGTGGCTTGGAAATTATGAGTGTAATTTGTATGTGTATTAATATAGTACGCTCGGTATGCGTAATTCAAAAAAAGAATTTCTCTTTATTTTTACCCAACTTAAACCTGAACCGACTCCTCGTAGAGAACAAGAAAACAACGATACATGCTTAAAGATTCGTAAAATATTGCCAACTGCGTGCGTTCGGAAGCACGTACAAATATAAACACCATCCTGCTCGAAAGATATGTTATATATCTATCCGATTTTTAAACACTTACATTGTTATTCCGAACGCAGAGCGAGTATACTAGCTGACCAATAAGGAGCTCTGTTTTACGTCCACACAGCGAAACTTGCAGGCCATGCATAAAACCACGCTTCGTAAATCCCTACTAACAAGCAGATAACATTTACATGCGCTGAAACTTCCGTATATATTTGGAAAAATATACCGTTGACACTTGACTGCGGAAAGTTGGGGAATTATTAACGAGCTGCAGTTGTAACTTTATCGATATTTACTTGTCTAACTCCGAAATAAAAAATAGTCACTGTTTTTGGAAAGATAGCTAATGAACTTTATATCTAAATATATAAAACTCAAAGGTGATCTATCAACGCAAAGCCCAAACCACTGGACGGATCGGGCTGAAATTTGGCATGCAGGTAGATGTTATGACGTAGGCATCCGCTAAGAAAGGATTTTGATAAATTCTACCCCCAAAGGGATAAAATAGGGGATGAAAGTTTGTATGAAACTTTGTCAATTTTAAACGTTCACGCGGGCGGAGCCGCAAACAAAAGCTAGTTCATGCATAAATCAAAATCAAGATATTTATTTTGCACGTACGCCACAAAGGCGTCTTTAACACGTCAATAATAGATAAAATACACTGAAATGCCTCAAATATAAACCGAAAAGAACATCTGGAACGTAATGGAATAAACCCCGAAAATAAAAATGAAAAAACAAGTTGAATGTTTCATACACGAGTAATAAAACTTGCGTGTGACGACGCACGATGAAAAATATAGCAGTTCAACGATCCCATCATCCCGGCCTTGGATACTGGAATAAATAATCTACGAGATAAAAAACCAACCCCAAACATCGCAGACGACAATAGCCGAAATCTTAAGGGATTTGATCTTCAACATACAATTGGAATGGCATTCGGCTATAAGTAAAACATATCACGTAAAAATAAAACCATAAAGCGATCTCGTGACTAAAATAAATGAAAGTGAGTTAGTTCGCCATAACACATAATGTTGTGGAACCATGAAAAGTAAACGTGCTGTTCATGTTTTTTGTATTAAATAAACCAATTTCATCATCGTATCTCGTGACGTGATGTGGCATGCAAAGGGTTCGTGATTTTTCCAGCGTTTTTCAGCGGTGGTTATCCGGGCCAGGCACCACTCCGCCTTGACGACACGCGTTTTGTCGATAGCATACACTATCAATTATATTTCGACAAACACTCGGCTCGTAAAAAGGCGAATAGTTCAAAAATGTTTTAAAGTGGTCGTCTAACCATGACATGCACAATATTGTAAATTGATTCAAGCTTCTGTTTTCAGATTAATTGTATTCGAAATATAAACAGTGTTGTGACGTTTTAATAATTGGTATTCGGATTTTATTTCAATATAGCAGCGACAGCTATACGGGAGTGGTATGGACTGCCGAGACAAAATTAGCAGGTTCGAAACTAACACCAAGAGCGGGCATCACTAACATTTCTGAGTTACGTGGGTATTCATTGTGAATTATCACTTTAACGGTGAGAAAACCTGCATAACTGTGAATTCACCTAAGAATTTTGAAGGTGTATGAAATCGCCAAGCCGCATTAGGTCAGCGTGGTGGACTAAGGCCTAGTGCCTCACGTTCATAAAAGAGGCCCGAGCCCAGCAGTGGCACGTATATAATACAGGGCTAGTATTATTATTATATCCCCCATACTACTTTAACACATGCAGCTTCATTATAGAAACAAAACAAGCGAATTTCTTGCAAACAAAATTCCCCTTTCAATTCGCTAATCTGCAGTTTCTCATTACGCAACCAATATTTTTATAGAAAGCATCACCACCGTATCAAATATAATGAATCAATAAAAAAACACCGAAAGAACGTGGTTATATCACAATGACAATGGATAAGGTCGGTTTTTATCGTTCTCGATCTATCATCTATGACTAATCGACTTTTGTCAGACATTGACAAAATCGATATTACCGAATATTACGATCACGATGCGAGATTGGTACCGATTCAATGCACTCTCAATTAATGTTCTAGATATATCGATTGCAGGTAGCATATTATTATAAGAAGCTTTATTATACTTTTAATATAGGCCGAGATACGATTTACTGAAGGAGAAAGTGACTTAAAAAATATTATTAGATAAGCAAGTGACATTTAAAACTGAATAGTAGTTGTTGAATAGGCTCTTTAACGTAACGCGGAATCACACTTTCGATGTATGGTATATACTTACGTCACGAGTAGCAATAATAATCTTAATGTACTTTACAGTTCATGAAAAATGTAAATTAAATAACAAAATCTCTAATATACCTACTTTGTCGCGGTAAAAATAAGCAGTACGATATAAATTATGCGTTTCGGCAAAGTTGCTATTGGAAGGGTACCTGATACATTTTTGTCCCTGACTGGCTGGCGACCACCGTACACGTGGTGAAAACCCCACCACAGTGGTCCATTCATGCCAATCGCATTCCAACGTCAGAAAATGAATCTGCAGTAACTTTTAGCCAGCATAATTTTATCGACTGCCGGCCGAGGGATGCAGTGTCCCTTAACGGTCAACTTTATATTTGGACTACCATCAAGCCCAGTATAGTCATTTCATGTCAGAAAAGAGATTGGTTTTTAATATGACACGAATGCCCGGCCATCCGGTTCCGGTCAGTCACTCAAAGATAAATAAGTACCTATTAAAACTTTGTAACGGATTTATAATGTGTCATTATCATGTATATATTATACACATTCCATATTGTATTCCATATTATATTTAGTTTGTTCTGTATAATCGAAAGTACTGTACAAACATTACGTAGGTGACCAAATGAACAAACCCAATTTCATTATATCCGCATTTATAACATAAACATTAGCTTCCTTAAATCAAATTAAAACCAACCAAGAAAACCAATAAAACAGTTTCAAGAAAAAAATCATCAATTAATCACCATCAAATATTTAAACAGACGCCGTTGACGCTATCTAGTCTTATAGAACCGTGTCGTCACTATAATTAGAGCCCACAACACGGGCCCCGTCTATTCCACGTCTATTTCTGATACGTGTTGATGACCCCTGTGCAGACGCATCGCACATGGCATTTACTTTTCCGGGACACAAACTATCAATGTTTACCATTCATGGTGCACGTATATAAACATTCCCTTTAAATCTCTTTTTGCTTTTGTTCACGTCCTGTTGTGTCTTTACTTCAAAGTGGGCACCGAAGTAAACTTGTGTTTATTAGCTTATATGTCTAATCGTTTGTCACTTACATGAACACTTCAATATACATGAGTAAATTTAGGACTGTTCCGCGAAGATGTAGACATAGGTGCAACTGTTACACCCATATTTCATCTAGCTTATTTCAGCTTTATATAAGGCATAAATTCCAATTCTGGTCTTTTCAGTAATCTTTTGAACTGAAAATCCAAACAAACTGTGATTGCCCAATCTGGGATTTTAACTCGGGACTACATCGATTGCTCTGGCTAAGTATGCTGCCACTAAGGAGGTCAAAATCACTAAATTCTCGATAAGTTGACGTTACACATTCGAATAGAAATGTCGATTCATCTAACCGACGAAAACTTGGGCGAGTGAAAAAACCAAAGCGTCTGACAGGTAACCTGACGACCTCTTGACGAATATGAAAAGCTTTCACATTATGTACAAATAATAGTACACTAAATAAGGCTATTATGAGACGCTATAAAGTGGCCAAGACTTCATGTAAATTAATTTCGTACTATTAAATCGAATTCACATCTCAATCATTTATAGATTGTGCAATTCATCCATTTTAAAGTCGCCCGTTATACTATTACACCATCATTGGATTTAAGGCATTGGTTGTGAATTGAAAGTAAGTAAAATTTGAGAAAGTTTTTGCACGGTGTGAAGTGTTTTTTATCTGTAAAATAATAATGTCTTTGAGACTAATTAATGCTGAGACGTTCACGAAATTTCACTCCACTTTATGCGCAAATTGAAATGTTTTGTCACTGAGAATAGATTACTGCATTAACCTTTTTTCGGATAGATTAGATTTTTTTTTATTTTTAATTTAATATTGTTACTTATAATATAAAGCAGAATTGTTCCGAATTACTAAAATGTTTCTATTTGCAGATTAGAAATAATTTTTAAGTGTGAGTACGCGAGCTTGGTAGTTAAATTTCTAATACAAAATTTGTTTGCAAAATCGCCTCAATCAATCGGGCAAAAGGAAGCGTACTTAAACTGGGTTCAAATCCCCGGTTGGGCAATCGCACTGAGTTTTTCGATTAAAAAATCAGATAATTTCCCGGGATTAAAATTTTTGCCCGGTATGGAGATATGCTAGCCCCCTATCAAGTCATAAGTCAGAAATATGCTCGGCGAACCGTCAAGGCATTAATTGTACCTCTCTCTCTACCTATCCCTTCGGGGATACAGGCTGAGTTTAATGTTCGTAATACTTGTATAAATAACAAAGTGTGTATATATTTAAGTTTTTACTTAACCTTAAACACATAACAACCTTAAGATCTACCCTGTATAATATTCATTCTCCAGCGCACCTGCCTGCTGAGCGTACTATTACAAATCAAACAATCTAGTTCCGAGGCACAAATCACGTTCGCGAAACGGTTTAATAAACATAAAAGTGTGCATGTAAAAAACTAATTGAATAGGCCTGTAATAGGCAGTGTTTATTTATAAATTGAACATTCCGGTGTGAGGTCGGTAATACCGATATCATATTACTACAATAATATAGAGCGCGGTTGCATTCTTTGGTGAGAAACTGCAATTACGATGTGCTGGCACGATTGTAGATAATAGCCTCTCTTCATATAATCAACGATTTTATTCGTAGCTAAGGAATTTATACACTCAATTTAATTTTAATTGGTATGCATCGATGTTGTATGTGTATCAGGAAATCGACTTTTAGTCCATAATCATAATCGATAGTTTTTACAACACGGATCAATTGTATTTGTACTGCACAACGCAAAGCAGGAAAACTTATTCGCAGAAGTAATCACCACAATAAATATTACATTATGGCATCCATTCTGCGAACGAATATCAAATGGTTTAGAAGAAATGGAGAGGAAATTGACCAGACACGCGAATCTAACATTTTAATTAAATACAAGAAATGGCTATAATTTAAGTTTCTACCGACAATTGTATGGCAGGAGCAGCTCAGTTGGCAGTAGGTAACAATATTGTGCGATCACGGCGAGGCTCTTCTAAAGATCGTACACCAGATAACGATCAATCATATTTAAATCCACGTACTAATAATAATAGTTTAAAGAACATCGGTATTGAAAAATAATGATGCCTTACTCGCACGTTCTATCTTGTCTTAAGTTTTGTTGTAAAAGTCGTATATGTAGCCAATATTTTATATCATATTAGTTTATAGCCATAAAAAGATCATCCCAGCATTTCGATTAACTACTACATGACAGAAATGGTTAAGTATGGACAACTTTGGCTTGAAAATTCTAAAACTAGATTATATAAATAGTTCCGAGAAATTTAGAGCATGCTGCCTAAAATACTTCGAACGTTAGCTCCGCCCATCCACCCCGCTACCCGCTAAATTTATACGTCACGCGTCGTTTTGCGCGTCAATTTAACTTAAACCTGGACGCTAAATGTCAAGTTAAAATCTCAATACGTCTAGACGTAATTATAATAAAATATAAAAGTTATTAAACCAGTTTAAATATAATAACCAACTGCTGTCACGCAAACAAATAAACGTCGAAGGGTAAACAAAACAATGAATTTACAGATTGCGTAAATTCAAATGGCAGTATCAATAACGAAACGATTAATTATTCCATCGATCTCCCATTACGCAAGAGATCCCTTGGTCCTTTCACCTCGGTTGCATCAGACTTCAGAGGCGCTGCGGCGATCGTCGGTGCATGATGAATCCA
Source organism: Amorpha juglandis (assembly GCA_949126905.1). Lineage (NCBI taxonomy): Eukaryota > Metazoa > Arthropoda > Insecta > Lepidoptera > Sphingidae > Amorpha > Amorpha juglandis. The sequence continues at coordinate 7,643,967 of OX421387.1, read as the reverse complement.
CGACAATTATTCATAGCCATTGGTTCAAAACAGGAAAGTGAGCGTCACGAACGACCATTTCCATTTATCGCATCTCCCTTGACGTATAATTCGAAATCAAAAAAAATCAAATCAAATCGTTTATTCATCATGTAGGCAATTGAAATAGCGCTTATGACAAGTCAGTACAAAAGTAAAAGAAACTTATATATTATAGAAATCAGTATCAACTAATGTATACATACATACATAGCATCATCAAAATACACTCGGCAATTACACTAAATCTATTTATTATTATTATTACTCCATATTTTTACTATGGAATAGTCCAGAAACAATATATATTTTGGGTCGTCGATATGAACCATAGGCATCAAGTGGGCTTCCTTTACCGCTGGATTCAACGCGGCGCGACCCTTACCTGAGATGATCCAGCTAGACAAACTCAGTGGGCTTGTTTTTGGTCCGCTCTTTCAATCCAGATTATTTGCAAAAATACAAAGCCTTTTATTATATAATCAGTTATAAGGCAGATTGATACGGATCATGTGTATCTCCAGATTGTTGTTTTAAAACTACCACCAGATCCAAACGCGACCCTGTCTGAGAAGACCTGGCGAAACAAACTCAGTGGGCTTGTTTTTGATCCGTTTAGACTATACTCGAAAAGAATGACTTGTCGATTAAAAAATTGCCATATTCACGTATTTTATTTTATTTGTACACGATCGGTCGTCTTTTATTTTATTTATTATAGTTTTCATTAAAATTTATTTATTTAATTTGCTCGTGTTATATTGCAGTCATTTAAAGATCAACATATTTAATTATTTAGGGTAAATTTATGAGTTTATTCCCTACATAGTTTAAGCTACAGGGCCCCTAGGAGGTCGCAGTATGCAAGAAGGAACCGAACGCCAAACATGTCTATCCTCTAGATAATGCTTAACATTATAATAGCCCCTAGACATGAGCACTCGTTTAATGTGTGCCTTGAACATTTTATCGGGCATATTAATTACGTTATTGGGGAGCTTGTTATAAAATTTAACGCTGTTACCCATAAATGACTTTTTAGTCTTGACTATTCTAAAGGCGGGTACAGCGAGTTTGTTTTTGTTCCTCGTATTTATACTATGAATGTCACTTTTTGTTAAATTTATTGAGGTTTTTACGAACATACATAATATTTTGATAGATGTATTCAGACGGCACAGTCAGTATATTATATTATATTATATTATTATCAACTTTCATTTCATCGATGTATCGGACTGCTTTTGCCTTCGTAAAAAAATAATGTATAAATAGTGTCATGGATAAACAACAGGTAAAGCTGAATAGATTTAGTCCACATAATTAGGGCGAAAACTTTATACATTTACAAGGTGGTCGGTCCCTCGTATGCGAGAGGCCGTCAGGGTTGGTACCACCGCTTTGTCTGTTTGTGCAGCCAAGCAACAGTGTGTAAGCACTGTTGTGTTTCAGTTTGAAGGACATTGAAGCCAGTGAAATTACTGGGCATTATGAGTCTTAACATCTTATGTCTCGGGATGACGAGTGGAGTTCAGTGCCATGCTTTGTAATTCAAAGTTCTGTGTGGTGTTGCTTCTGTTTATGGGCAGGCGTGGCGCTTACCAACAGGCAAAAGCCTTGCTCGTCTAAAACATTTGATTAATCCGATACACACCCTAGTCATGGTTTTGACTTGCGGTGGGATTGGCGCAACATACTATTCTAAACATGTCACAAAAAGATTTGGCTTGTATTTTTACGACCGGCCGCCTGCCAGACGTCGACCGCTCTGAGAAGAATTGTTTTGATAACACAAATTTACTAAAAAGCTTTCAGACTAGGAAGTCATAATTCCACCCAAAATGTGGTGCAAAATGTTTGATATCACGTAACATTTCACTGCTTTCTAATTTGACGAACTTTATGATCCTCGTCTTTTAAAATTACCAGATTGGTGTATAAAACAAAATTCTTAAATCTTAATTCTATATTCCTCTAGCTCTCACGACTTGACACGTAAGGCCGTGGTGAAGCAAAGACAACAAGCAATAGAACACGCGGCCCCGTGAGAATGGCACCCATTTGACTGCGCCAGCGCATCACGCCCGCGAACTGTGTCCACGTCATACTGTGAATGCTAACGGAAGAACTGACAGTTATTGTATTAATGCATTCCCTGCGATGCATGAACATAAAAATTGCAGTTCAAAGCTCAAATGTTGGTCAGGTATAATTTCTATAATAGTGATGGATTTTCGTAAAATTCTAAAGTAATTTCCAATATATTATACTGAAAAATTCCATTATTATGTTAACCATTGGTGCTACAGAACTACTGATATTGGTTATTTAAAGTTTTGTCAGTAAAACCGAAAACCCGTTTGCTAGCAAAACCAGGATAGGAATCTTAATACTGTTAGAAAACTTTTCAATTTTGCAAACACAGCATAATTTGATTGTGATGGTTTCATACGTAAAATAATCAAAAAGTTGAAGGACATAGAGAGTTGTCATTACTCGTCTTGGGATTCGAACCCAGGAACTCACGTTTCTCAGCTTATGTACGTTAGACCGATGAGGTTAAAAAAACCATCCTTAGGCAACACGCATTCTCAAAAGTTTTATTGAATCATCTAATTAGAGATCCTTCATAAAACCAAATATGAGTAGTTTTAACTATAGAGATATAAATTTAAATCAAGAACAGAACACTGGCCATATTAAATCAATCACAAAGTTTGTTCAGCTCGCGTTTTCTCAATAAATCGTTCAATAACGGGCCATCTCGCCGCCCAGATCGGGAACGCGTTGCAACAGAAGATAAGCGTTTTAATTAACTTTTAGTAATTTATATCTTTATTAGACGCACGGGTAATGGCAGATAGTGATTGCCAATAAGGGGAGCAGTCCGTCCGTATCGATCATGATAACCGCGCAGCGAGACGCTGGCTCTCGTCACAGTAAAGGTATAGTATACTCTCGTCGCAATGTCTCACTGAAAACGTCACGCTCCCCGTCAGCACCGCTCTTAAGGCCCTTCCGTGAGCAAATGACCTTGACTGACTCGCGGCATACTGACTCGTGTACTCGGCGTGTGAGTTTTCGTGCAGAATATGCACGTATTTAGCGAATAATTGATTTAAAAATTAGGTTTTGGTCTTTTAGAAAATTTAAAACGGGCAAAATATTCGTTATTAAATTGCCTATCTAGTGATGTTAATCTCATATGAAAACAATCTGTACTTTAAAAGGAGACGCACGGAATCTTTGCATCTTTCTCATTTTTATGGTTCATTTATAACGACAATTTAGAAAAACATATCAACATTAACATGAATTTGAATCGAACAAAGTAAAGCTGATAGATTGTAGAAATATATTGTATATTTTTTTAATCAATATTTATCTTAAGTAATGACTAGATAGCCTCTATAAACAAAAAATCTCGTTTTGCTGGGCGTATGGCCTTAAGGACAAATCTCATCATGACTACGTACTTATTTATCGGTATTATCGGTACAGTAAGAGTAATGGGATGAGACTCGGTGTTGCTGACGGCTGATCTCACGATTGGCCAAACAAGTCTGCAGCCATCCTAATTGAACGTCATCGGGCGCGACTCGAACGATTGACACACAAGATTAACGCAATCTTACTTTGTTTGTGAGTCTCATTTGGTTCTTCGTTGCAAAACCAGTACATTATTCTTAGTGATTGCGCCGGGAAAGGCTCGGAACGATAGAAAACAACAGCTACAATGATTATCATAAAATTTTCATGAATTCAGCGAAAGCAAAGTGATTTTATCATCTAATATATGGTAAAAAAAAATACGACAATTTAGCGTAAAATAACAGCTTTAACGTACGTATTATAGCAGTTCTTAAACGATAAGACTTCGAAAGCGAAAAATAGCCCTCGATCGATCAACCTTGCAATAAGCGCGTTCGTCGGTAATCACTTTCGTTTATAACAGGCATCGGATTTATAGTCTAATTGTGGAGGACCATTAGAAAACTGCTCTTGATATTGTGGACTATGTCTCAATAAAAACAATTTTCCGTAATAACAAGCCGCCTGTGCGCGAGTAATCGTCGGAAGTCGACGAATTAAGTACAAGACGATCTTGGTGCGTAATTGCAGTGATCGAATCGAATCGAATCAATTTATGCATCGATGTCAAGCGGCGCCGGGGCCTCACTACACGTGAACCAGCATTGAATATAGAATAGGCATTATCCGTTTACGCGATAATGTTGAAATTACATGTTAACAAGGTAGTAAAAGCACGGTTCAGGTTTACCGCGCGAGATAAGATACGGCGAGACTGGTCCCTGGGTATCTGTGAAGTCTGTACCTAGCATTCACATTACGGCGAACGGGAGCCTAATTTGCACATGCATCTATGGTACACGAGTACCTCATTCTCGGTCATTAATCGGTACCGCCTAAACAATTGTGAAATGTTTAACAATTTCTGTTAAGAATACGAGCTGGCAAGATATGCAGTAACCTGGCATTATAATGAGAAATAAAAAGTATAACATTGGATATTTGGAATGCGCGCTTTTAACGCAATACGGGAAACAGCTGCTGTTTTTGCTTTAAGGGTACCTATCATGTTTTAACCGACTGCATAGAGAGCACCGTAAATATGGTAAAAACCCGATATTGTAGCTCGGTTAGGCTTCAGGCCTATTTCTACCAAACGTCGAAAGCCCAATATCTCTTGGCTTGGTAGCCAATATATTTAGACTACTTAATTCAAATCAGGCCCAGTGTAATCTATACTACACTAACAGAAATTATATAATTATATTTGATAATTCTACTTACTTACTACAGTTTAATTTTAATATTTAGTTACACCTACGCTTAATTAATGATTATTATTTATGTGGATAAGTTTTTGTTACGCAGACGTGGGGTCGTCTGGCATCAGTATTCTGCTACTAGAAGATTATAACCTACTACTAACTAAATTTTGATTACCGAATAAAGAAATATTATTAATATGTACAGGACTGTTTATTTTTAAAATAAAGAATGTTTTACATTAAATACCTATATGGAATTTGGAAAGGAAAAAAGGGTGATATAAAAAATTATGTACACATTAAATTTAATATATTCTCATTGTAATTATAATATTACTTAAACACGAAGCTAAGTATAAATATCCTACATCAATAATCGTTTGCAACAGGAAATTAAGTTTACCGCAGTTCCAAAAATACCGTTTTATGTGGGCAATAAGTGACAGGCTTTATGTGGCTTGGCGATGGATTATGACAAGAAAGCGACTAGCGACATTTGCTAATGAGATTTTTTTGCAGATGTTATTGTACGTAGTGGACGTGTAGATGGACAAAAATATGTTTATGCTTTCTTTTGCATCTTTCACCTGTCCTTGTTTCACTCGCAGTGGGGCCGGCGCAACATAAATAATAATAAATAAATAACACCCAACAGTCACACACATAGCCCTGACCCCACAGTAAGATACGAGTCTTGTGTCATGGGTATCAGGAACTACGAGAGACTTTTTGGTCTCACAACACCCAGACCCGAAACAAATATTTATGGATCAGACAAATATTTGCTCGGTGCGGGAATCGAACCCACGGCCTCACGTTTCACAGTCAGCTACTCGCCCACTGCGCCACGGAGGCTGTCATGGAGGCTGTCATGGAGGCTGTCACATGTGGCAGAAAGATTTGGCTTATAGTTTTCACGAACGGCCGCCTGCCTGACGTTAACCCTCTGGGAAGAAAATACCCTGCCCCGAAACAAAAATTTACGGATCACACAAATTTTCTTGGTGCGGGAATCGAACCAGCGGCCACACGCCCAGCTAGCTACTCGCCCACTGTGCCACGGAGGCTATTTTTATGCTTTATTGTGTCTATACAATATATATACACATAAACGAAAGAAACATGAAAGTATAAAGGTACGTTTCCAGGTCCGCTACAGAGACATAAATTCATTACATTGTTTTATTAGGTTTCTTAGTCATGCTAACGCAAAATGTTGGAAGCTACTTTTTACCTCTGTCCTTATCAACGGGGATGAAAATATCTTTTAAATATGAAATGCATCTGTCATAGATAATTATTTAAACATATTCAATAGAATAAACCCAAAAAGGGTCGCAACAATACCATAGTTTGTACCTATCTCGTACAGCATGCGCAAGTACAGTGTATCCTATTGGATACATAGGGATCAGAACTCGCTTTAAATTGTCGATATATGCAGGTACTCACTGTGTCTCCCAACGTGGTATCAGGAATCGCCCTTTTCTTGTGGATATGGCTGCACGCCGCCCGATGAAGCCGTCTTGAGGTCGATGGAGACCGAGTGGTGGGAGTTTAAGAACATCCCATATCCTGCGGTGGATAGGATACACCCGCGCGTCGGAGCGTGTCCGCTCGTAACAGGAGTTCGGGCGTGAGAGGCCGACCGTGGCCGTTCGGATTGAGTTCTCGAGACGTGTGTGTGGTGGGCGTGGGCCCCGATTGTACTCGAAACCTGTTTTGTTGGCAGCACTGCTTACGGCCGTTGAATAGTGGTCGTCCCGACATATACCAACATAACGCGAGTTGATCTTTTGAACATTATTTGACAAACGGGGTTGCCGGTTACGGAACATTCCGCCCACCAAAATACATTAATGTATTTTCGATTAATCTAATTGAAATAAACTAACTAACCTAACAAAGGCACATGATTATTAACCTAAGTACGATAAATGAAAATTCCATTGTTAAGTTAGTCGTTTCGAGTTGGGAAAGAAACGGGGTTTGACCAGAGGCCTCGTGTGGCACGAGCCTTCAGTCAAACATCTCGCGGCGATACGGACATTACCGTCAGGACTCGGATACAGTCCCTCAACACGAGCCAGCGGCCAATGCGAAGGAATCGGATTATGCGTTTATTAGAATTACTGATCCGAGGCCTGACGGCTTTAAATTTGAAAATGTTTATATTTCCCACACTCCACCGAAGTGGGGACTTGAAGGCGGATTGAACCGAAGTTCAATCTTACTGGTATGAGTAGTACCTCGCACATACTCCGTTAATAGTGCCTTAGCACCAGCGTAATTTGTCCCGCAATCATAATGAAGAACGCCGACGCGTCCGCGTCTCCCGGAAAACCGACGCAAAGAAGCGAGAAACGCAACCGATGAACGATACGAGACGGTAAGAAGTACGGCACGAGTCGCGAGACAAACGAACAAACCTAAGTAAGCTGTTGTGATTTCCTCACCTCGATGCCTACCGATTTGGGTACGAAAAGGGCCGCCGTAGTCGGTCCCTACAATAGAAAATGGTTTAACGTAATTTACACGAGTGGCCGACAGGTCACTCATGAAAGGTTCAAGTAATAATGGATACGTTTCACAGTACGATACACACGGAGAGTGACAGTTGCGAGTCAACCTTGATACACGCGGAAGCAGAGCGGGGTGCTTGGGTTCGAACCCGCGACAGAATCTCGCACGGCGACCGCCCACCCTGAGAATCCCCTGCGTAACGAGAAATGGGTTCGACTTACGCAGTGGGTTTGATGGTTCTCGTCTTTCCCGCACCTGTCGAATCTCGGTTGTTGAGAACGTTTGTCGAGTGTACTTGGAGACGATCACTAACGCGGCATGAAGCTCAACATGATTTAAGAAACGATTTGTAGAACGAATTTGCTTATGCCGTAAGAATTTGATGAATTTTGACCACCAACCAATGAGGCGTTGAATTCTCCGAAATGAAGAGTACCGTATGAACAAAACGTCGAAAAACAAATTCTTCGCATCATCGGAAGTCAAAATTAAAGCGGAACTACAATTGAGCGATCGACCCTGGGGAAAGCGAAGCCAGGCGGGTCCCGCCCACCATAAACTACTGTTGACTCGATCGGAAGGTGACTCACTATGAGAAGCGGCGTCTGCTGACTTGTCTGGAGCCGGTTCGCACCATGGAGGGCGTGCCTCCATGGATGGTAAACACCACAAGACTTGGTCGCGAGATCGAGGAAATGTACTCGCTTGCTCTTCATTGCTGAAGAGCAAGGACACAACGTCTTGATCGGTGGAAACCTCGGCTGGGACGGTGAGAGGCGCTGACGAAACGACGCTTGGTTCCTCCACTTCACACAATTTCTCCAAATCGTGATGAAGTGGGGGTTCCTCGCACACGAAAAAAGAATGTGGATTAGACTCAGCGCATCCCACATTCCCGACCAGTAACCAACCAAACACCGACTTAAGAGCCGACGGTTGGTTGGGAGCACCTCGAACGGTTCCCGGCAACAGAAGAGAAGCGAAACACTCCGCACCGATCAGAAGATCGATGGGACCAGGAATGTGACAGTTTGGGTCCGCTAACTGCAATTCGCGAATATGATGCCACGAGGAGGTGTCAATCCGGATTGATGGCATGTTACCACAAATGCGCGGCAAGGTCAAGGCTTTGATGTTGAAGAGAAGTTCGTTGTTACATCCAACATCAATAGGTACAATACCTGACACTGGAGCTGACGAATGACCCACTACACTTACCTTATGTGACGTTGGAACACTAGTGAGGCCCAATCGATGAACGGCATTCTCGGTTATGAAGTGACTTTGACTACCCGAGTCAATCACAGCTCGAAATGATTGAAAATGTCCGAACGAGTCACGAATTTGAACAATAGCGGTCGACAACAAAACGAAAGAATGTTCACGCATACTGGTCAACGCGCGAACCGGATTATCCGGTTTTTCATTATCCGGAACATCGACTGTCGAAGAGATGGACGCAGTTTCTCCGTGAAGAAGTGTGTGATGTCGTTGATGGCATTGGTGACAGCTGAATAATGACCTGCAATCCTTCACGCTGTGATACGGTTTTAAGCAGTTAAAGCACCAGCGATGTTTTCGCGCATGCTCACTACGTTCCGCAATCGAAAGTTGTACGAATGGACTACACTTATTTATCGCGTGGTCACCTGAACAAAATGAACACTTGACGGATATAGCAACGGGTGTCTGAGAAGATGGCGGAAGAGGCTTCTCCTTAGAGGCGGATTTCTCGGTGTTACTAGAAAGAAACACGGTTGTTTTCTTCGGAACCTTTGAATTACTTGATGGTAAGAATTTCATCGGTTTCGATTTGTCCGAAGATTTTTCGATACCACTAGTTCCCCGACCACTCGATGAAAAATGGTTATCGCGAATTAAAGCATCAGCTCTGTTGAACAAGAAGGTTTTCAGCGTCTTGTACTGTGGTAGTTCAGTAGCCTCCTGTTTTTGTTCAAAAGAGCGCCGAGTCTGGGTATCCAATTTCGACAATATCAAATAGCATAAAACGAAGTCCCACTCATGTGTAGGAAGGTCGAGACTAGACAACACGTTTAAATTCTCATTGATTGAATCTAAATTTCGACGAAACTCGACAGGCGACAGGGATTTCAAATTAATATTTAATATTTCTTTCCAGCACGTAAAAGCTAACTCTCGTTTATCTCGATATCGATTTACCAATGCCTCGTACGCACCACGGTAATATTTACCTTGAATGGGATACGATCGAATAACACCCAATGCATCCCCACTAAGACAAGTTTCGAGATACTGCATACGCTTCGTGTCCGAAAGTGATTCATTATTATGAATCAATGAATTAAATAAATCAAAGAATTTTGGCCACTCTTTTATTTCCCCGGAAAAAGACGGTAGGTTGATTTTCGGTAACTTGACGTCAGATTCCGACGACGCATTCGCATTTTTATCGCACGGTTCCGCATTAGATTCGGGAAATAATTTTCTATGGATTGCCAAAATCTCAAAAAGAATATCATCGAACTCGCTACGTATCTCATCCTCTTGTTCATAGTCATCATCGTCGATAACACATAATAAGTTTGAATGAGCGGTTTCAAAACTATCAATGAATTTAGGTAACGCAGAGAATTGAACACTAAATAAATCCAACACTGATTCATCATGTTTAGCTAATTTAGCAACTTCTAGAAGTTTCTTCAATCGGTTCAAAGGGAGGGTGCGCTTCCGACGAAGCACAGGCAACTCCTGACTACTCGGGCGATCTAAGTCCGACTTAGTTACACTCACTTTCCGCTTGGTCGTGCGCACGCCCCGATACGACATTCTAAACGATTACCAAAATTACTAACAAAGTGTTAGAATTAAACACACCTTACACTCACTGCCTACCCCGCTACGAATAGAAGCGTTATATGCGATGTCGAGTCGCAATACGCGCGAGTTGTGGCGGGTGGACTTGCTAACGAGTGAGCCAAGTTACGCACCTAAAGTATGTAATTCACGATTCAAATGAGTCAAAACAAAGTCTATAATATAAATTATAGACCTCCGAGACTTGTTACAATTAACACACTTTATACTCACTGTCTACCCTTACGAGCCGAAGCGTGTTGCACAAAACGCGTATTAACTGCCACACCAATAAAAATGTACAATAAACCGTGAAATAAACCGATGTATAAAATATATAATTTACACTTTCGAGCATTCTTTGAATGAATACCTATTTCCAGCCAGGTAGCAACTAATGAACGAATAATGGGTCAGGATGATTCATGCATTTGCAACTAAGTATGAATGTATTTTATGCCGCTTAGTTTTTTATGTGTAGGCACTTCAATATATTTGTTTTAATAAACCGTTACGAAATGACTTTGAGTGCGGCAGTTTGCCAACTTGTATTACGAATGTAAATGTGTGAGAAACTGGAACCAAACGAACATCAGCGTATTTAAATGAATTTGATGGACGTAGGCAATCGAGACGAATAAATCACAAAACAAACGTTACGTTAACAAATTAGCTTTGCACGAAATTAAACGTTGCGCTGTTCACCACCGCGTCATTTCACGACTACCCACATCTACGCGGAAAGGCGAGACGCGTCGGCGCACTCAAACTACGCAATAGAATTTAACTACGATTTAAATGTTTCACCACTATTAACGGTAATAATGAAATAGCTACTCAACCAATAAATTTTCAATCTCGCCACGTGGTGGCAGGAATTGTATTTTGAAAAGTAACTATGTTGAACACGAATTTTATTACGTAAATCACCGGGAAACACTACGAATTAACAGTTTATGCAAACAATCATGTGCCTTCTCGATTCTTATTTGAACAGCATCAATATGTATGGTACCATCCACGTGTCATGGCGGTCGGAAATGTTTCGAATTTGTCGAATTTACTCAGCATTCGGAATAGCGAAACAAAATGTTTGCTATTCCCGGGTTTTCGGCACCAAAATATGTATCCTATTGGATACATAGGGATCAGAACTCGCTTTAAATTGTCGATATATGCAGGTACTCACTGTGTCTCCCAACGTGGTATCAGGAATCGCCCTTTTCTTGTGGATATGGCTGCACGCCGCCCGATGAAGCCGTCTTGAGGTCGATGGAGACCGAGTGGTGGGAGTTTAAGAACATCCCATATCCTGCGGTGGATAGGATACACCCGCGCGTCGGAGCGTGTCCGCTCGTAACAGGAGTTCGGGCGTGAGAGGCCGACCGTGGCCGTTCGGATTGAGTTCTCGAGACGTGTGTGTGGTGGGCGTGGGCCCCGATTGTACTCGAAACCTGTTTTGTTGGCAGCACTGCTTACGGCCGTTGAATAGTGGTCGTCCCGACATATACCAACATAACGCGAGTTGATCTTTTGAACATTATTTGACAAACGGGGTTGCCGGTTACGGAACATACAGGTTGACGCACTATTACACCACACTCTATTATTACTATTTGGGGTCATTCGTCAACGGCTTTAATGTCACTGTCAATATTATAAGGTCGATGAACTTTATGTGTACGTATGTGACAAATAAAAGGAACATATTTTGTGTATAAAGCGAAGCAATTCGAAAAATATCGATGGAGAATGATTTATGCCCCGTAGACACAAACAACACTTAAGTAAGCTCTTTGCCAAGTATCAAATTCTGGGTACATGATTAGTCTGTTTTTATATTAGCGCCAAAAAATAACCTATGACGTTCAAAGATATTGTCACTATACGTTCGCGGTCACTGTGAAGCCTCATAGTAATTTGTATTAATTCGGGGTTTAGTGTTTACAAAAATGCATTATTTTTATAGCAAATATCCATTGAGTCATCTTATGGGAAGTGATGTCAACCGCACACATGAACGCCCAAAATACTATAAGAATCATGGACGCGTCGTCGATATTATAGGGGTAGCTAAGGGATTAGAGAGTGTAGGGGAATTTGGGCCTCCAGATATCTCAATTACCATACGTAACATACGCAATAGCAAGCTGTTACTTTACGTCGGTTTTCTGCGAGATAATGGTAACTACCCGGTCGAGCCGGCCCATTCATGCTGTCTCTTCAAGATATAATATGTTGGATATTCTATTAATGTATTATGGACGGTCATGTGCGGTGTATAACTCTTGCCATCAGATGACTCATTTGCCCGCTTGCTAGGCCCAGGCTATAAAAAAATATTTCGAATATAAAATACTATAACTTAAATAAAGCCGTGGGTTAGCAACCGAGTTAAAACAACAAACCTGTATGATTTTTGTTGATCAATTCAAAGTCTGTTCAGATTGTTCCAATTGTATGCCATTTAGCAGTTAATCAACTAAAATAGAACCGTGTGAACCTCCTATCAATAACAAAGGGCTCGCTCCTAATGCATGAAAATACAGTAATGAAATTCCTACATGAACTGATGTGACACTGATAACATTCACAAAAAAATATAAACACAACCATAAATCAAAGGACACAACATGTAAAGACCCACTGATCCAATAACAACAATAAGTGAAAGGGTGTTCAAATGTCGTCCTAAATTCAGCCCAGCCCATTACATTAAAACTGGCCCATAAAACATCCCGTTAGTTTGTGTAAAGGATGCAATCCATACGTGACCGAATTTACTATGAGTGACTATTAATATTGAAAAGAACGGTCCATTGTATTGTATGCACAAAGTTATTACCCATAGGTATTGGGTTATTTCACCGTTGGAAAGTGCACGGATTTAGACTGGGAATAGACGTCCAATATTGCTTGACTGATAGCTTGATTGCGACGTGACATAAAGACCTAATATGCAGAACGCGACTTTAGACATTCGGACGCTGTTTCCGACTCGGACGTAAGATCTGGCTCTCAAGCAGTGCCTTCGTATAATCTGTGATTATACTTTTTTTTTGTTGATTGAATGACGAGACGACCAAGGCGCTCGCCTGCTGCTAAGCGCCACGCCTGCCCATAAACAGAAGCAACACCGCACAGAACGTTGAATTACAAAGCACTGCATGGCACTGAACTGCGCTCGTCGCCCCGAGACATAAGATGATAAGTCTCATAATGTCCAGTAATTTCACTGGCTTTAATGTCCTTCAAACCGAAACACAACGACTTATCGCGATCGGAGAAAAAACCAGACGTCTATTCTCGGCCTTACATGTATGCAAATAATTCGAGACGTATGTGGGTTTTCCTATCAAAAATGCTTAGTATCAGCCCGGAGTCTGAAATTGTGCTCTGTATAGCGATAGGCTCAACCACTATCAGATCACGAGACGGAAATACGCTCGAAGAAATACGTACTGATTACACCTCTGCCTATCCCTTCGGGGATTACAAGCGTGAGTGCGTCCGTGTGAAGGGTATGCAGTGTGACGGGAAGGATTATGAAATGTCAAGTGAGTGGATGTCATTATTGCCTTAATGCTCATTTGACAGTCTCATTTGCCTCACATCCGTCGGCGTTTTAATTTCCCTCATCGCGACCTGTGTCCTACATAGCTTCCATTGATTTATAATTAGAATTCGGCAATATAAATGTGGTAATATTTTGCAATATATACAATACAATACAAAACTCTTTATTGAAAACCATTTACAATGCAACTAAAACTAAAAAGCTGGTGCTAAACCTATGGAAGACAGGGGGCGGTCTTATTGCTAGAAGCAATCTCTTCCAGACAACCGTACCGTAACTGTATTTAGAGAAAACCTATATATAACCCTTAGTAAATCACAGTCATGACGTGCTTATCAATTTTTTTTTGTTATGTTAGGCATAATAAAAAAATGTAGACCTAATTTATGTTTATTTATTATTTATAGCTTCAAGTCAGGTAGGTAAGCAAAACTGTTTCATAATTCTCGGAGTTTTAACATACGTAAACCAATTTTAATATTTTTATGTAGAAATGGTGCATTAAGTGTTTTCTGTATAGCTAGAAGCTAGACGGGTGGTCACTATTGGTGTTGTACTAAAATGCTTTGTTCCCGCATCACGGTTGCTTGGAGGGAAAGAAACAGACGCATTAGCCAGAAACCATTTGAAGTACAAACGACAGAGGAATTACCGGGTACTAACTGCATCTCTCCCTACCCCTTCTGGAATATAAGCGTGAACATAACTAGACGAACCAAAAATATATCATACGCAAAAACCGATAGTCGTAAAATTTTAATGGTTCGATTTCATCGGAACTATCCAACGACTGCCATGTCCTACATATGTAAAAGGATATGCAATTCTCAACAAAATGAATACTGAACACACTTATTTAAATAATTGAAGACATAAATATAGGTATTTGGTATAATTTAACCGCAGGAAGCGACTAATGTCCTACATGCATATTTATGTAGTGGTTACACAGCTCGGTGGCACCCACGCATTTTAAATGACGCTCTCTCATTAGAAAGATGCGACATGGTACAAAGACTAAGAAAACAACTAGCAAAGTGCAATTTTTTACTGCTAATGGGCCACAAGAAAACGTAGCTGTTTCTTTACAGCAAATGATTGTGGTTGAAAAATGGAGCGCAAAAATTCAAAGACCAAAAGTAATCCCAAACTTCCTCAATCGGACCAAATGGCAAAACTGACTGACTCATTATCCCCCAGCCGAAATCGTTAAGGATAAAAACTTAAAATTTAGGTGTTTCTCGAAATTTAGTCCCTGAGTGGAGAAAGAAAATGGCAAGTTTATATGGGAATGAATATTTCTTTTATCAAAATTTAAAACTTTGTATTAAGAAGAATAAGGCGAGCGAAGTCGCGAAGCAAAAGCTGGTTAATTATGTGAATATTAACATCTCATGTCTACAAAATCAATATTAATTAACAACTAACACATAACAAAAACATTAAGCTTTATAATCAATACAGTCAACATCTACATCTTCGTGTATTCAATATGCTACGCCGATAAGAACACGACTAACGCTTAAGCCCGCCTCAGAGACAGCACTTGCATGATATGCATAGGTATATCGAATCAACCCTTGACACAATGTAAAGAATCGATACATCACATCTGGCAGCGTGTATCAGATGATACGTCAATCGAGACTTACGAGACACGCCATTACCAATTATTTATGCATATTTATGTCTATACAAACACCACGCGATACCATTTGCATTTGAGAGATTGATGAATGATAGGTAAAGGTGAAAATTTGTTGCTCCATTATGTCGAGGGATAAATACTAACCGTAATGGTGAAAGTTGTATTAATACAGTTTTAAATTAATACGTGGAAGGTGACGTCGCGATGGCAAATCTTTATTTATAATCTGACAGAAGTTATTAATATCATCATGGTTTTTATAGACTATTAACATTGGAGTAGCTCTTAGCAAAATAAAAATAAATCCAATTAGACAAAAGACACGGCTAATGGAGGCACAGGTTTCATAATAATAATAACAAATCTATGAAGTTTTTTGCTTTATTAAGTCTAATAGGTCCAAATATGTTTTCTCATTTGTGATAATCCTATAATAAATAAATAATTTGCCATTATTATAGAAGACATTCAATTGGGGATCAAATAACCTATATGTATTGCATAAAAATAAGTAACCAAGCGAAATTTGATACAAAATGAATATGAATTTAAAACACGACGTAGGCATGTTAACATATTAATTAACAGCAAGTATTTTATAAAATATGTTAATTAATTAGAAAGGTAATCGTATAACATGGAGATTAAATTACTTTGCGAATATATCGTGGTCAGACGTCGGGATAATCAAGGAAGGAATTAAAAGATACTCCCACACAATCGCCGACACACCGTATCAATAGAAAGCAGATCGAATTTTGATAACATTGTGTGCACTAACATTAAATTATAAAGCCTGAATATTAAGCATATCTAATAAAACATACCTATTATTTAGATATAATTATGATAGAGCAAATAGGTACAGTCAAGCTCAACTAAATCGGTGACTTAGCAATTTTCGTACATATATCGGACAATGATCACCAGAAGCCGTACAAAAACTGAATGTTTGGCGAGAAATACATATTATCTTGTACTATATTTATAATCTTATTACTGCTCCACACATTCGTTATTCAGAGATCAGTACTGTCACTGAAGGTTGCTAAGGGTACCAAGTGGGTTAAATTGTACTATACGCCTTCTTGGAAAAATATGACGGCATTCATCATAAAATTATTTTCGAAAGCTCTATGAAAGTCGTAAGTGATTATGATATCGGATACTTCACTCATATATCTTCAGGAAGTATGTCCATTGTGATTGATGATGGTAGCTTACCTGAAAAAAAACGAAATATAATTAATAACACAATAATTCTGTTGAATATAAAGACAATGAAAAATATTGTGTATTATTCTTTAATAAAAAGAAATCGCAATAATGTTACTAAATTCATTTACATGACAAATAATAATGTTGTGTTTGATTATACAGATTATAAAATTATAGAGCTATTATTTTTATTGGCTCAGATAATACAATGGCAGTTATGTTCAAATTTAAATGATCAAACAATGAATCGACCCGAGTGATCAAAAACAATGAACGGAAGAGCTAAATATTTTTATTGGACAGTATCAGACATGTGATTTAGTACCGTATTTGCACTGAGTAATGTCTTTCCGTAGAGATACATATCTAAATATAATTGTTCGGTCCAATATATTTCTTATATCAAGTTATGGGTGCCGTTTCTACGGATTCTTTCTTCTCTTTTTTGGATATACCTAATGTTCCTGCGTTTTTATCCACATGCGTTGAAGCGTCTTAATTGTTATATCATTCTTCATTCACCATATTATAGACCTACATGTTTGAAACAAATAAGTGCTAATAATTATGTACCATTGAAAATAATATTATTAAAAATTAGAAAATTCTGAGCGCTTATGTATACCTACCAAATAAAACCAATACACTTGTGAAAACTGCAGTATTGCTTCTGATAACTGTATTAGTCACTTAAATATCAATAAAGTGCATTACCGTGTAAACGCACTCTTTGGCAGACGCTTACTTGCTGGCGCTCATTACCATCGTCTAGATTGCGTAAAGACAGACAAACAATTCAGCCTGAGTCGTGTTTAAAATTTATTTATACAATAAAATAATCATACATTAAATATCTACTGAATTACTTTGTTCAACAATAATAGTACCATTTTTTATTTACGAAAGCAATTTGATATCACTAAATACGATATATCTTTTTAGGCTGTGGCTTCGTGCCAGCAAAGAACGCTCGGATGGTTGCCGCATTGGATCTTCACGCCAAAACTCAGTCGAGCGTGTTTTGAAGATAACTTAGACTCAGCTCAGCTTGTAAATGCAAATTAGATGGTATTAATGCAACATACCAGTGCAAGAACAATTGTGTTGTCGATTTTATCGCGTTTGTTTGTTTATTAATTTTATCTGGAGCCAAAGATCGAGAGTTCCTCAAACAGAAAAGAAACCGGTTTGTTAAATTAAAGTCGTTGATTTACATAATAATTAGAATATTAGCACTGTACTAAACACGTTCAACAGCCGGGCACGGGCCTCCTTTTTTTTATCCTGGCTCGGCAAAGTGACTACGCTACACCTGATGGTAAGTGTAGCATAATACAAGAATAGTGTCGACCAACGATAAACAATGTGTCCATCGTAGGTCGGCAACATCATGCTGGCCTGCCAAAGGGCCAAGGGGGAGGGGTAGGAAAAGGGATGGAAAAAGGGTTAGGATCAGGGGGCAGGCCCCCTGGGGAGAACCGGATATACACTGGCTGACCCTGGAACGGGACCCACACAAGGTGGGCCATTATGGCAGGTTTTAGCACCAGTGTACGGTGGTCGCTATCCGGTCGGATACAAGTATTCTCCCACCAGCAAACCACCTCTACTAAATGCGAGGATTTAGACCTCAGTCCAGCACGCTGGCCTAATTGGGTTTTTGTTCATAAACATCTTACAGTTAATTCTATATAATATGGTGTGAAAATAAAAACAATGGGCCTTAATTTGTATTTAAAAAGGTAAATACTTAAATTAGGATTAAGTACTGTAGCTCAACATTTAATAGGTTTATATTAGCATACAATTACTCGTTTTTGTTAAACTTATAATAAGTGTGACTAATAAATGTATTCATAAATTAAACAAACTTTCTCACACCTTTTTACTCTTTAGATATGGAATATGAAAACCTTAGTGGTTATCTATTTCATTATAGGAATGATCTGTTGAAATAAAACTAATTTAAACGGATTTTATCGCGGTTTTTTATTTTAATTATGATCCCGTCGGGTCCTCCCCGTGACCACGAAGGCTGAAAAGTCTTCGAAACGTCGGGATCATAATTAAAATAAAAAACCGCGATAAAATCCGTTTAAATTAGTTTTATTTCAATGAGTAACATTCGCGTAAACGTAAGAAATCAATAGGAATGATCTGTTCAAATTTTAGCTTCCTAGGTCCAGCGGTTTGGTCTGAGCGTTAATTAATCAGTCAGCACATGTAATTTAATACGTTTAATAAAACAAATTAATTAATGAATAAACGTAGTATAAATCTTTTCGGAACTCCTTTTTCATACTACATCTCAACACAAATAAATATATTTTACAATAGAACAATAGCCTTACTAACCCACACATTATTGAAATACATCCCTATTAATGTCCCGCATTTTTACGATTTAAACAAACTGTACATTCAAAAAGGCAGATATGAATTTAATAAATACGAATAGATGTGATTTACGGTTAAAAAATAAATTTACCAGCTGCTTATTAAAATAAATACCAACAAATTTGCTCCAAAAACTTTTTGGTATGTTATTATTTTTCTACAAGAATATTCGAAGATTATAACTTTTCATTAATCGATGAGTGCGCGATAATATAATCATTTCTGCTCAGTGTTTGAATCTGCAACTGCTACAAACTATCGCAAGTTTTAATCAATAAATAAATTAATCTTTCCATGACGTTTAATAATACTGCTCCTCTATGCCGCAGTGGGGAGTAGCCGACTGTGAAGCGAGAGGCGGTGGGTTCGATTCCCGCACTGAGACAAAAACGTTTGTGTGATCCACTAATGTTTGTTTCGAGTCTACATATTTCTCCTTAGAGACGTCAGGCAGGTAGCCGGTCGTAAAACTACAAGCCAAATCATTTTCATAATTATCCCTATAATTTCAGGACATCAACGCGTCCATGACACCTCTAAGTACCGTGGGTATTCATGCGCGATGGAGGTCATTTACGACCAGATGACCCACTTGTTAGTGTGCTGGCCTTTTGATTTAAAAATATCTCTGCAGTTTCAAACAAAGCCACATTTGATACATTGCAAATATTTCCAGCGACCTTAAAACCTTTAAAGAAAAGGTAAAAAGGTCGCAGGAAGTCGCTGAATGCAGGCCGCTTCCAACATGTCGGTCTAGAAATCTTTGGGGGAGGCCTATGTTCAGCAGTGGAGATCTTGTGGCTGATGATGATGAAATATTTCCAGCACATGATGGCAATGAAAGAGAAAATATATATGCACTGCCACCACAGAAGCGGACAATGGTTTCTCAACAGATAGTATTATGAAATATTAGCACCATGATCACCACGAAACCGTTCATGAAATAAACCATCGGTTTCCCACAACTATTTAATAATTCACTCATGAGAAAATTATTAACTGTGGGTGGAAAATTATATTCACCGGTGTGCTCCATTATATGGCGAGGCACAGAGGGTGCCACTAGAGCGAGCCCATTCATACACTGCACTCAATGGGGCTATAAACGCAAATTGTAGGGTTGTGCCGCGCCGCATGCAGTCCTATGATATTGCGATTTAGAAATATGAAGGGACGCCTGTCGAAAGCTCTGCTGTAGGCTATTGAAAGGCCAGAAGTTTATAATGCCGTATCGCCAATATTAAGCTAGATACATCATATTTTGTACAATAGTGCGATTGCCAGAGTGCGAACCCTGCTCAGAGTCAAAGATGCCATGCTGGGGTGTTTGTGAATTGGAAAACGCTGTAAATGAATTACATTTCATGTAATGTAACAGGCCTGTCTCGTGTAAAAATATACGAACTACCTGTCGATATTTAACATAAAATAAAACATTTACCGTGTTCTATATCAATACCTACAATAATTTAACTACTGAGATAAAACTTGGGCAATCATGATTTGGGCCTTTAATTTCGAATCGAACATAACATTGAGTTTTACGTCGCGTATCTCATTACGGGGACGAAAAAAAACTCAGCGAGCCGTGGGTCTTACTATTCTGCCTACTCCGACAGAGATACAGGTGTGGACTTATGTAAGGTTCTTTTATGTATTTCCAAGAATGTAGACACTTATGTAGAAAATGGGCCCTAAATCGAGATGTAACATAAACCCGTCATAAACATTTGTATAGAACCACGCCCAGTCTCCCGCGAGTATTATATTAAACATTGCTACTTGCAAGATGAAATATTTGTACGATTTAATAAGCGAAACCAGCCACGTGTGCCTATTAATTCATAGCATGAGGGAAAGTAGAAAATGTATGGAAATGAGCCCTATGCATGAAAGCAACTGATCAAAATGCAACCCGTATAATATTCACAAGCGAGGAATGTTTATAGGCTGCAAAAACAATTTTCACAGCGGCAATCATTGGGAAATCGTTCACCGCGCAACACCAGACGATCAAATCTAGAATCATCTTCATTCAACCGCAAAATTACGGTCAATAAACCTGCGAGTGCGGACTCGATGCAGGCTCGCAATCAGTGACTACTGCTGCAACTAAAATAAACTTTTATTTATATCTCAAATAATCGAATATAAGTATTATAACAAACAAGAAATTGAATAATATTTTAATATAATAAGCTATTTATCTTTTGCTGCTCGCATTATCACAATGTAGTCACCAGTAAAGATAAACTTTAGGGGGGCGACCGAGACAGGAGACAATAACACATGAGTTTTCATAAAATTCCATACAAAGCAAACGTGACTGACATGCGTCGAACATTACAGTCTCTAACCATTTTGTATATTATTTTCTTCTGTTTAGGTACAATTAAATTAAATTATGTATACGTATTTTCATCATCATCATCATCATCAGCCACAGGACGTCCACTGCTAAACATAGGCCTCCCCCAAAGATTTCCAGACCGACCTGTTGGAAGCGGCCTGCATCCAGCGACTTCCTGCGACCTTTATCAGGTCGTACACATGTTTTTTACCTTTTACCCTTGTAAATTCGTAATATCTGCAGGCGATCGCCTAATAATTAAAAGCTGTAGCCGCACAAGCCACGAAGGAGTCTATGTGCAGAGCCGCCATTGTGTGGGCGTGCAGGAATTACTCATCTCCTTTATTACGTACTTTGCCACAATAATTTTCTACCATCGGTGAGTCATCAAGTTCTAGCCCGTTATTTCAGTCTATTTATGTTCTAATAGGGCCATAAAAGGTTCACGATTCTAGGTATGAACAATTTTAAGGGTGTTCGTACATGGTTTTGAGTTTTGTTTTTCTGTTGTAATATAAAACATAGAAGTATTTCTCAATACTAAAAACACAATTGTTTCCAAGCAATATTTTGCTGACTTTCATATATTTCCTATGACGACAATACAGAATTATATTACAAAGGACAGCTTTATGTAACATGATTTAATGTTTTGTTGATCAAGCAATATTGGGCCTGTCAATAAAGAATTCTTTTATCTCTTCACACACACATCCATAATAAATTGATTACTAACTGGCCACTACATTAAACCGGAACAAACAAAATAAAAATCAAACACGAGCCATTCAAACTCACCGTCAATATTTACTGCAAAACCGTTCGAGTAAAAGTCAACGTCTCGAGTTTCAAAAACAAAAGATTAATTTCTCAATCGACCGATAAAATACCGCTGATGACCGCATAAATAGTATGTCTAGTAACGATTATAAAGATACTCGTGAAAGCAAATTCCTTAGAAGAACATCTCAATTGCCAATCAATGACAATGCAAAATGTTATAAACTCAAGTTACCCAACACTGGTTTCATTCGAAAAATACATTAAACACTTCAATTTATTAGTGAAAGTGTTTGATTAAAGTTTATACAATCGATTGTGAGTTGGCATGTTTATTTTTGTTTGACGCCGTGTTTACAATCAACTCGAGCAACAAATGATGCGTTTTCATCATATGAAGCGGATCTTTCACACAAATACATTTTCATGGTCCATGTTACAAAACAAATTGAACCGTTTAATATGTAATTCCAATTGATTCAATAAACATCGTAAAATTTGATTGCAGCACGGAGATTTACCGCGTTGTAAAAGGCAGATAAATCCTTTTACTGCCGGATAGTTTCCGCACATGTATGGTTTATTTCCAACATACATGCAGCTTTCTTTGAGATATCGCGAATATTATTAACCTTGAAACGCATCATGCGTTGAGTGACGCGTATTTAATATATTCTCACTCGTAGACGTTCCGGTTTCCAGATCACATCATATTCATACAGCTAGTTCAATATCACGCAACGTTAGAAGTATACGTACGCCTTTGTCAATAATGAATGTTTGAAAATAGTTTCCGTATCGCAAAACTAACAGACTTGTCATAAAGATATGAAGTCATGTTTCAACCGAAGCGCATTTCAAAACGCTATTCATATCAACAGTCAGTACTGCAGTAAGAGATTGGATACTTTACAGTTTACAACATAGTCAGTCATAATACATGTCAGTTAACTTTGATAAAAATAGTAGTATGATGTGGATTTAGATTAGCAATAACAGTGTATCTAATGAAACAATAAATTTTAGAACTAGTTACCAATGTCGAAAACATACAGATGTTTACAGAACTACTATTAAAGTAATGTACTTCGACAATGTTCCTTTTAAGATTTAGTACGAATATGTGTCTCCCGGGCCTCGTCAGGCACTTACTAGAAAAAAACGTGCTTAGCCTAGTTTATACATTGATATTGGAATTTGTATATTGGATGAATAATCATCGCATTTTATGTTTTACAAAATAAACATAGGATGCCGATACATTTATCCTTAAATCGTAATAATGTGTCCCATGAGAACACGATGAACGTTTTATATTATAGCACTTGCGACTACTGAACTCCAGCTACGTGGGTTGAAATCCTAGACAGATGACACCTACGATTTATCTGTAAAGTCTACAGTCACCCCAGTGTGCATTCATACTTCATCTTTATAGCACTTCCCATTAACCTACATTAAAAGCAATGTGGTTGTATTTTTTACACTAGAAAATTAACAATACACTGATGCTAACGCTATAGTAATGTAGAAGTAACCGTATGGAAACTCCCACAGAAACAATAAATGTTATTTTTAATTTATCTCACGCATAACCTATTACAAACCTAGTAACCTTCTTTATATATACCTAAGTACTCAGCAAATTGCCAGTTAAATGTCTTCATAAAAGCAGTCGTACTTACCTGTCGTATCCAATGACATATCATTGGGGAATATTGCATATGCATGCAACCGTATGAAATCACAGTAATTATCGACAAACAACCAGTTTCATGCATGACGAGCAGGGAAATAATGGGAAACGTACTTGTAAATGGTATGTTTTGAAATTCCTATCAGACACAATCTCCATTAGCTAAGAAAACTATTAAATAGATAAGATCACGCCTGTATAGAGGTACAACTAGTGCATCCACGATTATTATTTACAAGTTGGTAGGCCTCTCCTATGCGAGGTGCCGTCTCGGTTGGTACGACAGCTTTGTCTATTTCTGCCGCCAAGTAACAGTGTGTGTGTTTCGGTTTGAAGGACATTGAAACCAGTGAAACTACCGAGTATGATGAGACATAACAGCATATGTCTCGAGGTGACGAAAGCAATCCAGTGCCATACAGTATTTTGTAATTCATAGTTCTGTGTAGTGCTTTATGTGTTTATGGCTAGGTGTGATCATCATTAGGCGAGCAACCTGCTCGGTTCATCGTTCAACCTAATAAAAATAAAATCGCCGAGAATTTGTTAGTCTTACGATGTGATAGGCATTGATCTTATTGCAAAACCGGACGGATACTAATGTCAATGTCGCACAACTCATGAATGAGAACACCTTAAACACATCTGTGTTTGCAATTTTGTGAATGCTTAACTTACCTGATTTGAATCCAGTATTTCATCGGTTTCACTATGCACCTTGCCATATAGCAATAAGAGAATTACTGGGACAATAGTATAGCAAGTGGAAGTCCGTTGTCTCTGCCTACCCCTATGGGAAACAGGCGTGAGTCTATGTATATATTTTAAAACATGCACCCACTCAGATAAAAAGAGAAATTTCCTATACGGTATCTAATTACATTGTACGGATCAGTTAACAAACGTCGCCTTTGGGATCCGGTGTCGACGAAAGCGAAAATGTCATTGTTTACACACAGCGGTCATTTCACTGTACATTTAACGGTGCACAACGCGGTAATATTAAGATAATTATAACAGGACTTTACCGATAAACCGTTTAAAGTTCAAATAATAGAAAAGATTTCATGAAACGATAAAAATGTCGGGTTTTAGACTTCATTATCTGATGAAATGTGGGCTTGTAATAAAAGTGCTGATATTGGATATTTTTTTTATCTATTAATGATTAAGTAAAACATGATTACACCCAATTAACAATTTAACAGTTACTATATATACAAGCTGGCGGATAAACTATGGGTTGGCGTGTTAGAGGGAGATATGAGAGCGGAGGAGTCTTAGGGATACCGCTAGGCAGAAAAAAGTACTATATAGAAGCTCCCATTTCAACGCAAAATAAATACTCGTACCGACACGCGTTAGTAATTAGTCAAGAAGATAAAAAAAACTTAGCGGTCAGCACTCATGATTTATAACAAAGGAGCTCGCTTTAATTGAATGGATATAAATACATATACACAGCGATAATATTGTCCTTGAACAAACAACTGACTCAATGAATTGGAAAATATTGATAATACGACTAAACCGACGAATTGCCAAGAACAATGGCTGAAAACAACGGCGCCCATCCCAAAAACACATCAACCGTGGTCGAAAAAAATATATACGAACAAAACGGGAAGCTTGCAACACTGCGTTTACTTAAAATGGATTTATAGCGCTGTTTGAGAGTTTAATGTAGTATCTTATCTATAGTACCTACTCAACGTTTAAATAGTTTCTTTTCAACTTTACTTTGGCAAATAATGAGATAGGCTATAACATTACTTTGTGATTATTTTGTTTAAAGCTAGTTTCATCAAGGTTTTTAGCTATAATAATAACACTCGCTCTGTATATACATCTTACTGCTGGGCATGGGCCTCCTCTACTTAATGAGAGGGGTTAGGCCTGAGACCACCACGCTGGTGTCATACAGGTTGGCAAACTACACATACATTCGAAATTCTTAGGAAGAACTTCCTAGGTGCGCAGGTTTCCTCACGATGTTTACTTCGCCATTAAAGCAAGCGCTACTTATTAATGACTACACTCGTAACTCAGAAAAATCAGAAGTACACATACTTTCGAGGTTATTACCGCTGTCTCAGGAAAAACTGACGTGTATTGGTATAGTGTGTGCACTACCCTCAATAGTTATGGCTATTATGGGTAAACATAATTTCGGTAAACATGATAATCTTGATAGTGGCGGTAAATAATCAGGATGACATCTACGACACATGGTATTTTATAAATATACAGGCCACTATGGAGAGCGCAGTTCTCTCCAGACTGATGAGGTAACAGTATACTCATAACTGAACGCTATACGTGTGTATATAATCACATGTTCACACGTGTGGTGCGCCATTACACTGAATGGAACTCTACAAGTGGCAGCACGCTGACGCGTTTCGTAGGGTGACTGAGATGACTAGAGGCCTAAATCTCCACAAACATTCCCAATCCCCATTTCTCGTTGACAATCCATGATTCTTCTGGTATTGTAGGTGATCATGGCGTTAGATATCACTTACCATCAGATGGCTTGCTCGTTTCCTAACCTCTACCATAAGAGTCACCTCGTAGATACACCGCGAGTATAGTAGCACTGATATTTGATAACAGATCGTCACAAAAAATACGTTCTCATGTGTATAGAGATGTAATTTGAAAATAATATTTGCATATAGCGTTGTCACATCCGTTATAGAGCCATTAGACCGTGACTAAGAAGCTACTGAACGAAAGATGTCTTATCCAATGTGATCTACCTCGCTATTCGATTTTGAACCTTATTGCATACGAAATTAAATGGTTTGAGGGTTGATGGCGCATGTAAGTTTAGTATAGCTATCATATTTTGTTAAAGCCGTGTTTGTTTTAGATGTAATCGCCGACACGACGCTGACGCTTATAGACAATTGAATTGGTTTGTTTATAACGGGATTTAAATTATATGATGTTAATTTACTGTGAGTGTTACTTAATTAAATTAATAATGATTTGCTGGTGGTAGGATATTCATATCCGCCCAGATAGCGACCACCGTATACATAGTGTTAAAACCTGCTATAGTGATCCACACGCCTTGTGTGAATCGCGTTCCAGGATCAGCCAGTGTATATCCGGTTCTCCCGAGGGGCTTGTGACATGACTTGATAGTTGATTGGGGCGGGTATAGGGGTACATCCTTGTATTACTGTGCCTGCATCGGTCATCCGCTTGTCCTGTCGCAGGCCCCTCGATTTGCTTCTTCCCTCTCCGAAGAGAGAAAAAGTATTTATACAGGCCGGCATGACTGGACACCACCGATAAACTCATTGTTATTCAGTAATCGCTGGTTTTTTGGAATGCACTACGCTTACCATCAGGTGTAGTGCAGTCACTTTACCGTGATCGAATAAAGAAAGAAACTAAACAAAAAAGTATAACTGATAAGATTTTGTTTGAAGAACATTCTCCTACAGCCTCATCTTTCTTTCTGAACAGAAACAAAGTTTCGCCGTTCCGTTTTTTCGTAGGACTTAATTTTTATACCTACAGGTAAACGTTACACTGTAAATAGGGCTTCCCTGACGCACGTAAACCAGGACAACGCTAATCAAACACTTTGTTTGAACACCGAGTAACATTGTTGTAAGGGATTTATGTATGTTAATTAGTGTTATTTAAGGTGAACGCGGCCCTGACATTTTCCCTTTATGCTACGTAAGTTGTACACTAATCTGACATTATAATCTAATGTGATTTTGGTAGAAAAAATAGGTATTTACCTACATGAAAATATAATTAAAACATTTAACTGCACATTAGGTTAGCCACGTAGGTATTTGAATCTTCCAGTGGCGTGCAATGTTATGTCCCTTTGTCTGTCTGTACGTGTATTTTATTTTTATCTGTCAGTGGCGAAATGAGGAGGTCGGTCGTCTGATGGTAACCGCCATGTATACAAACAGAATCATTACCACACATAAATGTAAAGAACTGCATGGCATTCAAACCGAAACAGAACTATGCTAACACACTACTGCTTGGGGGTAGAAAAATAGTGATATCAAGCCAGACGGCCTTTCGCATACTAGGGATTTATCTACCTAGCAAAAAAAATATCTATCTTGGGCGACTTGTACGACAATGCTAAATCAATTTTAATAAAATCAATATCTAAATTTTTACTTGTTGTGTATGTACATATGTGTATTCGTGTAGCTAATTTCATTTTTAATTCTGCCTGTCGCTATCCCGGCTTAATGCCAGGGTCCGCCTTCTCATTATCATCAGACGATGGTTTTGGAATTATGTGGGGCGACCTGCCTTCTGACCCCCCACAACTCGCAACGTGAACCAAGTTTCACCATAGCCTCGTCCGTTAATTAACAGAGTGTACCACATGCCGCTGAGGTTGGCTTGGGCCTAAGATGTTGATGGCCGACTAATAGCTAATAACTAAATTTTCAACAGGATGATCTTTTCGTGTACTCAAATATTTTTTTTTACTAGCCTTGTATTATATACGTCTCACTGCTGGGCACGGGCCTCCTCTACTGAATGAGAGGGATTAGGCCTTAGTCCACCACGCTGGCCTAATGCGGGTTGGCAGACTTCACATACCTTTGAAAAATCTTATCGAGTTCTCAGGTATGCAGGTTTCCTCACGATGTTTTTTTGCTTCACCGTTAAAGCAAGCGATAATTAACAATTAATATACACGTAACTTAGAAAAGTCAGTGGTGTATGCTCTTGGGGCTGGTTTCGCACCTGCGACTTTCGTCACGACAATCCATACCACTCCCCGCTGAGCTATCGCTGCTTCAATTCAATATAATTACTAATATATTTTACAGTTATTAGTGACACACAACGATGTTGATCACAAACCTTCAATATCATTAGTCATTACGATTCCACGAAAACCCAAACAATTGTGGTAGGAAGTTGGCCAATTGATAATTGCTCAGCGATTAAACAATTTATTTTTGGACCACCGTTTTTAAGCACGCCTATTGTTTAGGCTGCAATTTGGAATACTCGACTTCCCCGTGGTCATTGATCGATGAGCTTTTTATATATCAAATGATCTCTTAATAAAAGCTCGTTGATATAAATAGACAGTTAACTTATTTATTCCAAGGTATGTATTACTTGTTTCACATTAGGTTTAATTTTATCTATTTGCGACAGAACGATAGGCTTTGGACCCATAATATAAATAGGTAAGTAACAGTTTTATGAGGATATTTACTTATTTTCGCTCATATTTGTTGGATGTGTCACACTGTAGAAGGAAAATATGGTGAGGAAAATCCTCATGTTTTTGAATACATGAGATAGACTACGTTTATATACTAATTAACTACCAGGGACAATTTAATTGAAGCAAGTATCCAATAACAAAATCAATATTTAACACCAACGCGTGAGCGTATCCCTGAAGGTGGTAGGCATAGACGCAACTAATGCAATTACGGCATGCCGAGATTGTTTTCATCCCATGATATAGTAGTTAGCAAGACTATCCCTACATCAGGCACAAATACGAGTCTCAAATAACGTCCTGTGTACATTGATAATCACAAACACAAGTCGTGATTGCCTGACGTGGGATTTGAACCTACGATCTCACGGTTTCACAGCCAAAATACGCTGCCACGTGCACCAGACCAATGAGGCGACTGAATATTCCATTACATTGTTAAAAAATATCAAATAAAATACAATTCTCCATAAACATAAACCTTCTGAAATTAAAAAATGATACGGACGCTCTAACATCAGATGAAAAATGATACGGACGATCTAACAACACTGTAAATTATCTGTGCTCGCGATGACACCGCAGTCAAATCACGAGTGCATCAGTACGGCGATATTAATCAACGCCGATAGCGTACATAAATCCACCAGGGTATAAATCTAGTTTATCATCGGACAGATCGTAGTTTTGTGTGGCCACTGCCCGCGCACCTGTGAGCCGGGGGCTCTGCGAAGCGCACGCGCCCGGTCACGACCACGCGACGCGACGCGACGCCACGGCGCGGCGGAACGGTCCGTTAGGCCCCATTTACACGGACACACGATCACTTTCCCTGTTCCCCGAGAGGTTTTCGTGCATTTTGGAATTGTTGAACGTGACGAAATGTTTATAGATAGGAGAAGGGACGCCAGCCCGTGGCTAATCCCGTCGGAACAAGAAACTGATATTTTATTTGTTAAACGGAATTGTTTGGGTAATAAATAAGTCTTCTAATTTTATTGTACACATATGTTTTATATGTAAATGTAATGAATGGGTATTTAAAATCAATTTGTAAAGCGAAATAATGCACGTAATGTTTAAT
This sequence comes from Amorpha juglandis, assembly GCA_949126905.1. Lineage (NCBI taxonomy): Eukaryota > Metazoa > Arthropoda > Insecta > Lepidoptera > Sphingidae > Amorpha > Amorpha juglandis. Next base: position 7,613,797 of record OX421387.1, on the reverse strand, counting down.
AATCAGCAAGCTGTTTATGAAAGGGTATCTACCACTAATTCAGGTGAATCACGTTCCAGCACACAATCAGGTCTGTTGTATATTCCCTTTGCCGTACCAAGATAAAACTGTAAGATTAGATTTTGATTAAAATATTGGGGACTGTTCAATTTCCAGTCTAACGGTCACATCCATTTACATCATTACTGCTATTCATATTATTCCGGTGAGTGTAAAACGAGCTTTATAACAATCTGTTGTAGTAAATCATCGCTTCGTCGACTGGTTGCCCTGTTATATTACTAAAGCCCTTTGGTATTTAATACCTCGACATCTTTAATGTCCTTCATAAATCTGAAAGGAGAGTCCTCGATTGTGACACGCGATAAAAACGTATTAGCTACCATTCGTATTGTAAGCAATTGAGACCATTTCGAAAATACAGAAACGAAGAATGCCTTCGTGGCTTAGTTGTACTGCGCCTACGTAACGCTACGCTGAGGTAAATGTTATATTGGGGTTTTCTATCATGAAACGCTCAGCCCGAAATCTGGAATTATGTGCACTATGGCGATAGGCTCATCCCTATCCCATCATGGGACGGAGATACTGCCTATCTCTTCGGGTATTTCAGGCGTGAGTGCGTATCTCATATATTTAGAGAGAGAGAGAGAGTTATATACATATATATAGAGCAGCGAGAGAGAAAAGAAGTAGCGGATGTTTTAAATTAGATAAATTCAAAAGTAAGTTAATCAACTCAACGAATATCTATATAACACAAGTACGTGATATTAAAAATTATAGTCCAATTTATTTTTTTGAATGAAATACAATAAAAGTAAATAATAATGTACCACAAAACCAAAGAAAAAACCCGGAAGCAAAATCGCAGTAACAAAATCGACACAATGAAGGTAAATGAACCTAGTGAAGGCTACATTAATACTTCTGGACAAAATATATCTGATTGAATTTACCGGATTTTTTAAAACTAATTTGTTTAGGTATTGGTATGTTCTGAGGGAATAGCATATTTTATTATATTTGTTTCCAAAATAAATACAGTTTCGAGTGATTATAAGTTTTATCTGTAACTGTTTATTTACAACACAAATACAATTTACAAACAACTCATAATGATTAAATTTTGCAACAAAAATTGTTTGACGGAAATAATACCATCCGAATTATTGAATATAATTGGCGATGTGCATGTAATTTTATAATGCACACCAACAATTGCGTACAAATGAATATAATTTAACGCATTGCGGACATAATTTCTAACTACCAACAATTATTTGATTACTGCACGTTTTTCACCGATACCTCATAACATTCGTTTGTATTTTTCTTATACACTATACAATACTTACTATAAAGTTCAAATATCTTCGAATCTGATTACACAATTTCGAAAATTTCCAAATTGCAAAGCCTGTTGTATGAAAGCCTCATTAGTTTATATTTCTAACCTTTGTTTTATTATCCTTCGAAGGCAAACGCCTGACGGCGCACCTGATTGTAAGCGGTTACCGTCGCCCATAGACAATGCCGTGAGCACTGCCAAGCCACTGGCTACCGTGGAAACACTTCATAAATAGAAGCAATACATCAAGGTGCCGTATAGAAAATTCCTACAAAATGGCAACGCAGCAACTACAAACTGCGTCTCCCGTTAAAATTGTCCACACGAGTAGATAATAGATATAATAACACCCGACGCGACGCCACACCGAGACAGTCGTTTATTTACACACAATTTACGATTGCCGAGATAGGTCCCCGGATAAGTGTCGCGACAATTTGTAAAACGTTTCGCTCGACAATGGCTCATTAAATCTAAAAATGCTTTCACATCCTGTGTTCAAACTAGTTCGAGATATTGTCGCACAAATAGATACCAGTTTTGAATCGTTAAGGTACGTTTTGAGATACGCGACCGAGATAGATCGCGCGCGTGACGCGAGTCAAGCGATAGCAACATGTCCGCTTTGTATGAAATTGTATGGACAAGGTCGCTCTTGTCTTCTTCGCTTAATGCCAGGGTCCGCATTTCTATAATTATTTGGTACTAGCTTTTGCTCGCGGCTCCGCCCGCGTGAATTGCTTTTTCCGGGATAAAAAGTAGCCTATCACCCAAGTCACCTCATACCCTGTCTGTATACCAAATTTCATCAAAATCCGTTCAGTAGTTTCAGCGTGATTGACGGACAAACATCCAAACAAACAAACTTTCACATTTATAATATTATAGTAGGATTATATGGGGCGACCCGACAAATTACGCCTTTGCATCGTTCGTTAATACCACGTGCAGGTAAGGTTGACTTTGGTCCTAAGACGTTGGTGTCCCACTTACACTACAAAGGGTCGCTCCTGTTTCAATCGTATATATGTGCTTAAACAATTGCATACAAAGCAAACGTGTCGCTGTCGCCGCGCATCGCGGTTTATCGACTCGGTCGCTCACATCAAAACGTTTACTCGACAATGTTGCCAATGAGATGTTATCGTGTCATCTAATAATGCGATTGAAAGAATTTTGTGTAGGATTAAATCTTAAAGATACCTATTTATTACAATTTACAAAATAACATGGTCTTATCGTGATATTAATAGACATTTTATCGATTGAAAGTAGCTGAGCTAACTAATGCGGATGTGATTTATCGCGTGTTTGCATCAATAAACTTTGTAAATAATAGTCTTAAACCGACTTTTCGTATTTGCTGTCATATGACAGTCTCCATGGCATAGTGAGTGAGTAGCCGGCTGCAAAGCGACAGCCCATGTGTTCGATTCTCGCACCGAGACAAATGTTTGAATGATCCACAAATATTTGTTATGGGTCTGGGTATTGTGGGACCGCAAGTCCCTAGTAGATCCTGATACCCATAACATTAGTTAATCTAACGTGGGGTTAGGACCATATTTTTTTTCCCAGCACGGCAGTGACTGCACTACACCTGATGGTAAGCGCAGTGCAGTTAAAAAAACCAGCGACCACCGACAAACAATGAGTTTATAGATGAGTACCAGAATCATGCCGGCCTTTATAAATGCTTCTTTACACTCCGAGGAGAGAAGAAGCGAATCGAGGGGCCTGCGACAGCACAGGCGGATGAAGGATGCAAGCCCAGAAAACCACACCAAAGCTAATTTTTACATAAAAACAACATACAATCTATAATTTCCCCTCAACATGACAAACAAGGCAATAAGTTCACACCTGCGACACACGCGCCATGAATCAAATCCATCATTATCACTTATCTGTGCACAAGAATCCGCCACCGGTCGCATCATCTTTTTGCTTTAGAAAGTACACGACATTCTCGCGGTTACCATTTATTTTATATGACTAGGGACGGATCATTTGTGGACTTTAGAAAACGCTGGGGGCCTGTAACCCCAATAACAACAGACCAATTATAGAACCCTCATATTTAAATTTTTTACATAATAATAATAAACACCCAACAGTCACACACATAGTCCTGACCCCACAGTAAGATACGAGTCTTGTGTCGTGGGTATCAGGAACTACGAGAGACTTTCGGTCTCACAACACCCAGACGCCGAAACAAATATTTGTGGATCACACAAACATTTGTCTTGGTACGATATTTAAAAATTTTAGATGCCAGGGTGAACAGTTTAACGTATGCTAAACATCCGCTCTGGGATTAAAATTGCATACAAGTTTTATGTTGGTACATATTTTTCTCGAACTGCATTGCTCCTAAGCGCTGCCAGGTATATAAAGCCACTTTACCATCAAATAAATCCGGCCCTGTACGTGGGAATATATGCGACACAATTTAAAATGCATGAGCGCTTGCCGTGTAAGTGTTTTATAAACGAAGAGAGCATTTCACATTTAAAGCGCTATGAAATGCCTTTTTCTTTTAAAAACTTCATACATTTTGTGTCAAGCGAGATAAAAAGCAGAGTTGCGCCTTACTTTGTATTACATTTAAGCAAACGCCATGCTTTCTAATATTTCTATCGTCTACTTTGAATAATAAATTTACAGCGAATACTATGTAACATAACATATTGTATCATTGTTTTATTCCGGAGTAACATTAATTACTACATTTGTAGTATGTACATTAGTACATTTTATAATGCCCAAAAATTTTACTGTCTTGAATGTCCTTCAAATCGAACACAACTACGACGTAGTGACAGGAATAAACAAAGCTACCCAGTCTACCCAGACGGATCCCGCATTTGAAAAACTTATGATCTGGTATCATATCATACTATAATCATAATGCTCTTTTATAATAAAGAATAAATGACCATATTTCAACAAATAAAATATAAATCAAACAATTGTTTTCCATAGGGAATAGGGGCAGGAACTATTAGAGTGTTACAAGTTACAAGTTACAGTCCTAACACACCTCTTTCGCCTCTTCCACCTTCATAAATCTTCTCATACATTTTTGCCGATTGGTAACACTTGTGACTGACGTAATTTAAAACATTTCAATATAATATTACGCAGTACACACATCCCGAAGAATCACAAACAAAATACGGAACACTCATGTATTTATAGATTATCCTTCTCAACTTAACTCGAAGTAAAACCACAAACTACCCACACAAATTTGTTTAAATCATCTTAACACATTCATTTATTTTTAGACAATGCTTCAAACAATCTTTTGTACACGAATCAAGCCCGAAGCTCGCGGCAAGTTACACTATAATTATAATCGAAATTAATTAATTATACTTACACGAAATGTTTTTTCATTAAATTATTTCAATGGTTATTTTATTAATTATACTGTTATTTACTTAATGAAAGGTTTCATTTATATAATCATAAAATTATACCAATATATTTAATATGAATCAAAACTTTCACTCTTGTGTAATTTTAAATACTCGACTAGTTAATGTTATTAAATTAAAAACAGTCGACAAATTCAAACTTTGTAGGGTACTAATACTGGTGGCCCTTGAGTATACCCTAATCCTTTTAATGGTAGGCAGCGACTTCACTGTACCTTGGCACTGCTGAAATTCATGGGCCACGGTGACCGCTTCGTAACATGCAAGTCGCATGCTATTCTTTCCATCAAGACTTTATCTTATAGTCCACAGCGAATATAGCAAAAACTAAAAACCATACAAATATAAAGAAGGAAACAAAAGCAACGCACCGAAGCGGTATGTTGTGGTTAATTACTCGTATATAACCGCACGGCAATGGGATAATTTATCGCGGATAGGTTCCAGTGATTTCCACCGTACGCTGCGTTTGCAACTTGCAACCATCGTCGAGCGAAAACAAAAATGTGCGCGTGCGGTGGTCTAACGGGCTGCGGCGATAATCGCTCGAGATAAAAAATCTTCGACTCAAACGCATAACGGATCGCACGATGCGCTCCGCCCGTCATCGCGATTGCGTACACCGTACGTCGCTTGTGGCCAGATACAAACGTCTCTTCATGGCGGGAAAAAATAGTCTTTTTACGGAAAGTAGGCCTATTTTAAACTGTCTTAGATTACGGCGATCGTTTTTATATACAGTCATAATTCTTTAAATAATTCTTTATTTATCAGTCAGTATAAATCATTACAATATAATTATGTGCAATTTAGTGTACAATGTGCCTACTGGCTATCCTACTACTTCCTATACTACTATTATTATATATGTGAAAATTAGAATGTTTGTGAAGTTGGATGTTTGTTAGTGAATCAGTCCTTAACGGCTGAACGGTTTTCGATGATTTCGTACACAGATAGACCGTGACCTGGATTAGGATATACGCTACTTTTTATACCTGGAAAGATCGTTCAGGCAGACACAGTCGCGAGCAACGCTAGTGAAAGATGTTAACACAAAGCTACTATTGTACTTTCAAATATCAAATTAGGAGCGGGTAGCATTAAGCGCTATAACAACATCAATTATAATTCTTTTGTAAGTCGTTTTTTTACCTAAATATGCCAAGTACCAATACGAATTTATCGATTTTGTATCTAAAACAATTTAACGAGTAATCGCTTTCTTAAAAAATCGTGTAAACAAAAAGCAACGGCAAACGTTGTCGTAGTATTATCTTAATGAGAATCTATAAATTATATTGATATTTAAACGCAACTAAATGGACCGCAACGAATTGAGAATACTGATAAAAGTATCTTAAGATTGCTACCGAATGATTAGATGCGTTTTATAATGGCCGTAATCGTAGTCGTAAAAATAAGCATATAAATCTTTAATAATAGCAGAAAATCAGCTTACAGAACAAGTTATATCGCGATGCGTTTATGCAAATTTTATCTGAAAAGTTTTAGTGGTAGTGAGAAATAATTTGCTATAAATAATACTCGACGACTTGTTAAATGACCGTATTAATACTATTACAGAATAGGCGTAAATAAGAACATATTATATTAGTTACATATTTAAAAATAAATGAATCGTTAAAGTTTCTTTTGGAGCGGTGGGATTATTTTTATTTATAACGATACGATCTTCAAACTAATAATATTTATAATATAAAATCACGTGACTAAACAAATGTTATAAATGGGAATATATTTTATAATCGCAACGTGTTATGTTGGAAATCATTAAAACAAAAACATTCTAGGAAACAACAATAAATAGGAAAATCAATCATTTTCATATACGTTTTTAACTTTTTACTTTTAAATTTAATTTTTGTAGTAGTAATTTAAATCGAAAATATTATTATTGTAATGGCTATTCAATGGCTAATGTATGTTCCAAATAATGGCTATTTAATCATCATACTTCGTTTCGGATTAATGGAATATGGGCACTATTTTGAGGTAAGCAACCGAGACAAGGAGACGGCGACGCGTGACGCGAATCAGGCGACAGCGACACGTGGGCTTTATATGAAATTATTTGAAAGCGGTCGTGCGTTGCGGTCTCTTGTCACGCTCGGGCTCATCAAAACAGAGTTTATATGTACCATCAGTCTGTATCCACAACATAATATAGAGTTTCTTCTCCCTATAGTTCTTGTGTAAGTTGCTACTTACACTACTACCAATAACATTCTGCGCTTCGACAATAATTTTTTATTATGTTTGAAAACACAAAATTCGATGGCGATGATCCAATAAAAAACATTTTTATAACATCCAGACTATGTATTCGTTTATATCTTAAATATCCGACGAGGTCCGAAAAGCCAGATATTGTTTGCATATTCGCACTAAATCCTAAAAACAAAGATAACCACAGCGCATAACTTTATAAGGTGGTACTGTATCGTGCGTTCATACAAAATTGATATACACCACCTGTAATTTTTTATGATGTAACATAAAGATAAAGCGCGGCAATCACGTCTTCATTTTGTGAGAAATTTTTTAATAAACCCTTAGAATGTAATCGTAATAAATTTATGGTAATTGAAAAGTTACGAGTATCATCGGTAAAATGTTACTAAGCAATGGAACTAGAACATTGTGTAACACTTTACGACGTGGATGTGAAGCGATTCGTTTTGGGTAAAACTTAAATGAATTCCAAAATTTGAATTCAAACGCACCTACAAATATTAAAGACGGATTTATCGCTGGAAATGGTACATACCTGTAAATCATTCTTCAAACAAAAATGGAGTAGTACTCGTACATTTTTGTCGACTTCGAAAAGACTTTCTACCCAAAATGCACACATTATGATGACAGTTAGTTATTGAAGACTTGTGCTTTGATAAAAAAATATTCATCGATCTCCGACGACATAAATTGATAGTTACCTGCTTGAATCAGCAACTGCTTTTACAAAAATCGGTTGTCTGCGCTGGGCCTAAGAGTAAATTACCATCTATGAAAGTCGATAATCTGTGATACACCTTAGACTGCAGCGCATCGAATTATCGGACCAGGCGCTAATGGCTTAATAGCTTAAATCCTATTTAGATATACGTATACGCGTGGAAATCTAATAAAAAAACCACTCACACATTCTGTGATTAATGTTAGGAGAAAGTTCAGTCACAAAATGGACTTTGAATTTTTTAACGCCCTTTATGACCGCAGTGGTGCAGTCGCAAAGAATTAAAAGAAACTATATTTATGAACAGAGTCTCGTAGCTCCGTTGGTAAGACAAGTCAGTTGGCCGTGCGTAAATTGGACCAAACATACTATACCTATAATTTTATTATCATGAAAATAACGGATAATGTAGTTTCGTGAATTCCGCATAATCTGTGCACCAACATTAACTAGATTCTTACATTTATATATTTAGGTATCATGTACACTACAAAGGTTCAAATTAGTCACTTGGTTAATGCGCGTGTATTTAAAAACAATGAACGTGTGATGATGACAGAATATAAATTTATTAAAACATAGATTATTATTCTTCTGTTGAGTTAATGTCCAGACTGGAATGACCGAGTATACGTTGGATATTCGTACTAACTCGTAAAACCGAACATTGAAGAAGCACATGCTGTATATAATATTAACATAGAAAGTATTTAATGTAATAGTAAAACATGTCCAAATTAAATCACAATCAAAGTGAATAGCCAAGGACAATGGTGTAGTACATAAACAGCTTTGTTTATCCTCTAATAAATTTCAATTAAACTACAAGCGTTAGAAGGTAACACTTAACTATCCTAACGTGCTTAATAAATTGTAATTACATGGAACACGTTTGATACAAGATCTTGGCTGAGACTGCGCCTGTTGGAATGTCCAGATCATAAGGGAGATAGATTTGAAGTTGACCTTTCAAGTGTTGGGTGTCTTTCTAGTGATCTATTTATTAAAAAACGGCCAGGCTTTAAGCCCCATACCAAAAAATCGATATAACGATGTAATCGATGTTACGATTAAAGTAGAACCAAGAAAAAATATTTTAAATCTTCAAAGAGCTTTTAAACCCGCATCAGCGCTTTGAACTGACTCCCAAACAAACGTGTACTTAAAGAATTGTATTTTGAATTCAAAAATATCTAAATAGACAGTCTTAATCTATAAAAAATATAAAAACATCGCATTTATAAATTGATATGTAAAATTTGTAGTTCTGTAAGATTGTTTGTAGAGGGATTTAATAATTTGTATTTTGATTTTTTTTACTTATTAATACCTAACAAATAACAATGCGGGTGTGTGTGTCTGTGGCATCGTAGCGCCTAAAAAAGTAGCTTTGAATGTATTATTTTTAAAGCTGATTAAATCACGGTTATTTTGAAATAAAACTGTTTAGCCGTTTAATTTAGAGTTAGATGTTTTTGTACTTGAAGTCGGGGGTTATTACCACAGAAAAAGACTTTCACGCAAGCAGAGAGTGCAAGCGTGAGACATAAATACAAATATTGAAATCGACAATATTTAACTATATCGAAAAAGCGAAATTGAAATGAGTTGTGCGCACAGAACCGTATCAATTTTAAACTAGCTATAATTAATTATATTTTTTATTCATACGAACAATTACAGTGGATTTATTACCGTGGCTACAAAGAAATTTATAGTCCGTTTCAAATAGGCCCCGCATACACAAGTTCGTGTACCATTTTACGGCCTTTTTACATTTTTGCAAATATCACGAAGGGTAGTAAAATACGAGCTATCTGCGAATAAATACTCTGCGAGCACGCTTCATATGACCTCGCCCTAGACATTTATTTGATGTTCTGTTCTTAAAAATGATTCGTTTTGGATTAACGACACGACATCAGAGTTGATTAATGTACCTGCAATAGTATTAGTTGTCAAAGTTATTGTCGTCGTAATACTAACCGAATTAAAATGTTTTATAGTTAGAAAACTGCACTTGTTTTTCCATTTTGCTTTATTTAGAAGAAATTGGATAAATTTTAATCGGTTCAGTAGTTTCGGCTGTCCTAGGTTCAACTGTTTCGCTAATACACATATTCATTCATAGTCGTAATCGGGTAAAAAATGAGAGAATGCTTATTAATAGATAATACGAGCTTTATAAGCCGATTGTCTCATCTCAGTAGTAGCCTTAACTCGTTGCCATACAAAAACAACCCACATTTTATTCCTATTAAGATATAATTAATCTGACACGGGCAAGACACGCATAGGTCCGCTCCAGAATCGATGTTACAAGTTTTTATTAATAAATCGATTATTTAATGCGGTCGCACGTCTCAATCAAGTTTTTGTCGCGATTGTGTCGTCGTGTGTAGACCATCGGGTAGTGTTATCGATGTAAAAACTCGTGTCATGTATCGATTAAACGCTACGTGTGAAGGATGTCCTCATAGCAGCGTGTGATAAGAATCCAGTTAAGTAAGAGGGCTTAAGTTGATTACGACAATTATAATCTGTGATCTAGTTCGGTGTGGTACTTTTTACGAAATTCCTTAAACAGTTCATAATTTGTTTATGTAGTCATATAATATGTGAAGGGGGACACAAATTACAAAATGTGAATTTTTGTTTATAATTAATCATCTAAAAATAGTTTCGTATAAACCGTATTATATTATAACGAGACTCAATAAGTTACAATTACATATATATCTATGAATATAGCATGAATTACTGCTAGAATTATGAGGGCACAATTAATTTTAAAACTATATTAAAACCTGAAAGTCCCTTCCTCAAGCAACTCGATTACATTTACAATAAAATCAATTACTCCATGTTCAAACAAATTAGTGTATAGTTAGTGTAAATTCACTTTAGTTTAATATTTGTATTATGCGAAGACATAAAGCAATATAATATGTCTCATGTCATTCTCTGATTAGAAACGTTAATCTTTTATTTAATAGCATAATAAATAAAGGTGGGTGTGAGACCAACGACGGGTTAAAATCAGCAACTATGTACCTATGTTGTAAAACGAGCGATATAGCATAATTTATTATTAATTACAAAATGTGTAATCTCGGTCTGGATGTTGTTCTGGGTATAGATCTGGATTCTCGTAGTTCCTGACATCAGGACTATATGTGCGACTGTTGGATGAATAATAAATTAGTAAAGATATACTTAAAAAGATATTTAACTATAAAGTGATATTATAATTAATAATTATCGATTCGGCGACAATGTAAGAAGGTGTATGTAAAAGATTTAGTCACTGTATTTTTTTCTTATTTTCAATTGTATTTTAATAATTCAACGAAATCTGACCCACAAATGCGCAATTTATTTCTCAAAAAGCAATTAATAATTTGATCTTATATTAACAACAAACCGATTAATGCGTAGTTGATTTACTGTCTGTCAATTTACAAGAACATAGTTAAACGGACTGGAACGCTACTAAGCGAGGACATTAAATTTTCATATGCCATGCCGAAGCGTAAAGCTCTGTTCCAAGGGGTAAGGCCCGTCAAATGAGGTTAATCCTAATAACAATATTTATAGGCCACACCAAGGTCGGATGGGTACTAAGAAAAGGGCCGCATGATGTAGGGTTGCCATCCGTACCGGTTTTCTCGGATTTTGCCGATGTTTTATTTAAATCATGGTAAATTCTCGACTCTTTTTGTGTAAAACAGCATTGGTCGATACTTACAACAGAAGAGATGAGGGCGAGGAAAACGTATGTCGTTAAAATAAATGATCTCCGAAAGGGTCATGCCACGAGTGATATGAAATTAATTAGAAGATGTATGAATGTGAAAAAGAATGTATGTAGTTTGATTCGTTAATTTAAAATTGAGTATTCGAGGGAAAAGGCGACTACATCCAAACATCCTTTATTTTTCCGACTACGACGTAATCAAACAGAACATTTAAAATCAGTAACGCCCGTATACTGAAACGCTACTTAAGTATTTAAGATCGTTTTAAACGAGTTAAGTCCCTCTTAGCTGTCAAAATTGTATGAAAATAAGTAGCCGTTAGCCGTCAGACAGCTAAGTAGCGTTTCTGTATTCGGACATCAGTCAGTTAGTTAGGAGTGGTAGAGCCACGCTGTAGACAGTTTTGTTTTCCGACTACTACTTAATCAAGCAGAGACTAGAGGGACAGAAACATACATTACAGCGTATATTGCCTACAGGATGAATGAGCCGGTTCGACCGGGTCGTTAAGACTGTCTCACAGAAAACCGACGAATGTAACGGCTTGCTGCTACATTTCGCACGATAAGCTATTCGGAAGCCCAAATCCCCTCACCTCCCCAATCCCATAATTATCCCTTGTCTTTAAGGTCGGCTACTCGTCTATATTCTTCTGATACTGTGGACGTAGCATGAGTAGTGGAGATCACTTACCGTCAGGCAACCCACTAGCTCATTTGCCAGCCTATGCTATTAAAAAAAAGGTCAGCATCAGCAGACACGCTATGGCAGGCCTAACCTTGTGCCGTAGAGGCGTCGCGTCCGCCAGCGCGACGCGCCGGCGGTGCGTCTGTCTTTCCGTCGAGCATAATCACACGCTTCCTGTGGATATGCTAATGCGGGCAGTTGGCACGCGACCCGAGTCACCCGCCAGACCACCCCGTAGCCTTCGCCGACATACGCAAACCGGCGACCGCCACCGCTAGAGATGTGACTCATTACGACTCTTATGTCCGAATACTGAAACGCTACTTAGCTGTCTGACGGCTAACGGCTACTTATTTTCATACAATTTTGACAGCTAAGAGGGATTTAACTTGTTTAAAACTATCTTAAATACTTAAGTAGCGTTTCAGTATACGGGCGTTAGTTCCTAATTGATCGAAATCAGAATTTACGAGTGTTTCCATTCTTAATCATTCATTTCATCATTTCATCTAATATAACCAACCTATATTAACTAAACGTGTTTATGTCAACTACGACCCCAATTCTTTATAGTAAATTGAAGAGGTAGCTTAACCATGTCACTGAATACATTTTTAATTAGTTTTGGGCAGGCAATTACAATGTTTTTTTTTAAATAAATTCGGTGCACAATTGATGGAGAAATCGAAGTACCTACATTCATAAAAAAAAAACAAAAAACGCGCCAAATTGAAAATATCCTCCTTATTTTCAATTCGGTTAAAAATGACAAACAAAGAATGTAAAACTAGATGAATATTCTGATAGTTAAAAGCTTAAGACGCAAATCCAATGATATATTATGTAACTAAAGTAACACATTCAGAAAATCCATTAACGCATTACTCCATTTTAAGTGGTTTAATGTATATTACCATCTAGAAAATAAAGCAATCCAGATATCGATCAAATGAAATGAAATATTATAAGCATGGTAGCACGGTTGGAAATAGTTTTTAAAATCTGTACACTAAGGTAATAAATCATAAATGAATCTACTAGAGTATGCTCTGAAAATCGTAAAATATATTGTATTCTACGACACTCAAGGGAATACAGGAAAAATTAATCAAGTTCAATATAAAAGTATACCAGGCAGATGCTCATAAAATGCTTTCAATTGTTAATTCATTCTAACAAACTTCCATTCCATTCCTCATAAACTTCTGAAATCTCATAAAACATTGATGAATTGTTGATCGGCGTTTATGCGGTAATTAATATTTTGAATCTATCCGGTCGACGCGATGTTCTATTCGGTTTGTAACATCACTAGTGTAACGGTCCTTGTAAAAAAAAATACTTGAACAGTTAGGCTAAATAAAATTATGTACTTAATGGGTGAATTCATATTAAACCACGTACATAAATTAATTTAATCTATTATTCGTACGCGGAGTATTTTAAGAAAGCATTTATTTTCACCAACATCATACGATAGAGGTATTGGGGCAAACATTATTCGTATAACGATTCTGAATTGTCAACTGTTTCTAAGATAAATAATCACAAGGTGCATATCCTTGCGAATATTATTATTAAATCCGCAGCCAACAAAGGTCATGTTTTTTAACTATGTTGACAAAAGACTACGTAGTGGTGGTTTCTTGTATCAAAAATCTTACAGTAACTGTAAACCATTCAAGACATTAAAAAAACTTAATAAAAAGTTGTGTGTGTCTTTTTACTTATTTCAGTAGATATCTATTTTTATTTTATTTTATTATTAGGATTCTACCTGATCAATTTTTCTTCTGTGTCTGCTTCTGTCTAATCTAGGATAAACTGCTACCATTTTACTGAAATCACTGATATTTCAAACTCTACACGAAGGAGAGCTTGCTAATATCTCACCCACTATTATAGCCACTGGCAAAATTCGTTAATCGCTGACAATTATTTTCAAAGAACTTTCTGGGTAGCTTGACAATTCCTATCACTATCGCTATTTCTAAAATTCATCCCGCATTGGATCTACGTATGAAGTGAAGTATAATGAAGTGAGACAATATTATCCCTACGGTAGCCATTGTAACGCTATACGTAACATTTTAACCTACAGTGTCATATCAAAGTGAAATTAGGTTTTTCTATCACGAAATGCTCAGTATCAGCCCATAGTCAGGAATTTGTGCCCGGTGTGGCGATAGGCCCTATCACATCATGGGACGGAACTAAGCCCGATGAAATGTGACTTTACGGGTTACACCTCTGCTCTACCCCTTCGGGGATTACAGGCGTGCGTAAGTGCGAATGTCATATTTCTGCCTGCACCGAAACGTGCATTACATAAATTATTGTTGCATATATGTTTTTGACTATTAAGTCAAAAACATATACCGTAGCTCAATACCAACTTCTTTGTAACCCTTCCAAGCGATAACAGGCGTATCAATTAATTAATCGTCAAAATCTTTGAAAACTTCATTTGAAGGCACTGCGGAAAGTAACAAGTACATGAAAGGTAATGAAAACATCGGCCCATATTTGGCGCAGTGCAGGCTCGCCCTGAGGAAGTTTCAGTGCCATATTTCACCACGCCCGCTCCGACATTAACCGGTTGACAATTATATTGTTCGCCAATTGAATATTACTATGTTTATGTAAAAAAATACGAATTATCATCGTGACTTATTAAAAACGCTTCATTAACTATGCTACGATAGATAATAGTTATTCTAGTAATCTACGTACAAAAATAAAATGTGTCTCTAGAGCAAGGAAAAATAAGTAAAGAAACCTAAGTTCGATTAAGGTAACTTCAACCATTGGTCAATCTATATGAATAAACACGAAATAAATCATGTAGCAACAATAATAGCAATTTGGATTCCCTCTCAAAGGGTCTCAAAAGGCATATGTATAAACCCTATTCTTCAAGGTACTTAATTAGTCACAAAAAAAGCGAAACCATACTTGGTTTCAGACTGGTCGTATCAAATTGATGTCGTTTGGCCAACATAACCATTATTTGTCACGCTATCGCAAGTCGCGTGATTGTTTGAACCCCAAACGATTTCGCGTGTTTCAGTTTACACGCGTTTTTATCACCGAATGTATTGCTATGTTACGAGATTTATGCAATGTGTGTGCAAGCGATTCGCCATTGTTCCGTGATTTATAACGTTCAACACGATATCCGCGTTGCTTAATAATTTTGTTATCTCGGCCATTGGGAAATGGTCGCGTGAAATTAGAAAATTTGAATCAATGAATACATTGCTCCTTTTTAATAAATTTATAGTTGGAATTTAATATACATTTCATATTAATAATAATGTTTAAATGAATATTGTACTATATTTTATGTATATCGATAATCCAAAAAAGTTAGGTACGTTTTAATTAATACAAAATAGAAAAAGTCATGTCGATACTCAAGTAAAGCTTGTCTACATTTTTAAGTTCAGCAGACGAAAACATAGTAATGTAGGGGTAATTCTACGAAAGCTCCGAGACTGTAACCTGACCGTGCAAAGCTGCTACAACACATCGATACCGAGTTCAACGGACCGCTTCGTGAAAAGCCACATTTTCCGATTCCGAATGCAGATTAACTATAATATATTACATGATTAAGGATTTCAAATAAGCGTGGTTAGGTGTTTCGTTTAATTAAAAACATTTGGAGATTTATTATGACACTAAAAATAATATCAATATTTTAAGATGTTTTTATTTCTTAATAATAGAAAAAATAATATTTAGGTATTTAAAAAAAAGATTTCCTACAAACATTTAGGTATGCTTATTTTCTGTCACAATAACACGCCTAATTTGTTAAAAATGCATATTTAAAATATGGGATTAGGCATGAATATTACGTGACATAATAACGTTACCGAAACCTGACCCTTGACATTTAACAAACAATAATCCGGGAGCTTCATTGCCCATTACTCCCAGGACCTCCATCCGCGCACCGCAAAATGTGCTGAAACGGAGAAAATTTACTTACCTATTTTTTCCATGACCGATCTTGTACAGCTCGACGTGTTTGAACTGGGCGTAGGTGGCCATTGTGATATTAACACGAAGATTTGTTTTTGACACACGAGTGCGGGACACTGCGCGATACCGGCACGATGGGCGTCGTTTATAAGAATAGTTCAACGTACGTACGCGACGAGGTTCGTCAGCTGACTGAGCGCGCGCGAGCCTGTACCCTCGCTTAAGTCGATGCTGCGAGCCACCCTCCGCCCGCGCGTGAAAACTGAACCGCGCATGCGCAGACGCCACTTCCGCACCTCTTGTTTTGTTTTTTTTCTTTTTTTACCGAGCCCGTGACATATGTCCCTCCTGCCACATGACCGGTATCGGCGCGAACAGATGGGACAAAACAGGTTGGATGATAAAAAAAGTATCGAATGAGTGATGTGAAACCGGTCCGTGTAGATGTGGGTCATAACGGGGCTCGAGTGATTCATCCCTATCGGTGTTCGGGCTGCATCGTGTCTCGTGAAGAGTCGGCCCGACTATTGTCTTAATGTGACGTAGAAATTGATTAATGGCACCCTTACTTATAATTTCTTATTTGACGAGTAATTGACAGTAGGTAACTCATTATATTACTCGGGATCAAAAAATAATAAAAAGCCGCGATAAAATTCGCTTAAATTAGTTTTATTTCAATGTGTAATATTCACTCAGCGAGCTATGGAGAGATAGGGATTGCAATCCGGAAAACCGGATCCGGTAATCCGGCGGATCCGGCATCATTTTACGTCCACCGGATCCGGTACCAATATACCGGATCCGGCGACCGGATCCGGTGCTACAATTTTTAGATATTTAAATAGAGTTGTCGCATTATTAGGTACTTTATTATGCCAAAGAAAAAAGGCATACGATCAGAAATTACAAAAATCTTGGAAAGAGTTGTTCAAGATGATAACTCTAAAGAAAAATTTGGAAGAAATAGTAGAAGAGAACTTAGATTCACCCTCACTAAATAAATATTTGACATTACAGGAAGAATTACAATTACAAATCCAGCAAGAAACCATGTGTTATAGCTTACATACTAAACAAGAGAAAGATTTTCATAAAGTACTAAAAAAGTAAATGACTACATTTGAAAGGTCACGAAGTTTTGACGGAGTTCGAAGAGAATACTTGTCTGCTATTTATGACTATTTGCTGACAATAAAGCCGACAAGTGTAGAAACTGAAAGGGCCTTTTTGGCCGCAGGCTATATTTGCAGCTCTATTAAAAGTCGACTAGCAGATGACACAATTAACAATATTTTTTTTCTACGATCCTTTTTTCAAAATCAACATTGATTTAATGATTTCTTACGTTTACGCGAATGTTACTCATTGATTGATTTTCTATGTATAATGAATACTAAGACAATTATTACTTAAAATTCCACTGAAAATAATTATTTTTCGTAAGTTGATTAAACTAAAAAGTTGAAATTATAAGACAAACTCATTATTGTGATAATTGCCATGCCATTCATTACAAAGATTCATCAAATCATGATGGTGCCTGTCATAAATATAAGACTTGTTTGTTGCAATAGTTAGCATTCTCAAATACTTTATTAATTATTGTGATCTCATTTCAATAAATTACGTAAGGTTAATTATATTCGATTTAATAATTTTACTTACTAAAATAATTGATCTATATGTGAAAATGAAATCTATGAAAATTGAGCTACTTGTTTTATCGTTAAAATTTTACTAGTTACCTACACTACTAAATTTTATTTGTTTGCTCGTTGCCTAACCTTAACATTAGGTTGGAAATAATTTTTTTATATGTTTTATTTTTAATAAACTACCTATATTAAGCACAATAACACTTGATTAACTTACTAACAGTTCATTTTGAACCGAAAAGCGAAAATCACCCTGACTTGATCAATCCGGCCGGATCCGGTCGGATCCGGCCGGATCAGTGGAAATCCGGTCGGATCCGGCCGGATTGAAAATGACGCCGGATTGCAATCCCTATGGAGAGAGCTATGCTCGGCGTTTCTCTACGTGATCAAATCAGAAATGAGATCAGAAAGGAGATCCGTAGAAGAACGAAAGTCACCGACATAGCTCAGCGGATTAGCAAGCTCAAGTGGCAGTGGGCAGGCCACATAGCTCACAGAACCGATAACCGATGGGACAGAAAGGTTCTGGAATGGAGGCCACGTACTGGCAAGCGCAGCGTTGGACGTCCACCTACAAGGTGGACAGACGACCTGATAAAGATCGCAGGAAGTCGCTGGATGCAGGCCGCTTCCAACAGGTCGGTCTGGAAATCTTTGGGAGAGGCCTATGTTCAGCAGTGGACGTCTTGTGGCTGATGATGATGATGATGTGTAATATTCGCGTAAACATAAGAAATAATTAAGTAACTCATTAGATTTATATTCACTCTTCCAAACGAATAAACAACACCAACATTGACACCATAATTAATATTACAATCATTTTACCTTTACTAAAAATAGGTTTTAGGTACATAGTCAATAAGATTCAGCTTATATTTCCCAGAATAGTAGGTATTTACGCAGTTATGCTTAATTTGACCTCGAACAGTACAATACACAGCTAATTAATTTGCAATACCCACATACCGGCCAGCACCTATAATATTATGACATGCTCACTCGTGTAGGTACCATTTAGTAAGAAAAATGTGTAATGCCATTATAAAACTTTTTAAGATGTAATAAAAATAAGGAAACCATGTAAAATAAAACATGTTCGTCGACCCCATATACTAAGATAAGCTCAAAAAAATGTTGAGAAATAAAACAATAAACACCTTTTTGTACCGTAAACAGCGAACGAGCATGTGGGTCACTTGATGGTAAGTGATCACTGCTGTTTATGAATATAAAATCTAAGTCTTTGAGCAAAATATATTCGATATATGGTGAATACGGTGGTATACGTTAGGTCATCAGCATACAAAGTGACATCACAAAACATAGAATCAACGCTGCACATGGGCTTTCTGTAAGACTGTGGGACCACTCCGAAGGTACCGAACCATCTTCTCTCTTTTCGTCTAGTGTTATCCTAGCTTAATGCCAGGTTCGGCTTTCCTACTAAGATGCCGCTCGATCTATAGCATTCTCCGTAGTGGGTCCATTGGCTTTTATGCCTCCCTCTATTTAGACCGTCTGCAGGACCCCACGTACGAACTGGCGCCAAGGCTGCCGCGGATGTACTCACAACGTATACGATCTAGTCGTGTACATTACACATCCACCGCATCGTCTTAATTTCCGCGACGTGGATCTCCCTAACATAACGACTAAATGCAATCTATGTCTCACACTAGTTAAGGAGCACAGGCCGAATTATGGGTCTTGGATAATACGTATACACCCTCGAGTCTCATCGGCATCTTTCAGTCGTAAATAACGCCTATGGCCTACCGCCACTTAACCCAAGATGCGCCAATAAGGGCCTGATGTCAAGGTCAATGTCATCGGCTTCGTGCAGTACAGACCCTTGGTATTTAAGCTTGCCCGTTTTCACAGCAAGTTAGTTCCTTATCCGGATATTCTTCTAGTCTGTACTCCAGTAGGTCGTGTACTAGGTCTTCACCACATTTAGTTTTCGATCGCCACCGTTTTGAAGCGTGCCACAGGGCACTGTGCACTGGGCACTGCTATGGGGAACCTGTGTTCACCCATTGTTCTAGGCGCAGTTTGCCCTCGTCTACTATTGCTATCATCATGTCATCGGCATAAATGGAACTGAGCCGGCCAAATCATGTTGTACCCAAATGGACTGTAAAGAGCTAGAACACTAATATCCATGTCCAACCTACAATAATATCGTAAAGATTTCGCTAGAAATAAAATTTTGTTTATGTGTATTAAAAAATAAAACGTTAATCCTTACAAAATAATCTATTACCAAGAATCAACGATCATTGTTTTACAAAGACCCGTTATGATTGGTAGCGTGATCAAATATCTAATATATTAAACCCATCGACTTATAAAAAAAGGGGGACACCACATCCCATACATCGAAAGTGAAGTGACCCATAGTGTGCCAGAATGCTGTACGTATACGGGTCTCACGCACACACTCTCATCATAGTGTGCCAGTTTCCGCCATTACGCGACACGACCGCCTTGTGTAACGTTCACTCCAACTTGGATTTAAAAAAATATAATAATGCCGACATGTGTCATAAGACATTGTAAAAACAATTCGACATCGAAAAAGAAATATCAAGGAATTACTTAGCACAGGTAACATATGAATTTATAATCACTTTTATAATGTTTTTGGTAAAATTATTTACGTAATATTCGGAACATAAACGTCAACTTCACGTGCATGTGTTGCCAGAAAATAAATGAGGTATTTTCCCCAAAGTGTGAGTATTCCGTTGTAATTAAGAACATTAGTTCAAAAATTACTAACCGACTTTAAACCAGGAGGAGGTTGTCAATTAAGCGTATATTTTATTTTTTAATGTACGAACATATATTTTCCCATCAAATATGGACCGCTTTGTTGAAATATGTTGATGTTCGATAAAGTTTAAGTACTAAGCGGTCTCCTATATACAGTGGCGTAGCTAGCACGGGTGGCACCCGGGGTGGATTTGATTTGGCTGTCACCCTAAGAATGAAAGCTTTAAAATGATTTAATGTATTTTAACCGATTTCAAAAAAGGAGAATAGAGGAGAGGATTTCCCAATTTTTGAATATTATTTCGGGTTATATCAGGTCGAGTTCCCAAAACCGGTGACAACCGGGGTAGAGTGCCCCCCTCTCCCTTCCTAGCTATGGTACTGCATATATATTTTGTTAAAATCTGATAACGGAATATGGAGTAAAGATATTAAACTCCTCGAACAAACAAATAAATAAAAAAATAAATTCACCGAATTGAGAACCTTCTTTTTTGAAGCTTAACCGGCTTCATATTATCAAGATTACCAAAACATAAAATTTATCTTTAGAAACTCTGTGAGAAGTAAATAATAACATTAATGTCTAAAGGTATTTTTGGATTCTGTAAAATTTGTGTTGCGCGGCAGCGGCACAAGCCCCGACTTTTTTATTTGAACGTTCGTTTTGAACTTTGTTTTGTACAGTACTCTTTATTTAAAAATAATTATTATTATAAATAATAATTAAAAATAATAATAATTGAAAATAATAATTAAAAATAATAATAATAATTTCTTCAAAAGGATTTTTTACATTTTTAAATATTAGTCACAAAAAAAAACAAAACATTTAAAAATAAATATCATAACCCTCCAATGACGAGGCCCAAGCCACCGGCGGTTAGGACCTAAGAGAGAGAAACCTTCTCACAATGCGCGCTGTGTCTCTGTCTAATCTAAAGGGGGGCTACATTTCCCGGCTGAAGATTTATACAAAGTATGTCGCATTTGCGAGATGGCAGCCAGGAGGCTCATAAAAGAAAACATTATCATTTCTAATGAAAAACAACATACGTATATAATATAAAAAATATTGGATTCTTTTATAGCGAATAATAATATATTTTTTAATTTGGAACTAGAACACACTCTGGCAGGCGCCGAACATAAGATCAATTTAATTAAATGCATCTTACAAAATATTTGAGCATTCGTTTCCACCACATTTCTAAATTCGTGCAAAGTAAGAGGCATGTGTATAGAAAATTAAATAATTTTAAAGGCTTTTAACTTATTTTTTAATTTTTTATTACACGAAACAATTAATTGTTTGAACTAAGTACTTAATTACTATCTACATACTTTATTCCAATAAATACGGGCCGAATATAATACCTCCTCTTAGGAGTTGGTTAAAACTGGGGAAAATTTTCATTTATCTGGTATCCCTCAACTTTCGCACACATATATCATAAACCTGCATCACTGACGATATTAGTAGCGTTCTATCCTCCTTTTTTATATATCGATGATTAAACCATCACTGCTTAAAGTGTCGGTGAAAGCTTTATATATACCCACTAGCTTTTGCTCGCGGCTCCGCCCACGTGATCAAACAAACAAACAAACAATCAAACTCTACAGCTTTATAATATTAGTATAGATTTGGGTAGCTTAGCAACGGAAGCCTTCAAATAATATTATTTGGGTAGCTTAGCAACGGAAGCCTTCAAATATGAATAATTTTCCCCGTTTTTGCTACATTTTTCACTGATGCTTCGCTTCTAATGGTCGCAGCGTAATGTTATATATCCTAAAGCCCTCCTCGATAAATGGACTATCCAACACAAAAAGAATTTTTCAATTCGAACCAGTAGTTCCTGAGATTAGCGCGTTCAAACAAACAAACAAACAAACAAACAAACAATCAAACAATCAAACTCTACAGCTTTATTATTAGTATAGATAAACAGATATTTCTCTAACGCAAGTGCAAACTATTTGATTAAGTACCTACGTATGTCAACAATAATCACTGTCCACATAAGTGTTAAACCATAGACACAAAAACGTAAGTTGGCTAAACGCATTTGACCATAGAATGCAAAGTAGTCACTTATCTTTGTGTGTCGTATTGTCTATTACACGGGTCTACAAAAAAAAATTAGTTCTTTGTCCTAAAGTTTATTTTATAATTTTTCGATTAATTATGCACAAAACCGAAAAGAAAATACCTTTTTTTGGAATAAAGTTTGCTTTTGTAATAGTTGTAGTAATAATACTCATTTTTGATTTTTTCATAAATTTTAATACATTTAAAACTACTGCGCGATCAGAGTGGGGTTTTTACGTTCAAAAAGTGCCGCTAGATGGCACTCGAGTGATAAACAAGGATTAGGTGTTTTGTACAGGTCTAAAAATATCGTCGCGAAAGTGTAAATATGATGCTGATGCATTTTTTTATATATATAGTCAATCTATTAAAGTTGGCGATGTAAAATACGAACTAAAGACATCTGACGTTCTCTGTGAAGCCTATAAAGCATATTTTGACTGACTTGTTCGGCATCAAGACAAGCCATGGGCTCCACATGTTGCTTGTAGTTATTGTAAAAGATGTTTGAAAGGTAAGCAATTTTTAATTAAGCAGTGAATCATATATGACAGATATATAAATTTTTATTGAAGTGAAACTTCTTTAGAATCGTTGTGCTTTGAAACTCGATGAAACGAAAATGCGTCACGACAAAGACATACATATTCAAAAATAGGATTTAGCCTGCGAGAGAATGAGATAGATTACAAGTCAGAAGCAAAGTTAATGCTGGGGGTTTTGATGGTCCGCAAATTAGATAGATTTTCGCCGATGAAAAATTTCCAACATTGCTGAATCGTATTCAAAAAGCGATTTGTTTTATTTCCAACGTTGCTGAATCGTACTCAAAAGGCGATTTGTTTTATTTCTAACGTTGTTGAATCGTACTCAAAAAGCGAGTAGTTTTAAAGCAGTAGTTTCTGGATTTTTAGGAAATAACAAAGCTAAAAACTACGTAGTTGACGATATGCTAAAAATATTAAGGCCATGCTGTGTAGGATGTCATTAAAAGTACATATGCTGCATTATCATTTAGATATATTTAAAAACAACATGAGAGCGTATTCAGAAGAGCAAGGAGAACGTTTTCATGAGGACATTATGAGCTTTGAACAACGTTATCAAGGCCAATACAATGAAAAGATGATGGGAGAATATATTTGGGGTTTACTGAGAAAAAGTACTTATGAACATAAAAGAAAAAGTAAAAGCGTGCACTTATTGTAAGTTATTTTGATAATAAAACTTAATAAATAATAATAAAAATATTTATTTGAAACGTTTCATCTTCAATAAAAAATTAAAGCCACAGATTTTGAAAGATATCTTTAAATCCTCCTTAATACAAAAGCAAACTTTTTCATGTCATATATATTTTTTTCGTCTAATTAAGACCTAAAATATCGAAATAATATGCTTTAAAGTCAAGGTCAAATTTTGTGTTGACCCGTGTTATTAATATAATTTTATTTGTTGCTAAATATAGCAGTGGTTACAAGTTAAAGTCAAGGTTTTCCTTGTTAATAATAATATGCTGGGTTGCACCAACATACTTTAACAATGACAAACATGTTAAAGTACTGGTTAAGCAAAATATAAGTTGCACAATTTGACAATTGTTAGATGACGTTATAACTTTAGCTGTTAACCGTAACCGCCCAATATTCGCTAGTTAAAGCCGGCGCTAGTTTAAGTTAAATAGCTGTCAGATGATTCAATTATAACCTCCAAACCGATATGTCTCCTAAAGCGTCTGTGCTCTAAAATAATATCATGTCCCTGCTTCTAATTAATTAATCGAGCAGTCTAATAGTCGGAATACGATGGTGCAACACATTCCGCAGTCAATGTTAAAGTTGGCGTTACTTTTTTTTTTTATATAGCATAGGCCGGCAAACGAGCAAGTGGGTCACCTGATGGTATGTGATCTCCACCGCCCATGTACGCCCACCACCACAAGAATCATGGGCGCGTTGCCGACCTTAAAGGAAAGGGATAATTAGGGATTGGGACGGGGAGGGGATTTGGGCTTCCGGATATCTCACTCACCGTACGAAACGTAGCAGCAAGCCGCTACTTTACGTCGGTTTTCTGTGAGACAGTGGTAACGACCCGGTCGAGCCAGCCCATTCATGCTGTAGACAAAACTGTCTACAGCATGAATGGCTCTGCCACTAAAAAGTCCACCACTAAGTCGGCGTTACTGTTATCAAACCTTAACTATAACTGCTATTATGGTGCAATCCAGCCTAAGACATGCAAAATTACAAACATGTAAGTGTAAGTAATAGCTTGACTTGACTGACATACTGCTGTGTGTCTAGATGATGATTGATGATAAGTCCACGGTTTGTGACGTGTGTCCAACGCTGCAACTTCGACAAACAAGCCTAGCCACTCATCAGCCGTTCAACTTGCACCAAACAGTCGAGAGCTTCCCTGTTTCAACACGTGTGTTTAAAAACAGGCGTGATTAAATCTTTATTTTTAAATTAACTGGCACAAACTACTTAAGAACTTAAGGCGTAGTTTCCAAATGGATCTCATTTGGGATTTTGACTATGAATGAGAAAACCAGTACGTTTAGGTTAGTTGCATACATGATTCACTTGATTAAGTACTTGTTACACTGTTGCTACCACTTAATAATTCAGATTTCCGAGTACACTTTTTATTATTTATTTATACTATAATATTTCTTTCAATATAACTTCAAAAACGATAAAATACAAAGCATTCGTCAAAAAAAATATACAGATTTAGGTATTTGTTGTAAGTCTCCATAGGTCGATTTTTTAAATTAAACCGCGTGATAAATGTCACCGATCATCATATCATCGACTCCACACAAACAACGAAGTGATAGGCAGAGGTGCAACTAGTGCTGAACACACGTTTCGCCGAAATTATATCCGTCCCATGACGTAATAGGGAAGGGCCTATCGTATCGGGCACAAATTCCAATCCCGAGCAATTCATGCATGGTATTCCAAATCGAAACCTCAAACACAAATTATGATTATCCGAGCTGGGAATTGAACCCAGTACCTCACAGTTCTCAGCCCTAGTATATACCAATGAGGCGTTATACAAAGTCCAACCCACACTTAACACAAGGCAACGTTGTTTTAATCTCGTCAAGACCCGTTCGACGCCTCTTTACACGCCACATACAATTTACAAACAGCTGAAAACGACCACCCTTTCAACGGCGACTGCTTTCACAGAACACGTTGTTTACCTTTCGCTTCCTGCGTTTGTGTAGATAACTACGTCGGTAGCTTGTTCAACGCGACTATATTTGGAAAAAACCCGTCAAGTACGAAACGGACTGGCATCATCGAGTGTTCCGCACCCACCAGATCTTTAAACTTTGAAGGACATTCTGTCATTTACGACATTATTACAACCGACTCCATTATACAATTCAGAATATAAATGCCTTAATTACAAGCGACTCAATAATACAATTCAAAATATAAATCCCTGTAAGGTAATTGGTAGTGTTTTTTTTTATCCAAAGCAAAGTGACTGTTCTACACCTGATGGTAAGCGTAGTGCACTCTTCGGAGAGGGAAGAAGCAAATCAAGGGGCCTGCGACAGGACAGGTGGATGACCGATGCAGGCACAATAATACAAGAATGTATCACTGTACCCGCCCCAACCAATCATCAAGTCATGTCGCAAGCCCCTCGGGAGAACCGGCTATACACTGGCTGACCCTGGAACGCGACCCACAAAAGGTGGGTCACTATGGCAGGTTTTAACACCAGTGTACGGTGGTCGCTATCGGATACGAATATCCTACCAGCTGACCAGCAGTAGATAGACATACAGACAATCTTTGTATTCTTTGTAATATGGTTCAATAGGCGCTCTTTGGGCTCAGAGCCCCAAAAATACGCAACACTCGCGAATGGTGCATTATTCAAAACAGATGCATTTGGAGATAAACTGATTGCATATGATTACGAGACTGTTGAGAGAATTGAGACATGTGTAGATGCAAAAAAAAGGTGTTTTGAAACTTTCCTGTTGGCATCACACACTTGTATTTTATTTAACAAAAACTTTAAACCCGGCTTCAAATGCATACTTACGTACGCTGTGACGCCTGTAATTCCCGAAGGGGTAGGCAAAGGTGTAGTAGGGTGGGCCAAAAAATACTTTTTTTCCTTAGTTACCATGAAAACATCATCTGAGATGACAAAAAAAAGTTTGAGCTCTATTAAGAGGTGACGCTTTGTGATTTTCGATTTCCCATTGAATAACATAGGAAAATTGTTTTTTTTGTTTGGATTTTCAATGTACCCAAACGAATAATTGTCAAGTAAGAATCAAAACCTGTACTGGTAAGAAATTTACTGATCTACAAAAAAGGTCTGAAGTGATTTTTGTCTAAGTCGCCATTTTACTTTTATTATATATGGGTGATTCTACAAAAATTGGGTAACTCAATGTCACCAGCCAATATATACAAAGTCTTATTATATTGTATTGAAATAACAATTTATTTTAAAACAATGAAAAGTCCTTTATTTGGTCACCCAATTTCACTTCTTCATTTTAAATACAAGTTAATAAAAAAACAAAATTAATACTCAAAACGTCAGTCCGTTGGCATGTCACAATCCCGAAAACCAACAATCAAGTGACTATCCATTAAACATTATCATTGATTTAGGAAAACTTACTAATTTACTACAATCTGTGATGTACATAGTATTATATACTACAACTTTCATAATGCAATGTTCTCTATTTTATTTAATAAAAAATAAGAAACTTTGTGTTTAGTTTCTTTCGTCAGTCCGTTGTGTGTTCTTTAAATTTAAAATTCGCGGAGAATATCACCGAGTCAAGGTCAAATCCCTGTTTAAGTTTTAATGTTGGTAATGAAGTTAGTTGCGGACCGCACAATTTGACGGCCGCCATAATAGTACCAGTGTTTGGGTTGTGTTTGTCGTCTATACACGTGCGAAGCCAGTCAAAATGTCAGTCCCATGGTGAGTCGTTATTTTCTTGTTAATCTGAGGTTTATTTTCATTTATACATAGTTAACTATGATTTGTTAAAATGTAGTTTGTTGATATTCGAAATTACCAAAAAAAACATTAGTTTTGATTATAACCTCAAATTATGTCTATTTCGTCAATCCGTTGGCGTCAGTCCGTTGTCAGGTACTGATGTTTTTTTTTTGTTTTAGAGCACTTTTATCGTAATTGCTACCGTGTGTAAGCATTTCTATTTTATATTTCAGTTAAAAACATCATGCGGCACGCTAAAAGCAATTTGACTAGGGAAGAAATATTAAAAAAAAAGAGAGAAGCCGAAAAGTGACTGGCCCGATTTGGAACAATATAATCATTAGATTAGCCATCATATAGACCCGAATTTGTAATAATTTGATTTAATAACTATAGTAAACAAAATATCCTCAAAAGTTACCCAACTTTTGTATAATCACCCATATCTTCTTTTTTAATTTTACCAGTTTTTTTTTGTCATCTCGGATATTTTCATGGTAACTAGGGAAAAAAATTAAAAGTTTTTTTTGCCGACCGGTGTAGTCCGTGCACACATTTGCCGAGCTTTTTTCCGTCCGATGATGTGAAGGGGGTGAAAGCTTATCGCCATACCATGCACAAATTCCAGACTCCAGGCTGATACTGAGCATTATGTGATATAAAAACCCAATATCACTTTTACCCGACTCGGGGATCGAACTCTGAGGACAGCAGTCGCGCCCCGTACGCAATATAACTGCGCCATCGAGACAGTCAACTTAAAATGCGTTTACTGTTATTCGTATAGAGTCGCCAATTTATCCTCGTACACCGTCATTAGATTTAAATAAAATGTAATGTTTCTCGTAAATACTCTGTCTTGAGACCAATTTATATTGAACCAATCTTAAAATAAATCCAATCAACCAAAAAAATCATTAAAAAATGCTCCACATTTACCGGAGAAATCGTGTTTCACACAAAAAATATATATACAAATTATAAATATCCTCCTTATTACTAACCGACGGAAAAACGGTGGTTTCTACCTATAGTTGACTATACAGCTGCAATAGCACTGACTCAAAATTGGTGATTTTTATTTTAGCTTCATGTTTTTTTAGTCGGCTTTTGTAAAAAGGTTTTTATTTAAAGTCGCATAAAAACAGTCAAAACAAGAAAAAAATAATTTCTTGTACATCAGCATTGTGATACGTAGTGAAAAATAATCAAAGTATAAGCAAAATCAGTCATTGACGCAGGAAGAAGCAGCTCGCGGTCGTCTAGCATAAGGCCGGCATAATTCTGCTAACCGGTGAGGGACGTAATATATCTTTGACTCTATACTTATTTACTTAACATCAAGTCTTAACTACACTGTACTTAACATCAAGTCCAGTCGGTCCAGTCACTTTGACGTAATAGAAATAAAAAGAAAGTCATAAACACTAAACAAAAACTCAAGACGCAGGCATTTGTCTATGTTTACTTTGACGGATCTCCTTTTGGTGAATTTTTTATCCGTGAAACCATTCCTATCTCATAATTATCCCTTTCCGTTAAGGTCGGCGACCCGCCCATGATTCTTTTGAAATTGTGGACATACATAGGCCGTGCAGATCACTTACCTACTATCAGGTGACCCACTTATCCGCTTGCCGGCCTATGCTATAAAAAATACAAGTTACATTAACATACTGCTTGCTTTCTTTGGTCCCTTATCGCACACACCTATTTATCGTCCAGTCGTGATTTAGCGAGGCTCTAACTTTATCGCTGTCCTATGACTATCACATATACCATTAAAATACACGCACTCAGTCTTCGCGTCCTCAAACCTGTCAACGGGCACCGGGATGCGGGATATTTTAACACTGGCTTATTTTGTTATTAAAGATAACTTATTAAAATCATAAATTCGAAAATGTGAATATTCATTTGTTATTTAACATCCCTAACCATAGTTCAAGTTACATGCAAATCTGGTTTCGGCATAAATTAAAATAATATGGCAGAATAACACATTGCTAAAAACTCTCTTTGATATGATATGAAACGCGTAATTGCAACTAGTTAGCAATTTAAAAGAAAACTGCTTCATTATGCAAACTCATGTATCTATTTAACAGCTATTATAATATTATTCGTGTATGTTTTATTTAGATTTTTATTCGGACAAATAAAAATTCATCACAAAGTTGGCCAAAAAAATTTATTTATACATTTTCCTTTTTACTGATAAATAATTTTGTAAACCAATCTAATTGTGGAGTATCTATAGAGTGTAGATTTTATTGACTTAACTTGTCACCTATCTATACTTCCTCAGAAGCATAATATTCTATTAAGCCTCTTAGTCCACATACCTCATAAATCAAGAGAAAACTTCAAACAGTATACATCCACTATTCTTTATCGTGATTCATGATTAATTATTATTTATTTTTAAAATGAGAAACGTCTTCAAGCAGGCTGTCACGTTGACAGGTCGGCTGACGTCTCGTTCCCATGACAACGCATCGCGTCCAACAAAATGGACGTCTTGAAAGGAGTTCCATTTTTAAACTGCGGTGAAACAATGGCGGTATTTGAATAGGAATCTCTCTCGGATTCAATCAACAATGGCTTGAGACGCTTTGTACGGATTACGTAGCACTCTGTGCCGCTATGGTGAGATGATATGTGGAGGTCGGTTCACACATTTACGTGGTTTACTCGCTGCTTGTCGGATGTGAATTGTTATTGCCGTTGACGTTATGACCTTTGCTTTGGAAAGCTTATTGCTTACTTTTTTACAGTACATATTGCTATACAGAACATGACGTTTAAAACTTGAAACAGTGTAAACCAACCTTACGATAATAAATATAGGTGTGTACTAGACAAAATGGAAGTTTAAACAAACTTAAAAACGGATTTCACATAATAATAATCGATAGGCTTTAGTGATGTGGTCTTATATAAATTTGGTTGTAAAGAAGTCTCACGAAATTGAGAAGCTCCTCCTTTTTATAAGTCGGTTATTGATATAAAGATATCACTTTACAGATAAAACGAAAGATGGCCAGAAAAATATATTAAACAAAAAGTCCCAAGATAAATAAAACCTACCCTAAAAACCTACTTTCTTCATAACAACATTAAACAATTATTCTTCTTAGCAATATTATACAAAAAAAATAGCATATTATAATATGAATGAAATTATATTCTCAGTCAGACATTTAAGTAAAAATAAAAAAATGTAAGAAATATTTATTGTATTAAAAACTAACATACACGCATTGCCATTAACATATATAACCACGTAATGTACGGGACTCGTCAAAACAAATAAAATGAGCCTAAACTAGTAGGTTTTACCAATAGCTATTGACAAGTTCCACTATCCACCTCCGTACATCACATAGGTCACTTGCAAAGTTACAAATCAACACGACAATAAGCACGACACGACAAAATCGAATTCCAAGAATTGATTTAATTAGTTACAAGTAAAGCTAATCGAAGCGTGTTAATAAAAAGGTCTAAAACGTTAAGTTTTGGCCGATTATTTTATTTAGGAACAGGAAAAATTAAACAACAAAACAATTAAATCATCGAGTGAATAGAATGTGATCATAGCAAATCGATTATGAGCAGAAAGAGACTTCGAACTGCATAATTAACATTTTATATAGAAACGAGAGCAATTCCGATCTGTGTCTGGGTGAAAGGTGTCGTATTAATTAGAACACTGTCAACTGCGACGACCAAACCATACACAATCTGCTACTGAAACTTTTAAAAGTACGAGTTACGTTGTGGACAGTTTTGTCTAAAGCATAAAAGACCTTACCCTGACCTTGGACCCTGGGGACTTGGGACTGGGGACTAAGTTGAAAATCCCCGGGGTACGATCAAATACTCCCTCGAATGAATTACTATAAGTATCTTGAATAAAAAATTAAACCTTTTTACGAACTAAAAGTTATGATTTGTTATGTTTACGCGAGTATTCATTGAGATAAAACTAATTTAAACGAATTTTATCGCGGTTTATTATTATTTTTTGTCCCGACGTTTCGAAAGGTTTTCAGCCTTCGTGGTGAGAAGGTGGACTCGGGGATTGGAGGGGAGACGGGGTAGTGGTGTAACTTGAAGTTTTATACCATTATGGTTACAATGACTACTAAAGAAGAACTAGGAAGTAGCTTTAGGTAGGATTTTTTCTATCAATTACTGTTCTCTAATTATAAAAGTGATTCCAAGTAGTTTTGATTATCATGACACACACAGCTAATACAATACGTTTACGAAGCAAAGTTTGGTTATTCGCACATTTCACCGCGGACGACAGTACACATTCAATTTGCTCTATAAGTGGCGAAATTCACATCCTCCCAGCCATTTTCCGGCGAAATCACGGCGTACCTAGTGCGGGGTTAAGCCGTAATACAAATTCGATATTGCAGTGCGTGGCAAACCATGCAGCCCACCTACGAGTAATAAGTAAGTGATCATGTCCATAAATATTTACAATATTGAGATTAATGCGGGTATTATAGATCCATAACGAAGAAAAAGAGAGGGGGGAGCTACTATTCATCAGTTTTCTATGAGACAGTGGTACCAATAACACTTTTGATGCGGCCTATTGCTCGATTCATGCTATATATAAATTACCTATAGCGCGTTTGCCTACTTCACTTTTATTATCGAATCTATTTAATATATAATACGAAATACCACTCATTCATTGATCACGAAATCTCAAAAACTAATAAAGATTGAGAAGGTATGTCCGTGAGATGTATTATCCCCGCGCAAAAGCATCATAAAATTAATTAGTTCGATGATAGTTTGCAAATGGTACACCCGTGTTTGTACAGAAGTGGCGATGGGTAAAAATATTTCAAAAGGGAATCCGACGACGCTTGTTAATTGTTATAGACGTTTGCGCTACAATTGACCAAATATTTTACGGATTGTTTTTTTATATAATATACCTCATCAATTAACATACAGTACAGTATAGATTTACCTTTTTGACAAGTTCATTAAGGGAAGCCGAAAGTAATCACATTTTATAAAGCCTCCTTCATATAGGGTCCTTATAACGGAGTGTGAAGAAGCAGTTAGGCAGACCGGCATGATGCTGCCGACCTACGATGGACACATTGTTTGTCGTTGGTCGACAGTATTCCTGAATTGAGCTGCAGTTACCATCAGGTGTAGCGTAGTCACTTTGCCGAGCCAGGATAAAAAAAGCCTTCGCCACTGTTGCACAGCACTACCAATCCTACACAACACGGGCTTACTGCCTTAACTTGAACTGTGGAGATAAGCCCGACGGACCGCAAAACCGCTAACGATTGTCAGATACCGCGGCACAAACCAGTGGTCCAATAACCCAACAGTACTCTTTGGCAACTACTAAAGCAACGGCAAATAAGCGTTTGTCATTTATTAGTCCTTATACTAGGCTTATACTGTACTATACTATACTCCTGTCCTTATACTATACTTATGTTTATGTTAGTACTTAGTACATGACATAATTGTGATATTTAAGTAATAATTTCGAAGGTATTTGAAGTTTATCAACCTGCCAGCCTAGCGTGTCTTTTAATTGAATGACGAGACGAGCAAATCGCTCGCCCGATGATGGTGATGGACTAAAGCCTCACCCCTGACAATATAATACAGGGATAGTAAAATAGGAAGTATGTAGATTCACATCCGGTATCTACCCTTTTGTAATATCGATCTTACTACTGATGGAGAACAAAAGCCAAAAGTCGTTATAAAGAACATAATAAAACAATATTATCATGTCATAATAATTTATGTAACAGAAAATGTAATTCGCATAACTGCATACTTTAATAACGAACGTTAGGCAATCGAATCAGTATGGTCCGGGTAGTAATAGGACGTAATTTAAAATTAGGAACTCAATTATTTATAAAATTAGCTGTAGAATTTAAATACTATATTTTAGTGTGATGTAACTTTATTCTGAAAGTAACTAAGACATAATTGGAAACAGTCGTAACAAATTATAATTTCAATACCTACTTACGACTATTTAAATTAGGCGCTTCGGAAATTTCCTTTTTTAATGTCTATTATAAACACTCAGAATAAAAATGAGTACACAGTTAATTTACTGCCTTGACGGTGGATTTGGTATTATGTCGGGCGACCCGCCGCGTCACTTGACCTCTAAAACCTGTAATAGGAACTAAGTTTCGCCATTGCCTATTGCCTCAGCAGGGTGTACCACGGGCAACTAAGACGCGTTAGGCCAAGGTTAAGATGTACCTAGGTTTTTTTTATCCGAGCACGGCAAAGTGACTGCACTACACCTGATGCGTAATGCAATCCAAAAAACCAGCGATCACCAACAAACAGATGTAGGTGGTAGGTAGCCCACTTACACCCCAATACGGTAAGATACAAAATCATAACATTGTCAATATACACCGAGGAGCGTGTGAAATTGCAACTTCTTAAATTGGATGTCTTATGCGCTATCTGCTTAATAAAATTTAACAACACATTGTGAAACAAGCACTTCGTAATCTAAATTAACATATTGGTACTTGTAATGGTAATTGTACCAAAGTCTCTCAAAATAACGACCCCAACAATGTAGTTATCGCTAAACGTTACATAAGCGATACAGAACTGAACACACCTCAACAAGTTCTCTATAAAGAGCAAGTTAGATAATTACACAGAACAACTCGCGATTATGAGGAATACGAAAACACGTAGCAAACCTGATGCGACCAACCTTCTGGACATCAACGGGATAATAC
The DNA here is from genome assembly GCA_949126905.1 of Amorpha juglandis. Lineage (NCBI taxonomy): Eukaryota > Metazoa > Arthropoda > Insecta > Lepidoptera > Sphingidae > Amorpha > Amorpha juglandis. The sequence continues at coordinate 7,579,256 of OX421387.1, read as the reverse complement.
GAATAAAATATCTAAGATTTAATAATATACAACGATAGCTCAGCGGGGAGTGGTATGGACTGTCGAGACGAAAGTCGCAGGTTCGAAACCAACCCCAAGAGCATACACCACTGACTTTTCTAAGTTACGTGTATATTAATTGTTAATTATCGCTTGCTTTAACGGTGAAGGAAACATCGTGAGGAAACCTGCATACCTGAGAACTCGATACGTTTTTTCGAAGGTATGTGAAGTCTGCCAACCCGCATTAGGCCAGCGTGGTAGACTAAGGCCTAATCCCTCTTATTCAGTAGAGGAGGCCCGTGCCCAGTGGTACGTGTATAATACAGGGCTAGTAAAAAAATATATAATATTTTGTCATATAATGCCCATTCATTTCACTGGCTTCAATGCCCTTCAATGCGAAACACAACAGTGCTCACTCACTACTGCTTGGCGGCAGAAAGGGACAAAATGGTGGTATCAACTCAGACGGCCTCTCGCATATGGGTACAATTGAATCGAAACCATCTCCGGACCTACTAAAACACAAACAAAAAAAAACATCGAAATCAGTCCAACCGTTTAGGAGTTTTTGCGAGACTAACGAACGGCAATTGATTTTTGTATATATAAAAGATGAAGAAGAAGATATATAGATAGAAGATAGATAGATATCATATAGCTTCTTATGTGGATCGCGTTCCATGATCAGCCAGTGAATATCCGGTTCTCCCGAGGGGCTTCCGACATGACTTGATGGTTGGTTGGTGCAGATATAGGAGTACCTCGTATTACAGTGCCTGCAACGATCATCCGCCTGTCCTGTCGCAGGCCCCTCGATTTGCTTCTTCCACCTTCGAAGAACATTTATACAGGCCGGCATGACTATAGTGACAACCAATAAACTCATTGTTTGTCGGTGATCGCTGGTTTTTTGGACTGCACTACGCTTACACTCAGGTGTAGTTCAGTCACTTTGCCGTGCTCGAATAAAAATATATATTCCCATTTATCCATAAATTAATATGGGCATTCTATTCAGAGCTTCGGCACCGATAAACCAGTGGAACATTCACTTCAGATGTATTTACGGAGCGTGCCTTACAATGCAACCACTATCGCTCCGGCGATCAATGGTAAGTACTAATCTCTACATGTATTGTAAGTCGGAGGAATTTTACGAGAACAAAGAGTATCGTTGTTGTACTACTTTATTAAAGGTATTTTGACAGCCTCCGTGGCGCAACGGGCGAGCAGCCGGCTGTGAAGCGAAAGACCGCGGGTTCGATTCTCCCACCGAGACAAATGTTTGTGTGATCCACAAATATTTGTTTCGGGGTCTGGGTGTTGTGAGACCGAAACTCTCGTAGTTCCTGATATCTACAACACAAGACTCGTATCTTACTGAGGGGTCAGGACTATGTATTGGGTGTATTTATTATAAAAAAGGCTATTTTATTCATTGTTGTAGCCGGCATTATTTAGCCAACCATGGGAGGACAAAATGTCTCTTGATATTCTAAATTACTTATATTCAGACTACAGTGCACTTACCATCAGGTCCAATGTAGTCACTTTGACGGATAAAATCCACTCTGCAATATTTTTCTCTAGAAATTAATTCAATAAAGACGGCGAAAACTATAGAATCCTAAAATTAAACACATAATTAATAAAGAAATGTATCTAAGTTAACCGTATTATTCAAAATATCATACATAGGTACGCACTCACATCCGTAATCCCCGAAGGGGTTAAGCAGAGGTGTGACCATTACACCCACATTTCGCTGAGCTTATTTCCGTGCCATAATGTGCAGTGCCGCGGTGGCACATTTGTAATGCGTACGTGAATAATGCGTATAACTGCTGTGCTGAGGTCCCAGGTTCGATTCCTGATCGGAAAAGTAATAGAAAGAAGATGGCGATAGGCTCGCCCCCTACCATTAAAAATATCGTAATATTCATAATTATATCAAAGTTGCTTACGAAACCATTTAGGTATTAAATTAACCATACATCTAACCTCTTATTTCCATTGTCAAATCTATATATCGATGTACTCCGAAAGGTAACAGTCCATTAGAAATCTATCGACACATTACTCACATTGTAATTCTATAATTTCAGACTCGTACCGCATATACTAACTTCCTTCTAGTAATTACATACCAGAGACGTACTGAGAATTGCGTGCTGAATAATTTATTAATGGTATATTATTTAAAGATACGTACTTAGATATCTACTATTATAATAATAATAATTACGTGTAAGCTTTGGAATGAACTCCCTGCCTCGGTGTTTCCCGAGCGCTATGACATGTCCTTCTTTAAACTAGACTTAAAAAGAATATCCCTTCAGTGGTAGGCAGCGGCTTGGCTGTGCCCCTGGCATTGCCGATGTCCATGAGCAGCGGCGACCGCTTACCATCAGGCGGGCCGATTGCTCGTCTCCCTTTCAAGACAATAAAAAAAAGAAAAAACATAAATATGACTGACCCGAGCAAGCACATTATCATGCCTATATTAAGTGCAAGTCGGTGTCGCGCACCGAGGGCTCCGTACCACCCCTGCTGTGTTTGCTGGTGGGAGGATACTTGTATCCGACCGGAAAGCGACCACCGTACACTGGTGCTAAAACCTGCCATAGTGGCCCACCTTGTGTGGGTCGCGTTCCAGGGTCAGCCAGTGTATATCCGGTTCTCCCCAGAGGGCTTGCCCCTGATCCTAACCCTTTTCCGATCCCTTTTCCTTCCCCTCCCCCTTGGCCCTTGGTCAGGCTGGCATGATCTTGCCGACCTACGATGGACACATTGTTTATCGTTGGTCGACACTATTCTGAGATTGCGCTACACTTACCATCAGCGTAGTCACTTTGCCGAGCCAGGATAAAAAAAAAACCCCCCAGTTAGATTTATCCTTTTTGTATTTTTATTTGTACCGGATATCCGCCACTTCAACACACTGTGAAAATTTCATCCGTTTACCTATTGGGGGTACAAAATTTAGATATATATATATATAGGTTTCAGTTACCACCCTTTCGGTACGGACCCTAGAAATTATTAATTGACCGTTTACAATAAATTAAAAATAATCAGCTCAGAAATTGATTATTACATTCTGAATAGCACATAATACACATCTCAAAAATGATGAAGCATAACATAAAAACTATTGTCCTACAGAAAATTTTCATATGATACAAATGGTCTTTTATCGCTCAAAATTTGAATATAAAAGAAACTAAATGACATCAAGAGAAAGCGTGGCAAATCAAAGTTGAATGTAAACATCAATTTTAACCTTTCTATGTCATTTTCAAAATATTTCATAAAATAAAATATTTCACTTTTATAACACAACTAGCCTTTGCTCGCGGCTCCGCCTGCGTGAACGTTTAAAATTGTCAAAGTTTCATACAAACTTTCATCCCCTATTTTATCCCCTTGGGGGTAGAATTTATCAAAATCCTTTCTTAGAGAATGCCTACGTCATAACATCTACCTGCATGCCAAATTTCAGCCCGATCCCTCCAGTGGTTTGGGCTGTGCGTTGATAGATCACTATGTCAGACACCTTTGAGTTTTATATATTTAGAAGATTATAGATATTATTATGTGTGCACAAACGTAGTGTGTTAGTATCCATTTAATACACATAGTCATAAATCCAAACTATCGCCCTCAAAATCAAATTCGGCCCAGAGTTTCGAAGAATGCAAAATGCTCATGTACAGTTTATAAGCTCTGTACCATTTTATGGACAGTAATTACTTCACAAATGTATGTTCACCGCCATACTAAAACTAATGTTTGTTTTTAATTTAACACCTACGTCTTATACTAAGGCTTAATCAAACCCTTATCGTGTATATGCAAAATAGTAATAAACTGATCGAGATTACTACAGATATATTAGTGTAACGTTTATAAAATATGTGAAATGCTGGTGGTAGGATATTCATATCCGCCCGGATAGCGTACACACCTTGCGTGGATCGGGTTCCAGGATGAGTCAGTGTATAACCTCTCTATAGCCTCTCGTGGGGCTTGCGACATGAATTGATGGTTGGTTGGGTATAGGGGTATATTCTAGTATCCCTGTATCTGCATTGGTCAACCACCTATTCTGTCGCAGGCCCCTCGATTTGCTTCTTTCTTCGGAGTGTGAAGAAGTATTTTTATAGGCTGGCATGATTCTGGTGACCACAAATAAACACACATTGTTTGCCGGTGCTCAATGGATTTTTGGACTTCACTGCGCTTACCATCAGGCGCAGTGCAGTCACTTTGCCGTGCCGGCAAAAATTATAATAATATATTTGTTTCGTATAGTTTCATGTAAAAAAATAACTTAACGTTTGTCTCTAGGAATCGTTCATAATATTTATAATGCTTTTATATTTTCTTATTATTTTAAGTATTAGATTAAATTGGGTGGCTTGGTCCGGGTTTACTAACCCGGCTCAGTGATACTTCGCTGAACCAAAGAAAACCCGACGTAAAGTGGCAGTTGGCGGTGATCACTTGCCATAACGTGACCCACTTGCTCGTTTCCATCGGAAAACAAATCGTAACAAGGATTAGTGAAAATCTATGCATAAAGGTTTTTTCTATTAGCCTGAATGACGATACGATGTTGGTGAACGCATGGCCTGCCCATAAACAAAAGCAACACGACACAGTGTCATAATTCACTTCAATGTTCTTCAAACCGATGACATTTTATAAATAGTATAAATAAATATATGGTATATTAAATAAATAAATACATCCAATAGTCACACTCATTTTCCTGACCTCACACTCTGTTTACCTGTATCGTGGGTATCAGGAACAATAAGGGGCTTGCGGTCCTACAATACCCAGACACGGAACAAATATTTGTGGATCACACAAACATTTGTCCCGGTGCGGAAATCGAACCTTCACAATTCGCAGCCCACTACTCGCCCACCGCGCCACAGACACTATAAAAACCTTAATATTGAACTTATGCTAGATATAATTATAAATTGTAATCAATGCCGATTTATAACTGTACTACTTACTCGCATTAAACCAGTCCCTTAGTTTTCGTTAAGATAAAACAAGAAAGCGTCTCAGCGTATCTGAACGATCAAATGCACGTAACAACAATAATTTTTCCAATGAAACGCAAGATGAAAAGGGAAACAAACAACTTGTCGCACGTTATCTGGCGGCTGGCGGTCAGGTGGTGAGGTGGAAGAGAATGTCTCGTCCTAAATACGAGTAACACGTTGATAAACGGAGGCGATACAAATTAACAACAATAATCGAGCTAAACTAGGGACCGCAATAACGACTGAAAGTGTGCACACTGTACAACCACCGACAATACTTATGAAATAGTAAGTGGTGGTAGGTCCCTCGTATGCGAGAGGCGGTCTGTGTTGGGACCACCGTTTTGTCTGTTTCTGCTGTCAAGCAACAATATGTAAGCACTGTTGGGTTTCGGTTTGAAGGACATTGAAGCCAGTGAAATTTCTGGGCATTGTGAGACTTAACATCTTATATCTCTGGGGGACGAGCGCAGTTCAGTGCCATGCAGTGCTTTGTAATTGAACGTTCTGTGTGGTGTTGCTTCTGTTTATATGCAGGCGTGGCGCTCAGGCGAGGGCCTTGCTCGTCTCGTCATTCAATCAAATAACAAAAAGTAGCTTCTACAATATATTTACCTACTCTCTACTGAAAATCATTTTTACGTGTCCATATTATAAAGACTACATGCGAGGTTCAGACGATTGAATCAACAATAGCTGTAAGGATTCTGTTGATCTATTTTGAAATCGGAAGTCTCTTCAAAAGGTTCAAATCGCATGCGATTTAGCAGTTCGTCAACTCAAATCGGGCTGTGTGAACCCGATATAAGTAAAATACAAAGAATTCTGTAAATTGTCATTAGTTAACTAATTTACTTAATTACTGATAATTTTAAATGTTGAAATGACTGGTGGATGGTGGACTAAGTCCACCCTATGGCCACGAAGGCTGAAAAGCTTTTGAAACGTCAGGACCAAAATTAAAAAATAAACCGCCATAAAATCCGTTTAAATTAGTTTTATTTCAATGTTTAACATTCGCGTAAACGTAAGAAACTTCAAATGTATTAAAAATGTTGCGTCATATAACCTAAACCTGACATATTCACATAAACGCTTTGTTCGAAAACACTGTCCGTGAAAAATAATATTGGCACTAAAGTGACCTCAACCAACAGTTCATTAATGCACGTTCAGCTGAAGTAACAGTCAATTTAACAATCAAGACAACACCAAAAAGGGACCATCAATCGCCATACAAGAATCCATCAACAGTGGCTAATCCATCCACGCTGAGTACACAACATGAATATTCGATTACAGTAAAGCAAATCTAATCTGTGACCGTTGTGATACTAAATTGTGGTGTATCTACAACAATAGTGTGTGACAACTTGATAAATTCAATACACGGCTTGTGAATTATCCGTTCGACTGTACCGGAGAGCAGAAACAACGGGCAGTTGAGATAGGGAATGGTACAACGAATGGTCCTAGCACACGCCAGCACCATCCACTTACATCTAGATGTATGTAGTTGCGTATTGATGCCGTTAGCCTTGTGTACACCACTGTACATTGTGGCGAGTAGAATCTTTGTATCTGAGCTGTGTACTATCTGGAAACCGTGGTACTGGTCTTACCTTATGTTGAATGAGCTTGAGCTATAGTAAATCAGATTTCAGGTGTACAGAACGAAATTAAGGTACGTTTTGAAATTAACAGCCAATAAGGAACAAAGTTACGGAGTCAGTGTATAGTTATAGTTAAGGGATGTTATCTAGCATCTTATTGATTGACATTCAAAGAGATGTTACGTATATCTATTCATTGGTGACTGTCTGATGACCAAACAACATCTTAGGCCCAAAGCCAACTGCAACCTGCACGTGGTACTCTGCTGATGAACGGACGAGACCATGGGGAAACTTGGTTCTCGTTTCGGGTTTTAGAGGTCAGACGGCAAATCACCCCACATAATACCAAATCCACCATATCAAACATATATCAAATCACAATAATATCAAATCATGATAAAAAGGCGGACCTATGCATTAAGTGGGAATGACGCCGGGCAAAAAGAAAGAGTCGGTGGTTGCCTGATGTCTTCCGAACGTTGATTCATTATCATGACAGGGTAAACTTATAAGCTACGGTAGTGGCACCACCTATCGCACAAATATTGCAAAATGCATACCTACTCAGCTTTCTAACTGCGTGAACAGTCATTATTCAGCATACATGAATTTTCACAATACCGTGATACTATACACTCAGATTGTCACAGGAAGTCATTTCACATGGTCTGCGAAGACTGCTAAATTAATTAGCGTCTTCCTTTACTAATCACACTTTTGAAAGAATTAATGGGTCATTCATTTTGCTCTGTATCTCGAAGAAGTATATGAAATTATAAAACAAATCTGATACTACTAATAGAAAGATTTCCATTGTCCGCTTTCACAATCAGATAAGGTAATAATGGTGCCACAAGTTTGGCTACGTTGAAGGTCCGCAAAATGATACTTTAGACATGATAAAAAACTTAATGTCAATACTAAAACACTTTGGTTTTCTTGAGATATTCCACTTCTAAGGTTATTGTAATACCAGCTTTTGCTCGCGGCTCCGCCCGCGTGAACAGTATTTTCCGGGATAAAAATAGCCTGTAACCGTCTCCAGGGTCCCATCTATCCCTGTAGATAAATTCATCAAAATCGGTTCAGTGATTTAGGCGTGAAAGCGTAACAAACAAACTCACTTTCGCATTAACTTTCACCCCCCTTTTCATCTCTTATTAACTAAAATTTCCAAAATTACGAGTGGTAGAGCCAAGCTGTAGACAGTTTTGTCTACAGCATGAATGGGCTGGCTCGACCGGATCGTTACCACTGTCTCACAGAAAACCGACGTAAAGTAGCGGCTTGCTGCTGCGTTTCGTACGGTGAGTAAGATATCTGGAAGCCCAAATCCCCTCCCCTTCCCAATCCCTAATTATCCCTTTCCTTTAAGGTCGACAACGCACCCATGATTCTTCTGGTGATGGGCGTACATGGGCAGTGGAGATCACTTACCATCAGGTGACCCACTTGCTCGTTTGCCGGCAAGTATAGATTAATGGTCATTACGCCTTCGGACGCAGACGAGGATTCGGCCCACATATTTTTTTAATACCTCGAAAGATGAAAAGAGCAGGTCGCTCGGACGATACACTGAGATTTGAAATACAAAGTACTGCATGTCACTGGGCTACGTTCCTCACCCCGAGACATGAGTTAAGTCTCATAATCTCCAGTAATCTAACAATAACAATGGCTTCAATATCCTTCAAACTGAAACAAAACAAAGTATGTAAACAGTTCACATACTGCTGCAGAAATAGACAAAGCGGTGGCACCAAACCAGACGGTCTGTCGCATAATAAAGACGTACAACATTGTGAAAGGCGGTAGGGCCCATCTTCCACCCCTTTCTGGAGTAGTTACAGTCGCACATTGGCATCAACCATGGAATACATTTTGAAGCCCTGTTTGAACATATTATAATACTGTCGATATAGTAACCGATGAATTAATGAACAATTTTATTCAGACTAATTAAAATTATCTACAATGCATTAACATATTAGGTACAAAATATATGACAAGTTGGTCCAGTTTAGTGAACCGGATATCCCTTATTAAACAAAAAACATAACAGCGGAAAGTGAGCGACCTCAATTATTATTGTTACTTCCCCTCGGCCACAGTCTTCTAAGAAAATTAATGAAGACAGTTTAAAAAACGATGTCTCAACAAACATAAAGGCGATAATATTAAACATAAAGTGAGATAATGAATCTCTTGCATATAACAACACAATTTTTGCATTGAATAACGACAAAGATCACCGAGCAAATCACGCCGAGGCCAATCTTAAAGATTCACAAGTCAGCCTTTATGAATCATCTCCTATTATTTTCTTTATGGAAATAAGCTTACTCTCGCGCCGAGTTACGAATATTGCACGAGTCATCACCGTCATCTCTTTGTGTATTAATCATTTTGAACGCTTCACTGAGTTTATTCGCTTTCAACAATAATGTTAGTTTGCATTCACGCCTTGCAGAAATCTCACTTGTACAGAGCGCAACAAAGCCTGTAACAGTTGTAAATGCCAAACGTGAGTGTAAAGAAATTATTATTACGCTTGGTATCCAGCAAAGAACTCAATTAATTAAATTAATTAACACAAAAATATCTTTTGTTCTAAAAGAAATTTTAATTTCGAAATAAAGAACCGTAACCGATGATTAAAAAATATTTTAGGTACTGTAAGTTAGGCATACCGTCTAGTCGTGGTTGTTATTCAATGAGAGTGTTGTGAAAGTTTTTGCTAATTCATTTAATTTAACAACGAGACTTTACGTAAGAACTGTGTTTAAGAGTTCAAAGTTGAGGCGTACGTGATCACCCGCTCAAAAATAAAGTAAAAGGTTACACAAATACGCACGTTTTAATAAAGTACATCACGTATTGTCAAAAAGTCAACCAACATAAAAAGAAAACCAGGCAAGTTGATTATGGTCCCAAAATGTTGCCAGTATTTACAGTCTATTTAACCTCTTACACCGGCACTCAAAAAGAAAGTTACACGGTGAGTTAGGCACGGGAAATTCACCCAAATTACTGTTTAGCAGCGTTTTACTCTAATTGCACGGATTCATCAGAAACATTGCATTGAGGCCGGACGGCCGCCATGACACCGACTCGATGACAATGACAACGATTAGGCGGGAAATGCATCGTTTCAACTGTCTGTGGTTTGCATACCCCGTGCAATCATTGAATGTGCGATCAATCCATATTTTTTATAGCATAGGCCGGCAAACGAGCACCACCTAATGGTAAGTGATCTCCCCCGCCCATAATACATACAATATACGCCCACATTATCAGAATAATAATGGGCGTAACGCTGACCTTAAGGAATAGGTATAATTAAGGGATTGGGAAGGAGAGTAGGATTTGGGCCTCTCGATATCCCACTCTCCGAAACGCAGCAACAAAGTCACTACTACCCTACTTGACGTCAGTTTTGCTGTGAGACAATAGTAACGACCCGGACGAGCTGGCACATTCATGCTGTAGAGAAAACTGTCTAGAGCAGTGTTTCCCAACCTTTTTTAGGCCATGCCCCACCTTAACATTTTTTTTTGTTAAATTTGTCACCAATATCTAGCATTGCATTTAAATAACCCAAAGCGAAAGGGTTAAGTCGTGTCGAGTCCATTTTTAAATTGCCCCCCGTAACTATCAAATTGCCCCCACGGTGGTGGGCCCCACGTTGGAAAACACTAATCTAGAATGAAGCTATACCTTTATTTATCTCTATGTATAAAAGTAAAACTGAATAAAATAATACCGCAAGCATATTAGTCGAACAGACTACAGCACAGTGTCTAACGGTTCGTAAAATGCTCCGAAATAATAGTTAATGATAGCTACTGAATTTAAAAAATAATGACGTAATTGGCGGTCGCATCACCTCACCGTTACAAATGACCGTCAACGTGCTCTATTGTACCGTATTTAACCACATAACATGTATGCGAGAGTGTCAAAGTTAGGTACAAATTACAATCATAAATCTTTCCATTTTGCACGCTTATCGTAATAATTTATAAAAGTGAGACATTGCGCTTTTTGATTACGGGCTGAATTTTCATCCTCCAAGTTACGATATTTAGGTATCACATAAATTAATACACGACAAAATGATAAATTATCACACTCAATTTATACGATACGGAGAAGTCAAATTGTCTTTGTTTAGTTTGTTTGTGGTACGAATGTTATACATAAATTGGCAGTCTTGGCGGTTAACATTCATTCCGACATATTAATAATATGCTTTATAGCCTATACCATTTCTAACCTATACCATTATAACCTGACAAACGATCAAGTGAGCCACATGACGGTAAGTGATCTCCACCGATCATGAACACCCACAATATGTACAAGAAAAACTATAATGGGTTGTCAACCTTATAGAGAATAGGTAATTAAGGGATCGGGGAGGGGGAGATTTTGGCTTCCTGATATCTTACTTACCGTAAAAAACGCAACAGCAAGCTGCTATTTGACGTCGGTTTCCTGTGACCACCATTTTTTTTAGATAGTAAATGTAACCATAGAAGGTATAGACCTTATACCGAAATGATTTGTGGAAAATTCAATCATTTCACTTACATGCACTTTGTTTTGTAACAGTAACAAATTTACTACAAATAATCGGATTTGTACCATCAAAATGGAACTCGGAAGAGTCGAGGAATTCAAGTCTATTTATTTTTTTCTATAAAAGATAGTTATCATAAACGTGTAATAATAACAAGCGGCGCGATAGCCCAGTTACTGCAAATTGCTGCTACTTTCCAAAGGTAATCAGAATCTTTACGCGTTTCCTTCCTTCCACAATATTCTTACAAATGCAACACAAATAAACTTTTACTTCAATGTACAATTTTTAACTACACTTCCTAACTCTGTCGGAATAATTATGAATAAGGATATCCGAATAAAATCGGTATTAACTTTCGTTTCTTAAACAGAATACAAATACGAAATCACGTTCTATTGACATTTTTAAAGAAGTTACAACTAGTGATGTGCTGGATATCCGTATCCGCGGATAGCTGAAGGAAAAAATTATATCCGTATCCGGTGCTTATATTTTAGAGAATTTCATAACGCAAACGAAATTTTAAAGATAGGTAGCAACGAAATAATACTAAATTTAAATCAAATTACTTTTTACTACTTGATATCACATATTTGGTACATTTATGTTACAGTAATTAAATATTTATTAATTGACTCAAGTTTTATAACCGTATAAGGCAAACATCAACTATCGGTCCAACGTCACATGCATCGGCGGCGACTGAGCACGAAAGTTGAGGTTAGCATCTATATTCGCGGATCTAAACACAAATGATCCGCGGGTGTTCATTTTTAACAGTCCCATCTATACTTAATACGAAAAATCGTATTAACATCATGTTTTTATCGACTGTAATTTTAATCCATGGCTATATAAAATACGGAGAAACTATTAAAGGCGACCAGCCGACCTTTAAACTCTTGTATTACCTAACTCTTATGAAAATACAATTCTCATATCCGTAATTATACGTCTTCGTTCTTAAATCCGCTAAAACACCATTATCATGCACAATTTTGATAGATTGATACACGACTTCAGTTCCACGGCAAAAGAATTAAGGCGTATTAAATTTTAACTTACGTAATCGAATGCCAACTCAGCAAGAAAAAGTAAAAGACTGAGAGTGACTTAAACCAAACTTTCACTGCACTCTTCATTAATCAAAGTGTATTAATCTTAATAAAGCTTTAAATGGCCTTTTAGTACATTATGATAGAGTAAGAGTTAATCGGATTAATCACGCAACTAACAATCGGAATCATTACTTTTCTGCCCGAGTATTAAACCAACGTTAGGTATGCTTCGTTAATTCATGAAATGCAACATTGTATAAACCTGGTTTACTATATAGTTGCTAGTCAGGTTGTATTAAGAAAACTGAAATTATTATAACATAGGTTAAATAATTCTCAACATGGTGTTCAAGTAAGATTTAACCACCAATTAAAATACATATATGTATTCTCACACACAAAAAATGTGTGCAGTATTTCAGCTCAACGGGTTGGGTAGATTGGTTAAAATTCAGTTGCAACATTTGACCAAAACATACCAATAAGTGAAGATAAAAAAAATAAAATGCTTAAATTTTATATTGCCATATTTTTAACAATAAAACAAGCATTTACTTGTACGAGTAAAATATTGTATCTAAAAATGTAAACATCTAATTCATAAAACATTTGATTGTATTCACATTCACTAGAGTGGTAGAGCCACGCTGTAGACAGTTTTGTCTACAGCATGAATGGGATGGCTCGACCGGGTCGTTACCACTGTCTCACAGAAAACCGACGTAAAGTAGCGGCTTGCTGCTGCGTTTCGTACGGTGAGTGAGATATCCGGAAGCCCAAATCCCCTCCCCTTCCCAATCCCTAATTACCCCTTTCCTTTAAGGTCGGCAAGGCGCCCATTATTCTTCTGGTGGTGGGCGTACATGGGCGGTGGAGATCACTTACCATCAGGTGACTAACTTGCTCGTTTGCCGGCCTATGCTATAAAAAACAAAAAAAAAACATTGCAAAGATAGAACTAAAATCTTTTCATTTAATTTAATCATAGATACTCAATTATGCTTAATGATGATACCAATTACGCAGCTAATTCATTTTCTGTTAATATTGATTTATCGCGAAACGTAAGAAATCCGGGGCAACAGTCAATCCAAATGATTAATTAATTATATCATATGGTGTTCAACATTATTAATGATGATCAAAATAAATACATATACATATCTCACGCATGCTCACAGGAAATAAAAAAATATATATAAATGAGCGGATTTATTCTAACATAATTTAAGCATAAAAATAAATAATTATATACATTAAATAAAACTGATTTAAACGGATTTTTATTTTAATTTCGGTTCACCCGACGTTCACCCCGTGACCACGAAGGCTGAAAAACTTTCGAAACGTCGCGTCGGGACCAAAATTAAAATAAAAAACCGCGATTAAATCCGATTTATTTCAATGTGTAACATTCGCGTAAACGTAAGAAATTATTAAATATTAAACCAATAACATAAAAACAATAACTTGAATTTGATAACACAGTCAATTAATTGGAGATTGAAACATATTTTTAACAATAAAACATATAAATTCCCGTGCATATTATAGGTATTAAATAGCTCTGATATATCCTCTACTAGATGATGATGTTTATAAATAAACATAATATATTCCGGCCTTTACGGAAGAATATTGCCTATACAACTGGTTTACATTATGGATTGTAACGATATCACGATTTGGAGCGGAAAATATATTTCCTGTGGTCTGTCATGGTCTAAGCAAATGTGCTCAATAGCAGTAATTATCTTAACAGTTCATAGATTTAATTTAAATAACATGTATTCAAATAATATCTTGTGGCAATTTTTTCTATCCTACTAATATTATAAACGCGAAAGTTTGTAAGTATGGATGGATGGATGTATGTTTGTTACTCTTTCATGTAAAAACTACTGAATGGATTTTAATGAAACTTTACAATAATATAGCTTATACATCAGAGTAGGACATAGGCTACTTTTTATCCCGGGAAAAGCAGATCACGCGGGCGGAGCCGCGAGCAAAAGCTAGTAAAACATAATAACGGGACAAGCCGATCGCTTACCTAGTGGTAGGCGCTATTCCTGCTCATATATACCTCTCAAAACGTTATGTTATAAAGTACTGTAATGCACTGTACTGCAAGACATAAAATTAGAAGTCTCATAATGCCCAGTAATTGCACTGTCCTTCAAACCAAAACACAACAGTGCTTACACACTTCTGCTTGGCAACAGAACGGTGGTATCTACCCAGGAGGCCCGTCTCACCTACGAAGGACCTACGACTCACTCGCCACCTTTTTCAAGTCATCGGTCCATCGAACGCTCACCTATTTGATAGAAACGAAGGGAAGTTCCAATCTAGGTTGAACTGTGAGTTGTTGTTGTTGAAGTCTCGGGTTCGATCCCAGGTCGGGTAAAAGTGATGTTGGCTATTTTTATCACAAAATGCGCAGTATCAGTTCGGAATGGTGCCTGGTATGGCAATAGGCTCGCCTTCTATCACATCACGGGACGGCTATAAGCTTGGTGAAATGTAGGTGTACGGGTTAAACCTCTGCCTACCCCTTCGTGGTATACAGGTGTGACTGTATATGTATGTATGTACTGACCATCGAATAGCGCAATAAATATATGTTGGATCGGCAAACACCTAATCGACTGACCCCCGTATTCATAAACGTTATTATAGTGAGCGTTATTATTATCATAGTGAGCGCGAACGCATAGTTTCGATTTCTATAACATTCAACGATGTTAATCAATGTAAGCTCCCTCTTGTATATTAACTAGCTTTTGCTTGCGGCTCCGCCCGCGTGAACAACATTTTCTGGGATAAAACTTTAATCGCCTATATTATCCCCTTGGGGGTAGAATTTATCAAAATTCTTTCTTAGCGGATGTCTACGTCATAACATCTACCTGCATGCCAAATTTCAGCCCGATCCCTCCAGTGGTTTGGGCTGTGCGTTGATAAATCACTATGTCAGTCAGTCACCTTTGAGTGTTATATATTTAGACTAGATGACCCGGTGAACTTCGTATCACCTACATATATTTGTGTAAAATGTGTCCTGTCCCTGTCCCTGTCCCTGTCCCTGTCCCTGTCCCTGTCCCTGTCCCTGTCCCTGTCCCTGTCCCTGTCCCTGTCCCTGTCCCTGTCCCTGTCCCTGTCCCTGTCCCTGTCCCTGTCCCTGTCCCTGTCCCTGTCCCTGTCCCTGTCCCTGTCCCTGTCCCTGTCCCTGTCCCTGTCCCTGTCCCTGTCCCTGTCCCTGTCCCTGTCCCTGTCCCTGTCCCTGTCCCTGTCCCTGTCCCTGTCCCTGTCCCTGTCCCTGTCCCTGTCCCTGTCCCTGTCCCTGTCCCTGTCCCTGTCCCTGTCCCTGTCCCTGTCCCTGTCCCTGTCCCTGTCCCTGTCCCTGTCCCTGTCCCTGTCCCTGTCCCTGTCCCTGTCCCTGTCCCTGTCCCTGTCCCTGTCCCTGTCCCTGTCCCTGTCCCTGTCCCTGTCCCTGTCCCTGTCCCTGTCCCTGTCCCTGTCCCTGTCCCTGTCCCTGTCCCTGTCCCTGTCCCTGTCCCTGTCCCTGTCCCTGTCCCTGTCCCTGTCCCTGTCCCTGTCCCTGTCCCTGTCCCTGTCCCTGTCCCTGTCCCTGTCCCTGTCCCTGTCCCTGTCCCTGTCCCTGTCCCTGTCCCTGTCCCTGTCCCTGTCCCTGTCCCTGTCCCTGTCCCTGTCCCTGTCCCTGTCCCTGTCCCTGTCCCTGTCCCTGTCCCTGTCCCTGTCCCTGTCCCTGTCCCTGTCCCTGTCCCTGTCCCTGTCCCTGTCCCTGTCCCTGTCCCTGTCCCTGTCCCTGTCCCTGTCCCTGTCCCTGTCCCTGTCCCTGTCCCTGTCCCTGTCCCTGTCCCTGTCCCTGTCCCTGTCCCTGTCCCTGTCCCTGTCCCTGTCCCTGTCCCTGTCCCTGTCCCTGTCCCTGTCCCTGTCCCTGTCCCTGTCCCTGTCCCTGTCCCTGTCCCTGTCCCTGTCCCTGTCCCTGTCCCTGTCCCTGTCCCTGTCCCTGTCCCTGTCCCTGTCCCTGTCCCTGTCCCTGTCCCTGTCCCTGTCCCTGTCCCTGTCCCTGTCCCTGTCCCTGTCCCTGTCCCTGTCCCTGTCCCTGTCCCTGTCCCTGTCCCTGTCCCTGTCCCTGTCCCTGTCCCTGTCCCTGTCCCTGTCCCTGTCCCTGTCCCTGTCCCTGTCCCTGTCCCTGTCCCTGTCCCTGTCCCTGTCCCTGTCCCTGTCCCTGTCCCTGTCCCTGTCCCTGTCCCTGTCCCTGTCCCTGTCCCTGTCCCTGTCCCTGTCCCTGTCCCTGTCCCTGTCCCTGTCCCTGTCCCTGTCCCTGTCCCTGTCCCTGTCCCTGTCCCTGTCCCTGTCCCTGTCCCTGTCCCTGTCCCTGTCCCTGTCCCTGTCCCTGTCCCTGTCCCTGTCCCTGTCCCTGTCCCTGTCCCTGTCCCTGTCCCTGTCCCTGTCCCTGTCCCTGTCCCTGTCCCTGTCCCTGTCCCTGTCCCTGTCCCTGTCCCTGTCCCTGTCCCTGTCCCTGTCCCTGTCCCTGTCCCTGTCCCTGTCCCTGTCCCTGTCCCTGTCCCTGTCCCTGTCCCTGTCCCTGTCCCTGTCCCTGTCCCTGTCCCTGTCCCTGTCCCTGTCCCTGTCCCTGTCCCTGTCCCTGTCCCTGTCCCTGTCCCTGTCCCTGTCCCTGTCCCTGTCCCTGTCCCTGTCCCTGTCCCTGTCCCTGTCCCTGTCCCTGTCCCTGTCCCTGTCCTGTCTAGTATATATACCAACAAACCGGTTTATACCTGCGCTTATAGATGTTTCACATCAAAAAGACATCAAGTGTTTCATACCTAGGAACAGCAAAATCAACAACTACTAATAAATTAAAAATTAATAAAAAATAATTGTCCAGCGGACAAAATTGTGAATCTAAACCATTCTCAGATCCCCTTGAACACACACAAAAAATTTCATCAAAATCGGTCCAGTCGTTTAAGAGAAGTTCAGGAACATACACACTCACAGAAGAATTATATATATAAAGATATGACATCCTATTAAAACTACATACAAAAGTTACCAAAGACGAATACATAAGAATTTTATGTACAAAATCCAGCACATTTTAAGAATAAGACAATTTATATAAGACGATGAACGCCTGGTGAGTTTACATTGAGAAGGATTTATATTCTAAAGGTGTAAGCAGTGGTAATGAGATTTTCACACGAACGTCTGTATAATTAACCGAAATATTTAATTTAAAACAATTGTAGCTAATAATATTGTTGATACATTTGACAATGGGTGAATAACCAGCTGTGAAGCGAAAGGCTGTGGGTCCGATTCCTGCACCGAGACAAATGTATGTGTGATCCACAGACATTTTTTCGGGTCTGGTTGTTGTGGGACCGCAAGTTCCTTGTAGTTCCTGACACCTAAATTGATAAAGCAAATAAATTAAATCACAAAAAATATTACAAAATACTCAGGAATTACATACTATGTTGTTATGAATACACGTACAAGAATTGATATTTACAAGAAGAAGCATATTTTATTATTGACAGCCATAATTGTTCACGAACAAGCCATAACGGAGCACTGCGCGCGTACTACGAGAAGCAATTTATATAATTTTCTATTCGTTCGATCGCAATAAGATATCATTCAAAGTGAACGGCTACATGGAAGCATGGCTAATGCCTGTGCATTACTTTTTTACGTTCTCCAGCAAAGAAAAGAAATAGGCACAGTCAGCTTCGGTTTACGTAACGCATTTCTCTTCAATCATAATAACAGTTGCGTCGACAGCGTCGCTTCGAGCCGCCAAATGTCGAAGGATCCGTTATTTATCTAGCATTTTAATATAAACAATAGCTATTAATAATTTAAAAAATAACATTCGCACGGTACCGAAGCGCTATTTCAACAAATTGCGTTACATTTTATCCAGTTATATTGTGTGAACTTTTTATAACTTCGTCGTGAATTTCTGCAAATAATGTGTCCTTAATTATATATTAAAATATGTATAAGGTTAATTATAGCCATGGTGTCAGGTACAAGTGGGTACTGGCGTGTTACCAAACAGTTTAATTTTTTTCGCACTAATGTTCTGAAACTTAGACACAACCTCATAATTATAAATAAAATAATATCATTTTTAATTATAAAAATTTCAAAACCAACAAAAAAGCGGAACAAATCTTTTAAAATATCAATAAACATAAAGAATCAATCAAATCACAGTTCATTACTATCATAAATGATAAAATAAAAATTGTAATGGACAATAAACACAATAATGTTCTTGCATTGAAACAACACAAAGCCGGAAATGTCAAACATTAATTCAATCAACAGTTTGCAATGAAATACACTTAATTACATTTCAAACGGAATCGCTATGTACATAAGGAGAGTTTTCGAAAACCATTAAACCGATTATAGCGGTGATTTTTATCTTAATGGATTAATTGAAAGAATGCATCTAGAAAATGTGCTTAATAAATCTGAAGATTGATCTTAATTTATTCATTATTTTCATAATTGAGACGTGCTGAATAATATATGACAATATAGGGCCAGGCTTATAAACTTTTTTATTAACGTTTATAAGTAAAGCCCATAATATTATAATTAATTGTCTACCGACTCACTCATAAAATATGAAGAAAATTGAAATTGGGTAAATTGTTTTAATAGCTTTTTTTATCCGAACACGGCAATGATTACATTTCACCTAATGCAGTGCAATCCAATAAAACCAGCGACCACCAACAAACCATAAGTTTACCGGTGGTCACCAGAATCATGCCGGCCTGTATAAATACTTCTTCACATTCCGATGAGGGAAGAAGCTAATCGAGAGGCCTGCGACTGGACAGGCGGATAATCGATGCAAGCACAGGAATACGCAACCAACCATCAAGTCATGTCGGAAACCGGAGAACCGGATATACACTGGCTGATACTGGAACGCGATCCACACAAGGTGCGTGGGTTATTATAGCAGGTTTTAACACCATGTGTAATTTTACTCAAGACATACAAATGTTTTTTTTTTATCCTGGCTCGGCAAAGTGACTACGCTACACCTGATGGTAAGTGTAGCGCAATCCAAGAATAGTGTCGACCAACGATAAACAATGTGTCCATCGTAGGTCGGCAAGATCATGTCGGCCTGCCAAAGGGCCAAAGGGGAGGGGAAGGAAAAAGGGATGGGAAAAGGGTTAGCATCAGGGGGCAAGTCCTCTGGGGAGAACCGGATATACACTGGCTGACCCTGGAACGCGACCCACACAAGGTGGGCCACTATGGCAGGTTTTGAGCACCAGTGTACGGTGGTGGCTATCCGGTCGGATACAAGTATCCTCCCACCAGCACGTGCAATGTGTACTTTTTATAAATATTATAAAAACCAGTCTTCTTCAATAACATTTCGTAAAAAAAATCCAAAATTCAATTTCATGTAATTTGTTAGTACTAGCCTGTCGGTTGTTTTGCAAATTGGCCAATGAAATATGTCAACCGAATAAAAGCTGTTGATTCATCAATGAACTGAAATATCATATCGCGTTATAAAAACTATAATTGATTGATAGTAAAAAAAAAAGTGAACGCAAAAGTAATGCAGCTCATAAATAAATAATTATAATTCATCCATTTATATGATAGCCATTTAAATAAAAACTGCTCCGCCAAGTTGTTTGAATAAGACATCGCCTTTGCATTTCCAATTGACATTTTGAGATAATACAGTGAATGTATTGATGATAACGCATTCAATATCCTGAGGCACCTTTATAGATTTTAACGTTCATGTAAATCACGCCCTGCGGAGAGCTGTCTAAGTAAGGCATTAGATTCAGACACAGCTGCTTCAACTGAAGTCATATTACGCATGGATTAGCATATATTAATAACATATATCAAACTACGAATCCGCATTGAATAACTGTTGCGAATTACTAGGTTTTTTTTATTTGTTTGAATGACAAGACGAGCAAGGCGCCTGATGGTAAGCGCCACACCTGCCCATAAACAGAAGCAAAACCACATAGAACTTTGAATTTTTACTAGGTTATAGACTACTGTTTCAAAGTTAGAGAAGGACCGTAAGCACGGTCATGCCTTTATATGAGTTTTTTTAGCATAGGCCGGCCAACGAGCTCGTGGTTAAAATTACTGGATATACACTGTCTACCTATAGAACAAAACGATTTAAATTACATTAAATTATTTGGATATTCCTTAATTGTAGATTTATCTCTCGACAAAAAGGAAGGTATAAGTCTATATGTGGGTGTGTGAACGTGGTATAGTAAAGCGCATTTGAATGGACTAATTTCAATTCCATTTGTAAATAGCTGCTTTAATCAAGGTGGTTCTTGGCCCTTTGTCCATAAATTTAAAGAAAATCTGATATATTGTAAATGGTAGAGCCACTCTGACAGTTTTTTCTAAAGCCTGTATGGGCCGGCTCGACCGGGTTGTTACTACAGTCTCCAAGAACATCGACGTGAATTAGGAGTTTTGTGAGTCCCAAATCTGTTAGTGTTGTTCGCTTCTCAGATGTATCCAAAATATCGTAGCAATCCCCATATTAAAATTAATATTCCGAAGTGACAATTTTTTATTAAAATAAAAATCATTTTTTTTAAAACGAGTTAATTATAATTAGATAGGAATCACGGAAGACTTTTTTACATAATATTTTACGGATGCAATAAATGTAGGCAGTGACAGTGTCTTGTTGTGCACGGGCCACTCGAAAGCAATTTCCTACCTTCCTGTAATTAAACCGACAGAATGCTAGCCACATCCTTCAAATTAATTCTTATTAAAATACTTATTGCAATTAAGCAATTATTGTTAAGTGACATTAGGATGCATACATTCGTAGTTTCATTTATTAAGATACATAGCGAATTAATTGGAAAGTAATTTGTTCCCGATATTGTGACGGCCTTGCTACCTATCACATTTGAGTGGTAGAGCGACGCTGTAGACAGTTTTGTCTACAGCATGAATGGGCTGGCTCAACCGGGTCGTTACCACTGTCTCACAGAAAACCGATGTAAAGTAGCGGCTTGCTGCTGCGTTTCGTACGGTGAGTGAGATATCCGGAAGCCCAAGTCCCTCCTCCCCTTCCCAATCCCTAATTATCCCTTTCCTTTAAGGTCGGCAACGCGCCCATGATTCTTCTGGTAGTGGGCGTACATGGGTGGTGGAGATCACTTACCATCAGGTGACCCACTTGCTCGTTGGCCGGCCTAAGCTATAAAAAAAAACATGAGGCGGAAATAAACATGACAAACCGTAGATTCTCTATTTGAATCACCTTTGGGGATGCAAGCGTGAACTTATGTGTGTTAATTCTAAGCTGCACCACGGTATCTTAATTTTAAGAGTTTCTACTCTCTAATAGATTGCCATCACGTCTGAATATTACTTATAAAACGAGTAAAATACTGGATGTGAGCAGTCTTCGCTTCGGCCGCACGCGTATGCACATACAATATAAGGAACGGACTGGAACAGTGCTGAGATTTCATTGACACGAAGGTATATACAGGCCGGTAAGCCTGATAAACCTCCGAGCAACGCATAGCCCGGGCACGGTAGCCCAGGCCTCGAAGATGTCTAACCAATTTTTAATACATAACATATACTATTTTTCCATTAGAATTAAAGTAATGGTCGTTTTTATAAATGTCTGTATACCGAATTATAACTCATGGAGGATCACTCTGCACTCTAAAAATGTAAGCCATGAATTATTAACAAATATCCAAACTTCCACCTTTATTATATTAGTAGGATATACAGCATAGCAGGATAGTAAAAAGTAGGATATACAGCTCTAACCTAATATCCTTATCCACACTACACTTTAAAAGGGCTGATACCCAGGTGATAAAAACATAGAGAAAGAAGGTCTCGCGTAACACTTAGAGGTACTGAGCTGCTAATGATCAGGCTTTGGTACTCATTCACCGAGTCGTGGCTGTTAAAGAGAAGCGTCGTTGTCCAAATATAGAGAACGTGTGATCGCGCACAAACAATGCATGCGATAGGATCGCATGTCGATAAATTGATAGCATAGCACTATTAATCAGCCAGATCGTGAGTTAACGCGAGAACATGACAATTTTAACTCATCGTTGCACTGAACATAAACGACCGATGATAATTAATATTCAATGTTAGTTATTTAACTTATTTTAGTGTCCGACTGCTGGGCAGAGGCCTAACAAAGAGGGGACTAACGAGCAGGAGGGTCATTTTATGGTAAGTGATCCCCGCCGCCCATGGAAACCTACAAAATGCGTTCCGCAAAATAGGCAGGTACACTGCAAAGCCCGAAATATTATGAATATAATAATAACGTAGACTCGCCCCCTATCACACCATGGGACGGATATACGCTCGGCGAAATGTGGGTGTACTAGTTACACCTCTACCTACCCCATCGGGGATTACAGGCGTGAATGCGTATGTAATATTTACTTCGATGCAATTACGATTAAAATTCGTTAAGAATACCAACAACAAGCAACATAATCAGCAAGTTTAATACCTCATGTAGTCACTATAATGTCATGGGGTACAAGATCAAAGCTATGGTTTACATTACTTTAGAATGTTAATGACATAGAGGTAATAAAATACTCAGTATCAGATATCTACTTTTGACGAAAACTTGTTCGAGAAAACCATTTACAAACACTATTTACACTTTTACTGCAATCTAAACAACGGAAAAACATATTTTAAACTTCTAAAAAAAAAACACCACTATTGTACGACACCAACCTACAACAATGGTCTTTCAATAACTATCTATGGCGTAATCAGTGTTCCGAATGGTTTTTTAATCGCATTCTAAAGCCCTACTTTCAAAACTCGACGCAAGCATCGCTCGGGCCGTGAAATGGACCACAATAGAGTTCGTGAGGCGAGGAGCGCGACGGCACGCGGCACGTCCAAATGTTTACGCGATTAGATACCTAACAGCGATAAGCGATCGCCAGTATCCGTTGATTGTACACGACAATCGGCATCAGATCGAATAACTTACAGGTATGTAGATCGCGTATGTGTAGGCGCTTTGAAAGTTTAATGATACAGTGGTAGATAACGAGTAAAAGTTTAAAAAACATATGTACATGATACATTGTTACAAGACGATTCTTCTATGTTATATGTTCATTTAACTTATAATTCGGTGATACACCTGCTCGCTTGCCCTCTATATCACAATTACTATTTGAAATGAATGTGGAAAAAAAACACTGCAATAGATTCGTTACGGCGGGAGATTTTGACGACATGAAACACACACACAACAGTTTACACTGCTTATAACTGTTTATAATAGGCAATAGCTTGCTATAAGCATCGAAAATAATCAAATCAATCAACCTACCAAATACCATCAACAATTAAGTGGTAGTACCACGCCATAGACACTTTTGTCTACAGAATGAATGGGCCGGTTCGACGAGATTGTTACCACTGGCACATAAAACTAACGTAAAGTACTTGTTGCTGCGTTTCGTATCCCACCCCCTTCCCGATCCCTTAATTATCACTTTCTTTTAAGGTCAGCAACGCGTCCAATATTTTTGATGGTTTATATTGATTGGATGATTGCAGGCATTCTTTAAGGAGATCACTTACCATCAGGTGACCAACTTCATCTTTTGCCAGCTTAAGTTAAAAAAAAGAGAATTTGCGTTGGTACCAATCATTACTATTCTGGCTGAATGCGCTGCAAACCCAAAGCATAACTGAATAATTTAAAAAATACCACGATCAATACTTTATAGGTAAACAACACTACCGTGCCTTTACTTCGTGCTTGGCAAGTTATTCAGTGATCACGATGCTCGTCGGGACGTCCGAACGTCGTAAACATGTCAAAGTACAGCTAACCATTAACAAATACGCAGCACTCTCATCTGACATATTCCCGGGGATTGTAGAGTGTAGACGTTTCGCGCGGTGCTCATACGTCTCTGTATCACGGGCCGTAATGGCAGCCATCAGTGTCTATCTCATGGTCAAACGCGCCCTAACACAAGTACAATCGGAGCCATAATCATGCACTCTTGGATAGTATTTGTTTCTCATAAATATTCCTGCTACATTATTCGTGTAGTGTTACTTGATTTTTTGACTAACTGCCGCACTCAGTGTCGTAAATTAAGATAGTTTCTGTATGTAGAAACAGAGCATAAAGCATTTTCTGTATTCAGTAACGCAGCTTTCATAATATTCAGTGCATTATAATTGACTAGCTTTTAATGCTGAAATAATCGAATTTTAAGTGACTTAATATTTTTTCCAATTGGAACCTAATACGGAAGGCCCTTTGCAACAAATTCGCATCGAAAGAAGTAAAACCTTGTCTCGTTATCAATAGAGAAGACTTAGAAAATATGTTGTACATAATTGAAACATTTGTGTTGCAATATCAATCCGCATAACACATTCCAAAGACATGCGACCAATTTCAGAGAACTATTGTAACAATTTCGCATATGGAATTACATTGCACTATATTCCACAATAGATTACGGTACATTACAAATGCAACATGTAATATTCAAAACGACTGTACTTCAATCGTGACAGTATTCCCTAACCACGACGGAGCCGGTCACGCGGCCCACATAAAAAACCACCATTATACCAACTTACCATTTAATCACCAGCTCTTGGCTAGTATCTGCTTGTAAATCGAGAGAGCACAGGTTCTTGGCTATTGTAAAGTTTTTTGGGTATAGCCGGTTGTGGAACCATTAGCCTCATTTTATTTAATGCAAGGTATAGTAACTGTACCTATGCAACTTACGCTCACGCTTTAAGACGGCTTTACATCAATTTAACTCGTTGGCATCGTCGATACTCGGATGGTTTTTTTTTATTTACCTGTATAACGAAACGTCGACAAGACACCGGCCCAAAATATTCCAACTCCGTCTCCGTTTGCGACCCGCACTGCTGAGGCTAAAGCTTGCTTGATGCGAGTAAAGCTACAAATCTCAAACAGCAGGAATCTTAAGACAGAGATCAAGACGGGGGTCCTAGACGCGAGTGAGAGATTATACAGGCTGGTAAAGGAGGCTGAGGAAGGGCGCCTCTTCAAAGCTGTGGGAACCAAAGACAAGGCGGAAAGCTTAGTCAAGGATGATGCTGGTAATAAGAAATTATTAGAGGAACAGCTCATCAAGAAATTGGAAGACCACAGCGAACTGCTTAGAAAGAACAAAAAGGAAATGGAAGACCTAGCTGCAGAAATGAGGAAACACAAGGAAGTCTTAAGTGAGAGGCAAAGCTACGCCAGTGTAGTTTCTGGGCCCCCGAGGCAGAGACCTGAGCAGAGTGCACCAATGCACTCGGTCGTCATTGCATCGGTGGACCAGAATGAAACTGGCGAGCAAGTCTTTGAAAGAGTTAGGAAAGCAGTTAACGCAAAAGAGGAGGGTTTAAAGATAGATAGGATTAGGAAAGGAAAAGATCGCAAGGTGATCTTAGGATGCAGCACCAAGGAGGAACTCGAAAAGATAAAGAAAAAGATCAACAGGCCAGACGGAAGACTCACACTTGAAGATGTGAAAAACAAGGACCCGTTATTGATCCTTAAGGGCGTTTTAAGCCACAACTCGGACGAGGAGATAGTAAGGGCAATAAAATCCCAAAACCGCCATCTTTTGGGAGATGCGAGGGAACCGCGTATTTCGGTAAAATACAGGAAGGGCGCGAGAAACGCCCTTACCTCGCACATAGTATTGCAGCTGTCTCCGGAGTTGTGGAAACGGTTCCTTGATCAAGGGTACTTGCACATCGACATTCAGCGTGTAAGAGTCGAGGACCAGTCTCCACTGCTTCAGTGCTCGCGCTGCCTTGGCTATGGCCACGGGAGGCGGTTCTGTAACGACCGGGCTGACGTATGCAGTCATTGCGGGGGCGACCACCTAAGCAAGGACTGCGCCAAACGTAAGGCGCAGTCGCCCCCGACATGCTGCAATTGCGTTAGGTCCGGTCTGGACAGAGCCGACCATAACGCCTTCAGCGTGGAGTGCCCGGTGAGGAGAAAGTGGGACGCCCTGGCGAGGTCGGCCGTGGCTTATTGCTAAGGTGGCCTCGGGGGTAAGGGTTCCACAAGATCCCCCAGAAGGAGCACGGCCATTGCTCGTGGCCCAGGCTAATCTCCAGAGGAAGCAGCTTGCTACTCAGGAGGTGATGCTGGAGGCCGTGAGCAGGAAAATGGCGTTCGCTCTACTCCAGGAGCCATACGTGGGAGCTCAAGGTAGAGTTAGGGACTACGGCGGTACAAGAGTTTTCCAACACACAGGCATGGACAATACTACCGTAAAATCTGCAATTGTAGTATTTGACCAGAACACCAAGGTCATACAGTGTCCAAACTTCACCACGCCTAACATCACAGTGGTGAAAGTACATGCCGGAAACCGAGAGATCGCCGTGGTCTCTGTCTACTTTGAGCCCGACAAACCCATAGGGCCATACTTGGAGCAACTGGGGAGAATTGTAAGTGAACTAGGACCCACCAGTATCCTCATTGGCGGGGACTTCAATGCGAAGAGCATGTGGTGGGGCAGCGAAGTCACTGACCGTAGAGGAGAAGACCTTGCAGATGCAATTGCAGAGTGGGGCCTTCAGGTACTCAACGACGGGGATACGCCGACTTTTGACACCGTTAGAGGTGGTATACGCTACAAAAGTCTTGTGGACATAACACTATGCTCAGAGGACCTTTTCGGCCTGGTGAACGAATGGAGGGTCAACGAAGGCCTAGTAAGTTCGGACCACAGCGCCATTTTATTCAATATTAGGCTCGGAAAATTAAAACAGTTAGAAATTAATAGAACCACTCGGCTATTCAACACTAAAAAGGCTAATTGGGATAAATTTAGTGGTAAATTTACCCAACTAACTAATACCTGCAATTTAACTTCACAAGTGGTAGAGCGCATTGGAAACAAAATAGAAATAGACAGGTTTGTAGAAAATTATAGTAATGTAATAGTAGAATCAACGAGCGACTCTATCCCAAAATTAAAATCCACATCAAAATTATCCATACCGTGGTGGTCCAATGAACTCGCCGCGTTGAAAAAAGCCATGGTCACCAGGAGGAGAAGGATCCGCTGCGCAGCCCCAGTCCGCAGGGCGTTCGTCGTCGGTGAGTATTTGAAAGCAAAAGAAGCATACGAGACCGAATGCAAAAAGGCCCGCATTGAAAGTTGGAAGAACTTCTGCGCAAAGCAAGGCAGGGAAACCGTCTGGGATGGCATCTATCGAGTTATTGGTAAAGTAACCAAAAGGCAGGAGGACATCCCCCTGCGAAAAGATGGGCGCATCCTAAGTTCAGAAGAATCGGCAAAAGTACTGGCGGAAGTCTTCTACCCGGACGACCGGGTGGAAGACGATAACGCATACCACCAGCGCATACGGGCTGAGGCCAGTAGCGTGAATGGCGGTACGGATAATGACCATCAGGACCCGCCATTTACAATGACTGAAATCCTTGCGGCTGCTGATAGCTTCAACCCGAAAAAAGCCCCAGGAGCAGATGGACTAACACCTGACATCTGCAAACAGGCAATCCGGAAAGACCCAGAATTATACCAGTCTCTGGCCAACAAGTGCCTCGAACTAGGCCACTTCCCGACCATCTGGAAGGAGGCCACGGTCGTAGTTCTCCGGAAACCCGGAAAGGAGGACTACACAGACGTAAAGTCTTATAGACCGATAGGACTGTTGCCAGTGTTAGGGAAAATTCTGGAGAAACTAGTGGTGGGAAGAGTGAAGTGGCACTTACTACCAAGGATGAGTACCCGACAGTACGGCTTTATGCCACAGAAAAGCACGGAAGACTCCCTCTATACCCTACTCCAGCACATCCGGAGTAAATTAAGTGAGAAACAAATTACACTCATAGTCTCACTGGATATAGAGGGAGCCTTCGACAGTGCTTGGTGGCCAGCCATCAAGGTTAGACTGTCGGAGGAAAAATGTCCTCAAAACCTAAGACGGATAGTGAGTAGCTACTTCGAGAGCCGAAAAGTCAGGGTTCGCTACGCCGGGGTGGAACATGTGAGAGGGACCGCCAAGGGGTGCGTTCAAGGATCCATTGGCGGGCCCATCATGTGGAACCTGCTCCGCGACCCATTGCTCAAAGGATTAGCCTGCCGGGGTGATTACTGCCAGGCTTTTGCCGACGATGTCGTTCTAGTGTTTCACGGTGATGAAACACTAAAAATACAGAGACAGGCCAACGAAGCACTGGCCTATGTGCAGGATTGGGGAGTCAAAAATAAGCTACGATTCGCCCCACACAAGACGAAAGCTATGGTCGTAACACGACGACACAAATATGACTCACCGATCCTTCGCATGGGAGGTGTCGACATTGGTCTGTCTAAGGACATTAAAATATTGGGCTTGACTGTGGACGAGAAACTAACGTTTAACACGCACGTCTCCGAAGTCTGTAAGAAAGCCATCGGCTTCCACAGACGGCTGGCGACTGCTGCTAAAGTCCAGTGGGGATTGGGGCCCGAAGTCGTCAAAATGTTGTACACTGCCGTGGTTGAACCAACGATCTTATATGCAGCCAGTGCCTGGGCGCCTGCAAGCAACAAAATAGGCATTCAAAAGAAGCTTGCAAGGGTTCAACGGGGCTTTGCACTGAAGATGGTGAAGGGCTACAGGACCGTTTCACTGAACTCGGCCCTGCTACTTGCCGGGATCCTACCGCTAGACATTCGTGTCCGAGAAGCGGCGCTTCTTTACGAAGTGAAAAGGGGACACACTCGGCACGTAGTGGGTGACTGGGACGTGGAATGTCCTGTGCCTTTTGCCAACTTGGAACATCCAGCCAGGCGCAAGGCCTTGCAGTTCGAATGCGTGGTGAACGGTGAAGAACTTGACCGGTGCGCTGCCAACACTCGTCGAGTGTTTACTGACGGCAGCAAAATCAGTGGCCGAGTCGGAGCATCGGTATCCTTATGGGATGGCGATGCCGAGACGAAAGCCACTAAGATCAAGCTGGAATCGTTCTGCACCGTTTACCAGGCAGAGCTGCTGGCCTTGCGCAAGGCCGTGCAAATAGTCTCAAACGACAAATTCCATCAGTACAGCATCTTTTGCGACTCACGAGCCGCTCTCGAGACCGTCGCGCGCGGAAATTCGCTCCATCCCATAGCGTTCGACATCGCCAAGATGTTGAACGAGACCGAAGAGCGTGGCAAGACCATTAACCTCTTTTGGGTTAAAGCGCACGTGGGGCTGGAAGGGAATGAACGCGCGGACGAGCTCGCGAAGGCGGCGGCTACCACCCTAAAAAGGCGGCCCGATTATGACCGATGTCCCATCTCGTTCGTCAAGCGACAAATCCGTCAGGAGTCGATTGACGAATGGGATGAGCGATACAGGGCAGGAGAAACAGCGGCGGTTACGAAGCTGTTTTTCCCTGACGCCAGAAAAGCATTTAAGATTATTAGGAAGTTGCCAGTGGATCACGTTCTCACGCAGGTCTTCACGGGCCATGGGGGATTCTCTGAGTACTTGAATCGCTTCAAGTGCAAGGAGAGCCCCTCATGTATCTGTGACCCTGCGAAGAACGAAGACGTTTTACACGTGTTGACGGAATGCCCAATATACCTGTATGAGCGAACAAACTTCGAGATTGAG
This sequence comes from Amorpha juglandis, assembly GCA_949126905.1. Lineage (NCBI taxonomy): Eukaryota > Metazoa > Arthropoda > Insecta > Lepidoptera > Sphingidae > Amorpha > Amorpha juglandis. The sequence goes on along the minus strand of OX421387.1, from coordinate 7,549,186 downwards.
AACAATATTTGTGTAAATAGTAGTAACCTAAGTGGTATGTTGGAAGATTGTAATGTTAGAATTAAGTTTTTAAAATATTGTAAACATGTGGCGTGTAGCGTCTTGAAGCGTAATAAATAAACGGGGCAACTATAGCGTGTAATATAAGACTACACGCTTTTAGTTGCCACTGAAAAGAAGAAGAAGGCACGCCTACAATATTAAATGTGTAAACATGTAAAACTAGATTTAAAATTTTTAAATTATGATAACAAGATTTTTTACAAATCGCAATGTATGTCTATTGACTGTGACAAGCTTAGTTTTAAGTAAGCGATTTATCCAGAGTTTTATGTGTAAATTATTAAATAAAGGTATGTGCATTTTTAGGTGTTAGCAAAAAAATTACTCTGAAAAATAGTATCAGAGGGACGAGAGTGGGGCATAGAGCCCCACAAATAAAAAAAAAAAAAAAAAAAAAAAAAACGAAGCGCAACGCCTACTCATAAACAGAAACAACACGACACAGAATTTTGTACCACAAAGTACTGGCATTGGACTGCGCTGGTCACCCCGAGTCATAAGATGCTATGTTTAATAATGCCCAGTAATTTCACTGGCTTCAATGTCTTTCAAACTGAAATATAACATTGCTTATACATTGCTGCTGTGTTACCAATCCCGACGGCCTCTCGCATGTGAGGTACCTTTCTTTTTGTCGTGGGGAAAAGCGTTTTCTCACTACCGCCCCGCTCCGGGAGGACGGTTACGGCATATACCGGCTATGTCGTTTATCATCATCATCATCATTATCAGCCACAAGACGTCCACTGCTGAACATAGGCCTCCCCCAAAGATTTCCTACCGACCTGTTGGAAGCAGCCTGCATCCAGCGACTTCCTGTGATCTTTATCAAGTCGTCTGTCTTATCTTTATTCGTACATAATAATTTCACTGGATTGAGTAGTTTACTACAATATATTTTAACATATACCTTAGCCACAGCAACGCGTGGCCGAGTCTGCTGGTAATATAATATATAAATAATTTATAGAGTACCTACGTACCTAATCCTCCTAATCGTTATATCTTTAAATCTCTCCAGTGCCTGATGTGGCCCGGAAAACAACATATTGTTGCGTATGCGTAAAAAAACGATAAACGAAGGGCCTAGGTATAAACGTAGTACTCTACTCTTATCGTCTAACCAATAGTATATTAATGAAAAGCTAGTATTACAAACAAAATGGATATTAATTTCACTGTCAGTAAATATAAAACACGGACGTAGAGAGATAGATACGATCCGTTGGCTAAGTTGGCTTGCAAGATATTAAAATAATCATAATTCTGTTGTATCGTGATTTATGGAGAATAGCCAAGATGGCATAAGTAAATAAAGCTCGCTGTTATTATTTATGGTACATTATTTTATACTCTACTGGTCATCATTGTTCTGATTATAGTCACGTATAAATATTTTATTTCTAGGGTTTTAGTTTTTTTAAAGGCACTTTATGACAAAAGTCTTAAGTCTAGACAAAACTCAGACAATTAATTCGCTGTAGTGTTTTTTTTTTTATAGCATAGACCAGCAAACGAGCAAGTGGGTCACCTGATGGTAAGTGATCTCCACTGCCCATGTACGCCCACAATACTAGAAGAATCATGGGTGCGTTGCCGACCTTAAAGGAAAGGGATAATTAGGGATTGGGAAGGGGGGGGGATTTGGGCCTCCGGATATCTCACTCACAGTACGAAACGCAGCAGGAAGCCGCTACAATACGTCGGTTTCCTGTGAGACAGTGGTAACGAACCGGTCGAGCCGGCCCATTCATGCTGTAGACTAAACCGTCTACAGCGTGGCTCTACCACTCGTAAAATCCAAATCAAACAAAACAGTATCATATTAAGTTTCTTATTACTTTTATTTTAAAGCTCTGATTAATAAATTAAGTTTCTTATTACTTTTATTTGAATATTTATCAAACCAAAGATTTAATACACGACTTTATAGACCACCATTTACTTCTACTAACACTTGGTTTCGTCAAAGCTCCGCGTCAATTGCATCACATTACAGCAAAGCATTAATAGTTTATAAATCAACACAAAAATGTGCTGGAGTAAATAAATTCACAACACCTTATTTGGATCATATGAGACGTTAACACGTGTTTTTGCTTTCGTGATTGAGCTATGAAGTAGACAAACGCCACACAGTTACATCATTGGTATGGCGTTAGGGTCGGTGGATTTGAATGCATCAATCAAACAACCTCAGTTATTCGGGTATAAGAACACCGCAGCCTGCGCTGTTAAGCACTGTACCTATTACATGACAGAAAGCGGAACTTTCGCAAAAACAATGTATAATGCAGTCAATGTCAGTAGTAACAAAAACTGGGATAAATTGTTTGGCTTCATGGTATTTACTTATAAATTGTATTTCTGCATTCACTTCCGTTTTCTTTAATAACTCACAATTTACTTTTTGTTTGCTGCAAATGACTTATACAGAGAAAGGAATAATAACATTTTATCAGATTTTTTATGATATTTAGAATTATTCTACCACTATTCTGACTGCCGCCTGAGTAAAAGTCAGATCATCTTGTTTATCTAACCGCGAGGTAGTGGATTCAATTCCCAGATGGGGCGACCATAATTTGGTTTTCCTGTCGAAAAATCACACATCCACCAGGGATTGAATTTTGTACCTGAGGGATCACACCAAAGGAGGAATATAAACTGAGCAAAACGTGGGAGCACTACTACTGCACCTCTGCCTATCCCTTCAATTATGTAGACGTGAGCTTTTGTTATGTGTGATGTTATTCAGAATGTCCATAACTGCTTGACATACAATTGTTCAATACAGTCCAAAGAAAATGACAAAGTACATTGGATTTGAGGTTATTTCTAAACGCTTCGCTTAATTACCCGATGTTATACTGAAGGAAAAAAGGTAAAAATAAACTGATAAGCTGTTCGACTATACTTACTATCCTAAGGATTGGGGGCGCTGTCAAAATATTCGCTGCACACTTACTCAGTATTTCAGTAGTTCGGGCTGCCTTTAAATTATCTACATAGCTTTCTTTCGATCCGCCAGGCCTAACTGTAATTTTTCCATCTCTTTATATAAAAATTAGTGTTCCACTAAGCATATACAAGTATATAGATGTTATATACAACAAAAAGTCTGGTAATCAAAAATACGACACATAACCTAACTTATCCGCTCTTCTTAATCACAATAATCACACCATTAACGGAATGGGTTTTTAATCCACCAATTGCCGTAATTATCTACTGCTCCATCGTAACTGCATAACTGATCTATCTCATAACTTAGAAATTTTCCTTGAATATTTATTCAAATGGAAACTTTAATTACTTATGAAACAAGGTTAGCCTTTTAAATAATAAAAATCCATACAGTTATCGATCTAAGATTACGTTTATGCCTAGCGGGATATCGTTAAGAAGATAACTTATCGCAAAATCACATCCTTAATACTATAATTATTAGAGAAATAATTATGGTTATCAAATTGGGTCGCACACGGTGGCTTAGCTACGTTATAAAGACCGCAAGAGTATTGTAGTAACAAACCACAGCACTCTTCAATTTTTTTAGCAGAGGCCGCCAAACAGGAAAGTGGGTCATCTGATAGAAAATGATCTACAACGTCCATGATCACTAATACAATAAGAATCATGGAGACGTTGCCGACTTATAAAAGGAATGAAGTAATTGAGGTATTGAGAACAATTTGGGCCCACCCCATTTCGTGGAGGCGGAATAATTTTTCTTTTTTTTTATCCGGGCTCGGCAAAGTGACTACGCTACACCTGATGGTAAGTGTAGCGCAATCCAGGAATAGTGTCGATCAACGATAAACAATGTGTCCATCGTTGGTCGGCAAGATCATGCCGGCCTGCCAAAGGGCCAAGGAGGAGGGGAAGAAAACGGAATGGAAAAAGGGTTAGGACCAGGGGGAAAGCCCCCTGGGGAGAACCGGATATACACTGGCTGACCCTGGAACACGACCCATACAAGGTGGGCCACTATGGCAGGTTTTAGCACCAGTGTACGGTGGTCGCTATCCGGTCGGATACAAGTATCCTCCCACCATCTAGTTTATGATTTGGCTTGGCTGGCCACGAGCTTGACGTCCCTTAGGAGTCGATAGTTTTGAAATGAACGTAAACCTGTACAAATGTATTATAAAAAGTGAAGGTCTACGAAAGTAACGTGAAATACGTTCAAAATGTATGCCTTTCTCGATATTTAATTACATGAATTTCTTTTGGTGAACTTTCTTCGAGATAATTATATTATTTTGCGATGATTCACCGCTGATCCGTTGCTACGATGTAAACAACGAAGGTAAGCGGTAAGATGTGGTCTAATTTCATCGTAAACCGGCGAGCGTAAATCATAGATTTAATGTGAATTTGAGAGCTATTAAAATTGACCGATGCGGGCCTGTCACGTTCTATTACCGGCAGATTTGCTTTCATTACTAACTTACAGGGACGTAATCAGGAAAACACTGCGAAGAGCCTATATTGGGTTAAGCCTACGGTTTTTATAACTTTTCTTGATATATTGTGACGCATGTCTATGGGCTACATATTTTTAAATCGAATATTCACAAATATTGTTGACAGATGTAGAAAATAAACTATGGAATAAAACGTAAACTTTTCTTCTCCGAGGTAAAACTTACAAATTGGTTACGAACAATCAATAAAAAATCAACAGCGTACGTATATGTAACATGTGCCCACACCTCGCCATCCGAATAATAGACCCTCTGGTCGTTGAAATTATTTATTATATAGTTGGAGAACCGGCAAGTCCCATAACATTATTCTTATGCAGTAGTTCGATCGTTAGCAGTGTCGTAAATAATGTGATTATAAACCAAAAGTAGGGGGTTATGTTGACTGAAATCTCTACCTACAGTCCGTGCCTTTAACGGAAGAGTTAATGTAGCCTTTCATTTTGTAAAGATTACAAGAGAATAGAAAGGTAATCAAATCCGCAATGACGTATTGATAGAAGGTACAAGACGCCGGAGTGCAATGGACTAGAAAATTATTTACAGCACGCGTTGACATAGTTACTCGCTTATACATTTTGATATACTTTGCACATATACTGACATTAAATAAGACCATTGACAAAGGAGCTTGCTAGGAAAAAGATAAGGCATGCCTACATCTTACAAAACCTTATAACATTGAATTAAATTGTCAATTGATTCGGTGTTTATACATATTTTAATCCCATAAAACTCATGTGGGGATTTTACAAGCGAAAACCAATTATTATTCCCTCCTGGAATTTAAAACCCTGAACTTTAAATAAATAAAAATAAAATAGATCTCTCAAATAACTCCACCAAATCTCGAACCCTTTCAGCTCATTAACGTTTTTCTCCCAACACCAATCTACACGAGGCCAAAACAATATCTTATACAACAAAAGTTCAATTAGTTCCAGCAATTTAATTCCAACACGGAATAACTCAGATGGTGCAAGTGACCAGCGTGAAACGAGCACACGCTGTATCAATTAATCAAATAGTGGACGTTATCGGCAATAATCACGACACCTCAGTTAAAGATAACTGCGACCGAGCACCCGGCCACCGTCAACGAGAGCTTTCTCATCAGAGACTAAATATATGTAATAGACATCGCAAGTGGACGCATGCCTAGACTAAATATGAACCACCAGCTTTTCCTCGCGGCTCTGCCCGCGTGATCTGCTTTTTCTGTGATAAAAAGTAACCTATATCACTTCTAATACCTCCAAGAATATGTGTACAAAGTCTCATGATGATCGGTTGAGTAGTTTTCGTGGGAAAGCGTAAAAAACAAACTTACATTCACATTTATAATATTAGTAGGGATATACCTCGCGCACGCGTAATCTGATTTAGTCACCACTCGACTATACGGCTGTATAGTCGTGTATAAAACTCCTTTTCGTAAAGTATTGTAAAAACTCCTTTAAAGTATTTCCAAGGGTGATTTTCAGAACGATATTGCTCTATAGGTCCTGAAACCTTAAAATTTGGAGTTTGGAATCGATGAAATTCAGTTTACAAGCAGCGCACATGCACTGACTCTAAAGAGACCTAAAAAATGATTATTTTTGACTTTCCAGTCATTATTTTTAACTTGGTTTTGAAGTTTTTTTTTCTAGTAGGTACAACATGTAAATTCCAATACAATAACACAATCACGATCAGCGTGTTATCCGTTAAGGAGATTCATTTTTTTACTCCGCACAAATCTGAGATCACATCGCAGCTCTACACTCTATCTAATGAGTGTTTTTTTTTGCATTAAAACCGGTCCACAATTAGTGGAGAAATGTACATACATAAAAAAATAACGACCACCGTACACAATCGCATTCCGGGATCAGCCAGTATATATCCGGCAACTACAGGCCGGGATAATTCTGCCGACCGTTGAGGGTCTTCAAAAAATACTAATTTTATAGCAAATTCCGGGAAACGAGCGACTAGGACATTGGTGATAACGATGCACCGCCCATGAAAACTTTTTTTATCGGAGCACGGCAAAGTGACTGCACTACACCTGACGGTAAGCGTAGTAAAATCCAAAAAACCAGTGACCACCAACAAACAATGAGTTTATCGGTGGTATCTAGAGTCATGCCGGCCTGAATAAATGCTTCTTCCCTCTCCGGAGAGGACAGGTGGATGACCGATGCAGGCAGAGGGATACAAGGATTATACCCGCCCCAATCAACCATCAAGTCACGCCGCAAGCCTCTCTGGAGAACCGGATATACACTGGCTGATCACTATGGTAGGTTTTAACTCCATGTGTACGGTGATCGCTATCCGGATATGAATCCTAGCACCAGCGATAAACTTACAATACTCGAAGAACCTTGCGCTGTCTATTTCATATCTTTGAACTGTGTTTCTAACGCCTCTCTGTGTGAACTTGCATTTATTGCGGGAATGGGTCACGGGTCAATTCAATGTATTTGCAACCGCTTTCGAGGATTTATTAATCAAACAAATTAGGCCACCGTGTACCATTTCTGTTCGTTCCTTAAAAGGGAATAAACGTTGCATTTCCAACGTTAAATATTGACTTAAACCTTAACTCGTTAAGTTTAAATGGCTATATGCATGTAGTACACTGGATTTATGCTGAGACCGATGACTGAGACCTTTAGAGTCGACGTGAAGAGTTGCCACTAAACAAATTGTATTATTTGAAATATATCAAGAAACTCTCCCTGAATGAATAAAGGTTGTAAATTGTATTTAGGTAATTAATAAAAACATTTATATGAAGAGAGAGCAGTAATCAATTTTTTCGCTGAAATTTAAAAACCTTTATTTCTTAACCGAAGAAATAAAATTAGGATGCTCTCAATTTGACGCGTATATAATTGTTTTGGTTTATGTTAACATCATTAAATATACTTACAGCTATTGATTTTTAATAATTGAAAACAATATCGAACTACTTCCGGATTCACCACCAGCAATTTGGGAAATTAATAAACAACATCTGTCTACCCTTGCTCTGCGTTTCTTATCTACGAAATTGTTTTCTAAAAGTGAACCCATCATTATTATTCTAGTACTGCAGACTTAAATCTACGAACCATATGTAATAATAAGTTTTTTTACATTGCAATAGCCACGACATGCCACATCGCCAGTAGCCGAACAGTTGATGAAGATTAAACAACGTACACGACTTTAAATAGCCAATAACACTGAACTAATGGAATCTATTCACAGTGTGAAATACGTGCGGACGAGAAAACGATTATATCATTACAAAACGCTAAATAGCATTTCTTATTGAGATCACCTCGGGCAACGCTGCAACGGGAGACCCGGCCGGTAATAACTCGGCTATTGCAACAGAACGCTCGCGAACGCATCAAACCGACGCTCGTAAAGTTACGAAACTGGACGTAAACAGAAATACGCAGCGCAACAAAGGGACCACGACTCGAAATAGGCCGGTGCCGCTTCCTACTGGACACGAGAGATGGCCTAAAATTAACTGCCGGCCGGCGAGCTGTGGGCAAATCATTTTCTCCGAAATCATGTCAGTCGCAGTTAAACGGTTGTATTTCATACATGTGGAACGATGGATTACGTTTCAGGGAAATACGTATGTAATAGTCGCCGAGTACTCAAATTGCAACTATAGTAAATCTATAATAGAACATACAATTTAGTAGAACACATCTATAGACGAAAATAACAACAAATTATCGTTTATAAATAACATTCTAAACGTTTTTCTTTCGTCTTAATAACGAATAAACAGGTTGTTAATATGCGACGCGTCACATTTTTACGCACGTAAAGGGTAAAAATGCAATGAAGAACTTTATATGACAAAATACTGGATAGCTCCGTACTGCGCTCTTCACTCCGAGACATAATTAATTTATGAAATCCAATAATGCTCAGTCATTTCACCGGAACACAACAGTACGTACACAATATCGCTTGATGTGAGAAATAGTCAAAGCGTTAATCTAGATGGCCTTTCGCATACGAGGGACTTACCACCTCGTAAATAAAATAATAATGTTGTTCAGATTTAAACCCATTTGTACATTCCTAATGCGTATTCACTAACCGCCACTTACAGAAGAACCACACCACGCAGAATACCATTTTAAATATATGAAAATAAACGCACCACTTTACATCTCCTTGTTTATTATATTCTCCTTGGTTATTATTTTACTCATTTAAGTAAAGGGCGTCATTCCTACGCACGATATAACATCGAACAGATTAAGACAGACGGCTCATAATATCTTATAATATCAATGAAATAAAACTAATTTAAACGGATTTTATCGCGGTTTTTTATTAATTTTGATCCCGACGCGACGTTTCGAAGACTTTTCAGCCTTCGTAGTCACGGGGAGGACTGACCGTCATAAATAGTAAATTAGTTTTATTTCAATGAGTAACATTCGCGTAAACGTAAGAAATCATTATAATATCAAATAAAATTGGCAGAGATTTATAGTGAACTCTCTTACCAGGCTCCATCCGTATCGGAACCGTTCTAAAGATGACGTGCACTTACCTGAAAAAAGACACAGCATAAATAAAACATAATGTATATAGGCTTGCGCGCACGCACGCGATTTCAGTTTAGTACAGATGAACGTGTGTGCACAGAGAGCAATGCGATACTACGCCGAATAAATTGTTAGACTGCTGAATATTATAACTAGTACACCTGAACACACCAAATAAGAAAGTTTAAGCATCAATTTGTATTACACTCACGTTTTTTCTAAATTTTATACAAACCTACTAAACCTCATACCCAAAGGGGTAGGCGGAAGTCCACCCATGGTTCCCCAAGCCTATTTCCACCCCATAATAAAATAGGTGGCAAGCTTATCGCTATGTCGGGCATAAATTTCAACACCGAATAAGTCATGTCATATTTTTCGATCCTAGCTCGGCAAAGTTACTGCACTACACCTAATGGTAAGCGCAGTGCAGTACAAAACATACTAGCGACCACCGATAAATAATGAGTTTATCGGTGGTCACCAGAATCAACTCGGCCTGTATAAATGCTTCTTCATACTCCGAAAAGGTAAGAAGCAAAACAAGAGGCCTGCGACAGGACAGGCGGATGACCGATGCATACACAGGGATACAAGGATGTACCCCTATACCCGCCCCAACCAATTATTACTACAACTAATACAAGCAATTTTATCCGACTAACGGAGATTCTGTTTATATTCAGTTTTAATCATTGAAATGATATCTTTAAGAAGTATTTTGTCAATCATTGCATATCATCGCATCGTCAAGTATACAAAAACCTGTTCTAAATGCATACGATCACGATTAATCAATGTTGCATGACTGTATGTAGATAACCACTTGACCGAGATATACATACGTTAAAAAATCGCTCGAACCCAATGAAGTGCATCTGGGCGCAATATGTCTCGCACAATTACGGCACATGAAACTCCAAAGCAGATTATTGAAAATCGATTTACGATTATCGATTTATTGTGCAATTGATGTAATTTATATTAAACGATTTAAAACGGCTTAAGATAAAATAATTATTGCAGCTATCGTATATTTCTGTTATTCACTAAATTATGTATTCACTCTTACATAAGTGATCAGATTTTCTTCAAACATAGCTAAGGGTCTCGACTAAACTAGCTTTCAAACAAAAAATAACCGCATCCACATCAGTCTATTCGTTTAGGCCTTAAGTTGCCACAGACAAATACACATACACAGTGTGTGTGAGCCCACAGACAAACAAAAGGGTCAAACTTATAACATCTCTCCTTTTTGTCGGGCGTCAAAAATAGATCCTTCAAACTAAAAAGTAATTTCAGAGATTTGAACATGTGCATCTCGAATTAAGCATTTCCATAAAAACGTAAACACTGTATAAAAACTTGAGGATTTTTTTATAGTAGAAGCCGATAAACGAGCAAGTGAGTCACCTGATAGTAAGTGATCTCCACTGCCCATCAGCATCCACAACACCTGAATCATGGATGCATTGCCGATCTAAAGAAAAGACATAAATAAGGAGAAGAAGAATTGAGAAGGGGAGGGGCATTTAGGGAAGCAATTTTACCGTCGATTTCCTATGAGACTGTGGTAACAACGCGGTTGAGCCGGCCCATTCATACTGTAGACAAAACAACCTACAGCGTGGCCCTACCACTTTAAAAGGCAGTTTTAACCTTCTCGTATTAATGGTTGGCTTACGTATTGTAAGTTTAACTTCTAACAACACTAATTATACATTATCTTAAATTCAGTTTTTCCGTATTAAATACGATGTCTGTGATTTACAAAATGTCTTTCAACACAACGAGGCTATTTGTAAATTCAAATTGTCCAACGCAAATCGAGATAAACTACATCGTACTTAACAAAGCGGTATCTAAACGCCTATTTATTTTCTTAAAGCCGTTTAGAGTCCACGCTATGTTCTGCAGAATCTATAAATTACTACTTTGCGTATTTAATACAAATCTCAACCAATCACAAATCATAATTATCTTCAAGCTTCACGGACAGACGATGGCCAGCGGCTAATGTCTTTGCTATAACGATGCTTGTTGATTTATTGCCATGAACGATTTGCACTCGCGCATTCAATGTGTGTAAAAATAACAGGTGCATTTTTAAATTATAATTTATTATTAAATTAAATTTTAAAATGTCAGTTCTAAATAATTGCTAAAACCATCGTCTGTTTTCCTTTCTGCCTGGCATTGTCTTCGTGCCAGGTTCTGCCTTACTGCTTAAACATCTCCACTTCATCCCATCTTGACCATCCTCAGTAGTGAGACCATTGACTCATATATTCCTCCAAAGCGTCCGCTTTTTAGGCCGTCCGCGGGATCGTACCCTTGGTACGATCTGGCTCAGACATCTGCGACCGACGTACTCCAATGGTTTCCTCAAAATGTGACTAAATTACCTTAAGCGACATTCCTGAAGTTTTTCTGCCTGTCGTGGACACCAAGGCTGCCGATGATGTACCTGTTGCCTATACGATCTACTTGAATGTCCAACGCAACATCTTTATCTCCTTGACATGGCTCAGGCCGAATAATAGTCTTATATATGTGGGATTTAAGTCTCATCGGCATCATTTGTTCGATGCTAAACTCATCGGATGTTTTGGATTTTATTTATTGTGGAGCAGCTACTGACTACTACACGAAAGCCATATATGAAGGTACATTGAAACATTGTCTAGGAGGACGAGGTTGATAATTCGGGGCGGAATAGCAAAAATCATATTTAAAGTTTAGATCTCAAAAATATTGTTAACCGTCCTACTATTGATAATAAGTTTGTCAAGAGTGGTAGAGCATCGCTGTAGACAGTTTTGTCTACATCATGAATGGGCTGGCTCGACCGGGTCGTTACCACTGTCTCACAGAAAACCGACGTAAAGTAGCGGCTTGCTGCTGCGTTTCGTACGGGAGTGAGATATCCGGAAGCCCAAATTCCCCTCCCCTTCCCAATCCCAAATTATCCCTTTCCTTTAAGGTCGGCAACGCGCCCATGATTCTTGTGGTTGTGGGCGTACATGGGCGGTGGAGATCACTTACCATCAGGTGACCCACTTGCTCGTGTGCCGGCCCATGCAGTAAAAAAAAAAGCATTGGTCTAACCAACAGTCTATTTGCATGATCAAACTGAAAACGTTACTAATAAAACATGAATGTAACGTGCGGTAATCGTGTTCTGGATTCAGCAGTTGTACACAGTTTAGTTTCGTCAGCATGTTGTCTTAAAGCACAATCGATTTGTCATGCGTGTGGCGTGACTATTGCTCGCAACTTGTAAAGTTAAGCACATGTACTCAGTGTACAGTAATCAATCAATCATGCGCCACTTCCAATGTTTCAACATCACTATCACACAACGCCTGAATCGAGAAATGGGTTTTATTCAGTTTACACTTTGTCAGGTGAGTCACCTGATAGTAAATTATCATCAACCATCCATCCGCCGTAGGATATGATGACTTGTGACCAAGTGGAGCGACGATCTCTGGGTCAACAGCAGGTGATATTTGGATGCAAAGAGCCAAAGATCGAGATTAGTGTTTACATTAGACGAGGTCTTTGTCCAGCAGGGGACAAACGTAGGATGATGATGATGATCATTTATCATCATAAATACCAAATAAATTGTGGGTGTGTGCCAAGGCCATCTCATGACTTCCATGTCTTAAACCTTATTCATTATTATTTATTATTCGCTGTACCGATGAATGGATACATCATGAAGACACTAGAGACTTCTCCATAACAATTTACAAGGTATGTATGTCTCTACAACCCACATTAAGCCGGCATAATGGACTAAAGTCTTATCACTCTCATTAGTAATAGAGACTGCGTGCCCAGCAGATGGGTAGTATACATAGGACAATAAAAAAATTATATTATCCTATCAATCATTGTCCATTAAACTACAGTATCACCGACTCAAAATTGTTTACTTTTATTTTTAGCTTTTTTAGTAGTTTTTTTGTTAAAAAGTTTCTACTATCATAGGCTTCATCAAGACGCAAGCAGAATCGGAAATATAAACAGATAAAGAAACAAGAATTTTATTATGGTCATATTTGAGAACACGATTTAATCTTGTTATTCTTTACGATTGGTTTAGAATAAACTTTCTAATAAACAAAAAATGTAATAACGAAAATATCTGAGCACTCAACTGAATTAATCATATTAACTGTATTGAAGAAGAAAAGTCTCTAGTACGCTCCATTTGCCATTTATTTATCTATGGCTTATAGGGCTATGGTCGATTCGATCATAAATCATTATCATCTTAGCTGTCGAAGTAGGCGAATACTTATGCGTGCTTGTTCTTAAATCTATTGTAATTCATTTACTGTATATAGTTTATTACGGTGGACACTGGTCGGCCTCTCCTGTTCGAGAGTCCGTCTGTATTGGTACCACCTCTTTGTCTATATCTGCCGCCAAGCAGCAATATGTAAGCACTGTTGTATTTCAATTTAAAGGACATTGATGTCAGTAAAATGACTAGGCATTACGATACTTAACAACTTATGTTTTAGGGTGACGAACGCAGTCCGGTGCGATGTAGAACTTTATAATTCAAACTTTTGTGTGGTGATATATCTGTTTATCTGCCGGAGTGGCGCTTACCATCAGGCGAGCGACCAGCTTGTCTTGTCATTCAACCTAATAAAAAAACATGCATTTCCTATATCCCAATGAAATAAAAACACTTAACTTTATAATACTTCGGGTTATATCCATATCTTTCAAATGGTCTCATTTCGTGATACTAGTACTAGTACATAAGTGATACTAGTACTAATAATATATCGAAAGGCAATTCCTCATACAAAAGTACACATAGGAAAAACGCAACAAAATTTCACGAAAATTAGTTGCAAAGGGAGGTAATGTGAACTACAGACGACCTGATTAACGATTGCTGTTTACAACTACACAGCACTTTCCTAGCACATTAAAGCAGTGTATCAGTTGTTCGATTGTCTTGGGCAAATGGTAAGGGGGTGGTTGTGTAGTGTGCGGGGAAGTGGGTGGCTAGGGCCGGGGCCAGTGACCTGATTGCGCCCGCGCATTGTTCCGCGAATGCATCCACTGTCCGAACTCACGGAAGCAGAAGCGCATAGATCAAACTGACCATGGATAGGGCACAATTAAGTAACATTGTTTAAAAAATATATATTTATTGGGTCCATGAAATTCCGATTCCGTCAAAACTACCGCAAGTTTGGAAGGCTGTTTCACTAGAGTACAATGGGCCAGAATAAAGACAAGCATGTCATACCTTCTTCTTTGTAAATGTTATATTGAAAAATATTAGTTTATCATATCAATAAAATATGTATATGTATGTATGATTGGATGATTGTGATTTTGTGAATTTGGATTTTGTTAATCAATCAGGCCTTAACGGCTGAACGGATATGGCATACAGATAGGCCTTGTCCTATATTAGAATTTAAAAAAAAAAACAGAAAAAGACATTCACGCTCACAGCCGCGAGCAAAATCTATTTGAAAATAAATTTCAATACCATTTCATCGTTACGAAAGAATAAATCCAAAATACTAGGTTTCTCATCCAAACATAATCGATTCCGGGTTGTTTCTCCATCTGTTAAAGCCGCGGCTATTCGTGGTCCAAACAAAACTAGTTCAAATCACACGCGGCTGTCTTTCACAAAATACGACGTCGCCGATGCGTTTCCATGATTGCCACCACGCCACGCGTTTCATTCAACGCACAATTTGTACCGCTAATTATACCAATTTAATACATCTCTTTACGTTGTACACACGACTTATTCATTGTTTTACAATAGTTACATCCATATTGGCTAATACAAATATCTGATCAGAGGAAAATAATGTTTCTTCACCACCGTATAAAACTTTTTCGAAATTAAATCCCTACGTCACAGATAATGGTCAGGGGGCCCTCGGGTAGCTGATCCTCTTGACTACTATCAAGCTCATTTTCCGTGAGTAGCTTCGTACATACCTTCATACCTATTGGAAGGAGGGGCTTCCAATAGGTATCGATAACGATGTCATAAGAATGATTACTAACCAGCTGATTTTTTTGTTTTTACTTAGTTAATATTTATATGATTTAACTGTCATATTGTCCTACAAATAAAATAATAATTTTTTGAGTATCATCAAATTGAAATATTCTATCCTTGCTACCTCTGTTAGCTACCACAATAGAGAATTTTCGCATAGGGAATTGTTGGTCGTCTCATCGAAACGAAGCTACTCACGGAAAATTAGCTTGATAGTAGTCAAGTGGATCAGCTACCCGAGGGCCCACTGACCATAATACCGAGATCTGAGAAAAATAATTGATCCGTTATGAACTGTTTGAATATGGAATGATTTCTTTTAACATGTAACAACGGAACGGTATTATTGTACATGGTAGAGCCATGCTGTAGACATTTTTCTCAACAGGAATAATGGGCAGGCACAACCGGATTGTTACCACTGTCTCACAGATCACCGATGTGAAGTAGTGGCTTGCTGCTGCGTTTCATATGGTGAGTCAGATATCCGAGCCGGCCTAATCATGCTGTAGACAAAACTGTCCACAGCGTGGCTCTACTACGTCATACTCACACTAATTAAATTGTACTTTCGTATGTTTCGTAAGTTGAAAGCAATTATGTAGGCACGCACGCTTTTTTTGTTCCCACCATACATTTCCTGTTAAGGTACTTTTCTAAATGGCCCTACAATTTGTACACACGTGATTATAGAATGACAACCTTTCATTATCAACAGCGCTACGAGTACATTCTCTTGGCCAAACAATTTCATTTTGTTATTAGTTATTACAGTAACATGCGGATGTTAGACTCAATACAATATTATAATGCGTACGCGCAGCATACATTACTGGTTTGAGTAAAAAGTTAAAACAAAAATATTGCGGCAATGCGATGTTGCTTTTCTTCATAGCATGTATAAGATTATTAGTACTAGTATTAGAGCCACGCTGAAGACAGTTTTGTCTGTAGACAAATTGCCTGGTCTGCTGTAGCATGAGCAGGCTCGACCGAGTTGCTACCACTGTCTCATAGTACTGTCACACTGTCTATTAGTATGATATCCCTTTCCCCATCCCTTTGATGAATAGAGAAATAAGACCTTAAAATATTTTGTATCTCGAAAAAAGTAATTCAAGTAAGCGCCGCGAAGCCGCGAACAAATGCTTTAGTAAAACTAATAACAAAACAAAATTTACGCAGGCAATAAAATACGTATATTTTAACTTTCGCTTCACTGAAAACTTCCTCGCATTGGCCGATAAAACGCTTAACACTTTGTATCAATGATCCGCAGCGAATTTATGAATGTGCCTGAGCTAAAATGTGCGAATATTGTGATTCCAAAAGAATCGTTAGCGAATACAGATAGCTACCACACATATTTTGGACCAAATTAGCTAGTCTGTTCATTCACTTTTTTCTTTTATCTTAAATTGCGCCAAATAATAAATGTTTTCTTTTTCATTCTTTCCTTTTTTAAGAGAAGTTACAATATAATGTACCGGTTGTCGGCGTACGGTAGTGTACATTCTGTACGCTGTATTGATATATAGTCCATTATTTTACGTATGCATCAAAATACAATAAATTTTATGATTGGTAAAACTACACTGTATACAGTTTTGTCTACAGCATGACTATTCATGCTGGCCTATGCCAGGTCGACTGGATAGTTACCATTGTCTCACAGAAAACCGACATAATCATTCAGATCGCACCACATTTGGCGGAGTTTTGCGTGGTTAGATAGAACAAAAAATAAACGTGTCAAAGTGACAACCTCCTCCGTTTTTTCATCGGTTAAAAAAAATAAAATGAGACATATAATCGATGGAGAAATTTGAAGACACAAAAATGTACCATCTTAAAATTGCACATAATAAGGTCATGACGTAACAAAGAAAGTTATTTATTACGAATGATTGCAAATGCCGACTGTCGCAAATTGAATTGACCGGAGATGGGGTCAAAAGAGCATTGCTGCACAATTACCAATGATTTCTTCGCTCTTTATTTATGTCCGTTCATCTCGAGATTATCGAAGATATCGAATAAGAGAACTGTAGAACGTATTTTTTTTTATATTGTGCCGTTTTCAACGCATTAATGCGTTCCTAATAGCCGTGGTGGTGTCGAGAAGCATTATAAAATATTTTAACAGGTTCCCTGTCCCCATACAAACCACTTTTTTTCATCATATATGTCCCACTCTTTTTTTCATTTGTTTATTTCCCATTTTTTTTTATAAATCACTTCGGTTTGTTTTCTCACTATAAAGGATGTAGGCCACACGTCCCGATACTAAAAATGCGAATTAACCTACTATGTCCATTTCAAATAAAGGCATGAATTTGACTCTAAATTTGAATCATATATGATTCATGAACGTACAGTTCTTGGTACAAAATATATCCAATGAATCGTATATGATTCATGGGACAGGGAACCTGTTAAATTGTTTACTATCAAATTGAATTAATCAAATCGCAGACTCATTCTGTTAGTTACGCTTTTACCTCCTCTTCTGCTCAACCAAAACAAATATAGAGTTGCGTCACATGACTACCTACAACTTTTGACGCTACAAAAGCTTCAGAAGCGCTTTTTCAATTGCCTACATGATAATTAAATTATTTCATTCTGTCACTTCATACACTGGCTTACTAATTGTAAAATATGTGTATTTTTTATTTATTTAATTGAACGACGAGACGAGTAAGCCGCTCGCCTAAGGGTAAGCGCCACGCCTGCCCATAAACAGAAGCAACACCGCGCAGAACGGTGAATTATAAAGCACTGCATGGCATTGAACTGCGCTCGTCACACCGAGACATAGGATGTTAAGTTTCATAAAGCCCAGTAAAAGTTATGAAAAGTAAATAAAAAAAAACAATTTGACTCCGGAACGCGTCTCGAAAAACAAACCACAATGGCGGCTTTTTCACAATGTGTACAGTACGGTCATGATCCAGTCGTGTAAAATGTTTCAGGTAACTTTCCACCAGCATCCGTGACCCAACTCGCGCTAGCACGCCTCGTGTAACTGGACCCTTCGGGTTTTATTAAGTACAACATATCAACAGGATGTATGACTTCTAGAAACAATAAACAATGTCATTTCCTCAATTGCATAGATACTAAGTGGTTCCTTGCTATCAGACAGTAAGTAATTCACTGATTTAACCAAGGATCGTAATCTGCCAATCTATTGTCTAATAGACCATCTCGTTGAATAATATAATGCTTCACTTTATGACCACGAAGCGGGTACGGTTGACACATTATTGCTGTATTACTGTCTTGTGCAATAAAATAAAACATTATTTAAATCATTCATAAGAACAGTAATCTCAGTTTATGCCTAAATGAACAATATCGCCTGCAAAATCTATAAATCGAATGCTTTTAAACTAAAGTGAGTTAAGTGTACGGCATTTAAGGCTACCTATAAACTTCCTTTAGTTATCCTAGTATTAATGCCAGCTGTTATTTCAATAAATAAATAAAATACACCCAACAGTCACACACAAAGTCCTGACCCCACACTAGGTTTAACCTGTATCGTGGGTATGAAGAAACACCCAGACCCGAAACAAGTATTTATGGACCACACAAATATTGGTCTCGGTGCGGGAATCGAACCCGCGGCCTCTTGTTTCACAGCCGGTTACTCGCCCTCTGCACCACGGAGGCTGTCAAATAGTTGAAACATATTATCTAATCGCCGAGTTATCATAAAACTAGATCCTTTGTAAGATAGTGTTTTCGTTACACATAACTCTGTCATAACTGGAATAATAAGTATTCAACTGTATTTTTTATTCGCTCAAACGACGACGTGCGCCTGATGGTAAGCGCCACGCCTGTCTGTCTATAAACAGAAACAACGCCACTCAAGTACATAGCGCGCTGCATGGAGTGCCATGACGTCATGTGCTGCTGTTAAGTCTCGTTTCCCAGTAATTTCACTAGTTTCTTTTTTTATGGCATAGACCGGCAAACTAGCAACCTGGTGGTAAGTAGTCCCCACTGCCCATAAAAATCCACAACACCTAAGAATTCATGGATACCTTGCCGACCTAAAGTGAAGGCATAATTAAGGGATCGGGAAGGGGAGAGGGATTTAGGCCTCCGGATATCTCACTCACCATACGAAACACGGCAGCAAGACAGTGGTAACGGCCCGGTCGATCCAACCCATTCCTGCTGTAGACAATACTGCGTATAGCTCTACCTTTTAAAAACTTCACTTCCTTCAAACTAGAACACTACTTACATACTTCTTAGCGACAAAAGTAGACAAAGCTTAGTTACCTACATAGTCGGACTCTCGCATACGAGGAACCTACCTATCCTGGCTCGGCAAAGTGACTACGCTACACCTGATGGTAAGTGTAGTGCAATCCAAGAATAGTGGCGACCAACGATAAACAATGTGTCCATCGTCGGTCGGCAAGATCATGCCGGCCTGCCAAAGGGCCAAGGGGGAGGGGAAGGAAAAAGGGATGGGAAAAGGGTTAGGATCAGGAGGCAAGCCCTCTGGGGAGAACCGGATATACACTGGCTGACCCTGGAACGCGACCCACACGAGGTGGCCACTATAGCAGTTTTTAGCACCAGTGTACGGTGGTCGCTATCCGGTCGGATACAAGTATCCTCCCACCAGCGAGGCAGCACCTACCGCATAGTAACACAGTTCCGCTAACATATCATTCTGTCTAGCACTAACTATAATTATACGAAAAAATAGATCGCGAGTGCCATCGCCTTAAGCTGTCTGCATATTTATTAACAACGTTTATCGAAGCCTACTGACATGGCAGTAAACAACTCAGGCCGATACACCGCCATCCATGAATGTCAATAGTGGTGGATGTCATTGACTTAATGGCAAAACATCGTCGTCTGTGATAAACACGACGACCAACTTATTGACAACGCCCCACTATAAACTGATGGTACACTACATCCTATGTACCCTTGCAAAGGAACAAATATAACCTATTTCTGGGACAAAACAAAATACATACATACGCATTCACGCCGTTAATCCCCGAAGGGGTAAGCAGAGGTGTAACCAGTACACCCACATTTTGCCGAGCGCATCTCCATCCCATATGATAGGGGGCGAGCCTATCGCCATACCGGGCACAATTCCAGCACGGATACTGAGCATTTCGTTACAGAAAAAAACAATATAATTTTTACCGGACCCGGGAATCGAACCCAAGGCACACAGCAATCGTACCGCGTGCGCAATACAACTGCGCCACCGAGGCGGTCAGAACAAAACTGCTACTAAGCGTCACGCCTGCACTTACACATAAGCAACTCCACGTAGAACTTTGATTTTCAAAGAACTGGACTACGCACGTCAACCAGAGACGTCAGGTGTTAAATCTCATAATGACCAGTAATTTTAGTGGCTTCAAATGATAACGCAGTTCCATACACGCTGATTTCTTTTTTATAGCAGAGATTAGCAAACGAACAATTGGACACCTGATGGTAAGTGATCTCCACCACTCATGGACAAAAATAATGATAAATGCATCACCGATCTTAAAGGAAAGTGTGACGATCTCCTTTGGTTTTTAGTTAAAATTATAAATATATTAGTCTGTCACTCACCTGCCTTTTCATTGACATTTCATTGGCGACGAGAAATAAAATATAAATTATTTAAGAGCTATCACGCGTGTTAAAACAGTTTATTTTGGTTGCTAATATGCCGATCGGTAAATTGGAACCTTTTAATTTGGAGTCAAAGCAGTGGCCAGCATACGTTCGGCGTGTTGAACAATTCATCAAGCTAAATGACATAAGGGATGATCTTAAAGTTTCAATGTTGGTTACGGTAGTAGGGGCGGAAACCTATTCCCTTATGTGCGATTTATGTGCACCTAAGTTTCCGGAAGATCACACTTATGATGATTTGATTAAGCTTTTGTCGAATCATTTAGAACCTCAGCGTTCGGAGATAGCCGAACGTCATGTGTTTCGATTACGTCGGCAACAAGCTAACGAGTCTCTCACCGGTTACCTACAGGCACTTAAACATCTTGCAGCCACATGTAATTTCAGCAAATGCAAGTCCTGTTCGTCACTGGAGGAAAATCTACGTGACCAATTTGTGTCTGGATTGTTGAACAACGACATGCGCTCGAGAATTTTTGCAGAGAGGAATATACAATATAAGGAGGCGGTAGAATTGGCTTTGGCTCTCGAGGCAGCTCAGAAACATGCCGAGGTGAGCAGCTCTACCATGGTGAAGACAGACTCGTTGGAGGCGGCGGGCAGTGAGGCGGGCGAAAGCCTGCATCACGCGCGCAGTAGTCGGACCAGCCCGCGAGCGCGATTTTCAAGAGCACCCGCCTCCAGCATGGCAGGTGGAGCGGCAGCAAGGGACGCGAGCGGCTCAGAGGCCGCGCGCCTATGCTGGCGTTGTGGCAAGTCGCACAATCCGTTTAGGTGTCGGTTTAAAGGTTACAAATGCGACGAATGCGGCCAAAGAGGTCATCTAAAAGTGATGTGCAAAAAGGGGGGCATTGGTCGGCATAATTATGTAGACGACAACTCGGTTGATAATGTTATGTTCGATATGGAACTGGTAGCCCGAGGTAATCAACCATATTTTATTAAATTGTGGATCGATAGGAAACATATTGAGTTTGAGGTTGATACAGGTAGTCGTATCTCTGCGATTAGTGAGAACATGTACCGTCGCCTTTTTTCATATATAAAGATCGAAACGGACAATTTAATGTTACATAGCTACTCGGGTGCTCGGATTGAATCGCTTGGTTACGTTGAGGTCGGCGTTAGTCTAGGTAGTGTTAAATGTAATGCATTGAAACTTTATGTTATACGGGGCGGAGCGCGACCTATTTTAGGGCGAGACTGGTTGTGTGCTTTAAAAATAACGAATATTTACCTCAACGAAATCAGTGATAATAAATTTGTTAACCAGTTGTGTAAAGAGTTTCCGGATGTCTTTTGCGATAAACTTGGTGTATGTAAGCGAACCATACAACTACAGTTGTCGGATAATACACCAGTGTACGTGCGTGCGAGATCTATGCCTCTGTCACTGCGCGCACGAGTTGAGCGTGAACTTGCAAGACTTGAGGCAGATGGTTCTATCTATCGCGTAGATTATTCAGACTATGGTACTCCGATTGTGCCCGTGGTCAAAAAGAACGGCGAAATTCGTATCTGTGGCGACTACAAAATTACTATTAACCCAAAATTGAAAAGGGACCATTATCCTTTGCCGGGAATTGACGAGTTGTTTGCGAATTTAAGCGGAGGTGAGAGGTTCACCAAAATTGATCTGAGACATGCGTACGAACAGTGTTTATTGTCAGACGATTCACAACCGTTTACAGCCATCACTACGCATATTGGTACGTTCGCGTACCGTCGTACACCCTATGGTTTGTCCTGTATTCCGGAGAAATTTCAAAAAACTGATGGAGGAGACTCTGCGCGGGGTACCAGGGTGTGTCGTTTTTCTTGACGATATTTGTGTTACTGGAGAGAATCGACTTCAACACGAGGAAAATCTGAGAGCTGTACTTGTTAGATTACGCGATATGGGACTGACTGTTAATATTAAAAAGTGTTGTTTTATGCAGGATAATGTGAAGTATTTAGGATTCATAATTAGTAAGTATGGTTTGCGGCCGGATCCTGATAAACTGAGTGCCATTTCTAGCGCACCTAGGCCTGATAACGTTTCACAACTTAAAAGCTTTCTAGGTATGCTTAATTATTATGGGCGGTTTATTCCTAATTTAAGTAACTTATTACATCCATTGCATAGTTTGTTCAAGAAGGGTGCCTGCTGGGAATGGGACTCAAAATGTGAGCAGGCCTTTGTTGAAGCGAAGCGATGTCTCCTGAGCGACCGCGTATTGGCCCACTATGAAGAGGGACGTGAATTAGTTCTGTCCGTGGACAGCAGCGCATACGGTTTAGGCGCGGTACTGGCGCATCGATATTCGGACGGTAGCGAACGACCTGTTAGTTGTGTATCGCGCACGCTCGGTGTGTCTGAGCGCAACTATAGCCAGCTCGATAAAGAAGCTCTGGCGATTCTTTTTGGTGTAACAAAACATCATTATTATCTTTATGGTAGACGATTTACGTTGCGCACAGACCATCAGCCGCTCACTTACATTTTTGGGAATAAAGGAGGAATTCCGCAAACAGCCGCGAGTCGTTTACAGAGATGGGCGGCGCGTTTGGCCGCGTATGATTTCACGATTGAATACGTCCGATCGGTGGACAACGGTCCAGCTGATGCTCTATCCAGACTGCCGTTGCCTCAGGAGGATCGCTCCGTGGAAGCTGTAGATTACTTAAATTTAGTTGAGGATTGTCTACCCGTTGTTTGTAAAGATATAGCCAAAGAGACAGTACGTGATACTTTGCTGTGTAAGATAAAAGGGTATATACTTTTCGGTTGGCCATCGGTTCCAAGCTGCGATGCGGAGAAACCGTATTTTAGTAGGAAAAATGACCTTTCAGTTGACCAGGGATGTATTATTTATGGATACAGGATAGTGATTCCTTTAGTTTTGCAAAAAAACGTTTTGCAAGAGATTCATGAAGGTCATTTGGGTATAAACAAAATGAAAAATTTATCGCGTAGTTACATTTATTGGCCAAATTTGGATAAGGACATCGAAGTGTTATGTAAGTCATGTGCCGCGTGTAATAGTGTACGCGACGAGCCGCCACGGGCGCAGCTACACCCTTGGGAGTTTCCGTTGCATCCCTGGCAACGTGTACACGCTGATTTCGCGGATTGTGGTGGTACACGATATTTTGTTTTGGTTGACGCGCATTCTAAGTGGATTGAGGTTGTACCTATGCGCACCACAAACACAATTTCTACAATTAAAGTTTTAAGAAGTATATTCGCGCGTTTTGGCTTACCCTCACAGCTTGTAACAGACAATGGCCCTCCGTTTTCTTCTCAAGAGTTTGAGATATTTTGTGTTAATAATGGTATTAAACATACAACTTCGGCTCCTTATAGACCTCAGGGTAATGGAGCAGCGGAAAATGCTGTTCGTACAGTTAAAAAAGCATTAAGGAGAGCGTTATTTGAAAGGGAAGATGTAAACATAGCGTTGAGCAAGTTTCTCTTGCAATATAGAAACTCTGACCACGCGACGACAGGTGTTTCGCCCGCCGTGGCATTACAGGGACGTCGGCTGCGCACACGTTTGGACATGTTGCGTCCTGACGTGGCTGCCACGGTTCGGGAAAAGCAGGAACGTCAACGAGCCAGAGTTACGGGCTCCGAAAGGCATTTTGATGTTGGCGATACGGTTTTAGCTCGTGATTATTCGGTGGGAGGAGATAAGTGGGCTGAAGCCAAAATTATTAAAAGAACCGGGCCCGTCTCTTACAGAGTAGGTTTAGATAGTGGAGTTGAGTGGCGTAGGCATGCTGATCAGATCATCTCCACGGGTAGCAGAAATAAATACTCGTTAACTCGTATGGGCGGCGCGGTTACCACAGAGGGCGCAGATTCAGGGGTTGGTAATGGAGTCGAAGGTGTAGCGTGTGAGGATGTATCCGGCGGGAGTGGCGGTGTACAAAAGACGCTCGTACAGAGTGAGGCATCAGAGACGGTGTCATCGCCACGCGCCGGTCCTGAGTGGCGTACATCTGAGCCATCGCCACCTCCGGCAGGCGCATCAGCTCGTGCACTGCGAGCGTTTCATCGGGCTAAAAGGGCATTCTTGCAGGCCCAGCATTAGTTAGTTATAATGCACAATTTCTGTTTAAAATACCTTGTCACTTAAAGTTTGTTAGGTTTAAAAAGTTAGTTATAAGTGGTAGACTTAAAGGGGAGAAATGTGCCGATCTCCTTTGGTTTTTAGTTAAAATTATAAATATATTAGTCTGTCACTCACCTGCCTTTTCATTGACATTTCAGAAAGGAATGGAAATTGAGAAAAGGAAGAGGGATTTGGGCCTCCGATAATCTCACTCACCGTCCGAAACACAACAGCGAGCCGTAACTTCACTCGGTTTTCTACTAGACAGTAGCAATAAACCGATCAAACCTGCCAATTTGTGCTATAAAACACAACATTGTCTACAGCAAGGCTCTACCACTTCTAGTAATTTTTACTTTCATTATTGAAATTGACACTTGTATCCAAATTAAATAAGTACGAAATATACCCAATGGTGTAAGAGTAAGATTTTTCTGGAAGGAACCAGATTTTAAATTGCGGCTTAAAATTCCAAAAAATTGAGCCGGACAAATGTATCTGAGAGGTGATTAGCGGGATTATGGGATGGGCTCAAATATTCTATGGTAAACTAGGCCCATATTAACCACCCCCACTGCGTTGATGCATAATTTGACATTTCCTAACAATACTGGATTATTGCGCCGTAATTAAATGAATTGATAATTATAACCCTCTTCCGTATCAGAAGATGATATGCAAAAGTCTTACAATCGTGGCAATCTCAATGATAAACTTTCTTACCTACGAAGTGTACAGCGAGTCCATTTAAGCACCTTATATTAAAGAAGCTATGATGTTACAAAATACTTGTAGAAAAGTGGAAAATAAAGTACGTGCGAAGTTAACTCACAAAACTAGCGGCTACGAATGGACGACTAACGGCTGACAAATGGCGAGCTCATCACACTCTCACGGTAAAAGCGCGGACTAACAACATAAATACATCACCGTGAAACGTTCCTATCATAGGTTTGTCCTCTACCCACTACTTACGCCGCGAGGGATGCCCTAAACCCTTCAATATTAATTAACTATTGCATAACCGCGATCAGAATTACGTTTGAACTACATTTTATATTGAGGCAAATACATTCAAATCTTTTGATTTATTTTATGGCTGTGATTACAATGCGAAGTGATAGGTTTGCAATAATGTTTCGTTCGGTCTCGGATAAGATTGACCAATAGAAATTATGGAGGTATATGAAACCAGTACATATGTTTGTTTACATTTCTGAAACAGGTATGGCAATTAGTAGTAGAATTACTCCATCATGTGACCCACTGATCGTATGCCTCCTAGTATTACATAAAAATAAAATCATGAACTAAGAAAGCAATGCTCAGTATCAACAACCCTAGTGACTAAAGTTATAATTCATAATCGAGGATGCAATTAGTTTCATTTATCATAAACTTATTACCCAAGATGAACAGTAAATAAGACATATTTTGTACTACAAACAGTACCTGCAGGTAACGGCGAACGCTGTGTCGCCAATTTATTATATACAAGCTGTTGCTCGCGACTCCGCTGGCTTAAAAATCAGTGTTGTCATATTTCTGGGAACAAAGAGGCTACACCACTCTCTAGCTCTTATGCTATACTAACATTTCGATCCGTTGCTCCGTTGCTGCGTAAATTAATGACAAATCAACAAATTCCACCCTTTCGCATGTGTAATATTAATAATACCTAATTATGTATTATCTATTGCTCGTATTATTAACTCGTTATTATTAACATCTTCCAGGACACATTTATCTATGTGATCTTTTATATTTTTAATCACACTCTGTAAATGAATGTTTAAAAGGAACAACATTAGCATCCATATAACCAAATTACAAATTAACGTTTTATGGATATGCAGTGCTTCTGTTCAAAAAGGGTCTTTAGAATTTAGAAGGGTATTTATATATTTATAATTTAGTAATAAAACCTTTCAAAATAAACCCCATAAAAGCAATGTGGTCATAAAACCGAAATTCTAAAATACTTTTGATGTTGAACATATAAAATTTTGGAGACAATCTGTATATCCATTCAAATTCATTCAAAACAAATGACTTTGGGGGAATTCTTTTTTTACACGCATACTTTTGGTGTTAGAGCGCACGTGAAAGACGAAAGTCCATTGCATTCTCCTGGTCGATATATTTAGAATACTGTTAAACTCATCGACAATTTGTATAGGTACTTTGTAAGCTATAAATAGTTAATTGACGAATAAACGTCAAACAAATAGCCCTTTTAATCCGGATTCATGGTTCCGCTGTTTAGCTAATTGAGCTAATTAAGATATTTCCACTGTTCGAAACCAAATGAAGATTAAGCCGGTTATATACATCAAATATTTCGAATAGTCAGCATCACTTATGAACTTTAAAGTCATCAGGACTATATAAATAAGTTTATATCTACAAACATAAGAATAAATGGGTTTAACGAAAGATGAGAAGACGATGAACGATTAAAATTAGGTTAAATTCAGATAGGTTCTCAAGTGAAAGAGCCACGCTGTAGACGGGATTGTCTACAGCATGAATAGGCCAGCTCGACCGGGTCGTTGCCATGGGATCACAGAAAACAGGCGTAAAGTAGCGGTTGCTGCTGCGTTTCAAACAGTGAGGGAGATGTCCGGAGGCCCTAATCCTCCTCCCCTACCCATTCCTAATCTCTTAATTATCCCTTCCGTTTAAGGTCGGTAACGCGCCTATGATTCTTCTAGTATTGTGTGCATACATGGATAGCGAAGATCACTTAACATCAGGTGACCCACTTGCTCGTTTGCCGGGTTATGCTATTAAAAAATGCTCATAATGTAGAATGGAAACCAACAACGACCGCAATATAAATTATTAGCATGAAAGAAACCTCATCTTGAAGAAAGTGGGCATATCCATCACTGATGAAAATATAGATAAACGAGAGCTACTACGAAGTATTGCTACCTTGACAGTGTCGGGCTATTTATCTCGGGGCATTCGTGACGTCACGCTCGCAGCGTGAATCGTGAAACAAGTGCGCCGGTCGCCGCACAACACTAAACACTTTGTAAATAATCCCTCGGAGCTAGTCCAGTAATCGGTAAGTCCACAAAACCACTTCCATTCAGAGTACAGTATCATAATAAATTTGAGCCGATTTAAGTGTTCAATGTACAAGGCAGGTACAGATGTGAATTCTAACCAAAAGCACAGATCGAGTTGCATACAGATAGCGAAAGCCTCAGGGCAATGGTTTGTTCTGAGTTCTGACCGGCACGTGCGGCGGATAGGTCACGACGTGCAGTCAAAAACGACTTCCGCGGGCAGATACAGTGTCGTAGTTATGACATGCATATCTACGACAAATTGTGTAGAGGCTGTAATACTGAACCAATATAATAATAAAAATACCAGCTCTGTATTTCACACGTCCAAATGCTGGGCCCGGGCCTCCTCCCCTGAATGAGAGGGGTTAGCCCTTAGTTCCGGTTCTCCCCAGGAGGCTTGCCCCCTGATCCTAAACCCTTTTCTCATCCCTTTTCCTTTCCCTCCCTCTTGGCCCTTTGGCAGGCCGGCATGATCTTGCCGACCTACGATGGACACATTGTTTATCATTGGTCGATACATTCTTGGATTGCGCTACACTTACCATCGGGTGTAGCGTAGTCACTTTGCCGAGCCAGGAAAAAAAAAAAGAAAAAAAGTCCAACACGCTGGACTAATGTGAGTTCGCAGACTTCACATACTTTGGAAATTCTTATGGAGAACTTCACATGTATGCAGGTTTCCTCACAATGTTCCCTTCACCGTTAAAGCAAGCGATAATAATTAACATAAATACACACATCATTTAGAAAAGTCAGTAGATGCACCTTTTGAGGCTGGTTGCGAACCTGCAACCTTCTTTTAAACATTCTGTACCAAACCTCGGTGAGCTATCGCTGCTACTAATATAA
The DNA here is from genome assembly GCA_949126905.1 of Amorpha juglandis. NCBI lineage: Eukaryota > Metazoa > Arthropoda > Insecta > Lepidoptera > Sphingidae > Amorpha > Amorpha juglandis. Next base: position 7,520,296 of record OX421387.1, on the reverse strand, counting down.
ATGAATAATAAAGCTTTTATATTTTTGCATTTTTAAGAATCTAGTTATGCAGTATAATTTCACTTGGCTCCATTGCTTTTTGCTTTCGGTAAAAAAATCATCAAAAACTGGAAATAGTATTCAGAACGATTTTTTTTGACTGGCTACAATTTGTAAGCCATTGGATATGTATCTTTTATATGAAATCTAATTTACACAATGCCCCAGATACCTACTAAATTCTGTCTATCAGTCTGCAAAAAATGCGTAAGAATTTTACTGCTATTAGACCGGCAACAATGGCGTATGTAGTTCGCGTTTCTTTGGCTACTCCTCCATCAATCACGCGAACATTATTTGGTGTATCGATCCATCGAAATCGGTTCGGCATAAATAAGGACGCGTGCCACGCGTGCCAGGCAGGGCCGGGACCACCTGATTTTATTCCAATTTTAAGGATGTCACAAGAGAATATCATTTGGACGAAGTAGATGGAACATCGGCAGTTTAATTCTTGTGAACCTAAATATTATTATTTATCTATATTTGTTGTTTGCACATTTAAGTATTCATTTATATATCTATGTTAGTAGATTTATGTATTTATCTGAAATTGCTGATTTGATTTCTTTTATAACTTTTACACACCCACATTGTCTCGTCTCTGCATCACCTGTAGGTTGGCTGTTAGAGAATGCCTCTGCAATTAAACCCGCCTTTATACATGCTTTGTATATTAAGTTTAAATAAATAAATGAATACCTAAGGCTATAGTCCGGAGATGTAATCAATGAGAAAAGGAGATCACAGACGCATTTTTGGACATAGGTATTTTTTCCTGACTCAATAAAGTGAATGAAGTGTATGTAATAGTAAGTAGAGTGCGGTCAAAGTATAATGTCGAGCGTCGAGAGCTATTGAATCCCACGTTTTCAGAATTAAGCCGGCCTATAATTATTGGATACATATGACCCTGGAACGCGACTCACATGAATGAATCACATGATCGAGCGTAAACTTTAAAAATTATTCATACATATACAATAACCTTATACCAAACGCGACCTTATTGGACAAAAGATTTAAGACGTAATAAAATCAAAAAGAATCTACTTGTATTATGACTACGTAGAAACAACTGTCACAGTTATACAATACTATAAATCTTAGCTACCTTTATTTCTACACTACAAAAATACAATAAAACCACAGAATTTGAATACGCACTTACTTATATAATAATATTTACGACTTACATTTTATAACCGTACTTGTAATCTGTAGCTAAACAACGGTAAGACTATAAAACTAAATAGATCATACTAAACTGGTGGGAGCTCCATTAAAAATGTCTTAATCCTATAGGTATGAAATGAAATATTCAGAATCAAACCTAATATCCTGTGGTATATCGGTCGATTGTTCTATGTAGCTAAGCTCGGTGAGACTTTGTGATGCAGCCACAGGCAGGAGCCTATAATGGGAACGATATAGAAAAGTATTAACATTTAACAGGAACTAGGAAATCACACCTGTCCAGTTTTTGAGTTCTTTTTTATTTTTGTTTCTTTTTAGGTAGGGTTTTTAACCACATAGCCATACTAACCCTCTTGTACTTCGTAAAAGTAGTTACTACATCAGTACTAGGGCATAGGGATGTGGAAAAAAAATCATTTTTTTTTTATCCGAGCACGGTAGTGACTTTTTTTTATAACATAGGCCGGCAAACGAGCAAGTGGGTCACCTGATGGTAAGTGATCTCCACCGCCCATTTACGCCCACCACCAGAAGAATCATGGGTGCGTTGCCGACCTTAAAGGAAAGGGATAATTAGGGATTGGGAAGGGGGGGATTTGGGCTTCCGGATATCTCACTCACCTTACGAAACGCATCAGCAAGCCGCTACTTTACGTCGGTTTTCTGTGAGACAGTGGTAACGACCCGGTCGAGCCAGCTCATTCATGCTGTAGACATACAACTACTAACTGTAACCGTAACTGTCTACAGCGTGGCTCTACCACTCAAAACTACACCTAAGTAAGCGTAGTGCAGTATAAAAAACCAGTAACCACCGACAAATGATGCGAATGGCTCTATGTTCAACGTCGAGCCAGTAGAGCGAGGCGAGGCGCGGACGGCACGGCGCGGCTCAGCGACGGCTCAAGGCGAGGCGTCGTCCGCCCCGCGGGCGTCGTCCATGCGATCGCGGTAGCATGAAACCACGGTGTCATTACACCTCATTAGCGCAGTGAAACTCAGCTATTTACCATCCACAACTAAACACTGTTGTACGTTAAAGAGCTTTTTGCCAACATTAAACAAAGAAACTGTACACACCAGCTATCTCTGCTAATTTTAGCATGCATTTGATTTTACGCAAAACGCAGGAGTTTGCAGCTACCATTGCACTTAAATATTTTTGCAGGACGTTATTGTTAATTAATATAACTCTGGTTGTGTTTTGTAATATATCATTTACATTCTGAACGTTTTTAGTAGACAATAAGATTTCATATTGGATTAATAATAAAATTAAAAAATTTCAATTTTTCAATATTTTTGACTGATGCAAAACTAAATGTTAGTTGTGGTTTCCTGTAACTGAGTCATCATTGTCAGCTTGTATTGACCCACTACTGGGTCTAAGTCTCCTTTAGCTTGTGCCTCTGATTTGTCCACGCTAATGGTGTCTACGTCTTTTTGTTGCTGGAACTGGATAGCATGATTTAATTATTTGTTTTTAAGTTTAAATGTATCATTCACTGACAAGCTGCCGGTCCTTTCTTTATTTCTATCTGCTTGGCACTATCCTGACGTAATGACAGGGTTCGCCTTGTCATCGTGATTTGACGGTGGATTTGGTATTTATTATAGGCGACCCGCCGTCTGACAGGCCGGGTTTTGTGCACCCAAAAGTAATGAATTAAAATTAAAAGCTATGATTTAACATCAGAATATTCTTTTACCGGGGAATGAACGTGAAATCGACGTTACGATTGTGACACGACATTACATTTTTAGTTATGGACGAAAAACAAAAAGGCTTAACAATGAAAGCAATTTTATTCTTCTCCGTTGTAGATTAACATCAAAAGAAACAATTTGTAAACCATAAACTGGTCCTTAATTTGATGGCCCAACACATCAATTCGTTCGCAGCGGGTTGATATAAACAATGCCCTATACTATCGGCCCCTTGCCCTCTAATTGACACTATCTATCTTTATAACCATTGTACGGTGCCCCTTAATTAACAGATATCGTAACCGAGACGGGACGCGAACAAACAAACAAACGACCATTCACAGGAAGAGGCGATGCACTTTTACGATTTCGTTTGATGTACACGCGTACGGGTTTTGTTTGGGGCGATTAACACCATTAAATAATATAAAATGCGTATCATATAAAGTAGATACATAATAATTTATAAACTATCTATGACCAATATTATAAGATAATGTTGGTAATATCGTTGATGAACTGTGTGCGTATCTATTTGTTGCACCCCTATCTACTCGTTTAGGGATACAGATGGGTTAATATTACATGTCACATACATTATGTGCGCTAACCAATGTTACTAAACAGCTGCTTCCCTTGCAATGTTGTGCTAGGTAATAACTTTCGTCATGAGCCGCGTCTCCGTTATGGCAAAGAATATACACTCACTCACGCTGTAATCACCGAAGGGGTTGGCAGAGGTGTAATCAGTATACCCACATTTCGCCGAGCTTATTTCTATCCCATAATGTGTGCTCGTTCCCTATCACATTATGAGTTTAAATAACCCATTTTTAATATTATAATGTTACGTACCTATACAAATTGCGAAACTGTATAAACATTTTTAAATAAACGATCATTATCTGGGCATCCGAGCCTAGTTTGTCGGTCACTTAAGAGAAAAATAAGAACCTAATATCATCATCATCAGCCACAGGACGTCCACTGCTGAACATAGGCCTCCCCCAAAGATTTCCAGACCGACCTGTTGGAAGCGGCCTGCATCCAGCGACATCCTGCGACCTTTATCAGGTCGTCTGTCCACCTTGTAGGCGGACGTCCAACGCTGCGCTTGCCAGTACGTGGCCTCCATTCTAGAACCTTTCTGCCCCATCGGTTATCGGTTCTGCGAGTTATGTGGCAAAATATATATTATAATATATATTATCCCAAATGAACCTAATATAATTTAGATAAAACTAATTTAAACGGCTTTTCGAAAACTTTTCAGCCTTTCCGGTCACGGGGTCAGGACCATAAAGTCTTATACTAAAAGTCTTCGCAATATTTAAGCATTTAGATTACCTAGAAAATCATAATTAATGTGATTCCTATACTTATGTATCGAATTGCCCTGGAACTGTCGCGGCTGTCAATCAATGTATTTGATGCGCATACGCGAAGACATACCCATATATGGCATGCATGGCTGCACGTCGCATACATCACTCTAGATAGTGTCAAAACACTAGTTTCTAATTTATTTCTCTCTGTGTGGTAAGCCTAGATTCTTTGGGATTTTTTCTAAATATCAGCTATAAATGACATGAAATGGAAAGAATTGTATTAAGCCAGTAGAAATTGTTTATAGTGTCTGTAAGGTATACAATAGCTAGCAATAGCCTAGTGGAGTGGAACGGATTACTGAGACAGACGCCGCAGGTTCGATCCTAAGCCCCTAGTTGTACAGCTCTAACTTTTCAAAGTTACTTAGGTATTATTTGTTAACTCTGTACTCTGTACTCTCTCAGAAATGTAAACAAATATCTATCCACTTTACAAATATATATTTTGATTGGACCTGTTAATACACCAAATAAAATAGAGATAACTGTAACTGATAAAGTGGGTAAATATTTGTTTACATTTTTGGAACTGGCTGTTAGAATACACTATACCTGAGATTTTCTCCTTATGTATATCGATTGTAGGTGAAGTCTACCAACTAGCATATTATGCCAGAGTGAATCATCTCAATACTCCATGCTCAGCAATGGGACAATACAGTATCCGTTATCATATCATTATTATTATTCTTATTGAAATACCATATTATGCTAATTTTTGTCTTAATTATGAAATACTAGCTGTCCCTCGCGGCTCCGCCCGCGTGATCTGCTTTTTCCGGGATAAAAGTAGCCTAACAGTGGCGCCATGTATCGAAAATTGATCGCACCCTCTCAGAAACCTTCGTGGGCTCATGCACAACAACTTTGCTAAAGATCATCACAAGATCAAATGCATAGTTTTGTCGGGAAAGATTTGATCGTCTTGGTCGCGGCATTGTTAATGATGATTCAAAGAGAAAACAAATTACTGATGATATTATCAATTACGTTTAGCTATCATTTTTATAATTGTCAATTTTTTTACCATACAAAGACAAAATTTAAGTTTAAGTTTTGTTATTCCACTGTCATTTGCGTTTTGTGTCATATCAGATGTGTTTTTGTTATACCCCGTTTTATAGTGACTTGACTGAAACGCGGTCGAACGGGATAAAATCTGTGTATCCTATGTCCGTCTCCTGGTTCTAAGCTACCTCTCCGCCAATTTTCAGCTAAATCAGTTCTGCCGTTCTTGACTTATACGTGGTGTAACTAACACCACTTTCTTTTATATATATAGATTTGGGATTAAGAAAACTATCTAATAAATATGAGGGTACCGACTGACCAATTATTCATCTAGCCAAATGCATATTTTTTTTATATTCTAGAACGAGGCCACGAGGACTCTGTTAAAACTATAAACTTCTTAATATAGAACTAAAAATGCACACGTGACCTGATTTACATTTTTTTGTTCTACAATACATATAAGACTTTAAGTAGAGTAAGGTTGTTTGTCTACAGCATGAATGGGCTAGCGCGACTGGTTCGTCACCAGTCTTACAGAAAACTGACGTAAAGTAAAGGATTGCTGTGGCGTACAGTGCGTGAGATATTTGGAAGCCAAATTCCTCGTTCCACTTCCCAATCTCTTCATTATCCCTGTCCTTTAAGGGCCGGCAACATACGTATATTTTGGTATTGTGGACGTATATGGGCGATGGAGATCACTTACGATCGAATGACCCACTTGCTCGTTTGCCGGCTTATACTATAAAAACAAGCTCACCCCTAAGATAGGTAGAGTTTCCGTCCCATGATGTGATAGGGGGCGGGCTTAATAAAAATAATAATATTTCAATATAATCAGAAAATATCTCGATTATTTAAATACATAATATTTAACACTAGCTTTTGCTCGCGGTTCCGCCCGCGTGACCTGCTTTTTGCGGGATAAAAAGTAGCCTACGTCCTATTCTGATGTATAAGCTATATTATTGTAAAGTTTCATTAAAATCCATTCAGTAGTTTTTACGTGAAAGAGTAACAAACATACATCCATCCATCCATCCATCCATACTTACAAACTTTCGCGTTTATAATATTAGTAGGAAGGATCACACGATGGCAGGCGGGCAGACGGTGCGGGTAGCGAAGCATGTAATGGCAACTTCCGCGAGGGCGCGCCTCATTGTTCAGCGGCTGACGACGCGGCGCGCGGCGCGGCGACAGCCGTGCGTGACTGTCGCCTTCATAGCCTCGCTCTCAGTGTTTACTGTTCCTATACCAAACCTACACGAGACTGAGATTGTCTATGAATTATAGATTAGTTTCAATTTAAACAGCCTGTTACAACGTCAAATAATAGAACAGGAGAGAGCAGTTTTCAGGCGGGAAGATTAAGGCTTCTGTTATGGCTGCGATTTATTAAGTATTTATTTAAAAATGATACAAAGTTATAACAAAACAAATATTGCTTTTTAATCTTAAAAACGCACAATACCGTGGCGTGATTATAAGCTTACGACTTGGTGGCAAAATATAAAGGACCCGCACCGCCCGCGATGCGCGCTTGTCTGGGTGTTTTTTTTTATTTATCCCTCTGGAGTTGACGTCAAGCCGGTGGTTAAAACTATAAGCCAAATATTTCTGTACATTGTGTAAAAAAAAAGCATGTTGCGCCGACCCCACTGCGAGTAGGACAAGGGCAGATGGAAAGAAACAAACAGCAATAGGTCTAAAACTTTTGGATTTATTGAAAAGTATAAAAGTTATTCAGAAATACGTACACTTTTCAAATTTCGTAAAACCACCTTACTCTGAGAGTCTATCAATATAATCTATTCAATCAATGTTATACATACATTTTCCTTCGACAATCGACTTTATAGCATTTACGAGTTATGTAGTTTAGGATAGTTATGTAATGAAATAGAATTAAACAAAGGTGTGGGCTGGTAAAACATAGCTTAAAACATATATTTCATCTAGTTCGGTACCTGCTTTACATGCACTAATGAAATAAACTTCGAGTTCAAGTCAAGTTTAACTAAATCGATATATACACAAGTCACTCCCAAGCTGAAAGCTCTAAGTGGATTTTTGCTATAAGTACAAATAAAAATTCTATCTCACCTTCTATTTGCCACGAAATCAATTCCAGCTACAACCGTGGTTGTCATAAATTGAGAAACCGCGTGTCTAGAAGTGGGATAGTATATAATTACAGGTCAGATATATTATTATATAAACAAGGTTCCAACTAGCGCCATGCAAGTTGCATTAATATGACCGCAAACTAGCAGCGCCTACAGGGCTTCGCGGAACCCGAGCCCCGGTGTCCTGTTACCGCGCTCCCGCCACTCGCCACTCGCCAGGTCTGCGCCCAAATAATCCTGTTACACACAATTGACGGCACGAACGCTTCTGGATCATTATATTATACTTCATGATATTAGTGTATAAACAATTCGACACTAGGTACGTATTAGAAGGCATGCAACCAATCGATACTAGATAGAGTACCTACTATGATTTATGGCAATCTTCTGAAACATATGAAACACGAAGGGTGTTGATAATAAATCAATATAGAACAATATTAACTTTATCTTGTTTACTTTCTTTTGAGTGCCTGAGCATTGACGATGCGCAAAAGGTCGGACGTTGTGTGCATAATACGTACTAAATCGTAAAAAGCGAATATTGCCGAAGCATATAACTTTAATCATGGTATAAACTTGTACTTGAAACTTATATTATCAAGATTCTTCGAGAGACAACACTTAGAAGCGTCATTTATGACGAAAGGGGTGGACTAAACATACATATTTCATAACAAAGTAACACAGTGACTATAACTAAAATTACTGGCATAGAAAGGGCCAATCTGGTGCTAATCTTGTACGCGATCCAAAGGATACAATTCTATTGTTTAGGACCGTTGTTTCTTAGACAATTGCGAATGTGCGAGTCGAATTATCAAAGAAAACGGACCGATTGTTGCAACTCTGCTTTGTGTCGCAATCTCTACGCTTCAAACTCTTATATTTAAGGTAATGTAGCCAAAGAAAACCATCAAAACTAATTCAGAGTACTGAAAGTGTTGGAAAAGTAAGTGTCTGATTAATAGGTGATTTGGTAGGCAGCGGCTTGGCTGTGCCCCTGGCATTGCCGATGTCCATGAGCGGCGGTGACCGCTTACCATCAGGCGGGCCGCTTGCTCGTCTGCCTATCAAGGCAATAAAAAAAAAAAAAAAAAAATAGTATCAACAAAAAAAATTGTTGTATGTAGTTAAGTCTAATATCTTTAAAGTAATGTTTATATTGCCGAGAACCATCTCGAAAAACTTGCGTTCTAACATAAAAAAAAAACATTTTAATCGGTCCATTCGTTACTACGATTCTTGACAGATACGTACGGACAGCCGTTGACAGACGTAACACCGTTTTATCGGAACCCAAAAAAAATATGATAACGCAATTACGAATAAGACGCCATTATCTTATTTGATACATAACAAGGAACATGCAACAACAACTTTTAATTTGAACAAATAAAGCATTAAACATAAACAAGCTTGCTCGTCGCCTTAATTGGCATTCTCAAGGCGAATGTGCAAACGCCGCCCACGCACGCACAACGAGCGAAATATATCTGGGCCAGCCTACACCTCCAATTACACTAAACTTCACTAAAGTAACTGTTCATAAAAATACTTCAAAACATATTCTGGCGCCAGACATGCTATATTGGAACACGTTTACTGCAGTAGTTTAATTTCTAATAGAGCAAGAGCCCGTGAGTGCCAGACCTTCGTATTTTAATAAAAGCTGAAAATTTTTCTATGTGTGTCCCTAGTACTGGTAAGAATGATCCCCACCCATGAAGCTGAGGCAGCGGTGGCTTTGGCAGGTAACAGGTGACAAAGGTGTATAAAATTCCATCTCAAATTTATCATAAAATAAAACTTAATTTTTTTATATTTGATTCATAATAATATCAAAACTCGCGTTGCTCATTGCCGGACAGTTAGTATGGTTGCAACCCTCTGCCGGACACCCTTAAACTATTATAATTTATAATTATACTTACGTTATATTATAAAACCTAAATTTTATATACAATTTTTTGGGGGCCTATTAATCTATGTTTACATAATTGCCGGACAGTTTCGACGGTTCTATCATCTTGCCAGACGCATTCAAAGTCAAAGTTTCGGGGAGCAAGGAGCGTATACAGTAACTAGTGCGAGTGAGACAGAGCGCTTGGTCAATTGCGGCCCTTCACTGCGCATCAGCTGTTGTTTATTGTAACTATCTGGTGAACGGCTATGCTCATAATAAATGTATTATTTTTCTGTGCAGTTCATAAAGTAAATGTGATCAGTTGTAATAAAGTGCTATTATGAGTGACGAAAAAATTGTTTGGTTTGTTTGTAAGAAAAATGATGAACATATAATAATATTTTCTGAAGAAACTTTAAAAAAATGCCAGACTATTCTTAAATTACGAAAAATACATAACACAATGGCATGGCATATGGCAAATCTATACTTATAAAATTACATGTCCTGACTGACTGACTGATTCATCATCGCCGAGCGCAAACTATCAAGGCTACAAGCATGAAATTCGGACTGTATATTCATTTTATGATGTAGGCACTCACTAAGAAGGGATTTTAGAAAATTCCACCCCAAAGGGGTCAAAATAGAGGATGATAATATGTATGAAAGTCCGTCATTTTGAAAGTTACATAAACAATATTTTGTATTTCGGTTATTGACGTAAAACAAATAAATACGTGTTTCAGGAATTTTGAAAATTTTAGTTAATAAGAGATGAAAAGGGGGTAAAAGTTAATGCGAAAGTGAGTTTGTTTGTTACGCTTTCACGCCTAAATCACTGAACCAATTTTGATGAATTTATCTACAGGGATAGATGGGACCCTGGAGACGGTTACAGGCTACTTTTATCCCGGAAAATGCTGTTCACGCGGGCGGAGCCGCGAGCAAAAGCTAGTACATAACATAGTACAATTCATTGGCTTTACAATTTTGATAGAATTGAAAATAATAAACTTCGTAAAAATGAAAAATAATATAAATAAAATTATTAGAGTTTCGATATGATTGAAGTTGTATTAGAACAATTTTACTGAGTATCGTTTTAAATATTTGTTATTCAAACTGTAAAAAATTATTTAATGAAATTTCTTGATTAAGAAAAAAATAAACTGCACAATTTGAACTTGATAACAGTGGATGCGCAGTGAAGGGCCGCAATTGACCAAGCGCTCTGTCTCACTCGCACTAGTTACTGTATACGCTCCTTGCTCCCCGAAACTTTGACTTTGAATGCGTCTGGCAAGATGATAGAACCGTCGAAACTGTCCGGCAATTATGTAAACATAGATTAATAGGCCCCCAAAAAATTATATATAAAATTTAGGTTTTATAATATAACGTAAGTATAATTATAAATTATAATAGTTTAAGGGTGTCCGGCAGAGGGTTGCAACCATACTAACTGTCTGGCAATGAGCAACGCGAGTTTTGATATTATTATGAATCAAATATTAAAAAATTCAGTTTTATATTATGATAAATTTGAGATGGAATTTTATACACTTTGTTACCTGTTAACTGCCAAAGCCACCGCTGCCTCAGCTTCATGGGTGGGGATCATTCTTACCTGTACTAGGGACACACATAGAAAAATTTTCAGCTTTTATTAATATACGAAGGTCTGGCACTCACGGGCTCTTGGGCTATAATGGAATCTCAGTAGACCACAACATTCGCCTACCATAGACTCGTTACCATATCCTGGTTTTGCGATTTACACGTTCTAAGAAAGCAGTTAATCACGACTACCATGCTCCCATCTATAACAAATGTATGCGATAAGTAATCGTTTTTGTAGGATTATAAACGGGTTTTACTTCATGTACTGTTATCACATTGAAATCAACGCGTTACTGTAATACATTATTTGATATCATGTAAATTCTAAAGCGCTACAAACTTGTACCTACATATCTGACGACACTAGAACAAATAAGTCTATATTTATAATTAGGTATATATATGCATTCAACAGCTTTAAATCGAAACGATGTCCATGAATTTTATTAAAACGGCTGGTTCATTCGAGACAAACATAGCAATAGATCACGACGTAATTATACAATAATCCATTATTAACCATAAACGTTGATAATAAAGACATTTTCGTAGAATCGCCTCCTACATGTACACATTCTACAGAGTACATGTACATATACATTTTATAGAGCTGAGGCATAAAAGTTCACTTATATTATTTCGCAGCAAAATTCAAGAATATCACAAAGTGTTTAAGTTATGTGACGAATAAAGCTTTAATGCTACACATTCCTCATGTTATATCTTTAGGGTACTACCAATAAGAACAAGTCGACTAAAGACCTTCCTTTTTGAGTCTGTCAAAACAGAAATATGTCAAGGATGTCGCAATCATAGACCGCTGAATAAAAAATGGGGTACTTAATCACATTTTTAAAGCAGCGATACACTCTAAAATTGACAAAGAATAGTTATCCTATTTCGGGGCTCCATATCATATCAAGGGCTCTGGGCACAGTGTTCCCAAGTATGAAGGTACAAACTGAACTAAACATAATGTTCAAAGATTGCAAATAAAAGCTCCATGGGTGGATGTCAGTCTTAAGTGGAATTTGGAATTGCATTGAAGTACTATTTACTTACTTGGTAATAGAGCTCTTGGAGTTTTCCGGCAAGCCCACGAACATCAAAGTAGATGACATTTCACGAAACACAAAAATATAACTAAATTTACTAAAAATTTTGAACAGCGCAATCAGCGCAGGTTATTGTCCAAATCAAAACACGACTTGTCAAATTGTAGACCTTTATCAAAATTTACTTTTAAAAATATAGTACAGCTGCCAGTGCCCAGTTTAAACGAGTTGGTGTGGTAAACTGACGTTGTGCATTATTTTATGACAAAGTAAGCGTGGGTGATTATAGTAGGTGTATAAATCGACCCCTTGTATAATAATTATTACGCAGAATCGCTATTTCCTTTCCTAGAATAGTGATCTCAGCTAAGATTGTGATTTAACATTTGTACTCCACATTTTTTTGTTAGTTTTACTAGTCTGAATGACGAAACGAGCAGGTCAATCACTTGATGGGAAGCGCTACGCCTAGCCATAAACAGACACCACATTTATTACACATCATAGAACATTGAATTATAAAATGTGTGAAGAGCGCCATGCAAGTTCTGTGCGGTGTTGCTTCGGTTTGTGGGCAGGCGTGGTGTTTACATTAAGACGAGCGACCGGCTCGTCTAAAAGTGATTTGGTTGAAATCCCCAAAGGGCTTTGTATAAAGAAAATGTGTGAAATCAGTTCAAATGTCCACCATTAAGGAGGCCATAACCATGAATAGTTCTTTATTCAAATAGTACCTACAATACACGCAAAACGCAAAATAACTTGCCCGGTGAATTGTGAAGTGTATACCCGATCTCCTTCGTCCCCATATTCGGCCCTGTATTTCACACAAGTTTATTCACACACTATTACTCCACTACACAGACATTATGTAGGTTGTGGGTTGGAGTGGAGTGCAGTGCAGTGCAGGGCAGTGGAGTGGAATGGATATTAGCATTATTGATCCTAAAATCTGAATCTCTGTTTCTAGATCTTAACCGAGGCGGCCCGTGCCCAGCAGTTGGACATGTATATAATACAGGGCTAGTATTATAATTATTATTATATATTTGAATTGCGGCGAATGTCTCACCGGATTTACAAAATATCCAAATACATTGAATATGAACTCATAAATGCTTCATGTTTGCTCATCTAATGTTGGTTAATGATCGTTTAATGTAGGGTTCCTTAAAATAAAAGGGGTTTTTAGAGTTTTCCGTAGCTTTAAACGTTTAGAAACTGCTAGGCTATATTATCGTGCAGGCATACTCTACATAGAGTTCAACAACTTTACTTCTAGTAATCAAATGTGTCAGTAAACAGAATATTGGGAACGGCCACGTATCCATCGTAATTATTAACAAAACATAGAAGAACTGTTCTTCTTCAGAGTTTTGGCGGGAATTCTGACAGTGCAATTCATCGCTTATTTTAATTTATTTCATAAACTAGTTTGGAGTTGTGTTTGTTGTTTAAAGGTGATATGGATTTATTCAATAAACATTGACGGTGACGAACACTGTATGGAAACATTGAAATAAGTGAATTAAGCATCGTACTAAAAGGAGTTAACACCAAAACTCCGGCAAGACCTTAAAATCGACCGCACCCGTGTTTCATCGTTCTTGTAAAATAACATGAGAACAAGTTATACTTGACACTGGCAAAGTGCATAATAATGCGAAAGCCATAAATAAAAAAATAAAAAACGTGTGCGTCTCGGGACGCTCGACAGAAGTGATAACTTAAACTAATGTGGGTTAAAGTAAGAGCGGAGGAGCCTGCCTACTGCTGCCGTATGCCGTATGCCGTATGTATATAAGTCTTGTCAAAATACGGTCAAAGTCCTGTCAAAGTCCGGTCAAATTCCGGTCAAAGTCCGGTCGAAGTCCTGTCAATGTCCTGTCATAATCCGGTTAAAGTCCAGTAAAAGTTTGTCAAAATCCGGTCAAAGCCCTATGAAAGTCCGGTTAAAGTCCGGTCAAAGTCCGGTCAAAGTCCGGTCAAAATCCGGTCGAAGTCCGGTCAAATACCGGTCAAAGTCCTGTCTAAATCCGGTCAAAGTCCAGTCAAAGCCCTGTCAAAATCCGGTTAAAGCCCGGTCAAATACCGGTCAAAGTCCTGCCAAAATCCGGTTAAAGTCCTGTCAGTCTTGTCAAAATCCGGTCAAAGCCCGGTCAAAGTCCTATCAAAGTCCGGTTAAAGTCCAGTCGAAGTCCGGTCAAAATCCTGTCAAAATCCGGTCATAGTCCTGTCAAAGTTTGTCAAAATCCGGTCAAAGCCCTATCAAAGTCCTGTCAAAGTCCGGTCGAAGTCCGGTCAAAATCCGGTCGAAGTCCGGTCAAATACCAGTCAAAGTCCTGTCAAGACCCGGTCTAAGTCCTGTCAAAGTCCGGTCGAAGTACGGTTAAAGTCCGGTCAAAGTCCGGTCAAATACCGGTCGAAGTCTAGTCAAAGTCCGGTCTAAGTCCAGCCAAAGACCATCAAAATCCGGTCAAACTCCCGTCATAGCCCGGTCAAAGTCTGGTTAAAGTCCGGTCAAAGTCCGGCTGAAGTCCGGTCCAAGCTGACTGGTCACTGTGTGACGCCACCTGGGACTTCGAAATAATCGATGTTCCAGGGAGGTCGGCTAACGCTGTCTGGTCTATGGACCGCTCGCGTTACGGAACGTTTCGGTTCACCGTCCCATAAGAAGTTATCACTTCAATAAATTAACTGTTCTTCTTCTTTAATGCTGCTGTTCCAAACGGTCAATTCAACTTCAAAAAGATATTAGAAGTGCCTGCACCTTTACTCTAGCTTCGTAGCCTAACTTGCTACTCAGTTTTTATCCACCCGAACATGCCCATTATAAATAGAGACAATATCAAAATTTCCGAACGTCTGGAATATGTCTTTATACACTTCTTAAAAATAATATTTGACCACATAATTTCGTACTATCTGAATAAAATGTAAAGTTTGTATTACATTACATATGTACCTAATATAATAGAAATATTTTAAGTACATATGTATCTGTGGTGAGAAAGAAAAACGAATATAATTGTTTGTTTTTTGTAGACGATTTCCGAACGATTATAATGCTAGACTTGACGGTTCGACTGTTGAATGCAGTGAACTTGTTTTGCTTTCGAAGTTATATTTTTCTGTTCACAAACTATCGTAATGAAAACTGGGTTATTGTTGAAACCATGCTGAACCAGACTTCTACAGAAGCGTTGCTTTCGGCAACCTACGTTGAAAACTACTTAGATTGTGTTGAAAATCTTCCAAATGACCTGCAAAGACATTTATCGCGTATGCGAGAACTTGACGTAACATACAGAGGTAAATCTCCAAATTCCATAACTTACCATCGTCATCATTAAATTCATGAAGTGTTTTCTACTTTTTAAGTGACTAACCATTGATGGTAAAGCTTTGAAAATACATTTTTGACGTTTGTTATTCAACCTCATTTAAATGCATATTTCTATAAATATTGCCTTTCCCTACATCAATCAAAATGAAAATATCACATTTCCCAGTATTTTCATAGCACTTCTCCGAGTAATGCACAAAGAATCGATAGGACAAAGGTCTAATGTCATCTGCCATTAAATTGGGCATAATCTACGAATCACCTAATTGACGGAAAATATAAATCACCATGGCTCGGCATAAAGCAAAATTAAATTATTTTCAGCGTCTATATCATAATTCGTCCGATAAAACTCTTTTTTTTTATATTTTGATAACCTAATTTTATGTAGCCGAGATGTAATTTTTTTCATAATGCTGTCTATACTAAGAGCATTTGCTTGCAGCTATTTCCTCGTGAACGTCTTTTTCTCCAAATAAAATATAGAATTTATTATAATGGGATAACTAAGTATTCTAATAATGGGTTTTTAGATAGCAACCACTGTTTAACATAGACATGGTGAAAAACTCACCATAGTGGCATGTTTAGCAGGCTCACATTCCCGGTTCGGACGATATCCAGTAACAGGCCTGCATAGTTCTGCCAACCATCAAGAGACACAATGTCCCACATTATATTTGTCCTACAATAGACTTAACAATAGGTCCATTGAAGTCAATTTTCATGCTAGGAAAAAAATCTATTCAGTAGTGTTTCCCCTTTAGTCATACAAATTTTTCTGCATTATACAAGCTGTCTATTTTAATATAAGCATAGATTTTTGGAAATATAACAATGAAAGTAAATATTGTGAGGAGACTTACATACCTGTGAATTGTCGAAAAGATTATCAAAGTATGTATGAATTCTAGCAATTTACATAAGACCAGCATGGTGAACCAGACTAATTTATTTTATTTATAGAAAACTCCTGCTAAGTAATGGACGAAGCAGCAGCGAGAGAGTATAATAAAAGTCCGATAAATCTTTTCAGAATGCCTACGTGAAGCTGAGAAACATTTAGCAGTATGTATAGGGTCAAACACAGAAGAGAGGCGTCGTAGTAGGGCTGCACTACGGCTACAAGCCGCACTTGTGGCTGCTCAAGAAATTGGAGATGAGAAACTACAGGTTGTACAGATTCTACAGGACCTAATAGATAACAAGCAGAGAGCACTCGATGCAGATCATAAAAAACTAGGTATGTACAATTAACATCTTAAAACTTTAAAGATCCACCTATAATTCAAAACTTATTTTTAGTATTATTAATTTTAAAAAAGATTTTTCAATATCATTAAATATATTGAAATTGATTTTCTTGTCAGCTCTATAATTTTAGTATAAAAACACTTAATCAGACAATGATATATCATTTCTAAATAATTGTTACAGTGTCTTGCTTGGACATAAATACGAATGGCACAACTAAAGAGGAGCCTACACCGTCACAAGACACCATACGTGCTGCAGAAAAGGAGCCGACCACACCGCAGACACCACAGCAACATGCACCTCCACCTCCCCCTCCTGAAAAAACTGCAGAAAAGGACAAGGAAAAAGTGGAAAAAGAAAAAAGCGGAGGTAATTATATCTCTATTCCATGTTTTATCCATAAGTAATGTAGAAAACTAGGGTAAAATTGGCCTGATGTCGCCTAATGGTGTCTAAAAGACACTGATTTATTTTGAACCCATAAGCCTAATAAACACTTATTAGCCCCTAATAATTTTCAACCATTGTGATTTTATGATAATATTTTTGCCCTTTGTATTTTTACATAGATACAACAAAGTTTTATAAAACATTTAGCTTATACACTCAAGAGCACAAATATATCTAGCTATACTTCAAATGTTCATGAATGGTATCTAGGCTTACTATACCCCACTGTCATACATATTTTTTTTTTTTAAATTTGCAGGTGAGCGATGGTCAAAACGTCCACGTCGATCTCGAACCACAGCAGGTGCTAATACTGACGGTGCAGACTCCAGTGAAAGAGATAGTGAGCGACACACACACAACACCACCCATAAGAAAGGTAACATTTTAGAAACATAATGTGCACCCATTGTGTGTGAAATTGCTTTAAATATTAAATAAATACACCCAACACACACATAGTCTTAACCTTACATTAGGTTATCCTGTATGATGTATCAGAAACTACAAGAACCCACAACACCCAGACTGTAATAAATATTTGTGGAGCACATAAACATTTTTCTCAGTGGGAGAATCGTACCCACAGCCTCTTGCTTCGCAGCCGGCTACTCGCCCGAAGCATAGGGCCACAGTTAGGTAGAACATGAGAGTGGAAGATTTTCGCCATTTGAGAACCACTTCACTTCAATGTGACGTTTTATTTTTACAATGTCACAAAACATTTTAATTAACCCTGTTTTATCATTCTAGTGTATGTGATTATAATGAACACCTCTATGTTGTACAGGTATAGGAAAGAAGAAAAAGCGCAAAGCACGACAAGCAGCACAACGTTCGGAAACACCGCCGGAGGAACCAGATGCTATTGACCCTGATGAACCTCGTTACTGCTTGTGTGATCAAATTTCATTTGGTGAAATGATTCTGTGCGACAATGATTTGTGCCCCATAGAGTGGTTCCATTTCTCTTGTGTCTCACTCACAACTAAACCTAAAGGGAAGTGGTTCTGTCCCAAGTGTCGTGGTGATAGACCGAATGTGATGAAACCTAAAGGACAGTTCCTCAAAGAACTAGAACGGTATAACAGAGAGAAAGAAGAAAAAGCATAGTCTCTACTCAGAGATATAAAATGAGTGGACAAATAAGCAATTGTGAAATCTAAAACAAATGATGACTAGTTGATTCTGTGATTTGAATTAGATTAACACTCATTTTACATGCCTGATGCGAGTGTAGCCCAAACACTCAAGTATTGGAATGTGATTTCTGTTATAAGAGTGATTATTTTCTTTAATGTGTGTTGTGAAAAGATCATAAGAAGAAATTATATAAACTTGATTGATAGATGCTCCATAATGGGGAAGTAAATGGTTGTCTTTAATAAATGTAGATCCATAATTTATTTTAATTACTTATTTCAAGAGATTTGATTATACAGGTCTACATAAAACAAAATCAAGACAAACTAAAAATACATTGTAAACATAAAAAACGTATAACTCATTTTATAAATAATACAGTGAAGTACATATAAAGCGTAATGTTGCGCATTTACGGCATCTATGGCATGGAAGAGAATACAGTTTACGATATTAGTTACGAACAGATGTAATTTGATACTATTTGAGCAAGGTTTATTGAATATAAGAATTCATTAATATTTACTGAGTTTTATTTAAATGAAACACTCAAAATCATTTACAATACCTTTTATTTAATATGTGTAATACACAATTTGTCTAAACGCTACCAGTAATCATGGAAAATAAGATAATATTTAATACAGGTTGAGTTATCAACAGTTGGTAAATTAGCAAACGTCATTAAGTTCACTAAGTTGTATAATTTTATTTTATTTTCTTGCTATGTTTTAGAATATAAATGGCATATTATAAAATATTGCAATGGCCTATACTTTCGACTAGATTTATTATTATTATAAATTATCGCTATATTGCAATATAGTATACTTCATAGGTTATTAAAAAGATCAAAATACATTGAATTAGTGCCAAAACTGTTCTAATAACAATGCAATTATTACATAATCGAAAGTACGAGACGCACAAAATAACTTGACCGAAC
The DNA here is from genome assembly GCA_949126905.1 of Amorpha juglandis. NCBI lineage: Eukaryota > Metazoa > Arthropoda > Insecta > Lepidoptera > Sphingidae > Amorpha > Amorpha juglandis. Next base: position 7,501,093 of record OX421387.1, on the reverse strand, counting down.
TGAAGTTAATTACTGGCTCGGGCCTTTACGCCGCGCCACTAAATCGACTCGACACTCGTCACTGCCGGTCTGGCAGTTATTCTGCGCGTATTGTACATTGTATTTAATGTATATTTTCATGGTATAAACGGCACAATTAATTACATAGAATACATTTTAAGCATCGATAATCATTGTGTAAGTAAAACATAATCAAATTGATAACAAAATACTTGAGCATTATTCAAATAAAAAAAAAAACTAATTGGTACGTTAAGGTTTAGAAACATCTCACCTAGGTCACTTTTGAAAATAATTGAAAATAATTTTTAATAAGCTTGCACACTGTTTTATAATATTAGACACATAACAACTCAGCACACTACAAAAAAATTAAATATTTTATTTTAGAATGAAATGAATTGAATAAAGAATATTTTTATATCCAATTGTAATAATATTTCAAAATATGTACCTAAATCAACATAAAAATCAAAATATCTAACGTAGGGCAAGATACGATAATACTTTTATTGTTAAATAGAAATATATTTTAAGCACACTCCTTCGAAAACCTTTTACATTACATTATTACAAAATGTATAATTTGTGACAATAAATTTAAATATGACACTAATTTGAACACAAATACATTTTAATTAAGTACTAATATAAGATCAATAACACCAAGTTAAAGATCCATTTGTCATGCATGTAATACCAGTTTTAAATATATAAACATTGTTCTAACATCCCTGTTACAAGACTAGGATTGAGAATATATTGAAAATGTTAAACATATGATTTGGTAGTTGAAACAATACAGATTCTCAAAATAATAATCATTGAATCCATTTTGAATTAATTAAAATGCTATAAAATCTGCATAATGTTATCTTATGAAAATATTCTCAACCCTAATGGTCAGTAATTCGAGAATGTACGTAAAGTATGTTGAAATTACTCTAATAACGTTTACACCCACACGCCATGAGGATTTTTATTGGTTGGTGCGGCATTTTCAAGCTGCCGTGGCGATCCTATAATTCTACGAGCACTTCCTGCTTTGCATAGTCCTAAAATGTCAATATAGAAAATTATTAGAGACTGGAATCTTCTTCTTAATCTTGCCCAAATGCCACTTGCAGTGTGGTGGGCGTAACATACTTATCATATCGCACCTTGAAATCAAACCGTCACTAAACGAAAATTGAAAACTTTTAGTTATGAACTCCATCTTATGAGATTATTGTTTGTCTTTAAAATTACACTACATAACATATTCGGCCTCTATCCAGCTAGATAAAAGAATGTTCAACAATTGTTCGAAAATATGGTAAGAGAAATAGAGACATTAAAAATGTGCTTTTTTTTTAAAAAGGCTAAATTGTGATTTCTTGTTTTTACGCGAATATTACTCATTGAAATAAAACTAATTTAATAAAAGACCGCGATAAAATCCGTTTAAATTAGTTTTATTTGAATAAGCCTTAAATTCATGGGATAAGCAATACAGTTGAAATAAAGTATGATTGTATCACAAAATAGTATAGTTAACCTGACTTAAAATTATAACAAATATCAGCTTTAATAACATTTTATCTGAAACCAAATGTTTTATGAAAATTTAAAACTTTATTTCCCAAAAAAGTTTTTTCGTTTAGTGTCAGTTGGGTTTTCAAGATGCGATATGTTACAGAAACATTGGGCAAGTATTATTTTTACGACCGGCCGGTCAATTATTGAATCTACGTTAACAACAAGTGTTTTTATTTTAAATGAGCAACGTAAATCATTGTTCAGGAGAAAATTAACACATACCATCGAGAGGATGGCGCAACTCGTCAACACTTCCAGTCAAGCTCTGAAGATTAGCTTCCTTCATCTCTTGCACCAAGCGCTCAACTTGCCGCTTCTTCTCCATTATGGCATTCTCTAACACCCCAACCTGTTGAACACAATAGGTTCACTTCAAACGCTCTCCAAATATTTTCATTCAAATTTCATTCAAATATTTCATTGTCGTATTATAAATAAAATTGTTATAAACGCACCTCTCTTTTCAAGTTTTCTGCGGTAAGGTGGTTTATTTCAGTGGCATGTTTTGCTTGCTGTATTTGATTTTGCAAGGTCTCCATTTCCGCAAGCATTGAACGCTCCAATGCTTGTCTATAAAAATCAAATTATAAGTTTAATCACATACAATAATACTAATATAACGCAAATCATGCACTTCGGTAACCTTCATCTATTTCAGAAATACAGATACATACTTATGTCTAATATAGGCCTATTACATTATGTATTTATTTTTCTCTTGAGTGACTGACCAGACTTGGATGAGCAAATATAGATTGCAAATCCATTCCACTAATTAGTAGAAAAGAAAAATTGCCCAAGCACAGTAGTACTGAATATATTATATTCTTATAAAAGACATGTACTTCATCAAGCCTTACTAAGTCGGCCATCTGATATGTACTGATAACATATACAAATAAATGCATTATTACGAGTAACAACATTGAAATCCACACATCTTGAATTTCATAAGATAATTATTGTTACTTCCTATGTGGGACCAAATTCTAAATAGAAAAGTATATAATTATATGTAATGTAGTGGGGTACTATACTTTATCACATAAAAAAAATATTTACTGTTACATTTTAAGTAACAATTATTTATCACTGTTATACCTTCGTTTAAAAATTTTTGTTCACTGTTACATTTATAGGTAACAAAATTCTTTTGGATCTTACGCCCGTATACTGAAACGCTACTTAAGTATTTAAGATCGTTTTAAACAAGTTAAGTCCCTCTTAGCTGTCAAAATTGTATGAAAATAAGTAGCCGTTAGCCGTCAGACAGCTAAGTAGCGTTTCAGTATTTGGACATTAAAGTCGCAAATAAACTATTTTTATAAAGAAGTAACAAACCTGCTATCCTGCTGGCGGGTGTTTATGATCCTCTGTTCATTGTGAATTTCTTCCATCAATTTTCGTATTTTATTTCTGCACTGCAACAACTCTGTCTCACAATTTGCTAATTTCGAGCGCACCAAGACAATCTCAGATTTTAAAGTTTTCTCATTCTGTTTGACTAATTCACTCTCTTCTTCCACATATGTTAAAGCTTGCACCTAGCACAAATATAAGTTTATATTTCACTTTTGGTCAATTTTTCCATCTTCAGTAAGCATTAAATAAAAGATAAAATATAAGACGGCAAATTACAAAATTATCGGGCGGCAAATATCTCTAACGATGAAACGTATATCATATTAGTACTTCCTTAATTGTTTAATGCGATATCTAGTAGATTATATTTGAACACTAAAAAATCTGCCCCTATTATTAATATTTTCTGAATTATGAGAATAACTTATGATATAGGACTTACAGGTAAATAAAAGGAGCTTATTTTTTTAAAAGGAAATATAATATGCTCATTTCGTCATTAATCACGAACACAAAATATATAATAATATATATTCTGGAATTCTAATACACTCGCCTACCATACAGTATAAATTGAACACTGTGCTACACGTTTATTATGAGAATGTGACCTAATTAACCGGTACATTAACTATTCTGATCTTAATTCCAATATCCAATTTGTATGGACGCAATAACAAACCATGGTTTTTTAGGCTTACCCCGGCAAATGAGCATGTGTATCACCTATTGGTTAGTGATCTCTACCGCCCATGTACGCCTTTAATACCAGAAGAATCATTGGCGCGTTGCCGACCTTACAGGAAAGGGATAATTAAGGTATTGGGAAGGGGAGGAGAGTTGGGCCTCCGGATCTATCACTCACCGTACGAAACGCAGCAGCAAGGCGCTACTTTACGTCGGTTTTTTGTGAGACAGTGGTTACCGACCCGGCCGCGCCGGCCCATACATTCTGTAAACAAAATTATCTACAGCGTGGCTCTACCACATATAATGTTTATAATCTTAGAACTCACCTGTTCAGTACTAATTCTGAGCTGATTATCAGCAGAACCAATTTGCTGTTGCAGTAATTCTACTTGCCGGTCCTGCTCGCGACCCTTATTTTCCCAGTAACCAATTTCAGCATCATACTGCGCAAAATGTTAAGATTTGAACATATTTCAAATTAATATATTAAAGAACTTTAGTACTTTGCAAGGAAAAAATAAAATTACGGCCAGGCTTGTCACCTGCCATATCTTGGAAATAAGTCCCGCAAACTGTGGGTACACACTTTGCATATCTGCCTATCCCTTTTGGAGTACATGTATACGCTTATATGTCACAAATGGATAACCACATTGTCCGATAATCCACCAGTCAATAGGCGGCAGGGGATAAAATAACAGAAAAATATTGTGATCTCTGTCCTGTGTTTGTCTTGTGTATCTGTCCATTGTCTGTACCTTATGCTCAAATTACAATGTTATGACACACTCTGTGTTTTTTGCAAACTTAGACCTGAGATCCGGCTTACAAAGTGGACGGATATCCGTTACAGCATGTGGCCAAAACCTGTATGTTTCCTCTCTAATTAGAAGATTATCATCACATGCTCCTATTTCCGAAATAGATTAAGCACAAACATTAATGGTAGTATTCTACATTAGCATTCATAATATAAATTGTTATAATTATTTTCACATGTACAAGCTGTTCGTTTGCCAAAAACTGTATAATATAATTCAATTAGGCATACTACCTTTATCAGATCGACTTGCTGACTGGACAGTTTCTCTCGCTGGTAATTTACCAATGACACAAGCTCCCTATACTGTGTGTTGTAGCTGACTGCCTCTGGGCTACGGTTCTCAGTGTTTTCTTCAGGCAGGTTGACGGGCGACATGTGGGATTGTCGGTTACGCAAGCAATTCGGAGATTTTCTTAGAACTTGTGATGGTGGCGGTGGTGAACGGTAAGGAGGTGGGGGCTCTCTAAAAAATATAATTCGCCCTAATGATGAATGTTCCAATTTTAACTCTGTTTGTAATACACAATTGCTTCTTCTAAGTATTGTTATTATTACAGATAGTTTAAATAACCCACACTGTGATTATATTGGTGTTTGTGTCATTAAGTTATTATGGTGGGCGCGGAGTATCACGTCGTCATCATGTATCTGTTTTGTGACGTAACATTAAAATTAATAATAGATTTTTTTTTATCCTGGCTCGGCAAAGTGACTACGCTACACCTGATGGTAAGTGTATGGCAATCCAAGAATAGTGTCGACCAACGATAAACAATGTATCCATCATATGTCGGCAAGATTATGCCGGCCTGCCAAAGGGCCAAGGGGAAGGGTAAGGAAAAAGGGTTAGGATCAGGGGGCAAGCCCCCTGGGGAGAACCGGATATACACTGGCTGACCCTGGAACGCGACCCACACAAGGTGGGCCACTATGGCAGATTTTAGCTCCAGTGTACGGTGGTCGCTATCCAGTCTGATACAAGTATCCTCCCACCAGCAAATAGATTTTGGGGAATGTAACTCATTGAATTAAATTATAAAAATAATCGAGTCAAATACCTTATTAAGGGAGTGTTAACTTGTTTTTTTTTTATATTTTGTGATCAAGGGTTAAATGGTTCCATTAACATGAGCTGATCACCTGCCTGTGCAACTCACAGATGCCCCATCATAAATACAATACAATACAGGAATGTGTTAACAAAAGTTAATAAGAATGGAATATTGATTCAACTTTTAAAATGGTTTCCAAAATCCTATAGATGTAATGATGTTAAAAAACCAAATTATGACTATATGTATAATACAGGGTTAATTTTAAAACACCAGCAACCTCGCAGGACCAGATAGCTGACCTCATACGGAACAACTTTTGTTCTACGAGTTTGGATATAACTCAATATATTTAAAAAAAATGATTTTACAAGTTTTTGTTGTGTCGTGTTTTTCTTCGTAGACTGCGGCTTGCGCGCACGACTCAAAGGCGCCGCTCAGCTGTTCGAGCGTTGACCTTCAAAGCCGCTAGCCCGGTTCCCCACGCTTCGCGTATTTGTTTACGTAATCTGCGATGCGCGTTGTTAATATTCAAGACGGAAATTAAATGAATACTTATTTTTGTATGAAAATAAAATCTAACAAATTATCAAAAGTCGTAGAACAAAAGTAGTAGCTTATAACCTTAGGAATCTACCCCTGCGAGGTTGCTGGTGTTTTAAAAATAACCCTGTATATGAATAATGAAATTTTGAATATTGATGTAGGCAAACATATGAAAGATAAAAATGTATTACTTCTTTATTTCCATTACCCTTTGCCTTACCTATAAGGAGGAACGTCTTTCATGACAGGACTCTCTGAATCAGGTATTTTGGCTTGCTGCACACCCTTAACCACACCGACAGGGTTCCCCGGTGATGTATTATTTATATTATTGTTATATGAAGGTACAGTTTTGTTTCTGTTTGGTGAGCTTTGTGAATCCAATATGTTGGGATTTGATGTATTGTGATTCCTATGGGATAGATTTAAAATGTCTGATTATTACTAAATCTGTTTGAGGCCACTCATAAAATATGTGATACAAAATTTCACTTTCTTGCATTCCTTGTCACTCTGCTGTCAAAAAATAACCTCATACTAAGGTCCTTCCTATTCTATATAAAACCATAGTATTGCTCCAACGGCTTCTAGAATGTTAGTATATAAACAAACCCATTTCCTATAGGTGATCTTGTGTTGCCAGACAATTGTGGAGGTTTTTGATTACTGCCCGACTCTGATCTCCTCAGTATGAACTGTATGTCATTTGAATATTCACCCCACTTCATTAGAATCTGGAATTTATTAACTTCAATAAAACACCAATTAAGTATATTTTTCATAAGTAACATAATTACGTCACATTGTATCCACATGTATGAAAACAATATGCAGTACTTAGTAACATTTTGTTCAATTCAAATGTTGATCCAAAAGTCAAATAAATATTATTTTACCTTAAGGGGAAACTCCTGAGGCGCCAGAAGACGTTCATTATTCCTCCATCGCTCTATCAGAGTAAATCTGCCAACTTTGCCAGTGGCATGAGCTAACGCGAAAACTACATCCTGTACCAAAAAAAAAGATAATGGCTGTTCTAAAATTACTATCTTACGAAAGTCTAATAAAGTTCTCTTAGCATACTAAACATGCCAATTGATTAAATCATGAGAATTTTCACACTGACCTGGCAAGTTGTGGTCTCAGTGACCCCACAAACGATCCTTTGTATTCCCTCGACCCAGACCTTCAACTCCATTAAAATATTCTCAATATACACACAAAACACATATTTGTCTAAGACGTCATTTTATAAGTGTATCAGCCAGCTTGAAATGCACTTCCCACAATAAACAAATTATAGTCCGACCTAAACATACCAAAAACACAACAAAAGAAACTAGAAGCCTCAAAGTGGGTTATGAGAAATTTTCGTTTAGAAATGTTTATCTGACAGCTACTGTCCTCTTGTATTTTTTAAAATAGGTACCCTTCGTAGCGCTTCGTAGTACATAGCGATGCGCGACTATGAATGATTTTAGTCTCTGTAGGTATGTGATTAATCGACTTTGTGAATTATTCAACACATTCGTATACTTTATAAAACATAGTAAAATAAGATACCATGAATGATAAAATAGGTGATGATTTTATAGATAGTGAACCTCTTTGCTTTGTTTCTCTAGACGATTTAAATTTGGATTCTTATTGTTTTGCATGTAGTTGTCAATTGTAGTTTTATTTTTGCCCTGCGCTGTATTAAATTGAACATGATTTCTAGAAGCCTCTCATTTCTTTATAACGAAACCACGTATAAATTAACAATAAAAATAATAGTGGAACAAAAAAAAATAAGATGCCAATAAAAGACTATCCTAATGTCAAGCAAATATTATTATATTATTCTTTCTCGATATATCATAATCGATATAGATACTTTTTTAAATTAACGATTTATGATATTAATCAATACTTTTTGCACTTTTGCATTAATTTCGTCACCCCGGCGCCTCCTGCGTCAACTCTGGCGGAATCGTTGTGCTCACGATCCCTCTCGGCACTCTCCTTCTGCGAGATTACGGCCGGGCCTCGCAGAAAAGTCAACTACCTAAACACCAAAGGGTCAATACGATCTATTGATGGGCGGTCCATACAATAACCAATAATAGGGATCCGGATCATTCAAAACTAATCAAAACAAATGATTACAATCATCAATATTTACCCGTAGAATGATTATCCCGCTTTCGCAATTATTATTAGATAATAATTGCGAAAGCGGGATGCATGTATGCGTATTTATAAGAGTCAGAAAGAGACGCACTAAGCATTTTTTATTTCACTCAGTGTATAACTTTTATTTGTCTGACTCAATTCACAATTGAGGCAGACAAACTTTCACAGTTTTCTTTATTGCTTGCTTTTGTGTTCTATAACGAGTGGGTCGGTGTCGTACTCGATCGTAAGTGTAAAAAGACGTACGTAGAAACAATTTAATATGGTGAATTGCAGTAATTTAGCGTGTAAAAGCCAAACGGAACGTTCCTCGGAAAACATAACCTTTCACAGGTAAGCTCTATTTTTCGTATGTTGAGCGGTAAAATAAAGTGGAAATAAGACGCAGACTGTTTAGTTATATCATAAAACTCATTAATTTTATTCTGTTCACTTATTTTTGCAATGTTTTCCATAAATCAAGATATTTATTTTGATACTACAATACGTACAAATGTTGTTAATGACCTTATATTTTATGTCTTGCTCCTACGTGCAATCGTTTCACCGGGAAAAAATGAGATAGCCAATCTCTTTAACAATATGTCATAAAGGAGGATTATACACATTTTAGGGATACCAGCTTGTGTATGATTAATTTTGCCTACAATCGTGGATAATAAGCGCCTTTTATATAATTAGTAATAGAATAAATATTATGGCGGATTTATTGATGGATAAAAATCATAAAATATCAACATTTAGGAGGGGTGTTCATACAATAAACACGTTTTTATTTTGGCGTTTTTGTATTCGCTCTAAAGATAATACACGAGTTTTGGCGGGAATTCTGACAGTACAGGTCATCGCTTATTTTAATTTATTTAATAAACTAGTTTAGAGTTGTGTTTGTTGTATAAAAGTGGTGTGGATTTGTTCAATAAACATTGACGGTGATGAACAGTGTATGGAAACATTGAAATAAGTGAATTAAGAATCGTACTGAAAGGAGTTAACACCAAAACTCCGACAAGACCTTGAAATCGACCGCACCCGTGTTTCATCGTTCTTGGAAAATTACTTGAGAATTAACTATACTTGACACTGGCTAAATGCATAATACTGCGAAAGCCATAAATAAAAAAAAGAAGAAGAAGAAGATAATACACATAAGCTTCAAACTTGGAAGTATTATAATATAAACCCTATATTATAACACCGAATGATAATAATCTCGCCGCGCCGTTGTGTTCTGGCTCGAAAACCACGGTGTGCGAGTGTGACACGCATTTGGCTGGTTATTTTTCTATATTAATACTTCTTTATTTCAATGTTTGCAGAGCCCAGTGAGAAAACTATTAGAATACACGTCTCGGAAAAGGAAACTTTTAAAATTGCAACAAAAGTGAAAATTAGCTGATAAAATACAAAAACAATCTGAAGGCCAATAAAATTGTTTTGTAATACTTAAACGAACCTCTTTTATTTTTCTGCTGAAACATAACATAACTGTGTAAGAAAAGGTCGTTATTTTTACCCGACTGCATGAATTAAAATATTAGTCTATTTCTTTGGAATGAAGAAAAACGTATGGATACAATTTATTATGTAATGTCTCAGTTGTCAAATCTAAAAATGATATAAGTAAAGTTTAAACAAAGGTATAAGTATAGACGGATCGCATAGAACTAAAAAGTAAAGTACTAAGAAAAGGAAAGCCAAATGGCAATATTAGTAATCCGCGGTACAATCGTTCTATGAACACTGCCTCCAGACCAATGGGATGATTGAGATTTTTGTACTTTATTTATATGTAATATTCTCACCTGGTACTAATTAAGGGGGGGGGGGGGGTAGGGTTTTGAAGGCAGAAAAAAACAGGTTTTTACAGATTTTTTTTTGGGCGTACGGTGAAAGTAAATTTATTTCTGATTATTGTACATTAAAGAGTAGTAATTGAACTATATTCTGTGAAATATTGGTTGAAAAATATTGAAAATTGACCGAATGGCAGCAATTCTTCGCAGGCGCCTCAGAAAAAATACATTTTGCGGTGCACGTCATACCTCAGCACTGGATCATCTGAAATGAAATAACCAAAGTTTTTCCTTTAATTTTTATGTCCCTCTAGGTATCTCTGTCGAGTTTTTCAATTTTTTTTAATTTTTGAACTTTTTACAAGACTTGAAAGTGAAAATACCGATTTTTGGCCTAAATTCATGACTATTGTTGTTAATAATAAAAAAAATAAAATCAAAAACGAAAAAATCTCAACAGGGTTACCTCATAAATTATGTAAGGAAATACTGTAAAAAATTTGAGAACGATCGGTTGAATAGATTTTGAGATACAGAGGGCACCGACTCAAAAAACATCGATTTGAGAAAAACACGTTTAAAGTTTTTCGTAGCGAAAAGACCCTGATAAAACTTAGTAAGCTATTTATTTTACTCACATAGAATCATCAATGCCGGGACCATAAAGTATAGAATTTTCGTCGTACTATCACAAACTGCACACTTCACTAACGTAGAAATTGTTGAAAAAACTAACAGAAAATCAATGATTCTGAAATGCTTATTTGTATCTTCAGCAACTTTTTTGCTAAAACTTAGTCTGATTTTTTCGTTGACGTACTCCTTGCCTCAATATCGTCATCGTTTCTTCGTTTATGCAGAGGAACTATTTTTTTAGCTTGATACAACTTTTTACCAGTCTCCTTTCTACACTCTCTGGAAACTTTTCTCGGCATTTTGCGAACAACAAAAATATCACAATGAAATAGAGTAAGAAAATACAACACGACTGTTACACTCTGCGTCTGTTTCGAAAATGAAGCAACACCAGGTACCGTTACAACGACTCTGTCTAAGGCCTTTCTGTAAACTGCTTAGAGACAATAACAAAAGAGATTGAAAAACAGCTGCCTTCCCGCTGAGCGGTTACAGCTCAGGTAGTCGTTCGAGACACGCCTACTTCCAAAGCTATATCTTTGTGAGTTTTGCTCCGATGTACTTCCAATTAACAGACAACATTCTTGAGTTACTATACTTTCATAATATGCAATAAAAAAAATCACTTTTTTTTAACCCTCAAAACCCTACCCCCCCCCTTAAATCAGTCGAAACCTTCAATCTATATTGTTATTTGTGTCATTAAGTTATTATGGTGGGCGCGTAGTATCACGTCGTCATCATGTATCTGTTTTGTGACGTAACACGCCTTGTCGTCATTCTTTTTCCTTCATTTGACAACTACCCCCTTCCAGCAGATTTAAATTGCTTCTAACTTAATTATTTATGACTTGATTTATATAATTCTCTTAATACATAATAATTTTTTTTTTATCCTGGCTCAGCAAAGTGACTACGCTACACCTGATGGTAAGTGTAATGCAATCCAAGAATAGTGTCGACCAACGATAAACAATGTGTCCATCGTAGGTCGGCAAGATCATGCCGGCCTGCCAAAGGGCCAAGGGGAAGGGGAAGGAAAAAGGAATGAGAAAAGGGTTAGTGTCAGGGGTCAAGCCCCCTGGGGAGAACCGGATATACACTCGCTGACCCTGGAACGCGACCGACACAAGGTGGGCCACTATGGCAGGTTTTAGCACCAGTGTACGGTGGTCGCTATCCGGTCGGATATAAGTATCCTCCCACCAGCAAATAGATTTTGGGGAATGTAACTTATTGAATTAAATAATAAAAATAATCGAGTCAAATACCTTATAGAGAGAGTGTTAACCTGCTTCTTTTATTTTTTTTTAGATTAAGGGTTAAATGGTTTCATTAACATGAGCTGACCACCTGTGCAACTCGCAGATGCCCCATCATAAATACAATACAATACAGGAATGTGTTAACAAAAGTTAATGTGTTAATAATAATGGAATATAGATTCAACTTTTAAAATGGTTTCCAAAATCCTATAGATGTAATGATGTTAAAAAACCAAATTATGACTATATGTATAATACAGTGAAACTCGGTTAAGTGAGACCTGGATAAGTGAGAAACCTCCATAACTGGAACTCGTGCTGAGGTCCCAACACTTTGACACTGAATTACCCCTTTTAGTGGGACGAAGCAAACCTCTATATCTGGGATTTGTGCTTTCGATTTATCATCATAGTTACCTCTATAACTGAGACAGCGAGTGAATTTTATACGCATAAACCTCTGTAACTGAGATAAAATAGTTTCGTTTGTTGTAATAATCGCACCTCTATAACTGAAATAACCTGTATTCTTACCTGTATTAATGGAACCCTCTGGACATGAGACAGATATTTATTTATACCTGGATATCTGAGACACTGGGTAAGTGGAATACCTCTATAAGTGAAACAACATGGCAGGTCCTTTGATGTCTCACTTAACCAGGTTTCACTGTATATGAATAATAAAATTTCGAATATTTATTTAGGCATTGATATATGAAAGATAAAAATGTATTACTTCTTTATTTCTATTACCCTTTGCCTTACCTATAAGGAGGAACGTCTTTCATGACAGGACTCTCTGAATCAGGTATTTTGGCTTGCTGCACACCCTTAACCACACCGACAGGGTTCCCCGGTGATGTATTATTTATATTATTGTTATATGAAGGTACAGTTTTGTTTCTGTTTGGTGAGCTTTGTGAATCCAATATGTTGGGATTTGATGTATTGTGATTCCTATGGGATAGATTTAAAATGTCTGATTATTACTGAATTTGTATGAGGCTACTCATAAAATATGTGATACAAAATTTCACTTTCTTGCACTCCTTGTCACTCTGCTGTCAAAAAATAACCTCATACTAAGAAGGTCCTTCCTATTATATATAAAACCATAGTATTATCAATGGCTTCTAAAATGTTAGTACATAAACAAACCCATTTCCTATAGGTGATCTTGTGTTGCCAGACAATTGTGGAGGTTTTTGATTACTGCCCGACTCTGATCTCCTCAGTATGAACTGTATGTCATTTGAATATTCACCCCACTTCATTAGAATCTGGAATTTATTAACTTCAATAAAACACCAATTAAGTATATTTTTCATAAATAACATAATTACGTCACATTGTATCCACATGTATGAAAACAATATGCAGTACTTAGTAACACTTTGTTCAATTGAAATGTTGATCCAAAAGTCAAATAAATATTATTTTACCTTAAGGGGAAACTCCTGAGGCGCCAGAAGACGTTCATTATTCCTCCACCGCTCTATCAGAGTAAATCTGCCAACTTTGCCAGTGGCATGAGCTAACGCGAAAACTACATCCTGTACCAAAAAAAAAGATAATGGCTGTTCTAAAATTACTATCTTACGAAAGTCTAATAAAGTTCTCTTAGCATACTAAACATGCCAATTGATTAAATCATGAGAATTTTCACACTGACCTGGCAAGTTGTGGTCTCAGTGACCCCACAAACGATCCTTTGTATTCCCTCGACCCAGACCTTCAACTCCATTAAAATATTCTCAATATACACACAAAACACATATTTGTCTAAGACGTCATTTTATAAGTGTATCAGCCAGCTTGAAATGCACTTCCCACAATAAACAAATTATAGTCCGACCTAAACATACCAAAAACACAACAAAAGAAACTAGAAGCCTCAAAGTGGGTTATGAGAAATTTTCGTTTAGAAATGTTTATCTGACAGCTACTGTCCTCTTGTATTTTTTAAAATAGGTACTCTTCGTAGTACATAGTGATGCGCGACTATGAATGATTTTAGTCTCTGTAGGTATGTGATTAATCGACTTTGTAAATTATTCAACACATTCGTATACTTTATAAAACATAGTAAAATAAGATACCATGAATGTTAAAATAGGTGATGATTTTATAGATAGTGAACCTCTTTGCTTTGTTTCTCTAGATGTTTTAAATTTGGATTCTTATTGTTTTGCATGTGGTTGTCAATTGTAGTTTTATTTTCGCCCTGCTCTGTATTAAATTGAACATGATTTCTAGAAGCCACTTATTTCTTTATACAAAACCACGTATAAATTAACAATAAAAATAATAGTGCAAACAAAAAAATTAAGATGCTAATAAAAGACTATCCTAATGTCAAGCATATATATCGATATTCTTTCTCGATATATCATGATCGATATAGATACTTTTTAAAATTAACGATTTATGATATTAATCAATACTTTTTGCACTTTTGCATTAATTTCGTCACCCCGGCGGCGCCTCCTGCGTCCCCTCTGGCGGAATCGTTGTGCTCACGATCCCTCTCGGCACTCTCCTTCTGCGAGATTACGGCCGGGCCTCGCAGAAAAGTCAACTACCTACTACCTAAGCTCAGTCGAGTGCACAGAGTACATTATTATATAACTGAAAGTCGAGTGTCGACCGTCAACACCAGAGGGTCATTGCGATCTATTGATTGGCGGTCCATACAATAACCAATAATAGGGATCCGGATCATTCAAAACTAATCAAAATAAATGATTACAATCATCAATATTTACACGATTCGACGACGGGTCAAATGAACGAATTAATCATGATTGACACAGAAGCACAGGCAATTTATCTATGAGCACAGAAGTAATTTCTATATGCATCCAGAGTTAATATTCATAAAATATATACTGAGGGGATAGCGCTTGAAAGCAAAAGAATATTATATTATTTGAAACCATTAAAAGCAAAACTTTTTTACCATATTACTACTGTCAGCTTTGTTTGTCAATTAAAAATAATAATATTTGAAACGGAGAAATCAGAGTGATTTTATTAATTTTCCACTTATTTGTCTACGTTTCAGTATAAAATTGTTATAATGGCTCAAGAGGATGATGAAGAGGTATATTTAATGAAATGTATCTTATCAGCTGTAAAAATTCTTTAAAAAAGGAAAATCTATAGATTTCAAATTTAGATAATTTATTAGGATCGAAACCCACCTCAAGAGCATGCACCTCTGTCTTTTATAGGTTACGCGTCTAATAATTGTTAATAATTATCGCTTGCTTTAACGGTGGAGGTAACATCGAGAGCAAACCTGCGTGCCTAGCTAAGTCTCCATAAGAATTTAGAATTTATGTGAAGTCTACCAACCTGCATTAGGCCAGAGTAGTGTACTAAGGCCTTTCATTTAGTAGAGGATGCCCATGCCCAGCAGTGGGACGTGTATAAATTCAGAGCTAGAATTAGACAGACTCCGTGGCCCAGTGGGCCGCTACGACACGAGAGGACGTGGGTTCGATTCCTGCACTGATACAAATGTTTATGTGATCTGAATCTGGCTCTTAACCCAACGACCAATTGAAAGACTGGAGGTGTTGGTTAAGACTCTTTGGTATCAACCCATTAACAGTAACGGCTATCGGGACAATGATTGGCGAATCCCCATCAAACATGTCCGTAACCTTGTATGCCAGATATAAATATTTGGTCATACATAGACTCAAATACAAGGTGGACAGACGACCTGATAAAGGTCGCAGGATGTCGCTGGATGCAGGCCGCTTCCAACAGGTCGGTCTGGAAATCTTTGGGGGAGGCCTATGTTCAGCAGTGGACGTCTTGTGGCTGATGATGATGATGATGAGACTCAAACCAGTTTCCCATAGGGGTAGGCAGAGGCAACGAATTTCCATTGCTACGATCCTTACAAACCTTCGCTTCTTTCACACTATAAATTCTTCATGCATCCACATCTGTTTATATGATTTCTAACCTAGTCTTCTCGAGAATCTCTCAGAGTTGATCTGAGAAAGTTCGCTGAGGTCTTTCCCTCCCAACTGCACCATTCACACTCATCGTGTATATTTGTTCCGTCAACATGTTTTCATCCATCCTCTCTACATGCCCAAACTATCTCAGTATTCCTTTCTCAATCTTCTCTCAGTATTTCTTCTTTTCCTTTTTCGGCTTTTATGAGATTCTTCTAGTCAAGCAGAATAGTGGTATTTAACAATCATTGTCCAGCGAGACAATCAATCTCGTACCACAATTGACTCCGGTACGGTGGCATGACAAACAGATATCGACCGTACTGTCCTCCTCCATGCTGGATTCCCTAAAGTTGTTTGTTGTTTCCATAATTGCAAAGACAGAACCGTCGGTTTCCCCAAAATGTAGCCAAGGCACAGAAGCGGTCTGGTCTACATCGGGCCCATGAAAAGCTCAATAAAACCGGCCATGGAGCTCCAGAGGCATCTCTAGCCCATGTAGCGCCCGTGTGCAATCATTACCCTAGCGCCCTCTAGTAAATGTGTGAAACAGATCTTTTAAACAGATCATATAACACGGGCGCAGGTGCATTTGAAAATGCCCGGCCAGCGTGTGAGTGGAGCTCGGCCGGCGCCCCCTAGAACGATGCGCCCGTGTGCACCGCACACACACCACACCCGGTAAACACGCCTCTGTGTAGCTCTGCTCCAGGGCGCACTGGCAACGGCACGGCGCACTCGGTGACACAGTACACACTATAAAAAAAAAAAATCGTAGCGTAATGGAAATACGGCCATCTAGAAGTTTATTTCAGTGTAATCAATATCATAGTCGTATCGCAATCGCCTTACCAATGTGGCACCGGACGGCCTAAGGCTTAACTCCTATCATTACTAGGATAGGTCCGTGCTAGCAGCGGGACTGTATATAATTAATATGTAAGTACAAACCTAACATTATATTACAGACTTTGGTTTTTAATGTGGAAGAGGTCCAGAAAATCGTTCGAGACAATATTGAATTGTGCCTTGGTGGTAATATTTATAGCCACTCAAGAACTCCACAGTGGATCACGGTCATTACAGAAAAGACCCTGGCACGGCTGAATAAATTAAACAAACCCTTCAAATATATAAGTAAGCATTTGCCCGATTATATTCATAATTTATAGGCCGCATTCAAATTACCTGCGCAACTGCAACGGGGGCTTGGAGTAATATACTCTTAATATTATTAAGATTTGTATTTTTGTATGCAACGAATACATTTAAAAACTACTGGACCGATTCCAAAAATTCTTTTGCCGTTAGAAAGCTCCTTTATCACTGAGTAACATAGGCTACTTTTATCCCGCAAAAAGCAAATCACGCGGGCGGAGCCGTGAGGAAAAGCTAGTAATATATATATTTACTCCAAGAACGGGGGTTATTTGAATACGGCCTTTTGTACACGGTGAATTCGTTTACGGATTTTTCCCGAGTCGTATTAAAACGGTAGGTATGACTTCTCGTATAATTAAATTACTCTATGATGTGTCAAATGTCGGGAATTTGAGTGCACCCATTTTTGCTTGTTTTTATTAAATCTTACATGTATTTTTGGGTATGCATCACAAAAACGTTATAAAAAAAATTGTTTTTCTAATTTACTAGTGCGAATAACAATAACACAAAAGAACGGCACGGGACTTCATACGGCGGCTGCCTATTTTTGGGACACGGCGACTGACGGCACTTGCACTGTGCGTTGGGAGAACAAATTCATGTACTGTATTGTTAATATATGGGGCTTAGCCATCCAAATATAATGTAAAATTACAACATCTTTTCACGTAATGGGTATTTATTTAAATTATCTGACACTCTGTATTAGGCCTAACCCTTGGCCCTGTTAGAAGAATAGGTCCGTACTCAGCAGTAAGTCATTTAGTCCATTGAAAAGTTACATTTGGGGTTGCGTTTCTTAGAGGACGCAATTTTATTTTTTTGATGTGTAGGGGGGGTAAGTGTAAAGCTAAAATCAAGTTTGTGGGGTCGCCACCCTTGTCCCACGGCCGCCATCTTGAAAATAGGGGTTGAAACGGTTTTTACGATATATCTCTTAAACTATTTATCTGATAAAAAAAATTTGTTAACGTTTTTTGTTGCTAATTAAATTCTCTATAACTTTGGTCCAGTAACTGAACAGAATTATAATGCACAGTACAGGGTCAATTTTCACTCCCGACGAAAATTACATTTATAAATACTTACTGGCCGTTAGAAAATATACTGGACCTGAGGTGTTGTTGACAACAGCAGCTGGTCCGATAACCGAGAGGGGTTCTGGCGAAAACCTCGTCCGACTCCATAACTCTGGCCAGAAATTGTCTCCACCCCCTAAATTATTTCTTAAATGCACCACTGTTTCCGAATTGTAATAAACTACATTCAAACTCAAATAAACTCTTACTTTTGCCGGACCATTAAGCTATGGCATAGGTTGCGTCACACGTGTTCCCTCCTTCCTATCCTTTAAACGGAAAAGCAGTTAGGCAGACCGGCATCATCTCGCCGACCTACGATAGTCACATTGTCTGTCGTTGTTCGACACTATTCTATTCTGTCGATTGCGCTATACTTACCATCAAGTGTGACGTAGTCACTTTACCGAGCCAGGACCAAAAAAAAACATATAATAATAGGTACACACCCAAAGAATGTCCTGCTAAGGTCTCCACGATTGCCAAACATTTTCAATGGGATCCCAAAGATATTATTAACATCGGCACGCTGAAGCAGGGGTGCTCTCACCATCGTGAGTACCGTTGTGACTTGATTAACAGTATCACAAAAACGTTCCGCTTAAAGAATTTCACCCATCCCTAGACTGACCGCGCATAAGGCATGCTTATTCGATAATCATTTACCAATCATTGAGTACACTGGCTATGAGCGCCTCGATTATTCAGTTCAAATTATATACATCAAACATCATTGGATGAGTACAGTACACTACGACTAAGTATCATAATAAAAAAGTAGCATACCTAGGTTTTAAAAACTATATGGCTATATAGCCTATTTTTTTTTAATAGCATAGACCGGCAGACGAGCAAGTGGGTCACCTGATGGTAAGTGATCTCCACCGCCCATGTACGCCCACATTACCAGAAGAATCATGGGCGCGTTGCCGACCTTAAAGGAAAGGGATAATTAGTGGTTGGGAAGGGGAGAGAGATTTGGGCTTCCGGATATCTCACTCACCGTACGAAACGCAGCAGCAAGCCGCTACTTTCCGTCGGTTTTCTGCGAGACAGTGGTTACGACCCGGTCGAGCCAGCCCATTCATGCTGTAGACATTACTGTTTACAGCGTGGCTCTACCACTCATAAAACGCCCTATTTGATTAGCTGGCATGTTTTTACGTGAATGCTCCTATGTGTTGTTCCCTGTGAATAAAAATTATAAGTGATGATTCATAAAATAAAACAAATTATAAAGCACATTTTAGTATTTTTATTTTTGGTAAAATTTACCACAATACAAAATAATGATAGAAATAAATAAAGTAATAAAATGTATAGACAGGTCATAGAACTATGAATTGTAAAATTGGTGCTTTTAAAGCAATTTCATATAATTTATAATAACATTAGGCAAAATGGCATTGTGTACATTAAAAAGCATTAACACAATAATTAATATCAAGAGCAGATGCATACACTTAAAATAATTAACGAAAAATGATTCATCACTTGGTGATTTGGTCTTTTGAATTAAAATTAATTTACGGGACTAACAAAATGCACATGTACATAATTTTACAGCATAACAATTTATGCCTACATTTAGTCAACTCATCAGTAACCTTCCACAAGTCATAATTCATAATCAATTAGCATATTAAAATTGGAAATAAAATACACAAGAAAATACATTTTGAAGGAAAAAGGGAAAAGGAAACTCATTAATCTTATAATATAAACTAATTAAAATATATGTTAATTGTAATTGTGTAAAATTACCTGTACTTTGTATTTTATTATCATAACTCGATGTAAACTATAACTTCAACAACTCGTATCAAATGTAAACAAAATATAACAATCTTTTACTTATCAAAAGAATGGCTGGGTCCTCATTATAATTTCAGGATTCCGCAGTACTAAAACCAATGAGACTAGTGTTTCGTGATTTACAACATTATGATAGAGATGCAAGTTATAATGCTAACATAAGCTAATTAATGTTTGGATTATTAATATGTTAGTAGTTGCCGGTTTAAGTACAGTCAAGTACAAAGATATGATACATCTCTTTCAATATTACTTACTAATAAGATTCCAAGTTATACAGGGTTATTTTTAAAACACCAGCAACCTCGCAGGGGTAGATAGCTGTCCCCATACGGAACAACTTTTGTTCTACGAGTTTGGATATAACTCAATATATTAAAAAAAAAATGATTTTACAAGTTTTTGTTGTGTCGTATTTTTCTTCGTAGTATGCGGCGTGCGCGCACGACTCAAAGGCGCCGCGCCGGCCGCTCAGCTGAGCGGCGCGTTGACCTTCAAAGGAGCTAGTCGGGTTCCCCACGCTTCGCGTATTTGTTTACGTAAAGTGCGATGCGCGTTGTAACAATCAAGACGGAAATTAAATGAATACTTATTTTTGTATGAAAATAAAATCTAACAAATTATCAAAAGTCGTAGAACAAAAGTAGTAGCTTATAACCTTAGGAATCTACCCCTGCGAGGTTGCTGGTGTTTTAAAAATAACCCTGTATAGCGACTGAACCATACGAAGAAACCTGCAATCAATAACTTGTATTATAAAAAGCAGGTACCCAATGTACTTAATACACTACTTGCCAACCATGAGCTTTTTAGCCAGTGGTAGATATGGTGCTGCCACACCGCTGTTATAAAATGTTTACAAACATTATTAAACATTTGTTAACAAACATTTGATAAATTTTATCACAATGTTAGGTAATGTTAGTAAATGTTTAATGTTAGAAAATGTTTGTAAACATTTTATAACACCGGTGTGGCAGCACCAATACAGATGTATAGAGCTAAGAAGTGTCTTAGTTGACTTATTTACTTACTTCAGATGAACATGAAAGTCACATTGAGCGCTTACGTTAAAAGCCCAAATAGCATTCACAAGTTAATTCATTACAAGTTCTTATAATTTTGTTACTACATTGTCCACATTGCATTGTAAAATTTGATACATCTATGTACTCAACTGTACGTCTTAAAATAAGAAATTTGTAATAAACATCGTGTATATAAATTAATTCAATAAAATACAACTGCACCAGAACAAAATTTTTACCGCATCATTGTTTGATGTACAAACTCCAAAATTACTTATACTATTTCTCGTACTATATTAATCGGTACTATAAAGATTATCTATGTGATACTTGGGGACATAATACTATTATTGTTAGATGCAGCATGGTACATCGTAAAATGTATTTACATAACCATCTTTCACTTCGAGGTGTATGCGTTCTCTTGCATCTCGTTTGTTTCAGCATCTAAGTTATCTATTCCGTACTAAAATAATAAAATTGTAAATATTTAAAGCGATTTAAATCTGTAATAATATTGACGCATGTGATGGCTCTAAATCATGGTGTGATGCATTATTCAGTCTATAAATGCTCAGAAAAATAATCAAAATCAAAATACATATTTGCCAATAAAACGACACACAAAAAAAAAACAAATCAGAACACTTAAAAAAAATTAAATTAAAACCCAAGCTGTGCTGAAACTATTTAAAGCTAAGAAATGTGCATTTTTTTATGTTAAACGTTGCTCGTAATAAGGAGCCACTGTACGGACGCGTTCGTTCAATGTGGCAGAGTATCAGAGCCTTACTTCCTAGCACCGTCAGGCGATACCCCCCCCCCGGTCCTTCCCCCTCTCCGCACTCTCTCCCACCCCTCGGCTCGTTCGCTCGCACTCGTCCCACAATAACTTATTATGTACACGATAAAATATGCTCTATAAAATACAACCTACCACTATGACTACAATAAAACGATTTGTCGTTTAAACTCATTATTATGATAATTCCTCTTATTTACAATTTTACTATACAATACACGTTAAAATTACTAAAAAGTAACATTGTACTTGTAATAACCTCGCTAATCCACTTACGAGTGTACTAATTGTAAAATAACCTTTTAAGTTTCATCATTATAATATGTACACGTACGCGCTATGTTAGTCGAGACTTACTTGATCACAAGTGAAGGGAAATAAAAACTTATCGAGGAACAAATATACAACTACCTATGCAGTACGCATTAACCACTCTCAAGCCCTTCTCTGGGTCTAAGCGCATATCACATCGAAATTAAGTGTGGACATCTCTGTTGACACTTAGCCGTTCGCGAATCGTTAATCACACTACGACAAAGAAATAATAAACTAACTAAAATATTTACAAAATGTATAAAACTATCTCAAAATAACTTTCATTTAAGTAAAAATTAATTCAAAATTATTATACAATCCCTCATCTAACACTGGGTAGATTCAAGAAAGAGATCATAACAAGATTCATGTAAAAATTCCAATATGTCCAAAACTCTCCAGGGATACTAAACATGTCAAGAAACAAGGTGGGAGTAATGCGATATGTGACTTTCACTTATTGTCTTACAATACATTATTATGTACACGTTTGTGCTCACTCCAGCATTCCACTTTACACTCACGTACCGTACTCACAATACATCCGCACTACCGCTATCCACTACCGTCAGGAGATCCATTGTATGCGTAATGCGTATCCAGCGCACGAACACAGACCGTCAATACAATTAAGTGTTAATCTTCGTATTTCTACATTACAGTTTTATGTCTAATTCAGTTATGTACTTCTAATATTTATTATGCTAAAACATTTAAGAATAGTCCGTACTGCTCTCTGTAAACCAACCAAAAATAATGTCTGTCAAAATCACATTAAAATATCAAAATCGTTACATTCACATTACCAGAGATGATTAACCACAATTCGAAGTACTTGTATGAACAAGACAACCATAATTGACACATCATATGAGTCACTCACTCAGCAAATACTGTCCGTTACAAACATTAATTAAGATACTTGCGGCATTTTTTGGCGCCGCAAGTGCATGGAATCTTGACCTCTTCGAAAGGGAACTTGTAGTCGTAAGTCAATTCTTCGCCGATTGTTATGCGACGTAACGCGAAGATCAGAATATGTTTGTGGCCATGGATATCCACCACGCGAGAGTAGCAGTTCGGCTGCAACAAAGGTATATTTTACTTACTTTTTTTAGTTACTTTGCCTACAGTGTATATGGGCCGACTCGATCGGGGTAGGACTAATGTCTCATTGAAAACTAAGGTGGAGTGGCAGCATTGTGTGGCAGCAACGGTGAGTAAGATTCACGGAAGTTTAATCTTCTATCATCTTCCCTGTTCCTTTCTTTAAAGGTCAGAACCTCACCAATGAAGGTTACTATGAGATGGTCTGTTAACTCCTTTACCATTGAAGGTCAATAAAAATATCTAATATTGTTCGTGTTCATGAGCAGTGGAGATTACTTACCACAAAGTGACCAACCTTCTGGTTTCCCAGCCCCTTCTACAAAAAAGGCCCATGAGCAACTCAAATAGCTATTGACTATCCCGCCCACACACCCGCCACTGTAACTCCTGTGCACCAGGATCAACAGTGGCACGCATTTTTGTTGAAACCGACAAGCTCGGCGAGTCTCTGGGAATGCCTAAATGTCTTTGTCCCGCAACGAAATTAGTCAAGATTTTTTTTTTTATCCTTGTTTGGCAAAGTGACTACGCTACACCTGATGGTAAGTGTAGCGCAATCCAAGAATATTGTCGACCAACGATAAACAATGTGTCCATCATAGGTCGGCAAGATCATGCCGGCCTGCCAAAGGGCCAAATGGGAGCGGAA
The DNA here is from genome assembly GCA_949126905.1 of Amorpha juglandis. Taxonomy (NCBI): domain Eukaryota; kingdom Metazoa; phylum Arthropoda; class Insecta; order Lepidoptera; family Sphingidae; genus Amorpha; species Amorpha juglandis. The sequence goes on along the minus strand of OX421387.1, from coordinate 7,477,231 downwards.
GGAAAAAGGGTTAGGAGGAAAGCCCCCTGGGGAAAACCGGATATACACTGGCTGACCCTGGAACGCGACCCACACAAGGTGGGCCACTATGGCAGGTTTTAGCACGAGTGTACGGTGGTCGCTATCCGGTCAGATACAAGTATCCTCCCACCAGCAAGATAGATAGAAGGCTAGGGAGGAGTTGGAAATATTTACCTATTATAAATATTTAACCCAAATAGCTAGTGTAAAACTTACATCGCACGAGTGGTTGATGAACCTAGCAGCGTTCCCCTTGAGCGTGGCGTCGACCACGAGGTTGTCATCGATGCGGAACATGTAGCAGCCGCCGACGCCGCGGCGTCCGCTCATTGCCTCATACCGCTTTTCGCGCTGGTCGGCCAACACCGCGCGTATCACCTCTCCCGCGTACTCTATCACCATGTCGCCTGAAACATTTCGCTACGTGGTGGGAGACGTAGTGGCTAGTGGACGGGTGAAGTGTAAAGGGACTGACTTCAGACCGGCCAAGTTATGTTTTGCGCGTATTGTACACATTATTTATGATGATAAATACGATAAGAGGGTAGATGGTTCGATTTTTTATTATTTACATGAATAATTTATACTACAGCCCAACAAGCAATGCATGAGTGCCGACTATAACGAGAGGCCGCAGGTTCGATTCGCGCACCGAGTCAAATGATTTTGTTATCCACAAATGTTTGTTTCGGATATGGGTGTGTTTTCTCCCCAGAAGGTTTGATGTCAAGCAGCCGGCCTGTCGTAAAAATTACAAGCCAAATCTTTCAGGAACATGTTTTTTATTAAGTATGTTGCGGCGACCCCACCGCGAGAGGGATAATGGCAGGTGGTAACTACTACCTACTTAAAATATAGCTCCTCAGTATTTTTTATTGTTTTAATCGATCCAAAATCTATTTATCGAAAGAATTTTATTAATCAGGTCAATAATAAACAAGTTAGAAGCCTTCTAAATCTGGCCTAACGCGGAATTGTCAAATGAAAATTTAAAAAATGCACGACGTATCTTTTGACGTCACAAGATACGACGTGCATATTGTCATGGCATTACGGTGTACACAACGGAGATAGTGAGATATCCCGATTACGCGCCCACCTTTTCCCATTAGAATAAACTACGGCCTCATTTTTTTTTACGTCATTATTTTAATTCTAATTACGAAAAATATTTTCTTTTCGTTTATTTTCTGTTATATATAAAGTAATGTACAACATTAGACTACCCCATTGATTAAGTTTTTATGAATATGCGTTTAAAAATAAATAGTTAAAGGGGTATCCATGAAATTACTCATAAAGAATACAAGATACATATGAGTAATTCTACCTGAATTATTTTGTGAGCGTGAGGAAGATATTGCTACATTCAGTACGCTTCTGCTATTCATTATATCGATATTGTTAACTAATTTTACAATCAATTTGATACTATATTTAAAGTTATAATATACAAAATCACACATGGGTAACTGCCCTATTTATCGCATAACAAAACTAATTAGATCTTATCACAATGTGAAGAAAAAATTAAGAATAGTCTTCTGCTAAATTAAAGTTATCAACAATTGTAATATTTGCGTAATTTTGGGATAGATGGGCTTTGGAGGTGAACTTACCCTCTTCAATATCTCGTTTGCAGAATAAACCACGTCCGTGAATATGGGACCTGTAGACACCCACTGACGCTTTAGATGTTTCTTTTAACTGTCTAAATCTCATCGCAGGAGGTAGAGTCGCTAAACGCCTAGAATAAAAACGATATTTGAATAATATGCAAAAATAATTAAGTAGCTCTGAAATGAATTGTTGATGATCAATTACCTAGAAATAGAGCTCTCTCCCTCCTGTCCACCGAATGGAGGCGGCTCCTCCCTAAATGGTGACGCCATCCAACTGAACATGTCGTGATTTTGTTTTCTAGACACAGGGCCCGTTCGCGCACTGCCCCAAGGGCTCTCTTTGAATCCCTCACTTAGATCCAAATCATTATCCCAACTGCTGAGTTGACGGCCCTGGCGCACTTTATATTTTATACACCGGCTTGCCTGAAATGGAATTGAGGAAATTGTCTTGAGGAATATTGTTACTTAAAATAAATGGCTGATGACAAATGGAAAAAGAAATTGTCAGAAAAATACGTGAAATAGATAATTACTTACGCCTGGTAGTTGTTCAACGAGGTATCTCAAGGCGTTGTTGTTAAGGCCCAACAGATGAGCGCCGGACAACGTAGATGGTAGATTATACTGAATGACGGGCAGTCCAGACTGTTTTCTCGCATTTTGTACGGTATCAATAACTTTTGCCCAGAGATCAGTCAGAGAAGATGAAGAGTAGTTAAACCCGTCTTCAGATGTTACTTCATATATAAGCTTAGGTCCATCATCTTTAGGTGGGTCTAGCGTCAGTTTAGGCTGTGATGATTTGTTCTCTTTTGCTAATTTACTAAGCTTTTTTGTTGCAATAGTATCATTTTCTGATTTTTTGTCACCAAAAGGCCTTTTCATGACTTTGATTGGAGCAGTTGATGTCTTGATAGCAGCAGGTACTCTATTCGTGTCTTTCTCAGCTAATACTTTAGATGGTTCAATTTCAATTATTTCTGAGTCCAATGTGGGTAAAGAAGTCATTTTAGTAGTTATTTGAGTAGGCTCACTAATTCTCATAGTTTCACCTACCACAGAGGCGGTGCTAGTATTAGCCCTGTTGATTTCGGTTGATAGCTGTAAGGCTTGAGCCGCGTCTCTTTCTTCTTTTTCTCTCTTTGTTCGTTCCATTTCCATCATCCGCTTAGATTCCTCAATAGCTTTTTCCAGATCACTATCGATAGTTTCATCTTTTATATTGAGGTCTGGCATATCATGACTAACAGGTCTTTGTTTGGGTACAGCTACTGTCTTGGATGAAGTTTTTGACGACTTGCTCTGGCCATCTCTGTGCAATGGCAGTACTCTGTTCATTGGCCTCATGGACATTGGGTTCACGACGTTTGTTGGAATACCAGATTGCTGAGTGGGCGGAGCTTTAGGCAATGTGATGCTTGAACTGTTTTGAGTCGGTAAACTTATCGAGTTATTGGGTACGGGAATACATATCATATTGCTATTATTGTTATTCTGAGTTTGTAATAAATTGGCGCTCCCTTGAAGAGGAAAGTTAATATCAGCCGCAGCTTTAGAAGCTATTTTAGGATCGACGAGATTGTTTTGAACGGTAATATTAACTGTATTATTGCTTGAATTCACATTGATATTCATAGGGGCACTATTAGGTATTGCTTGGAATGGTACATTTATGGTAGTGCCAGTGGTTTCTGGTTTTTGTTGGAATGTCAATGGTTCAGCCGAGAGACCGGTCACGTTATTGTTATTGTTGTTTGTAACCACGCGGATGTTATGTTGCTGTTGAACATGTTGGTTTTCTAGGTTTGCATTGTTTATCCGACTCCTTTCTGGGAGATTTATAACCCTATTATTTTGTGAATTCATCTGCATATATCCAATTTGATTATTGACCGATATAGTGTGGTTTTGCTTGTCATTGCCTACAGAATTTACTTTGGCACAGTCGTTACTGGGTATATTAGTGATGGACATATTAGTATTTGCAGGAGGCCCAATAATATTTTTACCTCTCATTGGATCTGGTGTAAATTTAGTGGGTTCATTTAGAGCTATATTATTCCTGCTTATCTGACTATCCATGTTAGATATATTTTGATTTTGAGATGAGTTATTAGAAGTCATACTACAGCTGCTAATATTTATTTGTGGGTTATTAGAAACTTGACTGTTAAGGATTTGATTTTGATTGCTCGTAGCGTGAGTTTGCGAATTAATCATCATGTGATTAGAACTTCCCGTCATAAGGTTGTTGACGCCATGATCTGACGAGTTGGAGCAATTCATTAGCATATCATGACCCGTTATATTATTTTGTGCGGGACCTCCATACATTGTGTTGTTATTTACATTATTTATCATCATGTTGTTAGAATTATTTACGTTAATTCCGTGCATCATATTCGCTGTGCCCATTGTCATATTATTTGAGCACATTTCCAACGCATTCTGGTTATTTGGAAATTGATTGTTACTAGTATTTGAACAGCTACCACCGCATGAATTTTGGATTTCGTTTTTGATATCTGGAATATTGGGTCCGTGTAACAATGAATTATTTATGGACTGATGATTACTATTTCCCATCTGCATCGCATTATTCATATTGTTGTGGATGTTCATACTATTCATATTGTTCATTTGATGTTGCATTAATGACGCATGCTCCATTGAACTTCTATTGTTTTGTATTTGATTCATAACATTCATATTTTGCATGGCAACAGAATTATTGTCATATCTATTATTGTGCATATTTGGTATTGGTCCAGAGTTCTCCATTTGAGTATTTAAGCTCATAGTAGACGAACTTCCCGACATATGGTGCATATGCATGCCATTATCCATCTGTTGTCTGGTATGCATTTGGTTTTGCACATGTTGGTGCATACTCATCATATTATTGTCGCTGTGTTGACGATTGTTTTGAATTTGCATAACATTCGACATTTGATGCTGGTGATGAAGTCCAACATGATCCATTTGCCTGTTCTGTTGAAGGGACATTTGCTGGTTTACGTGAACGTTATTTTCTAAAAGCGGTCGGCTGTTATTACCCATATGATGATTTATCTGCTGCATGTTGTGCATGTTGTCTATTGATCTATTAGAATGCATAGAATGGCTCATAGAATTCATATTATGAGACTGCATATTATCCATCATCATTCGATTGCTTTGCATGTTCATATTAGACATGGATTGGTGTATCTGCATATGATTCAAATCATTTATGTCCGATCTATTGGTGTTATGGTTGTTGTTGCCTAAACTATGCATGTTCATAGACGAATTCATGAGGTTGTTTGTATCGGGAGTGCTTCGATTATTAAGCATATTTGATTGGTGATTCTGTTGTGAGGTAATCATATTGTCATGGAAAGATCTGCCGGAAGTTCCTTGATTCATCTGTTGTAAGGAATTGCTGTTATCCACCTGGCGGTTTTGAATCTGTCCATTCATAATATGTATTTGGTTATTCGTCGATAGTTGGCTATTTTCGTGAGACATCACCTGCATATTACAATGTGGCATGCTAGAGGTATTTATAGAATTGCTAGATATCTCATGCTGGTTCATCTGCATGGTGTTATCGCCCGAAACCATGGCCGTCATTCTATTGTTGGCGGCCTCTTGGCAAGATAAGTTTACATTTTGGATCGAGTTGTTTCCAGAATTTAATAATTGGACCTGCCCATGAGATGAATTATTTGTCATCGAACACATCTGATTTTGATTATTTGAAACAGTTAAATTGTTTTGATGGTTTTGTGCTTGCGAACGCATTAAATTGTGGGGTATAATGCTAATGGCTGGTTGGCTATTTATATTACCAGCCATTTGACAACTATTCAGTTTATGAATATGCATTTGGTTCGACACACTCTCTGTATTATGTTTATTGTCATTTGTTCCCAGATTTTGAAATGTCTTGTCATTGTTAGAATGCTGTTGTGAATGAGAAGCCATTATTTCTTGCGAAAAGTTCAAATGTCCACCTTCGGCTTTTGACAATGCATTGATTTTGCTTAGTTTTAATGATGTATCAGCATCAAAATTACTGTTCATTATAGATGCTGGTGGGTATATATTTCCAGCAGTTATTTGAATAACGTTATTTGACGTTGAATGGGACGGATGGTGGCTCACACTCAAATTCGAATCAAACTGATGTGAATGTATATTCATACCAGTCATAGAATTTCCATTGTTAGATATGGACATCAAACAGTTTTGGTTCAATTTATCAGTATCACTATGAAGATGGGCTCTTCCTGATAAATTACTTTGCATACCCATAGAGTTCATATTTTGTTTTGATGTTATGTTTTGTAGCTCAATTTTATTGTCAGAATTTCCAGTATTACTTGGAGTACTCAATTGCCTCCAAGGTGTCGGTGATTTCATACTTTGTGTAACACTTATAGTGGGCAAGTTAGGCGAAATTGAGTGGTCTTGCAGATTGCCACTGATCTCAATAACATGTGAATTTTCCATTTTCATGTTTTTATTTGTCGACGGCGCTATTGAACTTGATACGATGGGCTGAGATATTGGTATTGACTGCATAGAAACCGATGTTGCAGAGTTTGGTATGGATTGTGATATAGCCATTACAGGCTGTCCAATTGATGAGACTAACGTGACCGATGGAGACATCGACACAATATGGGGTTTTGAAATATTACCCCTTTGGAAACTTTGTGAAGTGCTAGACAACGTCATGCTATGTATTTGCGATGTTATAGGATTCATACTCTGTCGGCCAGTTATGATTGTATTGGGACCCGATTGAGATCCCACTGCAATGGGTGTTTGACTCATTTGAATAACTTTAGGAGTTTGCCGGTTATTGTGATTAGATTTATCTGGCAATGGTTGCAAAGTCAGATTAGGTATTGTTGTCTTAACGGTTTTTATTGACGGTGGAGATGACTGCACGGATTGTGCTGTAACAACATTAGGTGTGGATACTGTAGTCACACCATCACCCACATTATTGACTACCACATACCCTGTTGGCACTTCCACAATAGGCTCTATTTTACTAGCTTGGAATACTTGTGTCGTTGTTGCTGAGAAACTACTGTTCTGAGCGAGAACTCCCTGCATAGCAGTTGAAACAAATTGTTGTGACGACATAACTGTGTTTTGTACTATAGTCTCCAAACCGTAATATACCGGCTGTGTCGTTGTCAAGTACATACATCCAGATGGATCGGTAACCATTTCCAAAGTAGGAGTTGAGCCAAGTAAAACCTGGTCATTGCAAAATTGAGGAAGTAGTGTACCCTGCGGTAATATTGTAGTGCCTGGAGCAGATGATATTAATGTGTTGCCTTGAGGTTGTAATGAAGCATTCGGAATTATAGTAGTATGTCCATTGCTGATCCCACTTTGGGGCACAACTGTAGCTCCTGCAGTTTGCAGAGCATTATTAGGAAGAAGTGTTGCTGTTTGTGAGGTTAAATTACCTGGTGCCAAGCCCTGAATAGTTCCTTGTGGTATTATTGTAGTGCCGTTTTGGGTATGGATAGCTTGAGGTAAAATGGTTGGGCCATTTGGTCCCTGTGAAATAATCCCCTGTGCTTGTATCGCACCTTGTGGTAATATTGTTGTACCTTGTTGAATAGTCTGGGGCAATATTCCAACATTTCCCTGGGGTAAGAGCACCGGAATTCCGCCGCTTGGTACCGCAACTAATCCACCCGATTCTGTTTGTTGTATTTGGAAGGTCTGAGGTACAAGACCGCTCTGAGAAATGAATTGCGTTGGACCCGTCTTAAAGTCTCCTTGTGGTGCAATAGTTGCTATGTATTGCATGTTTTGGTTTTGTTGTTGAGACAATGCTTCGACGTAAGCCGACATAATATTTTGATTTGCCACTGGTTGCACTATTATTGAAGGCTGCCCACTCTGATTGTTTGTTTGTAGCTGTATTAATGTGTTACCATGGCCAATGGGTGACTGGTTAATAGCAGTAAAGGTTTTCTCAACTTTAGGCGGTCTTTTAATTGTTGTCGGCTTCGGAATAGGACGCCCTCTTCGATTTGCCGATTGAAAAATGGGTTTGGGTTGTACTGGTGGTGGTTGTTTTTTAGGTGATTTTTGTGGTGTTCCAGGCAATAATAATTGCTGCTTGTTGTGAGAACTCGGTGACGTGAGTCTTTGAGCCGTCATCGCAGGAACTACTATCGTAGGATTCGTTGGTCGGATCATAGGTTGTATGTTTTGGATTATCGATGTACTAGGCATCCCTTGAATTGAATTCACTGGTAATGCGATAGAAGAAGCGCTAGCCATATTCGGAAAATTATGAACTTGATTCTTGCCTTGAATCATGGAAGTAATATTTGCTTGTTGGTTTGAAGGTATAGTCAACACTTGATTCGAATTTGACGAAATAACTTGAATTCCACCAGTACCTGATAATAACTGAGTCATATCTGTACCACTTTGTATTTGTTGAATATTAGTCCCATTTCCAGGTTTCACACAAATGTTGTATGGAAGAATTCCTGGTTGTGTTATTATTTGGGGTGCCATAATTTTCGGCCCACCAGCCGAGCTCGTTTTTGGAGGGAGTAACATTTGTGGCGTAACCACAATTTGTGGCGATGAAAGAACTTGTTGATTTGCCGAAACTTGGACATTTGTTGCCTTACTTTGATCGAAAATCACTGTGCCAGATTTCATTTGTTCTGTGATTGTCATAGTCATTTCATTTGACGGCCCTGGAGATGGGGTCTCGACAATGGTGCCGTTGATTGTTATCTGCCTAGTATTGATGGATGTTCTCCTGGCTGATATACCTTCAGCTTTCACTGTGTTGTCGGTACCGCTTACCACTCCTGCGTGAATGATCATTGGCTGTGCAAATGCACCTTGGAAAGCATTCTGCAATGTAGTTAAAGTCCTGTTTTCTGGTGACTTTGGATTTTCACTCTCACTTTCGCTAGTCGACATCATGTCACACGAAGGAACATGTCGATCATAAGATTCTTTATTTCTATAAGTACACTGGCATCTGTCACACCTTACTGGCTGCTCCATTTGGCTTGACCCTGATGTATCATCTAAAGGTCTCATTACTAGTTCTGGTTGGCCACTAAGAGAATTGCCCGAAAAGGAAAGTGTGAAGCTCTCTGTTCCACTAGCTCTGTACATGAATTGATTTGTTTGAACTCTGGATGCATCACTGCCAGGATGATTATCTTCAGCACCATCTAATTGTTGTATGGGAGTAAAGTCATTATCAATATCTCGTGGACTGCTTGGTCGCGAACTGCAAGTGCTTTCTGAACCAGACCAATCAGCGGCGCCATCTAATTGAGATATAGGACTACATTGGATTTTTGTGTAAAAATCAATCACATCAGTAAAATATCCTTCAGTCTTATCTGGCTTTTCATTACGGGTCTCCTCTTTTTCTTTTGGAGTAATTGTACGAAAATTCATACCAGATGTATGGGGAGCTTCTTCACAAATTCCACTATTAGTAGAAGATTCTGCCTTCAATTTTTTTTCAGTACAAGAAGCCTCAGTTTGTTCTTTCATAGACTCCAACAAATTATCTGGTAATGACACTCTTTGCACTGGGCTCATTTTGCCAGTAACAGTAGATGATTTGCCTATCTTACATCTCTTAATAGTAGAGGACAATAAACTAGTGTCGAATTTATTATTCCAGCTACTTGATCTCTGTTGCCCACGGCCAGTAGTTAAGGATTTGAGGCTATGGCTTTGAAGAAGCATTTCTGATTTACTTCTTTTCAATTCTTTACTTCCTGACTCAAATCTGGCATTAAGCAATTCATCTATAAAGTCGTTTGATCGAAAGTCAGATTTGTCATTACTTTTGTCATCAGATTGGCTCATTGCACAGTAAAATTCATTCTTCAGGTCTTGGAAAATATCTTGCATGGATATTCCATCTAGTAAATCGTGATTCAAATCCTCAAAAATAGCATCTTTAACCTCAGGCGGCAACAGATCAGCTGTATTTTGAGGTTCTTCATCATCTTGTTGCTCTTGTTTGCACACACTGTCCAGTAAGTATTCAACCACTTGTTTCACAGCTAGATCTTCTAAAGTAACTGTGTTACCGAATTTTATTGGCGATTTATCATTCTTTAACATGAGAACTGTCTTACTGGATCCAGTCTCAATACTTTCATGCCAGGATCCAATTTCAGCCATAACTCTTTCAACCACCTGGACATCTAGACTGTGATCAACAGTTATGTTTACACCAAAATCGAAGCCTGGGACCGGTTCTGCCAATATTAATTTTGTCTTTATGGTATACTTCACTATCTTGGTGGGCTTTTTGCAAGACCAAAACAAACGAGTGCAAGAAAAGTCAACTGGCATCAGAAATTCTTCATAGTCTGACACAGATGGAACAATTTTTCCGAGACTATGGACAATCAAGGATCCCAGGATAAATTGAACTTTTGAGATTTCACTGTATCGTTTTTTCTTTTTGTCTAATTCTACATAGACAGGTCTTGTCAACTCAAAATCAGTATCTTTTTGTAAACTTTTCTTTGGAACATCCTTACCATGAGTGGGACAAAATACTCTTTTATCATCCATAAATGCACAGCTTTCTTTTCTTGCACATGAGTAATGATAAGTTTCACTACAATTTTTTGCACAGCATCCAACACTTGCACCCTTTACTTCACAAGAGGCACATTTTATCATTTTGCCTCGTGATATTGCAGAATGAACATTTTGCAAAGATCCATCTATTTCTTCAAATACTTCAGCAGACCATAATGCGCAGTTTGCGTGAATCCAGTCATTTTGTCCACAATAAAGCAGCCGTCCCTCCATTGAAGGTGACCCATCACCCACTTCTTTACAAAGCACACATGTTCTTGAATCTATAACTGGATAAAATTCTTGCAGTTCTTCCTCTAGTTTGCTATCAATAATTTCAAGTTTAGGAACAATCTGATCCAGAGGCTTTTCTATTGATTGTAATGTTGTTTTAACACCCTTGTTATTTAATATATCAACATCTTTCAATGAATCTGTATCATCATTTTCCCCTTCCACCTCTAAGTTTGGTTGGAGGCAGTTATTTTCACAATCAAACCAAGGGAATGTTTCAGTAAACAAATCTTTGTATATAGACTTAAGGTCGTCGCATATCGTTCGATCAATAACATCCTTCATGTCATGATTAAAATCTTTGAGGGAAACATATTCATCACTATTTACCCGCTTCTTAATGTCCAACAATGAAGGAGACATAACCCTGTTACAATCATCATCTATATCATTGTCTGTAGATCTTACTAAAGCTGGACTTAAATCTTGCTCGCTGCGAGCCTGTGGGAAACTCTTCATAGGTTCATCGTCATCTGATATAGCTTCATATTTGTCATCATGCACTGTAGTAGGCAACATAGTTGTCGCTTTTTCCGACTTGTTTGGAAGTGGGTAGTTTTCATGAACTTCAACACAGGCTGTGTCAAATTCCGTTTTAGTACCATAAAGACCGGTAGAGAAACATATCTCCTTGTTTTGCATCAATGGTTCTTGTAAGTTGACTACTTTGTGTGTTGTGTGTGGAATGTCTTCTTTCTCCATTTCTACATCTGATAACAAAGAAGAGCACCGCCACACTTGTGACGCATTTAAACCATCAAATTTATTTTGCGGAAAATTGGTATTACGGCGTCCTCGTGCAGTGTTTCTGTACACTTTCGTCTCATTTGTTGTTTTCAAGGAATCGTCGGCAACATCGAAGTGAAGTTTTCTTATTGCCTGTGGCGACATGAGACGGTATGGTTTATTTGGAACTGGAGTGTTCTTGTGCGGTGTCAGTTTTAACAGAGCACAAGCCTTCTTATTCTTGGCAAGTAGTTTGAGAAGATGTAGCAACCTTCCTTTGAGATGTTCTGTCAGCATTTTTCTCCATGGAGGATCATGGGGCAAGCACTTACAGCAAATATATTCGATGGAGGGTGGTAACGCTGATAGTAGTTGATAATCCTCTCCAGATAACCCCTCACAACTGGCGTGCACCCATCGAGCGCACCAACCACACTCCATCATCTGAAAGACAAAAATGTGTGGATCATTTAAACACTATAACACCTGTCACCTAGGGTTCCATCTGAAAATCAGCGCTGCAACGCATTACACGTTGTAGCATTTTAAGCTGAGATGGGACCATTTACGGCCTCACACAACTGTCTAGTGGGCACCTATTATATCTACTAGGCTATAGTTGTTTTACTTGTTATTACTTTTATTCTCCGGGGCGCAGTGGGCGAGTAGCCGACTGTGAAACGTGAGACCGTGGGTTCGATTCCCGCACCGAACAAATATTTGTCTGATCCACAAATATTTGTTACGGGTCTGGGTGTTGTGAGACCAAAAAGTCTCTCGTAGTTCCTGATACCCACGACACAAGACTCGTATCTTACTGTGGGGTCAGGACTATGTGTGTGAATGTTGGGTGTTATTTACATTTACATTATTTACATTTTATTTTATTACTATTATTTGTGTGAGATGCTGTAATAAACTTTTCTTTCTTTCTTTCTTTCTTTCTATAAGAATACAAATATAGGTACAAAATTAATAAACCATGAGGTTTATACACTATTTATTACCTTGCTATCAAAATCATTATCCCTGTAGCAGGCTTGACATAGTGGGCAATAATTGCCCTTTTGGCGTAACTTAAAGCAAGGGGCGCAGAATGGTAAGCTGCCTACGAACTTGCTCACGCGCGTGCTGTCACAACTCTTGCATTTGAGACATGCACTACAGATCTGAAAAATATTTACACAACGTCATATCATTTCTCATGAAAGTTTTATATCGCTCGTATTATGGAGCAACACTCAAGTGAGCCCATTCCTAATTTCATATAGATTTCTGTACACGTAATTGGTCCGTTTTAGTTTACCTTCAAAATAGAACCAATCACGTATACAAAAATCGCCACTATGCGTTTGCGCGCATCATGGGGCCTCACAGTAATGTCTATGAATATGGGGGTTATTCTAAATAGTTATGACAAACAATATTATATAGTTATGGCAATAGTTTTAACATTTTCCTTCCCCTCCCATTGGCCCTTTGGCAGGCCGGCATGATCTTGCCGACCAACGATGGACACATTGTTTATCGTTGGTCGATCAGGACACATTGTTTATCGACACCATCAGGTGAAGCGTAGTCACTTTGCCGCGCCAGAATAAAAAAAAATACAAAACGTTGTGTCCGAGTAAGTACCTGTGGCCAGTCAGCGCGGCGCTGCGGCGGTGCAGGCAGGCAGGCGGCGTGGTACGGTGCCGCACACACTCGGCACCGCAGCCGCGCCGCGCCCCTCCCGCACGCCGCGCATGCAGCACAGCGAGCGCACCGCCACCCGCGCCCGCCCGCCGACTCCTCCGCACACCAACGATGGTACCACTCACAGCAGCTCCCGCACACCAGCATCTGCGGACCGAACCAACACTCATTCTTATGACCTCGTTATCGATACCTATTGGAAGCCCCTCCTTCCAATAGGTATGATTACTAACCAGCTGATTTTTTTGTTTTTACTTAGTTAATATTTATATAATTTAACAGTCATATTGTCCTACAAATAAAATAATAAATTTTTGAGTATCATCAAATCGAAATATTTTATCCTTGCTACCTCTGTTAGCTACCACAATAGAGAATTTTCGCATAGGGAATTGTTGGGCGTCTCATCGAAACGAAGCTACTCACGAAAAATTAGCTTGATAGTAATCAAGTGGATCAAATGGCCCAGGGAACCCGGACCATAACGTCACCAGATACATGGATCTGAATAGACTACGTACAATACGCAAAATTAATTGACCAGTCTGAAGTTAGTCACGAGCGGTGTTACGGCTATTGTTTTATTTTCATAGCACCAGCCAACATACAAGCAAATGGGTCACCGAATGGTAATTAATCTTCGCCACCCATGAATATTCACAGGATAATTAAGGGATTGGAAAGAGGTGGGAGTTTGGGCATCCGGATACTTCACTCACCATACGAAACGCAACAGCAAGCTGCTACTTGACGTCGATTTTCTGTGATATAGTTAGTGGTAACTCGAGCTGGGCCATTCATGTTATAGTTTTATGGACCTGGTTGTTACCACTTTTATTTATTTTCAATTTAAAAGGTAAAGTGACTAACTGTAGCCTGGCCAAGTTATTCTGCGCGTATTGTAAATAATATGTATAAAAACTAAGCATGCCACATTTTTCCAGAAGCCAGCTTGCAATATAGACATGATACACATGTTTAGTTCCTTTTTCTGCGCTCAATTTTATATTGTTCACCCAGTTGAGATTGGGTCTAATAGAACTACGATTCAGTCTTTACATTGAAATAAAAGGTAAGTGGATTTTGATTGTGTTAACAAAAAGGGGTTTCTTTTTCGTATTGTTTTCTGTTACGTATAAAATAATATCGGTCGGTTAATCGGCCCGATCTCAACCTTTTGCTGCTGTTAGGTGTACACACTTCACATATTACACGAAGAATTACTGAAAAACTGATATATTTATTATGTTAGTACGAAAAAGCCGTTATTAGTTTTTTCTAAAATACCGAATACGAAAATAGTAAAACAGTATAAGTAACACCAAGAAGCGTAAGCTTGTCTGAAAATCGTTGGCTTTTATTCAATTAGTATCCTATACAGCGGCCTGTTATGGTATGAGACCAAGACAGGAAAAGAGCGACGTGTGACCCGAGTCCGGCGAATGCGACACGTCCGCTTTCTTCGTCTCTTGTTTTATCGCGTACCTCAAAGCAAGCCTTAACTAAGTAATGTTTAACTCTATCATAAATTTTTTGAGGGAATCAATTGAAAACTTATAAAAAAAAACATATTTTGTTCTTCACTTAGAAATCCGTGAATCAAATTTTCATTTTATTGTCTACAGATATGTACAAGACGCATCTTGTATTTTCTTTTCCAGTTTGGTGCTGCCAATGACCTCAAAATCAATCAATTTTCTTCCAATAATAAACTGTCTTAAAACATGGTTACAGTAATACCGCGGAGACCGCCTATCAACCTGGACACACACAATTGAGCGCTCGAACGCAGAATGTAACCACGAAACCCTTGAACGGGTTACGGTTTTCTGCATGCGAAATCTCTAAGGATGCTAATTTATAAAAATCTGACATAAATCTTACCTTTTCTTTTCCGGCACTCCCACACAAAAAGCACAATCTTGCAACAGTGAAAGGGGAAGTGCCAATGAGCCCGAATCCAGAGTTGCACACTTCATCTGGATCATAGCTCTCCCAAAAGTCAACACAGATCAATTCTGGTCGATTTTGACCACACTTCTGAGAACGGCCTCGAATCTGAATAACAATAACAATAACATAAAATAAATTACCAGGGTTCGAGGATATATATCAATGGATATATATCAAGATATATATCCGATATATATCGGATATATATCAAGCTGGGTTTTACGATATATATCAATATTTTTTTATAATATATTGCAATACAAAAATGGTTTAAAAAATTAATGATATTAAGTAATTTTTAGAGTTTGTTACTGTATTTCTACTTCCCAAATATAGATGGCGTGGGAGTAGTGTTAAAACATACTCCCTAATGGTAAGTTCTAATCCATAAATGGCAACACTTCTGCCCTAAAAGAAGAGTTTATGTTTTTTAGTTGATTTTGCCTTATCCAAAAACGAGTTTTTTATTTTATAATTTTAGTATGTGTATGTAACACTTATGCAAACAGTATTCATAAATAATACAATAAAATAATAATATGGCTTTCATACAAAATGGATATATATCAAACTTGATATATATCGGATATATATCATAAATATCCGATATTTTGATATTTATAATAAATATCGGATATTTTCGAACCCTGTAAATTACAGTAACACAGTAAAGTTGGATCGATAATAATGATTTTGCAAAGGTCAAAACAGTGCCCAATTGATCTTTTTTAGGTTTAAAGATTTTGAGAAGAAGGATTTGAGAGAGAAGAAGAAGAATGCGTTAATTGGATAATAGTTAACATATTGATTACATATTGTGAAACAGGCCGTAATATAAGGCCCTAGGTTTAGATATTTAAACAACTTTCTCTAACAGCATACTATACCAAAAAAGGCTCTTAATTTTTTTATAGATTTACCTATTTAGTTTCTCAAGCTTCTAATATAAGCTCATCATATTATGATTCAATATAATATATTTCAATGGTAGATTTTGGAAAACACAATTTATACATGAAGTTGGTTAAAAAGACAGTAATTAATTGTAAAATTTGCTAAAATTCTATGTTTATGATATACTATCTAAAATTATTAACTTACGTTTGTAATATTAGATAAGGGTTTCATTATGGCCTTCTTAGGTACTAGGTCCATAATTGATTCATCCTCACTGGACTCGACTTTGTTCTGTTTAGTTGCTAATGGTTCCACTTTTCTCTTTTTAGTTTCCATTGATGTTTCATTGGTGTCTTTAGTGATTGGAACTTCTGGAACTATTTGTGGAGATTTGTTCTCTGATAAAGTTTCAGGTTCACTGCTTGATAATTCAGGAATCTCTGCATCTCTCTCAATAACCAGTGAGGTATTACTATCATCATCAAACAGACTCTTATCTGGTTTGTCTTTCTCCTCTTGTGTGGGGAATGTCGCGATAGGTTGTCCTAAAACAATTGATGCACTTCGACACACATGTTTGACTCTAGGACCTTTAAGTTCCACTTTCTGTCTTTTAGGATCTTCAGTTTGCTTTGATTCTGACTTATCTTTTTTCCTCACTTTTATCCTTGTTAATTGTCGCTTCCGGGTAGTGTTTGAATCTTCATTATTTTCGTCTGATGCTGCACGATCCTTTGCTGGCTTGGTCTATAAAGGAATGTATTAAATTATAATTCTTGTCCACAAATATTTGCAATAAATAAAACAATCAAAACAAATAATACCTCTACTTTTTCAGGGTCATCAGCAGGCTTTTTAACAGACTTTAACAATCCAAAAATTTTATTTTCATTGTCATTATTAGACAAACCAAATACAGTGGTACTTGTAGCTGTAGTGGTTGGTGGTACTCTTAGTGGATTGGCTGGTGACAATGAACCAGCAGGTTTCACTCCTGACCTCATGTAAGGTGGCAACATTGCAGTAAGACTAGCCCTGATATTAGGAGGCACCTGAAAAGCTTTTAGGCACATCTTAAGCCAGCAAGCTGGACACCGCGCTTTGTTTGTACAACGCAATAATTTCCATTGTTGTGACCGCACTATTGGAGGTACATGACAATTCCCTGAAAATGAAACAGCAGTTACTCTAGTGTAATGGTGCAAAGTAATATAGTCAATTTTTATTGAATTAATAGATCAACATGTATAGAACAACATACCTTCACCCTTCAAACATTGCATCACAACAGGACCTGTTCTTTGGGACAACTTTTCCTTCTTTAATAATTTTGAAATAAATTTGCGGCATGACTCGCAGGAATATATTCCAAATTTTCGTGCTTGTTTGACAAATCTGTAGAAACGTACTGCACCGCAAACGCCACAAGTAACTGTTGTGGGTGGATTATTGGCTGTAAAATATTAAAATACAATTTACACATGAGAAAAATCAAACAATAATAATATTCAAAATTGATATTGTTCATTAATTTTATGAAAAAACACTACATAATGATGTATAAGAATAAAAATAATAGTTTAAAAAAACTAAAAACACGCTTTTATAGAAAGTCTAACTAAAAAATAGAAAATAAATTTGAATAAAACAATGTATTTTATTGTAAAAAAAAGCGTGGGGTGCATGGTGTCCATAGTTATAATTTTATTATTGTATGCACCCCACGCTTTAGTTAGTTAGTTTAGTTAGACTTTCTATAAAAGCGTGTTTTTAGTTTTTTTAAATTATTATTTATTTTTCATTTTTTAGTTAAAATAAAAATATATTATAGCATAGAGTATAATTTTAATTTTAAACCCGAATATCAAAAAAGCGCCATCTATTGTCGCTCTTAGATACTACGATATTCCCTATAATTAACGAAGATCCAGAGAATATAATTTTAATTCCTAACCCGAATATCAATAATTAATTAAATTAAATTATTATTATTATTATTTTATTATTATTATATATTTTTTTTTTTATCAAATTAGTGTATTGTCATCGGTCCTCGATAAATCTACAAAGTTTGAACGAAATCTGACCGTTCAAAGTGGGTCAAAATCGCGCCCAAAGGAGTCGGTTACAAACAAACATACAGGTGAAGTTAATAAAAAGCGTGTAAAAACACTCACATGTTGGAGATGTTAGTGTAGAAAATGGGCCATCAAGTCCTGAAGAAGACTGCATGGGAGGATTGAGTTGTAGTCTGGCTTCTCTAATGATTACCTTCCCTCGGAGGAGTTGAGATGCAGATGTTTTATCTTTTTCAGGACTAGTTGGTACTTGCTTCTCCCCCTCATCGCAACTTCCGGTTGGGCTGTCACTTTCCCAACTTTCTTCAGATTCAGACCCACTGCTTGTGCTACTTGAGCTACTGGCATCTGATATATCCATAAGTTTTCGCATTGCATGTCCAGATCTGTCCTCTTTAGGTGTTTCTGTAACTGTTGTTTTGAGCTTATCTAAACTCTCTAGATTAGAATTTTCATCTTGTGAGAAGTCTGGTTCTTTTTCATAGTTAAAAAGATCATGCATTGGTTTTCTGGAACTATTGCTGAGTGATGAAAATGAATTTGTGGTTTTATCTTTAAAGAGATTTGATGATTTTAGCGCTTGCTTTTCTTTGTTCTTTTCATTTTCAATTATTTTATCTAACTGTTCCTCATCTGGAGTATCATCATCATTATCAGGTAGGTTGTTAAAAACTAATCTCTTAAGCTTTGGCTTTTTGAGAACTTTACCTGTTGTTATAACACTTGATATACCATTTTGTTCTTCACCATCTATGAATCTCTTGTTAGGTTTTATGACTCTGGAAGAATGCACACTACGTACAGGTAACACAAACTTTGCAATTGTCCCACTATCCTTGTCTACTGGTGAAGAATTCCTAGGGGGAGGTGATATGCAGCGACTTTCAGTAAATTGTGAAAATTTGTTCATTGGTTTTGATAGGGGGTTTAAATTCTTCCTCATATATCCTTCTTGATGTTCTGATGTTGACTTAGAGCTTAAATCAGTTAACTTAGCTGGTTTTAGAATACTGTTAAATGTTGAGTATTCTGTCTGTTTGAGAGAAGATTTCTTTTTTATGATTGGTACTAGTGGAGCGTGAGGTTTAAATGAGATTTTTTTCAATGGAAAGAATATATCTTCACAGCTTTCAACAGTACCAAAAGTCACTGTTTTCTTAGCAGGTTTAGGCTTTTCATTTTTAACTGGCTCCATTTTGTTCTGTGATCTTGTACGTACTGGGGATTTTGATTCGTCACTGGTGGTTTTATCAAGATTTTCTGGTTGATTGTTATTTGCTGGACTCTCCGTTACTTCATTTTCACTGGTTTCGTTAACCTCATTTTTATTATTATTTTCTTTCTTTTCTTCCTCCTGTAAAAGATATCATATGATTGTAGTAATAAGTCATTTTAATCATGCAAGGTGTTGGCTCTTAAGACAAGACATTCATGTCAAAAAAATATAATAGAAATATTAATTCAATTTATTATGGTGTATTGTAAATATTAGTTTGTAAGCCTCTACTATACAAAGTACTCTTCACTGTATATTTTGTTAAAATAAAGTACCAAATGGAAAAAACATCCCTCAAATGATATAACTGTGAAAAAATATTTAGTATTTTCAATGCCAAAAATACTCATTGCATAAATATGAGCCAAATAACATTTAGTGTGAATGTTATACATAGACCTTCAAATATCTTGTTGGATAATAAGTTCAAAAATCTTAGTAGCATATTATTATCCTATACAATGAACTAAAAATGCATCAAGTACATTGTACGCAAACTGTACCTGGTGTGAATATGATGACAAGGCAATGTTTGCAAACTATAATAGAAATAAAACAAAAAAAAATGTATACTATCTGTCTTATGACCTTGAAGGCTGACATGCTTTTGAAACGTCAGGACCAAAAGTAAAAATAAACCATAATATCATCCATTTAAATTAGTTTTATTTCAATGTGTTATAAGAAATCATTTTACAAGCTATGAGTTGACTTCAATTTCCTATGAGATATTGATTCTTTCCCGCTCAAATAGGCACATTTATGCTGTAGATAAAACTGTCTACAGAATGTCTCTACTGCTTACAAATGGTGGAAAACCACAGTGGTTCATTCAGGTGAGTCACACTCTGGGGGTCAGCCAATTTATATTCAGTAACTTCGCGTCAACATTATTCATCTGACAGTAGAGACACATTGTCTCTCGACTTTTGATGGTCAATATTATCTTTTGGTGCACTGTACTTATCATTAAGTCCAGTGAACTTAATTTGCCATGTCAACACGAAAGAAATCCAAAAGCACTCAATTGATATCAAATCATTTGTTACCAAACATTATATTTCCTTATTTTTGTTATTAAGTGTTTAAACAAATTGATTTATGTTATAGCATATTATTATTTCTCTTTGGTACCTTTATTAATAGACAAGTAGTTATGTTTTTTGAGTCTCCTCCCAAAAACTATAATGTACTTGCATATTGACACTATTTTAAAGGTACTTTATTCAAGAACCTGTAAATTGTAAATGAATTAAATTCAGAGGTTATATAGCAATACTAACACTTTGCTTAGAGACACTTTCTACAGTTTATATAATGCTGTCTCTGTGAATTCTACCAAATTAGACAATTCCTAAAGTAAATTAATATAAACTTGTAAAAAGTGTAAACTTTAACAATGTATATTTGTTGACATGAAAAGTATAATGAAATGTCAATGTAAGTATATATATGTAGGTGATGCTGTATGTAAAACTCACAGTTAACACATCATAACATACGCACTTATTACGTAAACACAATATTTCAGTGCACATAAATAACAATTTCATGGGCTTGTTTGTGGTTAAGTATAAATGTATAACAAATAAAGAGAGTACCTCTTGCTCCCCAACAAAATCATTAGCAGAGGCGCCGCGGGCGGGCGGGTGACTCTCTCCAGCAGTTTCATGGTAAACAGTCCCTGATAATACACTAACACGCTTTCTATTTTGGAATTTGAGTGGTTTCCCCGGGAATCTCGACCTTCCCATTTTGATACGAACGTAAACGATGGACACTTATTGCGTTCCTGGCGATTGCGAAGAAACTGGCGCGCATGCTCGGGCCCGCGCGCTCCGCAACGCCATTTCACTGATTTAAGCAATGTGTATCACGAATTACGACGCAGCTCTCATCACAAACACGTTCAAACATAAACACTAACAGCATCCTTCACATTATTCACAAAAATAGTCACATTGCACTGTTTTTGCAAAAGGGGACATCATCCATCATTTTAATGGTCGACTGGTTGTTAACGCGCGCCGTTGTCTAAATGCTTCCATTCAACGAAGCGTCGTTGGCTACTAGTGAAACAAAAGAGAACGTAACGTTGCACTCGATTCCATCACACCATGCGTCGATCGCACTGAATTTTGTTCCATTACTTTACAACACACACAACAAACTGAATATTAAAATTGACTCGTTGTAATTTGACAAAGATGGCTGTTCACGGCGCTTTAACAATAGCGAACACGAGT
Source organism: Amorpha juglandis (assembly GCA_949126905.1). Taxonomy (NCBI): domain Eukaryota; kingdom Metazoa; phylum Arthropoda; class Insecta; order Lepidoptera; family Sphingidae; genus Amorpha; species Amorpha juglandis. The sequence continues at coordinate 7,455,813 of OX421387.1, read as the reverse complement.
GATTAACGAGACGAGGCGCGAGGCCGCGGTGTGAACGACACCTGGCTCTCAGAGGCCAGTTATGGATTTTGAACCAATAGCGACGTTAATTCGGACCGGTATGAAAACAAACATGTCGCTTACACACTCAGTACAATTCAGTACATTAAAGCCCGCTTCTCGCGCATAATAGGTACAGCGGATAAGTTTCACTCACTTTGCGTCAATATTTTTTTAAGTATGTACATAGGTACATACCTACTATGATTTATTAATATTCATAAACTGCGCAGACATACGAAATTGTGAGTCTTTGTGACTGTACATACATGTACTCGACATTTTTCTTTCGTCATTGTACTCAACGTATTGGTTACTGGTTATTTGTGTTTAATCTCTTTCCACTTGTCCAAGTTCTACGTTGTCGTTTACGTTTATATGTAATTTGAGATCAGATAGGTAACCTTAAAACAATTTGGAAGTGTAAGATAAATTTAGTCCTACCTAGTTTAATAAAGCGCACATAATTCGTAAGTGTATGTACATAATTCGTAAGTGTAGGTATTTAATTTGAATGTATGTTTTACTACACAGGTACATTCAATATATGGGAATTTAACTGCCATCAACATTAAACTTTCGTTTCATTGCATAAGGCGTATGGTATAAAAAATGTATGAGGGTAAAATTAGACACATGAATGAAATTAGTAAAATACCTACGTACATATTATGGAATTACATTAATATGTTTTTTATAGCATAGGACAACGGACCAGCAAATGGGACACCTGATGGTAAGTTATGGATGAACACCGCCCATGAACGCTCACAATACTCAAATACTCATGGACGCGTTGCCGTCTCTAAGGCCGCGGACTCGAAGTCAGCGGCGCGGCGGCGGCGCGGGTGCGGCGCGTTCAAATGCATAGATTTAAATGGACCCGGTCTCGAAAGCAGCGGCGCGGCGCGGCGCGGGCGCGAGGAGCGACGTACGAGCGGCGCGCGCCATTCGAGCGGCAACTGCGCGTCTGCATTGACGTAGTGCTGTGTATTTTCAAAAATGCCCGCCGACGTGGTGGAGCAAATTATTTCAATGATTTTTTATATGGAACATCATATTCACATCAATTTCGTCCGCGAACAGACACTAATTTCTCATAGTAAAACACTACGCCGCTCTAGCGCCGCGCGATCTGCCCGTTGACTTCGAGACCGGGTCTCCGCCGCACCAGCGCCGCCGCCGCCGCCGCCCCGCACCCGCTGACTTCGAGTCCGCGGCCTAAAGGCCGTCTATACGATGAAGATACTTTATTATTCAAATGAAGAACCACACACGATTAAGTTATGATATTGTCTATACAATTTTGGTATGTACATTTTGTAAAAAAATCCTGGCAGCATCCGATACAGGATTAGCCAAGACACTATTAAATCTCCCAATATCACACATATTAGTGCTAAATAAGTGATCTCTGAGATGTCCACTACCTATATGTTCTTTTGGCGATAATGAGTAACAAACATTTTTTTTTGATAGAATGTCACATAGACTACAGATGGGAGCGAGGTGAATTTAATTTAAAAACTGCTCTAATCTTTCTCCTCAGCCCCCCTAAGGCTGCGGACTCGAAGTCAGCGGGTGCGGGGCGGCCGCGGCAGCGGCGCGGGAGCGGCGGAGACCCGGTCTCGAAGCCAGCGGGCAGATCGCGCGGCGTAATGTTGTACTATGAGAAATTAGTGTCTGTTCGCGAACAAAATTGATGTGAATATGATGTTCCATATAAAAAAACCATTGAAATAATTTGCTCCACCACGTCGGCGGGCATATTTGAAAATACACAACACTATGTTAATGCAGACGCGCGGTCATCGCTCGACTGACGCGCGCCGCTCGTACGCCGCTCGTCGCGCCCGCGCCGCGCCGCTGCCTTCGAGGCCAAGTCCATTTAAATCTATGCATTTTAACCCGCCGCTCCCGCGCCGCCGCCGCTTGCCGCTGACTTCGAGTCCGCAGCCTAACGGCGTATCACGGCGCGACGTGGCGCGGCTTGGCGTTTCATAAAATTGAAATTTTTTGAAACATCGAGTCGGGACCTAAATTAAATAAACCTTCATGAATTAAGAAATAATGTGCTAATCATTTTCATAATTAGATCTTCATAAAACGTGTAATGACGTTTAATCAAAGTAACAAATATCTACTCTCCCATATTAATTACACATTATTTTTTACATTAATACCAGCCCTGTATTATAGGTACTGGTCCCATTGCTGGGCAAGGGCCTCCCTCATCTACGAATGACACGAGTTAGGCCTTAGCCCAGCACGCTAGCTTAAAGTGGGCTGGTAAACTTCACATACCTCTGAAATTCTTGTGGAGAGTTCTCAGGTACGTTGGTTTATTGACGATGTTTTCATACCAAACGATAATTAATAATTTATACACACTACTCTTAAGAAAATAGCGATACATGCTTTTAGGTCTGACCTTGAATCTGCGACTTCCGTTTCGGCAAGACTGTAATACTCCCCGCTAAGCTATCGCTGCCTTTATTACATTTATTGGACAATTTACATAATTATATGAAATAGGAATTTATAATTTTTATCGCTTGTAAGCTACTAAGATTAATTTTCAGCCACGTATTATTTGACGGTAAACCAATTACGGCCGGAACGGGTTTTGTATGAATTTCAATCTTACGCCTAAGAAATAGGGCAGTATACAACTTTGAAGTATTTCAAAATGTTTAATATGTATTATTTTATCCGTAAGTTGTTACGTAATATGTAGTAATATTGAAATCACATTTTTCACTGCCTCCTGCTGTCGTGTAAAAATAATACAGGCTATCGAAATTTTTAGTGATTTGCCAAACGTGAATTCCTATATATTAAATCAATATTAACTTTATTGGTTTTAATAGGGGTTTTTTTTGGCTGAGACGAGTTACATATCTAATTTCCAGTAGAAGGTAATTAATTAATATATTTTTTATAAATATTGTCTTTGATTATAAATTAGGGTTGGGAAGTCGTTTTTATATCAAAGGTATTAAATAGTGAAGCGTGTTTCAATCAAAACTTTTGACTACAATCGGAGTCATTAATTTATGAATGTGATGCATGTATCATTCATAGCTATTATTTCCATATTTAGGTTTTCTGGAATAGATCGCGTAAACCGATAACTTTTACTACTTACTAATTGCTATTGGACAGTCATTGAGCGTTTTTATAAATGTTTGACTGTATCTTTCTTGATTCGTTTAACAAAGCGTTTGTATTTATATATTATTACTAACTGTTTCCCGCGGATCCACTGGCATAAATGTCTTTTTGGGATTAAATAAAATAGCCTATGTTCAAATTCATGTCTGGATCTGCCTGTGTGCCCTATTTGATCAATATAACGTACTCGTATATTATCACTGAGACTTATTTATTTATTATACTTGATGTCTCTGAGTACGGCAGTAAGACATAAGGAGTACCTACCTACTTGTATTCCAGAGTTAATGTTTCTTGTATTTGCGTGGTAGCCTAACATCTTAATATATTGCATGAATATTTATAGATTTATAAAATATTATGTACTCTATAGTACTCGCACCCTACCTTAAACAATCAACCCTAAAACTGTACCGGTCGATCATGCGTAAAGGGCAGAGAAGGGATGATAAAGAGGGAAGAGCGGCGTTTGAACTCCTGCTAGGTATCTATATTTATACATAAACTTCTATTTACTCGCTTTGGAAATATTATTACTATTGAAAACTTGATTTGTATATGGTATGGCTAATACTGACCTCTAGCGTGAGTTATGAGAACAAAAAGTTCCTTTCGGTAATGCTTCCTGAATAAATAACTACACTTAGAATGGGCGGCATTTCCTAAGTCTTCGATCGAAGCGGAACAATTCACAGTCACTTTAAGTCATTTTCACTGAAAACACTTGTTAATTTGTAGAATTCACGCTTAATTCACTAAAACTTGTTGTTGGTGTTTTGAAAATAACAATCCTCGTGTAAATATTGTGGTAGGAGTAATATTTACATCAGTTTCATTGCGCTGGTGTACGTGCGTGAAACTGTAGTAGCGAGACTGGCACAGAGACGACGCGCATGTCGCGACTCGCAAGGGACTCGATGTAAATATAAAAATGGATAAACTCCCCTTCTTTAAGGGTTCACGCAAATGATTTAACAAAGATCCTCGTTGTGATAGGTACTGTGTACGTTATGTTATTATTTTCATTTAATGCGGCATAACTGGTATATTAACAATTATGGCGTTACTGCCCGAAGTATAATTCAAATTCACAGTATCGAATTATATTGCAAACTTCCTTGTGGCTCATAACAAAATATTGATCCAGTCGACTCCCTCGCCGTGTCCGCGTGTCGTTTTATGGCATTTTCCAATGGCGTATGGGATGTTTTTGGAAAGAGATAATCGCTATAGATCATAAACTCACTATCCTTATCGCGTCCAAATGTGAGGCCTCCCTCATAGCAGGTAGAGGTTTTTTGTATTGTATGGACCGCGAATGACGAATATTTACAAGTGAATAAAAAATGACTCATGCTACCTGCTAAGTTTAGTGCAAGTTTAAGATCTTTAGCTGTAGATACTTTTTATATCCGTAGCAGCAAATAAGGAAAAAAGTAACATATACTGATACGATAGGTATTAAATATACAGTGTCATTTTGACACCCTATACTTAAATGAAACCATGTGTAGTGTTCGTTAATACAAGTACTTTGAGCTAAGACACTTTCTTATTAAAGGCAAAATAAAAAAATAATATTTCCTAACAAATTAAATGCCGTTAACATTAGATTAATTTTAAACAGTCTGTATACGCGCGCACACACATATAAAACTCAACATACACACCCGTCATCGAATGAATGAGACACACACACATACATTACCATTAAGTTTGGAATACATGTCGGACGAGCTTAGGCCAACACGAGTGTAGGTAAATTAATACAAGGCAAGCGCTAGTGCCTAGACGTTCGGCAAGTTTATCGAAAACCAATCGAGTAGCCGGCTGTGAAGCGAAAGGCCGCGGGTTCGATCCCTGGACCGAGACAAATGTTTATGTGAACCACAAATATTTGTTTCCCGAAACAAACCCAGACCCCGGGCTGGGTGTTGTGAGACCAAAAGTCTCTCGTAGTTGCTGATACCCACGATACTATCCTGATACCCAAAAATACTATCTATACGTTGGTGTTAGTCATCACTCGGCAGCATGTATTGCGAGCTTTATACCGTCAAGGTTAATGTGCCCGTTTTATAAAAACGCCAATCGTACAGAAGGCAAACGGCGCAAAATAGTAATTTAGGAATTGAAATAAATATTAGATTACCCTATGAAATGTAATAAAATCCTAAGTAAAATCGAATCTTGTAACTTTTATAATGATTATTTGTTTTTAGTCAAATTTGTGTTACCTATTTATAGATATGTGCATTTCCCAAACACATTTTTTTTTACGTTTTGTCATTATCAATGAACTAAGTAATACTGTCGCAACTTTTTCAGTGAATGTGTCGAGAGCGTCTTTGTGAGTCTGAGACGTATTTTCATATGTATGAAGTTGCCCTTCTTAAGCGTTTGTGTTTTATAATAACATCGTCAGCTGTGACATTTTATTTAATAGAGTTAAGTGCAAAAACCGTACAGCGTGATTTAAAAGGCTCAAAACTTAAATCACGTTTTTTGGCAAAACTACTACAAGCTCAAGCCTCATGTTTGGTACAAGGTAAGCAGAGGCGATGACGAATATGTGGTTTCATTTAGTAACAGGGTGTCAAAATAACACTGTATAAACGCAAAGTACGAAGTACAACTCACTCACCGATTAATCACGATATCTCAAAAACTACTAAAGCCAGGATCATGAGATTTGCTCAGATGATAGTTTGCATAATGTAGGTTACCCGCTAAGGGTTTTTGAATTTAAGTAGGATTGAACGTTGTATGAAACTTTTTTATGGAACGGAATACGACTATGACATTGAGTATAAATATTACTTGGAAGTAATGAAGCATCTGTTTCCCTTTTGAGTGAAATTCTACTTGAAAAACCAAACGGGTTAGAAATTTAAGTAACTATTTTCTTTAACTTTTGATAATCTTGACCGATTGAGGTCATATTCACAACGTATATTTTTTAAGTGGATATGGTGGTTCATAATTATATAGCATCACGCTACGACCCACGGAGCGGAGCAGTAATCTAAATAGATATCAGAGTGATACCACTCACTCACCGACTGATTTAACACGAAATCTCAATAACTACTACAGCTAAGGTCATGAAATTTGGTCAGATAATAGTTTGTATAATGTTGGTATCCACTAGGAAATGATTTAAGGAAATTTTAATCTTACGGGTGGAAAACTTCTCTGGGTTGAACTTCTTTAATTCCATAGGCCGGCAAACGAGCAAGTGGGTGACTTGATGGTAAGTTATTTCCACCGCACAAACAACATAAACGCAAAAGCATAGTTATGGGATTGGGAAGGGAAAAGGAATTTGTGCCTCCGGATATCTCACTCACCGTACGAAATGCAGCAGCAAACCGTTACTATCCAGCGACTTCTTTCGACCTTTATCAGGTCGTCTGTCCACCTTGTAGGTGGACGTCCAACGCTGCGCTTGCCAGTACGTGGCTTCCATTCCAGAAACTTTCTGCCCCATCGGTTATCGGTTAATTAATTCAACTTGAATCGAAATTATTTCACTTTTGAACAACTTGACCGATTGAGGTCATTTCCACAACACCCATTAGTATAGTGAAAACGATATTTCATAATATAACTTCACGCTAAATCCCACGGGGGCGGAGTAGTAGTAATCTATAACATAAAATAATAAACCGACTGACTGAATGATTGATCAACGCACAGCCGAAACTGCTGGGCCTAGAAGCATGAAATTTTGCACAAAGGTTCCTTAATGGCCGGCGCTCATTGACGGCATGGCACGGCAGGTCATGCTGCGGCATCCCGCGGCGTCCCGTGGCATGCCGTGGCATCCTGCTGAATGCCCAGCCACTCTCTCTCTCTCGCGCACCGCGGCAATCCGTGGAATGAAACGGCATGACACGTCTGGCCGGAGCATCCCGCGGCGCGTCGCGTCATGCCACAGCATCCCGCGGCACGTCGCGGCACTGTGGTATTGAAATAAAGTAACGTGAATTCTAAACTCGTGGCAATAAGATTCAAAATAACTTGATTAGTAATAAAATCCTTTGCCATGCCATGCCGTGCCATGCCGTCTATGAGCGCCGGCCCTTAATGACTAAAATGAGTACTAAGAAGGGATTTTTGAAGGAATGAATTCCCAGTAGGAGTACATTAGGGAATGAAAATTGAATGGTGAAACAATAGACATTTCGACTCCAAAAATTTATAGGAGTAGGTACTCCTTAAACCAAATAAATACGTATTTCGTCATTTTTCAAAAATTCTCTCCTTAAGCCTTAAGGGCCTTCCGTGAGCAAATGGCCTTGACTGACTCGCGGCGTACTGACTCGTGTACTCGGCGTGAAGTTTTCATGCAGAATATGCATGTATTTAGCGAATAATTGATTTAAAAAACTTTTCGAAAATTTTAAACGGGCAAAATATTCGTTATTAAATTGCCTATCTAGTGATGTTAATCTCATATGAAAACAATCTGTACTTTAAAAAGAGACGCACGGAATCTTTGCATTTTTCTCATTTTTATGGCTCATTTATAACGACAATTTAAAAGAATATATCAACATTGACATGAATTTGAATCGAACAAATTAAAGCTGACAGATTGTAGAAATATATTGTATATTTTTTTAATCAATATTTATTTTAAGTAATGACTAGATAACCTCTAAAAATCTCGATCGCGCGGCGTTTTGCTGGGGGTATGGCCTTAAGGCATCAAATCTCGGGCATGTAGGTTTCCTCACGATGTTTCCTTCACCGTTAAAGCAAGCTATAATTAACAATTAATATACACGTAACTTAGAAAAGTCGGTGGTCTCTTGGAGCTGGTTTCGAACCTGCGACTTTTGTCTCGACAGTCCATACCACTCCCCGCTGAGCTATCGACAAAGTTTAATAAATAAATAAAATTATTGGGTATTATAAGACTTAACATCTTATGTCTCAGGGTGACGAGTGCAGTTCAGTGCCATGCAGCGCTTTGTAACTTAAAGTTCTATGTGGTGTTGCTTCTGTGATGCTTACCATCAGGCGAGCGCCTTGCACGTCTCGTTATTCAATGAAATAATAAAAAAAACAACGGTTTGCACCCCGGCAGAAGTGAAAGTGATCGAAGATGTTTTACGTATTTATGAAAATGCTGAGAGCATTCCGCGCTCTTTGCAAATAATTTTGAGGTATCGGGAATGTTATCCTTCTTTATGCAATTATATTTGGTCCACTATTGAGGAAATCTAATACATTGGCTTTGGCCTTCTTACTTTAAATAATCGCAGACATGGCTTTGGCCTTATAATTTAAGATAATTTCAGTCATGGCTTTGGCCTTACTATTCAAGATAATGGCTTCGGCGTTTGATCTTTATTTGAAGTTTTTGGACGTGAAAGAGAAGTAACAGCAGACTAGGCTGCATGGCTGGCTGAAACCTCTGCCTCCTCCTTTAAAAAAAAACAATTAGAGAACTATACTAAAAAAAATTATGGCGTGCTAGGAATGTCGGAAGTGAAAAAAATATTGATATATCTATCGATGTGTCGATTTTTATTAACATATCAATATCGACGTCGATATATTGAGAAAAAAAAAATATATATATTGTTCATTTTCTAAAGATTTTGTGTTTTTAAAATAATAGTGTATTTAGCTCAACAGTGTAATATCAATAGTAATTTTTACACAAAATGTACAAAAATATCAATAAAAATGGAGGTATTCATTTTTATTAGGCAAAAATATCAAAAACTAAAATTTAAAACTATTTTATTGCATCAGGCAAACCAGTTTTTGTCAGGTAGCGAAAGTAAAAATTGTTCATTCCTATCCTTTAGGGCTTTGGATTTTTATTTTATTTTATTAGGTACAGTTACAGATTACAGACTAGACAGCATTAGATCTATGTTTATATAAAAACTATTTAAATCTGAAGTCCAGTACAACTACAACTATACTCAGTGACTCAATTTATAGAGTACGGTAACATCGCACGAAATCAGTGTAGTCGGTGATCGGTCTATATTAATGAATAAAAAATAAAATAATCACATTCACAAATTTTGAAGAAGGGATTTTTTGAAAGAAGCAAAACCAATGTTAAGGATTTCATAGTCCCCACAAATATTAAACGATTTAATTTAATTTCTGAGTTAGATGTAAGTACAAGATCAAGTAATTTACTATTTCTATTTAATACGGTGCTTTACTGAAAAAAATGGCATAGGTCATAAAGAGATCGAGAAGATTCTACTGACTTTAGTTAGATAAATAAAATAGATTTTGATACAATTTTCGACATTGTATATTTTGTTTAGATGTATCGATATATCGGATGAAAATAATAATATATCGATACTTTTTCAAAAGCTAAAGCGTGCTATGTACTAAGAAATTTGCCGCCAATTTTGCCGCCAAATCCATCAGATTTCATCAGTGTTCATCACGTTTTATTAAAGTGCTCGTTATTCGTAATTATTCGTTCCATTCACAGATTACCAAGGGAAGATTCTGCTGTTGTGACTCTCAGTACTCATATTTTATATTGCTTTTCATCCCTTATCACTCGAACCGCTGTGTTCCGACTCCTCAATACTAATTTCCGTGCTGTTAAATTCATTGTATAGCAATCGAATAATCTAAGATTTCACGTTATTTAAGACAAATTGTAACATTTCTTAATATGGCTTCTGAGTCTCCAAGCTTGAAATTCACGCGTCTGACTGAAAATGCTTTTATACCAGTAAGAGGTTCTGAAAAAGCAGCTGGTTTGGATCTCAAGAGGTATGACTCTAAGAATACACAGTACTTATAGTTTTGATCGATGTGTAGGTACTGTTTATTAAAGATTCAATTCCTTTCAGTGCATACGATTATGTTGTACCGGCACATGGCAAAGAGCTTGTGAAAACTGATTTGCAGATAGAGCTGCCGTCAGGTTGTTACGGCAGGGTGGCACCGCGTTCCGGTCTGGCCGTTAAGAACTTTATTGACGTTGGGGGTGTGTGTTTGAATGTTTATTATACATTTCAATTGTTGGTGAGATGGTACCTACTTGATGTTCTTTTGCCTAGCTTGATAGCGATCATAGTACACATAGTGAGTAACCTACCACAGTGGCTCATTTGGGCGAGTCATTTATTTGGGTCATTCTGTAAGGAGATGCAGTTTTGATTGCCACATTTAAATTCACTGGACTTACTATCAGGTTGAGTGTAGTCACTGTTGTTGCAGGATAAAAAAAAAAACAACTAGCAATACAAAAGTGATGCTTTGATATAAACTATCTTTATATATTATTAAACTACCATAAATGATGTGATACATAAATATACAATAATAAAGCATAGTTCTCTATAAACAGAACACTATTCTCCAGAAATGTTACTTATATATGTTCAAATATTTATTGGATTATTGAAGCATCATCTTATGTACATATATAATGTTATTTACCCACCTAATAAATGAGGATAATTTGTTGATGTTACTGGCAATAAAGGGGATGTATACTGCATTTTGCTCTTGGTTAAAGCGTGGGTAAATGTTTTATGGATTCACAGTGATTTTCATTATGGTTTCAGCTGGAGTGATAGATGAGGACTACAGAGGCAATGTTGGAGTGGTACTGTACAATCACTCAGACACCGACTTTGTTGTCAAGAAAGGAGATAGAATTGCTCAACTCATATGTGAAAAAATTTACCGCCCTATTCTAGTTGAAGTAACTAATTTGACTGATACAGCTCGAGCAGATGGCGGTTTTGGTTCAACAGGAAAACAATAAATTTAATTGAATATTTTTACGAAACTTTATTTTAATGAGGTTTGTAATGAAGGTTTTATGTTGGCAATCAGAAAAAACAGCAGGTTACACACTAATGTAACCTGCCACTTTTCTGCATATTGTATAATATACATATTATACTTTGTCATAATCAACAGATTTCGCTGTATAACACTGAAATCCGGTTATAATGACATCAAAGGGAAATTACAAACATGTCATACTAAGTGAACATCATACAAAGCATTTTGTAGAAAATAAACAACCTTTTGTTTTTGTTAGGTATATACACTCCTTTGCAAAAAAAACGGGCGGGTTTGATTTTTTAACATTATTGGTAATAATTTAGTTCTTCAGAGGTTTTAATAGCCAAACTATGTTACTGGCACTTAATAAAGAGTCTGGGTATGAAAAAAAGTTCATTCCAAATTCAAAACTTTTGTTTTTTAAATTATTAATCCCTTTTTCATTTTGTGACACTTTTCGCGGGTTTGCGGTTAAAAGGTTATCAAGCAACTAAAAGTAACTTTTCGTTATTTTTAGTACAACAATTTATGTTTATCGCATAATTCTGCCTTATTGTGACTTAAAACAGATATCTTTGTGTCTATCGTAATGGCAGAAAAAGCAATGAGAGCTAGTAAAATTATAGCGCTGCTGGAAGAGGGGTGTAGCCAATGTTACGTCTCACAGCGGTTAAACGTGAGTCGTTCAACCGTACAAAGAACCTGGACTCGATACCAAGAGACAGGTTCCGTTCAGAGAAGGCAAGGTTCTGGGAGAAAACGTTGCACACAGCCGCGAGACGATCGCTTTTTAGTGACTCAGGCGCTGAGGAACCGCAAATGCAGTTACATAGACCTCAAAAGAAACCTTGAAGAGGTACGAGGAGCACAAGTTAGCCTATGGACTGTGAGGAGAAGACTTTTAGCTGCTGATATACGTAGTCGACGACCAGCGCGGGCCCCCAAGTTACTCCGTGAGCACCGGATTGCGCGGTTGAGGTTCGCTAGAAATTGCCTATCTTGGACACCAGGTAACTGGAGTAGCGTACTCTTCTCCGATGAGGCTCGAATTTGTCTGCATGGTGAGGACCGACGTCGGCGAGTGTTACGAAGACCAGGGGAACGCTATGCCGATGTGTGTTTTGAAGAAATCACCCCTTATGGTGGAGGGTCCGTTATGTTTTGGGCGGGCGTAACTTCCAACTATCGTACCGAGATAGTATTCATAGAAAATGGCTCACTAAATGCGCATAGGTACATAACAGAAATCCTTTCTCAAAATGCACAACCCGCACTGACTGTAATTGGTGAAGATGCCATTTACATGGACGATAATGCTCGGGCCCACCGTTCTGGCGACGTAGATGCTTATATGCAAGAGGTCGGTATTCGTCGTTTGGATTGGCCAGCGCGGAGCCCCGACCTTAACCCCATTGAGCACGTTTGGGACCTCCTAAAAAGGCGAGTACGATCTGTCCAACCACCTCCACAAAACATCAGAGAGCTTAAACGTGTAATCTCGACTGAGTGGGAACACATTCCACAGGACACCATCAAAAGCCTGGTGGGAAGCATGCCAAGACGATTACATGCCGTAATCGCTGCAAGAGGAGGTCATACTCGTTATTAATTTTTATTTTTTAATGTCTCTTTTATTAAAATACCATAAAAATACTCGTAGTCTTAATTTCATTATACCCATAAAAATGTCCATTTTAACACGGCTCTCTGTTTACATTGACTAAAACACCGATACCAGGATAAAAGTGTTAAAAAACTAGATTCTCATTGATAATAAGAAATTTCTAGTCATCCAAGCTAATGACATACTAAAAATATAATAATATTTACCCATAGAAAAGCTAAGGTAAAGTGTGTGTGTAAGGTGCCCGTTTTTTTTGCAAAGGAGTTTATGTATGTATTTATTTTTATAGAGAGAGTGATCATGTCATTGTGCAGACCTTGTTTCAATGAACAATAATGGGCTGAATTCCAATGTTTTAAATAAATAATACATAACCAAACAGTTACAAAACCTCCCATTTTTAAAACGCCAATTACAATTGTAAAACATCTTATTTCTAAATGTCTGAATAATTTATTTATATTTTCAAAAATAAGCTATTCAAATTCGTCCCAATTGTGCTAGGGATGTCAATATATCCTAAAAAAAACTATTTTTGAACAAAGTTGAATTTGAAAACCAAAAATAGATTCAAAAGACGGAAAGGTTTTTGATTACGATTATGGAATAATTCATTTGTATATGATCTATCACCTTGGAATCTTAACATACATATGCACTCATGCCTGTTATCCAGTGCCTTGAATCAACCTGAGAAAAAGTATTTTTTTCATATATTAGAAAAATATAATCATGTTTGACTTTGAATCAACATACCTAGTTACTATGCTAGACTCTATGATGCTATAGATAGAGATAGACATAAAGGATAAAACCTATAACATACCTCTTTTTCGTTGGGGGTTAAAATAAGATACAACTAACAACACTCACTTTATTATTAGTAAATTTGTATACTTTCTCATATTTTGTTACCTATGCATAATAATAATTATGGAACATGTATTTTGTTTCAATAATAGCAATATTATCATTACTTTTTTTTACTAGCCCTGTATTATACATGTCCCACTGCTGGGCACAGGCCTCCTCTACTGAATGAGAGGGGTTAGGCCTTAGTCCACCATGCTTGCCTAATGCAGGTTGGCAGACTTCACATACCTTCGAAAAATCTTATTGAGTTCTCAGGTATGCAGGTTTCCTTACGATATTTCCTTAATCATTAAAGCAAGTGATAATTAACAATGAATATATATGTAACTTAGAAGAGTCAGATGTGTATGTTCTTGGGGCTGGTTTCGAACCTGTGACTTTTGCTACAACAGTCTGTACTACTCCCCGCTGAGCTATTCCTGCTCATTATCATTACTATTTGCATATAATGCACATTGATAATTGGAAAGGCTGACAAAGGGCCTGTGAAAGTATTTAGTTTCAGGCAGTAGCTTACAGCAGTTATTTATGAGTTAATGCTATAATAAACATTATTATTATCAATAATTATTATTCATCATCATATCTTCATCCATATACATGTTTATAAGGCAAACTGGAAGAAAGTTTAATAATTTTCAATTTAGATGTTTGCATGATCAAAATTGTTCATTACGCTATCTAACTTTAGTTTTACAGGTGGTGTGATTGTAATGTTCATTGGAATTATGTCTTTGTTCCTTTTGAGGAATGGTTTAAGAAAACTTTTTATTTTGTTATCTGTGTGTACACCAAAATCCAATTCAGCCTTCTCAACTTGTTTTTCTATAAGATCCACATTTGTTTGAAGTTTTAGTACAATACTGCTCAATATGTCAATTTTTTTTGATAGTGTAGTTATCTCAGCACGATATTTACTTATGTCCTCAGATACAGCTTTATTGCAGTCACTGTTCTTTAATTTGACCATTTGCAGAACACTTGTTAGTTCTTCCAGTCTTGTTAACATGTTATCAACGACGTCTTGAACGGTTTGGAATCCATTAATCACATCCAGTTTAAAATAAGCCGAATAATCATTTACTATATCTTCCAGCATTTTGTATTCACTCCGCTCCAAAATCTGGGTACAAACATTCAAACACACTTACAAATCTATCTAAAAGATCAGTGACAACTTTTGATAGTTGTCTGAATGTTAAAGGGAAAATATGTAGAACTTTTATAACCAACTCCATGATTAACTTCAACAAAAACTTTTTGAGACAACTCTTTAATTTGAAACCTTAATTACCTTAGAAATACGTAACCTATTGTGAAACTGCTATAGCCTTGGTGAATGCTGGTGAATATCAAAATAAACCACCTTTTTGCGCAACAAAATCCCATAGATTATATACTGTAGTGTTGCCTTACTATCGATTGCCTATCGATAGATTGGCAATACTATCGTGACCTCGAAAAACAGTCAGAATATCGATAGCCCTATCGATACTATTGAAATTTTACAATACTACCTATCGATAGTATCTATCCAAGAAATTGAGCAATACTATTGATAAAGTGCAATACTATCGATACTATTGGGTATAGATACTATCGGTAGTATCGATACTATCACTATTATGACGTATTTTACTGCAATCACTGTCGATACTATCGATAGTTTTACTACATCGATATTTACCCAAAGTTCAATATTGTAAAGTGAAGGTAGATAATGTAACATTAACATTTTGGGACAACCTACACCTCAGACCACCCCGTGACCACGAAGGCTGAAAAGTCTTCGAAACGTCTGGATCAAAATTAATAAAAAAAACGGCGATAAAATCCGTTTAAATTAGTTTTATTTCAATAGATAATCTAAGACTGGCACAAAATGTCCAAGACAGATTTTTTTAATGTCTGTTTTTTGGTAGTTATAGGTATCTGGCCCATACAGCCTCTTCATATGTGATAGGTATTTCAAGAACGATGTATCGTTATAGCATAGACACCCTACTAGAATGAGAAGAAATACCATATCATGTGCCTTTCCCTCTTTTCAAGGTCACATATTTTGGACCGTTTTTCCCTATGGAGCGCGCACTACTTCTACATTATACAAAAATTGGTCACGATACCAATATTGGCGAACAAAGCTAACCCTACTAAAAAAAATAAAAGGTTCTTAATTTGCAATCCGCTATATAAACGTTTCAAAACAGGAACCGTAACTCCCTCGAAGTTCTTGATACCCATGATGCAATTTAAGTTAATACACAATGTTATTATTAAAATGTAAATGTTAATAAACAATTTGTTATCTAAAGATGTCTATCTTTTTTCTAATTCATCGATGTCGATATAAAGTTTTCAGTATTGGCATATCACTATTGTAAGAGGGCGGAATCGACGCCATTTTATGCGTCTAATTTGCCGCATATCACGTGGCCATATCCGTCATCCTTAGTTCTTTGTTCAAAAAATTAAAAAAAAATATTCTCGCAATATTGCAATAAATAATTAGTATGAAAAAGCACGAAGAAAGCTTTTGTGGCCCAAATGATTTACTATTACACACATTACTATTATACCATTTCCCCGGCAACGACTCCAAAAAGATTATTTTTCACTATTTCATTCTTATTAATTATAATTTCCCGAACATTTCTTTAAATCTGTTCTAAGTTATGTTTAGGTAAATTACACTGTGGCGGTTTTAACGAGTGAAGCGCAGGACCAGGGTTGGATTTTGTACTATAATTATAGTATTTGTACTATAATTTCACCCTTTGTACTATATACTATCCACATCTAAGGATAGTACGCTAAAGTACTATAATTTAAAGTTTTTTCCCGAATGCTTAGTTTTACGCCATATGAATATTTTGACGGTGCGTGTATCCGTCCGAATTCTGATCTTGCGATGTTTTCTGTGTCGATGGCCGGGGATTCCCCGATTATGTGATGATGTCCTAGAATCCTAGATTGTTTAGTACTTCCACATTCAAATGCCGACTGCGAATATTCTGGTGCTGCCACACAGGTGCTATAAAATGTTATATAACATTTTCTAATATTAAACATTTACTAACATTATCTAACATTGTGATAAAATGTTAGAAAATGTTTGTTAACAAATGTTATATAAGATTTTATAACAGCGGTGTGGCAGCACCATTTAGTAAACATTTCTTAACAATTTGTAACATTTTTTAACCGCGGGCGGCGGTACTTTTGAGAGCGGCGCCGTCAAAGAAGAAGGGCCGGTGTCATGTTTTCAAATGTTATAAAATGTAAAAAAATGTTAGAAAATGTTTTCCGTCATTTTCCGTCGGTGTGGGAGCACTTAAAACATCTAACAATTCCTAACAAAATGTAACAATTTTAATGTTAGAAAATGTTTGTAAAGTTTTATAACATCGGTGTGGCAGCACCATTCAGTAAAGTGAACCTTACCAAGAAATACGAAACAAACTGGCAACACAATCCATAGACGCTATATTATTGTCTTGTGACGCTATCAAAAGCGGTAGCAAAAGTGGGAATTGTACTGATTTTATTCCTACAGAGGATATTTTGATGAGATTAAATGCCAAGGATGAAGATCTAGCTAATAGTAATATTCAAGAACTGATAAATTTAGTAGAGGAGTATATTTTGCCATACCTGGTGTTGATTTTAATGACTACATAATAAGTTAAATTAAAAATAATGAAAGTGTACTATAATTTTGTTAAAAATACTATCCTTTTCATTTTTTTGTACTATCTTTTTCAACGTACCTAAATCCAACCCTGCGCAGGACCTTTAAATTTATGTTGGTCACATTTTATTTGTCTCTGGTCACATTACAAACGCCGTTCTTTGACATTAGTTGTAAAATTCGCTGAAATAGGACTAACTTTTATTGTGCCTTCTAGTTATTTTTTTGAGGATGTTGCCTTCGACGGGTTATTTTAAAGGATATAGTTGCCCTTTCTATGACGGCGTCTTATGCGAAAGGCCTTATTGTCATTTCCGTCATGTAAAAAGAGATACACAAAGTACCAGTGATGGGGTCGAAAGTGGAATGATTTTACAGAAACTAGTTTCAGCTGAAGTAAAAAAAATACTACAACAAACAGATGTGTCTGGATCGGTTACAAGTATAGAAGCTCCTGGTGTATCAGCGGAAATTAGCAACGCCACAAGTGTTGTGCCAAGTAACACAAAGGTCATATACAATCCCACACCAATAGCAGAATTAAATAAAATAAACAATACAGATCCAGATAGTAATGAAGATGTTGAGCAAAGAAAACGTCACATACCAGTGCCTTACACACCAAGGAAACCAGTTGGTATGCCTTTACGAAGGCCTGTGGAGACAAATGGTTCAACAAAACCATTTATTTATATTCCCCCACCGGTTAAGTACACGCCGGGAAGTGCAGAAAACGTGCAATGTGATGCTTATTCACCATCAGGTACTGTAGAATCAACTGAAAAATATATTCCAGGCTCTGAGAAAGAATTGCAAGAATATAAGCCTAATGAAACAAGTGAGAATGCAACTGGGAGGAGAAATTATATTCCATCAGACAAAAACGACAGTAAGAAAAAAATATTGGAATACAAACCTATTAAAGTATCAACAACAAATAAATTACCAAGTGTTACTTATCAACCAACACCTCGATCTTTGGCACCATGTTTTTCTAGTGATGAAGAGGAGCCTGAAATAAAAAAACGAAAGTTGTCTAATGATCTTAATGGCTTAGATGATCTGGGACCAGAATTTGATATTCTGGATCAAATATTAGATGAAGAAAAGCAAGAACATGACAGTAAGAGCAATGGTAAAAGCAAAACAGAGATAAGTAAACCATCTAAAATTAAGGAAGATGATGTTAAAGAAACCCAAGCAGAATTTAAACTAAAAAATAAATCACAATGTAAGACTCAAAGTGATAAGGACTCAAATAAAAATACAAAGGCCGAGAAAAAGGAAAGTAGTAAAGATAAAAAACTTAACAAGACAGATAAATCTACCTCAAAAGATAAGGACCAAAAGGATAAGTCTAAATATTCTGACATGAAGTCAAGCCATAAAAGTTCTTATAAAGATAGGGATAAAGATAAGAATAAACATAAAAATAGGAATGATAAAGAAAAGCATTCAGATAAGAGTAAATCCAAAAGCTCAGATAAACATTCTAAAAGTTCAGATAAACACTCTAAAAGTTCAAATAAACATTCTTCAAATTCTAAGAGAAGTTCCTCCAAAGAATCTAGAAGTTTAAAAAGTAGCAACAAAACTGATCATAGAAAAAGCCATAGAATTTCCAAAGAGTCCAAAGAAAAACACAGCAATAACAAGAAAAATGCAGCTGATCTGTCTGATACTGATAATGCTGTTTCCACTTGTGAAATTGAGGAGGAACCATATATATCAGAATCAGATGAAGAAGCAATAGCTCTAGAGTGTAAAAAAATATTTGAGGAATATGTACCTATTGAAAAACCAAAAGTAGTTGAAGATACATCTCAAATAGAAGACTCACATGAAGACGAATATTTACCAGCCAAAAAGAGAATAGCAAGAGCAGGCGATAGTAAAGTCATGCGTAACCCACCTGTAAAGCGAGAACAAAAATTAAGTGCAGCTCAAGTTATGGCTGAGAGATTAGCTAAGGTCAAGGAATTTCATACCACAAAAAATGTATCACTCACTCCTAAAAATGATATGACTCAGAAATTAGATTCAGTTAAATGTCCCTTTAATGTCCCAAGTTCTGGTATTACCAAACTTCGTATTGCCCATGTGCCATATGCATCTACATTAGTAAATGCAAAAAAATTGATTCCACCCAATCAAAATGTATCAAAGTGTGAACCATCAACCAGTTCTATGCCTACAAATTCTACAGTAGTACAGACAATAAAGAAAGGTGCACAACGAGTTGCTCACATTCCTAATGAGAAATTCATAGATAGACCAGGTGTCTTAGAGCCATTAGGATCCAAAATACCACCGAATATAAGATCAACATATTTAAATATGATGATAGATGAATGTTTAAAATTATATATTTCAGCAACAGATGCTTATGCCAGGGCACAACATGAAGAATTGGCTACTAGTAAAAAATGTAGCACTGTGCAAATATATAAAAACTCAGCTGTATTAACTGTTAGTAGACTTAGAAAAGAGTTACTTGAGTGTAATGGTGTTAAAAAAACTGGTTTTGACTGTTCTACACTGCAAAGAACCTTAACTGGAAAGACAATTGAATCTGGCTCCTGGAGTATAGAGAATAAAAATAGGAAGACTATTGACAATCAAGAATTCACTGGTTCCAAATTATTTAAAAATATACAGAAATGGATTTTAACAGAGGAACAATTGCAGCAAAATGGATATCCAAGACCTCACCAGAGTGGGGAAAAAGGGAGGGCTATAATATATGGGCAAAATAAGCAGAAACCCCCTAAAGGTTTAATTCGAACTTGTTGTCGATGTAAAAAAGATTATTCTGTTGACAAGAAAGGTTTTCCAGCATTCAAAGAGGAATGCATTTACCATCCTAATAACAAATATAGAATGCGTGGTGAAGTACGATACCAGTGCTGTAGTCAGGATGGAACATCCGATGGCTGTTGCATAGCTCCTAACCATGTTTATGAGTATGTGGATTATGAAAACTTGAGAGGTTATGTTAAAACATTACCTCCTGACTCTCATAAAGATGATTATGGGGTATATTCTTTAGATTGTGAAATGTGTTATACAACACATGGATTGGATTTGACTAGACTAACAGTTATTAACTCTGCTTGCAAAGTGGTTTATGAAACCCTTATAAAACCTCTGCATCCAATAATTGATTACAATACAAGATTTTCAGGTATTACAGAGGAACAGATGGCAGAGGTTAAAACTTCATTATTAGAGGTTCAGGCTACACTTCTTACTATGTTTAGTAGCAAGACAATATTAATAGGACACAGTCTAGAGTCAGACTTCAAAGCCCTCAAACTAATTCATGATACAGTTATTGATACTAGTGTATTATTTCCACATAAAATGGGTCCACCGTATAAAAGGGCATTACGAAATTTATCTTCAGAATACTTAAAAAAGATAATCCAAAATTCTGTTGAAGGGCACAACAGTGCTGAGGATGCAACAGTGTGCATGGAGCTAATACATTATAAATTAAAAGAGGATCTCAAAACTAGGTGATGTAATACTTAATGGCTACAGTAATGGTTTACTGGTAAAGTTTTCATTAAGGATTTTAAGTTCTTTATCATTAACTATATTGTTGCCTCACCTTATTGGACTAGTGACAGTGTACTTAAAATGCGAAATCGAAAGGTTTAATGCCCAGGTTGGGCAATAAAAAACCTTGTTTTGCAATAAACAGCCATGAGTTGCCTAGACTTTGAATTTATCCATATTTGATAATTGGTAAATCCCTATAACACCATGACACAAAAATTAGTTCAGTTTAATCTGTGCACAAGTTGAACCTCTGCATATTCCTTTGGGGATATAAACTTGAGTTTATAATGTTGTATTGTTAAGTGCTTACCTCATTCTATTTATACATATTTTTGTTACAACAATACGTTTGAGATTGTATATATCTACATGTCTGTAAATGTAGCTATAAACTTTTATGATTATTCTCTTGGAATATATAGCAATAGTAATATTATATAGCAATAATAATAATAGAAAAGGTGTATTATTATTAACTATATTCATAAATTATAAGAATGCACATTTCTATAAAATATTTTTCTAATTTACAATGGTTTTTAATTGTATTTGTCCACTTTAACATCAGGTTCGTATATCACACATACTTATAAAGTGACCTCATAGCCGGACAACTACCCAACTATTTGCATGATTCCCTTCATTGTTAAACCATTCATTGCATGCCACCTTGAGGTGCGATTTATATGAACTGCTCATAGTTACTGTATATTACATTGGATTCTTGGAAAACTTATTTAATTATAACTGTCAATCAGACATATTTAGAGGAGAGTTTTGATAATAAAAGGCAATGATAAAACCGAAAATAATATTTTACTAGAAGAAAAAATATTACACATACGTAGTGTCCTTAGAACATGTAAGACATCTCAAACTTCCAGCATTATTAGAAAAACAAGTTGCTACACAATATTTCAAAATATCCATTGGGACACATTACATACTTATGAGGGATTTAATTTTGTGCAGCAGTTTTGACAAACATGTTTTCTATATATATAATATAGATTTTAGAAACAAAAACTTGTACTATATTTAGGTAAACATTGGTGATTATACTTCTTAATAACATGCAATTGATGTAACAATCTGAAATCTTCAGTTCAGTATTTAGCCATGGTCAGTAAATAGAACAATTTATTACAACCAATCTTTAATCTCAATGCTTATTGTTTATAAATATTTTAGTAATTATATTTTTTACAGTAACATACTCACACAAAATTAATAGTTGAAAAATCATTAAGCATAGCAAATGAATTTAATTAAATAATGTAAAATAGGATTAACCACATTTTGTTAACTATGTATTGGAATAGGATTATCAACTGATGTATTTTAAACAAATAAGCATTAAAAAGTGATGTAAGTATGTATTGCAAATTACTATAGTTTATCCTATAGTACTATAAAATACCATAAGAACAATAATGAGATTTTGCAACTGATAATTAAATTAGTAATTCACACAATGCATGAAACAATTTATGCTTATTTCGAATATTAACATTGTTGATGTTAGTGTTTAAAAGTTTTGATATTGACTATTTATACATAAAATAACTCCAGTAATTTTTTTGACCTTCTTAATAATAATAAAATTAGTCCACCAAAACCCTTAGAATAATCAGCTACATTAAGACTGGTTGCATATACAGGTAATTGTCATTACAATTTACACATTCGTCCCAATGAATGTACAAGATGTTAGCCGATATTCACGGCGGCGCGGCTGGCGCATTCTTCACTGACGCGCTACATCTCTGTTGTCCACCCCCTGCTAGTCAATAAATGATTGTTCTACACATGCTTTCACCCGTTTTTCATATTCTCGTCGGTTTTCCTTGTAAAGTTGGGCTGCCATCGAGTTTGCTGGAGAGTTGGGATTGGGATCACTTAATAATGACTGAAAACATACAAGTTGGTTATATTAATGCCTAGTACCTAATAATATTGGTTGTTGCAGTTAAGCAGATTATAAGGTGTCTTCTTCACACACTTTTTTCATTCAAAAAATTTATAGTTTAATGGCTAAGTGTACGCTTGATTTATATGAAATTATGGAGCAAGCAGGTGAAGAAAAATAGCAACATAATATTTTTTTTATTTGATTGAATGATGTGACAAGCAAGGTGGTCGCCTGATGGTAAGCTCTGTACCTGCCCATAAACAAAAGCAACACCACATGAACTTTGAATTACAAAGCACTGCATGGCACTGAACTGCGTTCACCACCCTGAGACATTGAACTCATTATATCATTCACAATAATCATTACTTTACATTATCATGGTCATTAATGGTATTCATTGATTCAAAATAAATTGTAAATATGTAGTGCAAATATTGTAAATCAATTTTGAGCAATGTTTATTTACAATACTTTAGCAAAACACCCTTCCAAACCTATATTATAGTTAAAATTTGACTGACACTAAATAATAAATATTTTGATTTGATTTCATCAATATAATGCATATGAGTAAATTTTTTTTTGGCTAACAAAGATAGCTTTGGGAAGCAGTGGGCCAATAGCCTGGGCTGTGAAGAGAGGGGGGAGGGGCTGCAAGTTTGGTTTCCACACAAAGGCAAACTTTTGTGTCATGTCAAATATTTATTTCAGGTCTGGGTGTTTTCTCCCCAGAGGGGTGGATTTTAGACAGGCTGTCTGCCTTAAAAACTGCTAACTGCTGCTGTAACATGTGTTAAAGAGCATGATGTGCTAACCCCATTGAGTGTGGGATGAAGGCAGGTGAAGGAAGATAGTAGAGACCAACAAACATGCAAATGGGTCACCTGATATTGTGATATCCTCTCAGAATTTGAATATTTAAAAAAATACAATTCAGTTTTCGGGTTATACTTTGAGAATATTATCATAGGCACTATTACATAGAGCATACTATGAGGAAAAAAGATAAATAGATGAGAGGATATTAAGATAGGAAAGTAACCATACATTTTAAAGCTACATATTATTTCTTGAACAATCATTGCTGTTCTTTTTTTATAGATTTAATAAGAAGTCATTGCATTTGAATACATTACCTGTATAGAAGTTAATATAGCTGAGACATCATAAGTGGGACTCCATCTGTTTTGCAAGATGTCTAAGCAAATACCACCATCAGCATATACATTTGGATGAAACATTTTTGAGACAAATCTCACTGTAGGAGGTTTATTAGGGTATTCCTCTGTGAATTCTATTGTGA
The DNA here is from genome assembly GCA_949126905.1 of Amorpha juglandis. Lineage (NCBI taxonomy): Eukaryota > Metazoa > Arthropoda > Insecta > Lepidoptera > Sphingidae > Amorpha > Amorpha juglandis. Next base: position 7,431,830 of record OX421387.1, on the reverse strand, counting down.
GTTTGAAAGTGCCATCCTCAAATGGAGTATCATGAGGTCCAAATATCACAGCATTCCAGATCATGATGTTGTTGTCAGTTGGTGCACCTGACACACCAGTTGGTGGGTCTTCTTGTAAGCTGTAACCATATTATGACCACTCCATGAATGACTTGAAGCTAAACACTAGCTTCAGACATACCACAAATCACAACAAAAAGTATTTAATCTCTTATAGACTTCATGTTATTAGTTCAAAATAAACACAAATACAACTTTTACAAGAGAACATAACTATTGTAAATGATTCACCACAAAAATAATCAAAGTAAAAAGCAATATATTTGAATAACCTAGATATTTAAAAAATAGATGTTGTTGGTGACACAGTTAATGTTTGCTTGTAGGTTTTTGTTAAATCAAATATCAGTACAATGCTAAATAATGAGGTTGTTTGTCTCATAATTATTCAGTCCCTTTACCGCTTTACCTTTTCTTAAAGGGAGTATTGAAAAGAATAGAAATCGATTAAAATTACTGTGATGTAATTTGATGAATCAGCACGACACTTTCGCGAATACCAAAGCACATTTCAAAAATATGATGGTACATTATTTGACGCATTCGATCGCGTATTTACTAAAACAAATTGCTATTTTAGGCACAAACCGTTTAAAATCTCTCATCAGGCGTCTTCTCGCAGGAGTTGACATTTTGATTTCACGCACTTAGGACAATACTGAGCTATTGTTAGAAGGTTTGTGTATGTTGGCTCTACTTTTCACCAGATTAACTGTTATTTGTTTTGCATGAACACTAGTTGAGATTATTCCTTTGTCGTTGTGTAAAAATCCTATCGTCACGGCCAGTGAGATAGCTTGTCAGATGACCATGAAATTAGCAATTTAAAGCCCTGCTGCGATTCAGTTCGCCAACACACCGAGGTCAACTTTAATTTGTTCGTTCCGTTCTCGATCTATTCTAGCTAACTTCACAATGATTTTATTATGGAGTTGGTATTTTAGGCTATTGTAATGACCGTAATATTGTATTGAAAATGGCAACTTTTCTGTGCAGGGTTGCCAGAATAAGATTTTTAAGTTCCCCCATATCAGACAAAAATATCCATTTGTTATTTTGGCAATTGTTTCCTATTACTAACCTATTTGTACTGCTAACACTGTTTATAAATTATATGAATAAATTTTTTACAAAATATATATTGTCAGTAAATATTGACAGTGCAGTTTTTTTTATCTGCTATGATATGGGGAAATTTAAGAACTCAATCTGATAACCCTAATTTGAAGTATTGTCTTAAATTGTTATGTATAGGTATTATCTATGTCTTAGGATTCGAGGTTAGAACTCTGACAGCGGCGTGTCGTTGCTTGTTTAATTTATTCCATAAACTAGTTTAGAGTTGTGTTTGTTGTATAAAAGTTGTGCGGTTTTGTTCATTAAACATCGACGGTGATGAACAGTGTATGGAAACATTGAAATAAGTGATTTAAGAGAAGTACTGAAAGGAGTTAGCACCTGGAATCCGACAGGACCTTGAAATCGACCGCACACGTGTTTCATCGTTCTGATATTAGATATAGTCTACCTATGAAAATATATGACTGAAGACTTGGCAGCATGGTCTACGACCTTAGCCGGTTCCTGTAAGGAACAAATAAAACAAAAAAAAAAAAAAATATCTATGTCTTAAATAATCAAATAAAGAAAAGGTGTCAAGAAGAAATTTATTAGAGTTTAATTAAAATATAACTAAAATCTTTTAATTGTACGTATATTTAAGTAAATTTTATTTGTGTGTATGGGTGTATATTTTTATACTTCGAACCTAGGAGTTTAATAGTGTAGTTTATAACTAACAATGAATGAACAAGGTGCAAAGAAAATACATTTTAATAAATCTACGGTATGTACATCTAATATATAAAATTCTCGTGTCGCGGTGTTTGTAGTTAAACTCCTCCGAAACGGCTTGACCGATTCTCATGAAATTTTGTGTGCATATTGGGTATGTCTGTGAATCGGACAACATCTATTTTTGATCCCCCTAAATGTTATGGTCAGGGATCCCTGAGCCATTTTTCGGTAAAACTTTAGTATATTAGGGCACGATATGGGAGTTGGAAGGGGGTGTGGGGGGAGGGGGAAGGTGTCCCATGTCCCCTGGTACCACTCCCATGAAAAGGTGACGCACCATTCCCGAGAAAAACCAATTAATGTAACCTAACCTCAAAACACTTGTTGTCAAAACAAATTTACTTCTGCAACATCTCCGGCGCTGCGGGAAGTGCAGCCCCTTCGCCCTTGCGTAACAAAGGATAGGCACCCATGCTCACCTTCGCAGCTTCGGCTTGCTGGTCGCCTCCGGCGACCAGCCTCAGCCGCTACGGCTCGCACGGTTGTCTATCCTTTGTTACAGCGGGCGGGGGCTGCTCTCCCTCCGCGCCTCCGGCTTTTTAAAAACACTCTAGGGGTGGTAACCAAAAGTCTACGTGAAGTCGGGGTGCCCTAAGTCGGTTTTGGGACAAAGTCGACCTATTTTACCCACAAAGTGGGTACACTAACTACCATCAGAACATGATTTCTAAGTTGTTAAAAAACAAATAAAACAACAAACATGATATAAAGTTAACAAATCTCAAGGAACACATTCACACAACTCGGGGGGAAACGGAATAAAGTATGAACCAAAAAGTGACACTGACATATAATCGGAATTATTACGTTCCGTTTCATCATTTTTTAAAATCACAGACTATATATTTGACATATTAATAACGATTTCTTTGTCAGTCGCCCATAATAACGTTCCGTTTTACCTAATATGTGATTTGAGGTTAGAAAATATTTTCATTAATTTCTCGAAAACTATGCATCACCTTTTAATGAGAGTGGTATTGTTGTATTCAGGGACTCAATCCCTACCACCTGTGATCACTTTCGCCGCTCAATTCGTGCCCTAATAAACTAAAGTCCAGCCCATTTTTCCACTTGAATACTATCAAGCTATTTTTCCGTGAGTAGCTTCGTTTCGATGAGACGCCCAACAATTCCCTATGCGAAAATTCTCTATTGTGGTAGCTAACAGAGGTAGCAAGGATAGAATATTTCGATTTGATGAGTCCCTATTTTTTTTTTGTTTTATTTGTAGGACAATATGACTGTTAAATTATATAAATATTAACTAAGTAAAAACAAAAAAATCTGCTGTTTAGTAATCATACCTATTGGATCATACCTAGAAGGAAGGGCTTCCAATAGGTATCGATAACTAGGTCATAAAAATGATTACTAACCAGCAGATTTTTTTGTTTTTACTTAGTTCGAAATTCGGCCCCACATGGAGTACTGTTCTCACCTCTGGGCGGGAGCCCCCCAGTACCAGTTACTTCCATTTGACCGCATTCAACGTAGGGCGGCTCGGATTATCGACGATCATGCTATTTCCGATCGGCTTGATCCTTTGGCTCTGCGTAGAGATGTTGGGTCACTCTGCATCTTCTACCGCATTTACCACGGGGAGTGTTCTGAGGAATTGTTTGGATTGATCCCGGCCGCTGAATTTCACCATCGGACATCGCGCCAAAATATAAAATTCCACCCTCACCACCTTGATGTCCAGCGTTCCACAACAGCGCGATTTGTTAGGCATTTCCTACCTCGCACCACCACCCTGTGGAACCAGCTGTCGCCGGCGGTCTTTCCGAACCGTTACGACTTGGGAACCTTCAAGAAGAGAGCGTATTCTTTTCTTAAAGGCCGGCAACGCATTTGCAAGCCCCCCGGTGTTGCAGATGTTCATGGGCGGCGGTGATCACTTTCCATCAGGTGAGCCTCCTGCCCGTTTGCCCCTTATTCCATAAAAAAAAAAAAGAAAAAAAAAAAAAGTTAATATTTATATAATTTAACAGTCATATTGTCTTACAAATAAAACAATAATTTTTGAGTATCATCAAATCGAAATATTTTATCCTTGCTACCTTTGTTAGCTACCACAATAGAGAATTTTAGCTGGTGGGTGGATACTCGTATCCGACCGGATAGTGACCACCATACACTGGTGCTAAAACCTGCCATAGTGGCCCACCTTGTGTGGGTCGCGTTCCAGGGTCAGCCAGTGTATATCCGGATCTCCCCAGGGGGCTTGCCCCCTGATCCTAACACTTTTCCCATCCCTTTTTCCTTCCCCTCCCCCTTGGCCCTTTGGCAGGCCGGCATGACATTGCCGACCTACGATGGACACATTGTTTATCGTTGGTCGACACTATTCTTGGATTGCGCTACACTTACCATCAGGTGTAGCGTAGTCACTTTGCTGAGCCAGGAAAAAAAAATAAAATAAAAAAAAACGGGTTGCACTCCGGGAGTGCCGACAGAAGTGAAAACTTACCAAACAAGATGCGAGAATACAAAATTACGACAACATGTCCACTCGACATGATAATAGGACATTCTACTCTCTTCGCGTTTATGCGAGCCTGGTACTTTTTACGGCAACATGTTCGAAATCAGAAAAATCCTAAAAAGTTTTAGTTGTCCAAATCGTCATTTGTTTATTAATTACGGCTACTCGCCATAAAAAATGGACATTCTACTCTCTTCGCGTTTATGCGAACTGGTACTTTTTTTACGGCACCATGTTCTAAATTATAAGTAAAATATCGTCAATATCAAAAACAAAATTACGGTAACATGTTTATTCACCATAAAAAAACGAACACAGTCCGGTCAAAGCCCTGTGAAAGTCCGGTCGAATCCGACTGGTCACTGTGTGACGCCACCTGGGACTTCGAAATTATCGAAGTTCCAGGAAAGTCGGTAGCGCTGGCTGGTCAACTGGCCCGCGTGGCGTCTCACGGAAGGTTCTCGAATATTCTGGAACCTTCCGCTCGCCGCCGCTCGCGTTACGGAACGTTTCGGTTCACCCTCCCATAAGAAGTTATCACTTCAAAAATTTACTCCAATTCAAGTAGAAGTGCATCAGAATAATTACAGAAATAATGACTGGACATTGCACATTGAATAGGTATTTAAAGATAATAGGCAAGATCGATGACTTCTTGTGACCCGAATTTGGAGAGAAAGAAACTAGTCTCCACTTTCTGGCATAGTGTCCAATGTACTCTCTGTGAAGATGGGCATTACTGGGGACAGATAGAATAGCACAAGATCTACTACAGGATGTCAAACTGGGGGACATTATTAGGTTCAGTAGGGCGACACTATTTGTTTACAAGGTTACAGTTTTACAGGTAAGTTGAATGTGGTCTAAGGCCGTATCTAATAACATCAATCTCCATCACCATCTCATTCATGTCATTGTTACAGTTGTTGAGTTTGAAGGCAGAATTACTGAAGAAACAAGAGGAAGTGTATGAGAGAAAACAACTGCCACAACACAGATTAGAAAATTTTAAACCATGTCCAGCGAAGGGAAACAACAATGAAAAAGATAATAAAGAGTACAAGAAATCCTTCAAAGACAGTTTACAAGCAACAGATACGGAGGAGTTGGAAGCTTGTAGAAAATCCAAGTGAGTAACTTTCTAAACTGAATAACCAGAAGCCAATACAGAATACATTTTATTTGAGTAGGTACCAATAATTTGACACTTGTGTGTTTTAATAATAATTATTATTTATCTATTATTTAAATAGGATTTTATTACCTTGTATACAGGTCCTAAACTTCCTTCATTGCTTATTTTAATAAAAAAAAACAAGGAATATGAAGGGGCTCACATTGTAGGGACTTATTCCAAATACCGTTTCCCTAGCCTCATATTAAAATATTCTTTCCAAAAATTGTCACAATTTGTATTTATATTTGAACAGTTGGGTGAAATAGTAAACTCTCTTCCCTCTAATATTCCTTTCTTTGCCAGCTTGTCAGCTCTGTCATTCCCTTTTAATCTAATGTGCGATGGAATTCATTGCAGCCAGATGTCCCCTCTGAGTGAGATCAAACAGTTGTGACAGTATATTATAAGCTATCGCTACATCTCATACCAGAGGTGCACCAAGTAATATGCTGCAACACACTTTGGCTGTCATTGCGAATTACTATCTTCCTTTGCTCAAGGGAACTACAGTACAAGAGTGTTTTAAATATAGCAATCAGTTCAACCAACATTATACATCCGGTTCTACCCAGGGGGCTTGCCCCCTGATCCTCACCCTTTTCCCATCCCTTTTTCCTTCCCCTCCCCCTTGGCCCTTTTGCAGGCCGGCATGATCTTGCCGACCAACGATGAACACATTGTTTATCGTTGGTCGACAATATTCTTGGATTGCGCTACACTTACCATCAGGTGTAGCGTAGTCACTTTACCGAGCCAGGATAAAAAAAAAATACATATCGTCGGTTTACTGCAAGAACTCATTAACTGACAAATACAAAACTATGAATTAAGCGACTTTTAGATTTAGTTATATTGTTTTCACTATATCGTCTTAGAAAATCCTATTAAAGAAAACATTTAAAATAATCACATCTAAATGAATTGACGAATTTCAGATTAGCGCTACAAAAAAAAACTGAACTGTATGAACACTTGTCAGATAAGGCAGGTAATTCTCAACTTGCGGGCAAATTCCTTGTTGATTTTAACACTAAGAAGAAACAGGATGAAATCACAAAATCGGATCCAAAGACACCAGAACGAGAAGAAGAAATTCAAACATCCGTAAATAATATTGGTGAAGATGAGTGGTAAGATGTTCTTTTGTCAATTATTTTAGTTTATACCATAAAAAATAGTGTAACAATCCTTTGATTTGCCATTGGTAGTCACACATGTTGCCCTTTTATTTTAGCACTGCACTAGTCATCATGTTATGTACTATGCAGCTACAATATAATGTTGACAGTTAAGGGTGTCCATCAACGGACGGCAGACTTGTGTCAGTTTAAAGTTACTGGATACATACTGGCTGACCCCGAAATGTAACTCAAATAATAAGCCACTATGGTGCTGTGCATTCACCAGCTTTGTTGTACATATTAGAAAGTTTTAAACGAGTTTTGTGTATGTTCTCTAATAACTAGATTTTTTTTTTTTTTTTTTATTGCCTTGATAGGCAGACGAGCAAGCGGCCCGCCTGATGGTAAGCGGTCACCGCCGCTCATGGACATCGGCAATGCCAGGGGCACAGCCAAGCCGCTGCCTACCACCTGCCTGCCGTTTGTGATTGATGCTGGTGGTGATTTCATATTTTTTTACTTAACTGGATTCCTATCCATACAGACCATTGTACAGTTCGTGAAAAACACCCGCAGTAGTGGCTCGTTCGGTCGTCTAATTCTGCTCACTCTCGAGGGCGCAGTGTTTCTTAACGGTCGACATTATATTCGGACTGCACTGTATCAGGTCATCAGGTCGGTTTAGGTGCAAAATGACAAAAACAAAAATGTTATACTAGCTAGCATTTAATATTTTGCCAATCTGACATTTTGCGCTTCTGACGTTCTGCGCCTAAACCATCAGGTCCAGTGTAGTCACTTTGCTGAACAAAAAAAACATAAGGCCGCGAACTCGAAGTCAGCGGGTGCGGGGCGGCGGCGGCGGCGGCGCGGGTGCGGCGGACACCCGGTCTCGAAGTCAGCGGGCAGATCGCGCGGCGCTAGAGCGGCGTAGTGTTGTGCTATGAGAAATTAGTGTCTGTTCGCGAACGAAATTGATGTGAATATGATGTTCCATATAAAAAATCATTGAAATAATTTGCTCCACCACCTCGGCGGGCATTTATGAAAATACACAGCACTACGTCAATGCAGACGCGCAGTTGCCGCTCGATTGGCGCGCGCCGCTCGTACATCGCTCCTCGCGCCCGCGCCGCGCCGCTGCTTTCGAGACCGGGTCCATTTAAATCTATGCATTTGAACGCGCCGCACCCGCGCCGCGCCGCTTGCCGCTGACTTCGAGTCCGCGGCCTAAGGCAACTTAGCATATTTTTCTACAGATTTTTAAAGCGATGTTCCATATTCAATTTGTATTTCAGGGTTGAGTTCACGGATTGCTTGGGTCGCACAAGGAAATGTCACAAATCCGACTTAGACATGTATGTGAAGAGAGACAAACAGCTCATGAGGGTAGTAAACAAGGATAGCACAAATAATGACAAGCCTGAACATGATCAAGTATCTGAGGTGCATTTTTTACTAAATTTGGCTCGTGGCTCCGCCCGCGTTAATGTCTTTTACCAGGATGAAAAGTAGCTTTTATTCAGATCATGGTTTGCTTATCGTGTCATTTCATCACAATGGTGGGGTTTCACCATGTGTACAGCGGTCCCTATCCTATAAATATGTCGCGTTACCCGCCCACTATCCATTATACCGGGTGTAAGAGAAACACTTTTAATAATGCGAGTTGGCAGACTTTACATAACTTCGAAATTCGTATGGAGAACTTCTCAAGTATGCAGGTTTTCTCACTATGTGTCTTTCACCGATAAAGCGAGCGATAATTAACAATTAACACACATAATTTAGAAAAGTTGAGCATGCAGCTCTGGGGGCTGGTTTCGAATCCGCAACGTTCGTCGCTATAGTCCATGCCACTCCTCGCTGATACTGAGCAATTTGTGATAGAAAAACCCAATATCATCACTCTTAGCCGACCCCGGAATCGAAGCCGAGACCACAGCAGCAGCAGTCGTACCGTGTACCCAATACGACTGCACCACCGATACAGACGTTTTATTCGAATAACAATTGAAATAGTATTTTTCTTAATAACGTAACGTAAAGCTAATAAAAAAATGTCGACGCTGGGAATCGACTGTGCGGCGCGACATAAAGCGCTGTACCTACTGAGTATTAGAGCGCGGTAATGTGTGCGCGTCAGTGACTCCGACTTTTTCATTGCTACGTTTTTCATTGCGGGCTTAAGTTCCCAAAATGGCAAGTAAACAGCAAAGTTTATTTTAGTATATTATTACCGTTTTCGCTTCAAAAGCGGTCCCTTACACCCGGTATAGTATAGATGTAATAGATTAAGAAAACTAAGCTAGTTTCTTTTATATGAATTAAGACATTTCAAGATAATTTAAATTAGATTTTGTGTCATACTAATAAAAGCTCTGTATTTTTCAGGATTCTAAGAATGAATCCGAGAAACCTTTGTTAGTACAAAAAACTAATGATTACTTACAATCATTGCGGAAAAAATGGGAACAAAAAGAACAGGAAATGCTTGGAAAGGACAAGGATATACATTATCAAGATATACTTTTTGATGGTTTGTATTCCATTTTCTTTCTTACTTTTTTCATAATTCTTGTCAATCATAAAACAAGATTTAAATATAGAACATACATTATCTATTTTACTAGAATTCATAAAATGCCGATAACTTAAACATAACTCATGTAAAATTTGCATTTCCATGTATTTTTTTAAATATTTATGTATACCTTTTTGTAAAAAAATTTTGCTATTAATTAATAAAAAAAATCCATAAACTAATTTTCTACATTTACTTTGACAGAGGCAAGAATCCACGGCGTGGGATATTATGCGTTCAGTACCGACGAGACTGAGCGTCGCAAGCAAATGGAAGAGTTGAAGAAGCGTCGCGAGGAAACGCTACGGAAGCAGGAAGAGGCGGAGGAACAGCGGAAGGAGCGCGACGAGCTGATGGCGGCGCGAGTGGCCGCGGCACGCGCCAGGCAGCGAGCGCGCGCCGGCCTGCCGCCAGACGAACCACAACGTATGTGCATTTTTTTTTTAATTAAATGAATGACAGCCTTTACCTTTTTGAGTGGTAGAGCCACGCTGTAGACAGTTTTGTCTACAACATGAATGGGCTGGCTCGACCGGATCGTTACCACTGTCTCACAGAAAACCGACGTAAAGTAGTGGCTTGCTGCGGCGTTTCGTACGGTGAGTGAGATAACCGGAAGCCCAAATCCCAATCCCTAATTATCCCTTTCCTTAAAGGTCGGCAACGCGCCCATGACTCTTCTGGTGGTGGGCGTACATGGGCGGTGGAGATCACTTACCATCAGGTGACCCACTTGCTCGTTTGCCGGCCTATGCTATAAAAAAAAAAAGCCTCCGCGGCGCTGCGGGCGAGTAGCCGGCTGTGAAGTGAGAGGCCGCGGGTTCAATCCCCGCACCGAGACAAGAGTTTGTGTGATACACATTTATTTGTTTCGGGGTCTGGGTGTTGTGAGACCGAAAGTCTCTCGTAGATCCTGATCGTACGACACAAGACTCGTATCTTACTGTGGGGTCAGGACTATGTATGTGACTGTTGGGTGTATTTATTTATTTATTCATTTAATGACGAGACAAGCAAGGCACTCGCTTGATGGTAAGCGTCACGCCTGCCCATTAACAGGAGCAACACCGCATAGAACTTTGAATTACACAGCACTGCATGGCACTGACCTGCGCTCGTCACCCCGAGACATAAGATGTTAAGTCTCATAGTGCCCAGTAATTTCGTTGGCTTCAATGTCCTTCAAACCGAAACACAACAGTGCTTACACGCTGTTGCTTGGCGGCTGACATAGACGGCGCGGTGGTACCAACCCAGACGGCCTCTCGCATACGAGGGACCTACCACCTTGTGGTTTGATTCGATCTCCTTCTTCCACCTGCCCTTATCCCACTCGCAGTGGGGTCAGCGCAACATGCCTTTTAACACATATTACAGAAATATTCGCCTTGTAGTTTTTACGACCGGTCGCCTGCTTGACGTGAATCAAAATCATCATCACATTGTTCATAATATTTTTTAACATTAAAAAAAAACATCAAAATTTATTAAACGCTAAATATAAAAATAACCATTATTGATGAGTCAATACCATTACAACTTAATGATAGATTATTGGTATTAGGCATCAACTCAAAGTTGGTTCTTTTTATTTTCTTTTAAGGCGCTTATATGGTGCGTGATCTCCACCGCCCATGAACGCACACAATACAAGACGCGTCATGAACGCGTTGAAGACTTTAAAGGAAAAGGATACCTAATTAAGGGATTGGTTAATTTAGTCGGTTAGAGATACACAGAGAATCCATTAGTGTTATATGGTTATTATTTGTTTCTTAATAATTATATTTTTATGTTTCAGAAAAGGAACAAAAGGATTTCACTACGTGTTTATTAGAATTTCTAACACAACAAAGAAATGAAGCTGATGCCGAAGCTAAAGAGGCTGAAATTAAACGAAAAGAAGAACTAGAGAAAGAAAGACAAAAATTACGCGAGGCTTATGTTCGTGAATGGGATATGGGTAAAGATGGAGTTGAGGGAAATGTAAAGAAGTTCCGAGAAATAAGTCAAGAGGAATATGTAGAGCAACAAAGAACTAAGAGAATAGATGAATTTGCTCCACCACAAACCTCAACGATGAGTAATAGTAAAGGTACACAAGCTCATTTTGATCAAAAGGGTAAAAAAATGAAATCAAATACTCTCCCTGTACAGAGCAAGACATGGTCGGATGTTAGACCGGTAGTTTCCTTCCCACCTCCCGACATAGGCGATCTATCTCATGTTCCTGAAGAAAAAGGGCTTTATTTTACGACAAGTAAAAAAGATGTAAAGTTTAAGAATTTTGTTAAACTACCGGAACCAACACCTATTGTGAATGAAGTGAGCGATGAGGAAGAAACTGATGAGAGGATCAAAGAGAGAAAAACAAATATAAATGAATTTGATATAGAACCTCCTGCAACATACGAGTATTACGGACCGACGCCTAAAAAAACGAAGACACAGGATCCATTTAAAATAGATGTAAGAGAAGCTTATGCACAGGGAGCTAAGAGCTTGGAATCTAAATCTAGCAATATAAAGCTACCACAACATTATGATTTTACATTTGATTAATAAAAACAACAGATATTTGTTTGCGTTTAATTTGCTTGCCAATATCAGGTGTATTAAGTAAATTTTTATTGCTATACTACGCTAGTATCACAAATTTGAACACTACAAGCTCTATGTATATAATAAAGCTTTTAAAATATAGAGATCATTTTTTTAAAGTTTGAAATAATTATAAGTAGTGCTGTAATATAATCCCAATGATAGAAGTGAATATTTGGTTGTGAATTATCGTTGCTGTATTGTTTTTGTTTGGTTCTTTTGTAATCATTGTGGTAGTAGTAACGCTGGGTGTGCTTTGCAGCGAAGTTATTATCTCAGTGGTTTGATTGTCGGGACTAGAATTTAGCTGTAAAGCTTCTGCCGGCAGTGAGTCTTTGTTTGGTTTAATATCCTGAACTGTGGACTCATCTTTATGCGTAATATCATTATCTGTTGTAGATATTTCCGTAAACTTGATTTCCATATTTTCAGGTGTAGTTTCAATGACATTTTGTTGGATATCTTTAGTTTCTACATTGATCGGGTTTGTTACTTCGTTATCTACGGGCACATTAGACATCCCATAAGAGACGCTTGTACTTTCAACATCGTTAAATACCATCTTATCTGGCTGATCAGATTCCATTTGGTCTTCGTTGGTAACTAGATTTACGATATTATTGACGGTGGTTGTTTCGGCTGCAGTAATGTTTTCTACTCTAGGTCTTCTAGCACTAATGAAGTTAGACGATGTTACGAGTGCCCTTCTTGTTCTTATTTTCTTAATTCTGAAAGAACTTCTTTTTGTTTTTTGGAAGAGTGACGTGAAAGCTTCAGTTTCGCGTTGAGTGGGGTATCCATTGCAGAGATCTCCGCGACACGGGCACACGACTCGCCAATGACGACTAGAATTGCAGTACACAGAGTAGCATTCATCTTGGTATACCTTTACGCAGACTCTAGATTCTGTCAAAGCTGCAATTAGAAAATAAAACAAAGTCAAAAATGTCATCTGCAAAATAATGTACAGACATGGGCGCCTACCGGATTACTTTAAGGGAGGTGCATCTGCATGTACAAATTACACTATTAACTAATATAAAATATAGAATTATATATTATGTATGTTATGTAATGTCAAATTCAAATCGCGCAGGTATTTGATTGAATATGTTTCGCTAATTGAAAGCATATCTACTTAATGTAATGTAAAATTTTTGGTAGTAATTTGGCCTATTGGATATCTCATTCACTGTAAGAAACGCAACAGTAAGCTGCTATATCACATCGGATTTTAGTGAGATAGTGGTAATAACTCAGCCGAGCCGGTCTGCTGCTGCCGATGATGTAGACAAAACTATCAGGCAGTGTGTAAGCTTTGTTGTCTTTTAGTTTAAAGAATATCATCTTGTGTCTTGTAGTGTAGCGCCATGTCGTAGGCACTTTGTAAATTAGGGTTCCGGGTTTCGCTTCTGTTTATGAGCAAGTGTGGCGCTTAACGCGATATGCTTGTCTCGTTATTCTGTTGTATAAATGAAAAAAGAACTCACGAGGCGATGTCGCAATAACAGCGCAGTGGTTGTATCCAGGGTCGCAGGTGGTTACCTCGTAGGTGGAGGAATTGCACGGTTGCGAACGTCTGCTGCGATGGACTTGGTCTGCCAGCGGACCGCACCAGTAACACTTGTGCGCTTCGATCGTTGAAACGAAACCTAATAATAGGATACTTATTTTAGTATTGACTGCCTCAGTGGCGCAGTCCTAATGCGTTCGCAGTACGACTACTGTACTGTGGTCTAGGGTTCGATGACCGGGTCGCATAAAATTAATATCGGGTCTTTCTAACACGAAATGTTAAGTATCAACCAGGAGTCTGGAATTGTGCCTGGTATAGCGAACCCACTTTCACATTATGGGACGGAAATAAGCTCAGCATAATGTGGTGTACTAGTTACACCTCTGCCTACCCTAGGTAGTAGTAAGTAGGTACGTATGCATGTACTTATTTTTAAAACAATCCAGATCACCAAACTTCACAGCATTCTAGCAGAAATATTATGCTACACAAAGGTTTATAAATTTATTTACTGGTACCGTTGCCGACGAAATCAATTATCCTACATAGCCAGCCATAATGTTGCTACAAGCCCTAAGCTGTTGAAAATGTTTGGGACTAGTTATTTCGTGGTATAGAAATGCGCCTAGAAATGCGGATGGCAATGATAGCTGGGATGTACACTGTATACCCAAAAGCACTCGTTACTAATTCAATGAGCAATGAACGGTGTGGCTAGCGTATAATCATTTATTCACACATTCTAGCCGACCGCCGCGCCGCGCCGCCCCCGTCGCCGCACTGCGTCGCGTCGCGTCGGCTAACTGCACGAATAACGCTAATATTTACACATATTTGTCTATATGCGTACTATAAATGACTTTCTGAATCTCTATCTGATTAATGATAATAATTATGTTTATTACAATGATACTGTCCTAAAGAAGGTTAGTTGACTTCACAAACCTTCGAGATATTTGCGATAAACAACAATATTGGAGTATTTACTTGCGGGTTGGGTTCGAACCCACGACCTTCGACTGTTCGTCGCATCAATCCGTTGCATTCCTCGCTAGGCTATCGTTGCGTAAGTTCATAAGGCTACTTTAAATATTTTGTAAAACATATGTTTTAGAAACCTAATCGAATTGGTTTATTTAAAATCTAGATAATAAAATGTGTATAAATACGTTTTTACTAGTGTAAACCAACGAAAAAATACTACAAAGATGGTTCTCACTTCTCTATTTTGGACGTGCACCCAGGTTTACTTTATACTTTATATGATAAATATACCTAACCACTCATATTTTTTTTACAGAGTGGGCTGGTATTGGTAATTTTTTAAACGAAACTTTATGAAACATTTTAATAGAAATAACTAATTAAAGTCAAAAATAAAATTAAACAATTTTGAAGCGGTGTTTTCAATTATTGACTAACCAAACCATAATAGCATCGACTTAAAGTTGGTAAATCTTATTTTAAGCAATTTGGCAAAGTATACCTGATGTTAAGTGCAGTGCAGTCCAAAAAACCAGCGACCACTTAGTTTGTCGGTGGTCATCAGAATCATGCCGGCTTTTATAATGCTTCTTCACCCTCAGAAGACGGAAGAAGCTAATTGAGGAGCGTGGGACGGGACAGGCGGATGACCGATACATCCTTGTATCCCTGTGCCTGTGCCATAGGGGTACATCCTTAATGGTTGGATGGGACGGGTGTAGACTCGACCCAACCCACCATTAAGTCATGACGCTAGCCCCTCGGGAGAACCGGATATACACTAGCTGATCCTAGAACGTGATCCACACAAGTCATACATTCGAGCGAGACTAAAAATAAAAATGGGAAATATGTAACGAAACATAATAAGAAATAAAATAAGCATATACAAGCGCTGAAAATTACTTTGAAGTCAACACGGCTTTGTCAAGCTACTTAAGAAAATTACATATCACAGCTAATTTACAAGTACGAGTGTATGATATATATGCGGTTAAGTTCCATGGGACCTATACATCTGTCTCGAAGGCCGAGTGGTAACGCTGAATATTTCATAATGTAGTTAAAGTAACGAGGGGACTGTTGTAAATTGTATCATACGGCACACTTTCTTTCACTTTTCTATTCCGCATTGGGTCAAACTTTTAACAATTAATTATTGTGCTACTAATACTTTTCCTTGTTTATGTGGTATTTTATAGCGGAATAAATAAATGAAGAATCTTCGTTAATTATATACATTAGCTAACGCCTTTATCCACGAAGGGGTGGGAAGAATTGAAACTAAATGCACCAACTGTTCGCTTATTTAGTTTATTTATTTAGTGACGTGATAAGAGGCCAGTCTATTGACATACCGGGCATTATCTCATCTCCTCTAATCCCGGACAACTCATATATGATTTTTCCAATCGAAAATATCTAGGTAACACAAATTGTGATCTTGCAATCTGATATTTGAACTCAGGACCTCACGATTCTCCAGCCCAAGAACATATTTTGTGATTGTTATCGATAGCTAAATGCAATCGCTATGTCGAATTTATGCAATGGATGATCCGGAAAAGGTCAATTGATTTCAGAGTGTGCTGACCATTAACCGTGAAATCTTGGTTATGAGTTCAAGTGCAAGGAATATGTCGTACGTTTTCAATTCCACATACTTACCTATAGTATAAATTGTCTAGAGTTCGACTTATACCCGATATAGCGACAGACATTTGAGTGGTTGAGCAACGCTGTAGACAACTGTCTGCAAAACTTTGTCTACAGCATGAATGGGCCGAGCTGACTCGACCGGGTCGTTACCACTGTCTCACAGAAAATGGACGTAAGGTAACGGTTTGCTGTTGCGTTTCGTTCGGTGAGTGAGATATATTGTTTGCCGGTCTATGCTATCAAAAATATGAAATAGAGTTGGCGAAGTCCACTAGTTTCTTCCCGTCCCCTTCACCCTTTGTGTTTAAGACATATAAAGATACTGTATAATCAACTAATATGCACTGTGTTGTGAAATGATACAAATACAAGTCAACTTAGTATTGACTAAGTTGGCTTCCGTATCAATTTTCAAGAAACCGAAAGTAATTTTCATAGTGTTTTTGCAAGCAATCTATGTAGTAAAACATTTGAAAAAACTTTTGTAAACTAAACCGTTTGTGAGTGGAATAACGGCAGCACTTTATCAACATTAAACCAGCAGATAAAAACAAATCAAAGTTACAGGCAGTGAACATTTATCACAAACTTTGTAGTTTCAAGCACGTGTAAGTTCGTGAAATAATCTCAACAAGCTACTTACCACTTAGCGAAATGAAAACCGCTGCCGCCAACAACACTTTTGATTTTCTGCGCGATAACTTCGCCATCTGAATTACGCAAATTGTATTATTTACCGATTTGTGATATTATAACTTTTAGTTTTAAAATTAATTAGATTAGAATATTGAATGTGCTCGTTTGCGAGTGAAAGAAAAGAAATATGAGACAAATGGGCAGGTTACGCCACACGCGCTGGCGTCTACGCGCCAACTATAGCACCCGTCCTCATAACTTGTGCGAGCGTAGCCTTCGCGTCATATAAAGCCATTTACACACGACAAATACGATGCCGACGTAAATTATGGTTTTAAATTGATACCCGCATTGATGATTTATTGTTCCATTTTAAATATGGAAGTTAAAACAATGTAGCTTCATAACCCATAATTAAATATAACCTCCTACGCTGATAAAAGCGATATAATCTTGTTTGACACAGAACTAAAAAGTGAAAAGTAAATCTACGACTCTTTACTGTGTTCTTACTTGTGCTTTTTCATTTCATGCTCGCCGCGTTTGTTGTCTTTCGATTTGCCTTGTTCATCATTATCAATCCGGAGCTACGTCTCGAAATCTTCTTACTTATTAATATTAGTTGCCCTTGTTAACTTATTTTCAGTCATCCAGCTATACCTAATACCAGGCTGGAGTAGAACTTTAATTAATATTAGTGTTCATATATCTTCGACTGATGACAATGTACCTAATACATTTTTTGTAAGCGGATGATTCAATAATATAATTGTGTTCAAAAAATGACTATACATTACAAAGAATGCGTATAGTAGTGGCTGCGTATGGGCTGGTTAAGGCTTAATGAGATTAGATATAGCGAATTGCAGAAAAAAGATTTGCAGAAAGTGGAAAAAATTATAGGTATCTGTAATGTAAATTGATAATTAATTAGTATAAGTAATATTTCCTAGAAGTTTAGCGAGGTCGTTTAGAAAACGATAAGACTCAGAATGCATCTCAGCGGGTGCAATAATAGAGCTATAAAAAGCCAATTTCCTTCACCATTTCTTGTTGAAATGTAAGACGGCGCGTATCATCTCATACGGCTGCTAAAATATCGGTAACGTGGAACAATAAAAAGTTTTTATTTTATTTATGAAACGTGTTCTATTTTGCCTGTACGTATGGGTTTTTTGTTCGTTGCCCATTTATGTACTGTATAAATTTTTTGGTATATTCAAATTATTCAGATATTAAATGATTGATCAATATAATATAATCGATAAATATCTGTTACATATTATAATGTTAGTTTTTGCTATATTTGACCCTAGTACTAAGCTGGGATAACTACGGCAGAAAGAAAAAGAGTTTGCCATGTCAGATCTAGGATTTAACTAACATACATTTCACTAAAACATACAAAATAAAAAACCTAGAAATTACACGTACCTATAACCTAGTAATCTAGTTCTTTTAAGTTATTAATGAATTCAACAACGATCGATAAAAAAGTAATAAAGTGTCTTCGTTTTGTATTGTACCAATTTTATTTATTCGTACCTATATCTATTTATGCCATTAAGATCGATTGTCGATCATAAGTTATTAGGTACATAATTGCTTGGTTGGACAAACTGGTACATACTGTAAACGTTAAATGTTTCAAAATTGTCGTGACACTCTTGGGTTGATGAGTTTTTCTTAATAGCACCATTGCGTGTAAAATATTTCATTTTAAATAGCGGTGGGCTTTTTATACTTCATAGATGAGGTAGATCTTATCTCTTATTGCTTCATAGCTACGGTATTAAAAAATAAGCATTGTTATTCACTATTACCATATGTTAGATTATCCAAAGAATACGTGGTCATACATATATACATGGTCTAGAATTTTAGTTTCGTACCGGATTTTCGTTCAAATGAAAAAGGCGAGCCCTGTTCGTCATTTCATCAATATGTATGTGCATCCTGAAATGCCCTTTAAAAGACTTTAGCATCGAAGTTATGTGCGAACATTTCTCGTTTAATTTCTGTGCTCGCTTTTTTAAGCGAGCACAGAAATTAAACTCGCTATCGCTACTAGCAAATCATAGAGCTGTATCAAGAAACGCATTTATTGGTAGTAATTTAAAAAGTTTGCTACGATAAATTACTAAGCTAACTACCGACCCGCTTTGGGCCAACTTGGTGGACGAACGCTGAAACTTGTCAGGACAAACTAATGTCTTATTACTAGATTAATACAAATATACATATTAAAACATGATGTAATGTAGCACATTTAAATTAATAAATAAACAGAAATTACACGTCGACTTTTAATTTGCTACTACGATTAGCTGTGTTATGAGTATTAAAAACATCAAGAAACTCAGGTTCCTTAAGTTCTAGATACAATATTAAAATCATAGGTAAGAATAAAATTTTATAGCAGAAAATGGGCAAACAAATAACCAGACTAACCTAATGACTAATTAGGTACATACTATATGCTTCTATCTGCTTCCTAAGGCGAAATCTATAATAAAAGAAACAAGATTTGATTCCGTTGAACCTGTTAAAGAGAAAGCGGCACGCGTCCTGAAAAAGCGGACAGAGAAAGACATCCACCACTGTTTCGAACAATAGAATATTCACATGGAGCGTTGTAAGGAAAGAGGAAGCGAAGGACAATTGAGAGGTTTTTGGAAGTTGAAAGATTTGAAGTGACTTTATAAAGAGTACAAATTTCGTATATACAAGTACTCGTAGTTAATATTTGTTTATAATAGAATCTCATTATATTTGGCAATACGCAACATCTATTTTGTACTTTATCTCACTAGCTATATGTTATTTTTAGTGAATGAAGCCAGTATATTATTCTTAGACATGGCCATTTTCTCGGTTGTTTTCGCTCACATAAAGAAGCTTCTAAGGAAATAAGGTCGCCCTATAGAAAATACGATCGTGCAGTGACAATAAATTGAACCATGAATAAACACTCTACAAAATAGATTACCTATTATAATAGGGCCCTATGGTTCCACTTTCAGCCTTTGTGTTCATTTATCTTTCTTTTCTTCGCGCAAATGCTTAGTACCTATTGAAGAATTTATGATTAATTTTTGGATAACATATATATAACCACAAACACAATGTTTCATTTAAGAAGTATTTTTGCTTAGGTTATCATAATTATATGTAGATAATAAAATACTGAAATTTTATCTAATAATCTAATGCTAAGTTTTGTGGTGTATTAAAATAAAAATGTAGCTACCATAATAATATACTTTTCAAATAATAACCTAAGCAATATCTTGTTCTTTCATAATAGTACCTATCTACTTTAAGCAAAATACGTTCTTGATTCAAGCCTTTAAGCGTTAAGCTATATTTTTCAAGTGGTTTGGGAAGTTTGGCTTCCGAATATGGAAGTTTCACAACCAATCAGTACAAGTGCAGAACAACTGTATAAGCCGACCTGTATAGAATTTCCTTTCCAAGTTTGTTTATGATGAAACTCAGATTCAAGATGCAGTATATGATTTAGGTCTAAAGTTGTGCCTGATAGGCTTTGTGAGCAAATGTAGGTCATCGGTGCATCGGCCGTGCAACCTGCAATGCGACGGCTTGCCTCATCATATCAAATGCAGAATGAATTTTTCATAAACATTTTGGCCGCAATACGTTCTATTGGTAGGATTATCGAGATGTGCTGTACCGACTACAGACGTTGTCTAGAAATATTACTTTAAGTTTATTCCCTTAGAGAGGAGATTCGAGATGAACTGTAAAAAACCGGTCAACTGCAAGTCGTACTTGCGCACCGAGTGACTCCATTCCACTCCTCTTAAATTTTATTTATTTTTTATTAGCCTGTTTTATTTATTATTTATGGGGCGGAAAAGTGACTCCACTGGAACTGATGATCCCGGAACGGCACTCGTCTGAACGAGCCATTACGGCGGGTTTTTCACAAAATGTACGGTTGCCGCTATCCAATCGGCTCCAAATAATATATGAACCATCCCACCAGCCAGTTTGAACAGAGAACAGTGTTCCGTTGGCGACCTTTGGGTTTGCGTATGGAACACTAATAATAATGTTGCGTTGGTGACCTTTGGGTTTGAGTACGGAACACTAAAAATAGGATTCTATTGGCATACTGTGCTTTGGGCATCCTACAAAGTTAAAATAATTTGCATAAAATATATCTTGTGTAGTAAATCTACTAAAAGGGTTTTATGGTATCGTCACTTTGTTATATATCGTCTGTTTAATAGCACGTTTATATAAATTTAATATAAACGCGTCCATCCGATTCTCCGAGATTTTTTATACCTACAGTTTTCACTCTAAGAAATCGTATTTAAAAGTAACTTTCAACAGTGGCAAATTGCATGAAATGTAAAGAATACCTAGTTTATACTTTGAAATATTATAATTAAATACTCCTGAGTATTATTCATGAAATCAGCCTTACAAGGCTATTATGATATTACCAAATAACGACGGTCTGTCTAAATTTTCTTTGTTATTTTGTGGTCAAGAATACTGTCTGTTTTAATTTAGAAACCAAGACACGACAATAAATGAACTAATTACTTCTCGTTGTGCGTAATAAAACTACTACATATTTTTTCTAGAATTCAGTTCTTCTTCCACCTGTAATTGTCCTACTCGCAGTGGGGTCGGCACAACATGCTTTTAACACATTTTACAGAAAGATATGGCGTGTACTTTTATGACCGGCCACCTGCCTCAGGTCAACTCCTCTGGGTAGAAAACACACGTAGACCGAAACTACGTATGAATCACACAAACATTTGTCTCGGTGCAGAAATCGAACCCGCGGCCTCTCTGTCATTTTATAGAAATACTAGCTTTTGCTCGCGGCTCCGCCCGCGTGAACAGCATTTAAATATTATCATCCCCTATTTTGACCCCTTTGGGGTAGAATTTATCAAAATCCTTTCTTAGCGGATGCCTACGTCATAACATCTACCTGCATGCCAATTTCACCCCGATCCCTCCAGTGGTTTGGGCTGTGCGTTGATAAATCACTATGTCAGTCACCTTTGAGTTTTATATATTTAGATTATAATTTGTTAAAGTAATACTATATTGTTACAATATAAGGATACCACCCCTCTAGTATTATGATTTATAAAACAGAAATAGAGATATTTGTATTATAATTGATTCATGTAGGTAAGCTAAACAGACGATTCAAAAACTCGAATTTTAAGTGAGAGCATGTCCATCCTACTTCCTATTATCCTGTGTATTATAAATGTGTCAGTTTGGATGCTTGTGGTTTGTGAGATTTTGAATTTGAATGATTTTTAATCAAGTACACCTTAACGGTTGAAGGGATTTGGACACATATTGGTTTATAGATAGACCATGATCTGGACTGGGACATAGGCTACTTTTAATCCTGGAAAACGATATCTAATATTAACGCGGGTAAGAGCTAGTAAGAAATTATACCAATACATGAATTATTTGTAGGTACATCGCTTAAGAATTATTCCGATTTGCCTGGTCCTATTTTCTAAACTATTAGGTACATTATAGAAAAACCTTTTTTTTTATAATTGTGAAGCGAGTCGCGTATTACACCTGGCTTTCGCGGTAAGGGTGAGAAACTACTCAAATAGAGTCATTTATCGCGATTTTTCTTCAGTCCCCACATTTGGCAGCCGACACCCCACCACCCTCAAATGAAGATGGAACACTGACTTCACGACCCCTCTAATATATCTTGCTATAAAACTTGAAAAAGAATTTCACTTTGTAACGTTGGTATTGTTGGAAAAGAGTTGCTCACAGATGTATCAACAAATATTGTACAAAGTAAAATAGGTAATATTTAATATCCGTTGTAGCTGAACCGTCTGAGAACATTGTTGGCAGTTAGAAAGGATAGAATCATTTTTGAATTTTCTTGTCGCAGTTTAATCTGAAATTATATATTATTAAACCCTGAGGACATATTATTTTTCTCAAACACTACACTTTAATACGTCTTCAACTATGTGCAAGTGCTTATTGGTATAACAAATACTAACGAAAATTAGTAAGAGTTGGTAGGCCCTTTTTTTATTGAATCTTTAGATAACTACAGTACCATTATATTATGAGGACGGACGCCAGAATGACTGCTAAATGCTAAAATATAAACCAATAAGTTACCACGTGTTCGATCCCAGTCAAGAACTCTAGAAAAAATAAAATCTATTATATAAAAATAAGTCGGGTTTTCCTTCCTGACGATATAACTCCAGAACGCACGAACCGATTTCCACGGTTTTGCATTCGTTGGAAAGGTCTCGGGCTCCGTGAGGTTTATAGCAACGAAAATCTAGGAAAAATTTCAATAGAAAAGCGGGAAAATAGGGAAAATCATTTTTTAAATACAGCGCCATCTCTCATACATAGCATGTACTACAAACCAATATTTTAAGTAGATGGCGTCGGTGCGTGACACATTGCTGACAGATGGCGCCACTGTTAGGCTACTTTTATCCCGGAAAATACAGATCACGCGGGCGGAGCCGCGCGGGACAGCTAGTATGATATAGTTTTAGAAAAAAAATAATCTCGTAACACATTATAGTGTGGAAATACTTGTCACATCAGCGAAATGTGGGTGCACTAGTTGCATATTAATTGCCTTCCCCTTTCACCATATGCGTTAAATTTGTAAACCATATCTAGTGCTTCCACTTTTACCATTTCGTTAAGACCTATGACTAGATATATAGATATATTAACCTTGAATAGACATATGTATTATTGGAGGGTATAACATCGTGAAAGGGGTATTGGGCTATAATTCACTACGTTGACCCAATGTGGGTTCGTAGACGGGTTTAAACTAATGGCCAAACTAGGGACAGGGTTTCAAACCGCCGATTTCTAACATGATTTAGAAACTACAAATCAATTCCTATAGCTTTAATATACTCTCATATATATACGAAATGTCACGCGTCACGTCACAAGATCGCTTTTTATCTTATTCTTATGGAGTACATTAGTATGTACCTTTGGTTAACAAAGTTCAACGCGGACAAGCAACTTGGCATGAAATTTTTATATATAAAGATTTAGTGTAATTGGAATTAAAAATTACCGTTAAAACCCCCGAATTGTTTAAATAGAAAATCGTTCTATCCTTTTAATTGGCAAAACAGAATTTATTCAAACATCGCTATTTATTATTTTGATTAAACCAGCTTTCAAACCAAAAAAATCCTCAGCCAAATAGGTCCAACCATTCCTCAGTAAATACACAAAGACATAAGACTTATCTACTTTACCTTGGAAATTATATTAATAGTAATAGTAAAATTTAATTTGAATCGACCAAGCAGTTCCGAGAAACCTTTACACATTATATGTATTCAAGAATTGCCCGTTTAAAGTATAGGTAATTAAGTAAGTACAGGTCATTAACCTCGTAAAACCTTAATGTAAATAAAAAAAAATATAAAGTATTACAGAGATCGTTTCACAAAAATATCACGTGGTCGTGGGGAAAATAGACGAAAAATAGACGGGTCTTTTTAAAGTTACAAGTAAAAGACCTTTTATTAATAATTCTGACCGTATTCGTAAAAAAATAATGGTTTACGAAATCAACTGATTAGTGCTGAAAACTAATGAGGCGACCTTTGAATATAGCGTGAATAATTGTTTCTTCTGAATGAAACTGAAATAACGCACGAGGAAAACCGAATCACATATTTGATAGTTTGTATGGCGTCAAGTTACTCGAATCATTTGGTAATGTACTGTGTACCGTAGTGGTCTCGTAGGCATGGAGATTACGTTGCGGATTATAATGGCCATGAACTTACGGTCGGTCAGCATACATCAGATTATAGTAATAATGCACTGGCCCATTTAACGCCCCTCTGACCCTGGCGTTAGTTGACATACTATAAATATGACTGACGGACGACCTATATTATACTGCACGCAAATGCTTGCAATGTGCGGGATCCAAGCTTGAATTACGGCAGCTTATAACAAATATTATATAGCTTATTTACTTTGTAGCTGTTTTATTCTAATTATTTTTTTATTTAGTTACTTTGATATAATGTGTTGACAGAAATATTGAATAACGCTCTTGTATGGTTAGTTTATTAAATGAAATTCCGTATGCACCCGAGTATTTCGGAAAGCAATGTTAAGTTCCAGTTCCAAAAAATTCAAGCCAGTGAAATGTTTGGGCATATGAGACCTAGCATCTTGTGTTTCGAGTGTTTGTAATTCAAAGCTCTAGATTGTGTTGTTACTGTGCGTGACTGGCGTGTCGCTTACCATCAGGCAAGACTAATAATTGATTAATTGACTAATGATTGCTCAATATAATGAACATTTTAATAGTTCCAGTAATGGACTTTTTGTTATTTGATACTTGATGATTTTAGTTAGTCATTTTTTTTAATTGTGTATGTTTTATGATTCTGAGGATATAAACCATTATTTTATCAAAGGCGTAGTCAGGATTTGTTTCAGGGTGGGGCGAGATGTGCTGCAAGAGCCGACAACGCCAAGGAAAGTACACAGAAAGATCAATCAGGCAGACGTGGAGTGGAAACAGAGTTGTACGACCTCGCGCACCACGCACGGGTATTTAGAATTTGACGTGATATTTTTTAAAGAATAGCAATGTTTGCTTACTCACAACGGAATCCATGGGATAAGTGCCTTACTTTTGCCCATAGTTGCATCGTATTTTCAGCATTTTTGTTTTATTTTTAAAGGTTCTGCGTACCTCACGACTCGCATACCGCGCAACCCACCTATGGCGTTTTCCCTTTTATTTAACGGACAACGTGTAATTCGTTCTGAATGAAATTACTTCAACTGTATTTCACGTAAAGTAAATCGAACAGTTATTTTTATTTCACTTGAAGACAGGAAACATTGAAAATGTCAAGTCGCGCTGTTGTGTACCTAATAGACAGCTTGACTGTCACACTAAATTGGTCCGTCCGTAAATTCGTTTATAAAAAAAGATTTTAAAAATAAATTCGTTGTAAGGAATTGAAGTGAATTAGTTAACGGATTTACTTCGATCTACTGGTAGCCTACTTATACTGAGATACCGTGAGACAGGACCTCAAACTTAAGTCCTCGGGCAACCACAATTTGTGTTTGAGATTTGGATTCAAAATACTACCTATGGGTTGCCCGGGACGGGGATTTGTGCCCAGTATGTCTCTTACCATATTCCTTAGAAGGTACTTCGTTTTACGCTGTAATAGGGTAAAACCCACTTGCATGCTTGTAACCCAAAGGTTGTGTAAAACATTCAAAAATTCAATAAAAAAAGTACTTTAAATTTATCATAAATTTCAATATTCTCAGGACAACTTTCCAATTTCTTTTTGCCCAATTCGGATCATTGCGAACAATAAAAAAATAGCCAAATCGGTCCAGCCATAACAAAATGATACCATTACCAACGTACATAATTTAATTTTCATTTAAACAGATTAGTGTAGATGTACATAAAAAAATGTAACATTTCTTCATAACGTACCTAAGTACTTATATTTGGGAAAGGAAAGAGATTAGAGGACACTGCGTGAAACAGTGAATAATGTTTCCGGTCCTTGACTTGAATATTCATGTGATATATTACGTATGAACATGCTATTCTTGCTTTTTCTGATG
The DNA here is from genome assembly GCA_949126905.1 of Amorpha juglandis. Lineage (NCBI taxonomy): Eukaryota > Metazoa > Arthropoda > Insecta > Lepidoptera > Sphingidae > Amorpha > Amorpha juglandis. The sequence goes on along the minus strand of OX421387.1, from coordinate 7,405,475 downwards.
TGAAGAGAGCCGCACATTAATCCCAGTGTAGTAGCCACTCCTACGTTACTTTTTATGTGGTTATTTCTTTTCTGATTTATTCATTTGGAAATAATATTATAGATGTGAGCATATGCTCGAACTTTCCTTGTTTGTTATTGACTGAACAGTTCATTGTATCGGGTTCGACAGGCCGAAGGGCGGCGGGGTCGGGGGTGACTTTAATTAAAAACTGACACGATAAAATACCTTCTGATGTGTCAATATAAAGCTGTATATAGCATGAAATTCTGTGACCGCATCTAACAGCATGTTTAGAGGTACGTGACCGAGACAGAAGACCGCGTCATACAATGACAGTGACACGTGCGCTTTGTATTCAATATATAAATCCATTTTGATGTATGCTCCGCGACGCGTAACCTGAGGAAAGTGATAGCTTCATCTGCTTTGGATGGAGTTGCATGGAAAAGGTCGCGCGTCGCGCTCAAATTTTATATAACCTTTAAAATTTAATTCATACAGAAATGACACATTATAAATGTATAATTTAAAGAAAACTAAGGGTGACAGCGAAGATACCCAGTTTATATAAGGCGCTAGATAGCCATAAGCGCTCCGGGGAGCCTGTTAAAACGTCAATCCAGATTGTTATCAAATAGCAGTCATATTTAGAGTGAAATTTTGACACAGTAGATGGCATGAATATTGTGGCACTAGACAGGTTATTTAGCTAAAAATCTGTCTGTCGAAGAGCAATTGGGATTAAGGATCAAATTCATTATCTCAGGTAAGCCAATGTCCTACTCTAGGACGTTGCTTTTTTTTAGATTAATAGAAAAACTATTCACTAGAATATTAATACTAATACTAGGTTTTAGTGTTACAATTTGATTTTCGTCTTATTTGCCTACTGGTAGAATATCAGGTAGGCAGGTTATGTTAAGTTGCAGTTTATTACAAATAATTTACCGATGTTTTTATCACGAGAAATACTATAAACCACTATTAATTTGGCTAAAGGAGAACTTTGTATGTATTTACCGAAACAGTAAAGTGAATGTAAATAAAGTGAATAATTCCAACTGGATTTGTAAGTGTGCCGACATTAAATGCAAAGTGAGCGAGGCAAGACATTTGGATTTCGGGGTGGCAAGAAGGACCTCTGGCCCCCTTACAGTGACTCAATGGAGAACGAGTCGTCTCATATATTTAACTGTTCGTGTTTTCCCGAATAAACCCATGTTTCACAATGTCCAAGTGAATGTTCAGTAAATTAAAACTGTCCAAACTCATAACGAGATACAGGAGATATATCCGCGAAGCGAGTTTATTACTCCGTCATCAGCGGGCCAATTCTGGTAATTAAAAATGTTCAAAATATCATTCCGATCTAGTCTCAGTGCCAAGAAAGTTGCAAGTGGCATTCCGTAAACCATTAAAACTGTAATGCAATCAAAAGTATATTGAAAGTTGACTAAATTGACATCGAAATGTAACTGAAATGATATTGTGAATTACTGAAATATAGTCAATCATATCGATATTTGTATATATGCATGGGTAATATTCTATGTAAATACGTAACAATCAAATCACAAAGTCGTAAGGAAACTTTATATATTAACAATATAAATACAATACACTATTACATACACACACATATTACACATTGCAGCTGAATCCATGTTTTTTGCACTGTGTGAACATAACCTTGTGGATAATACACTGTCCTTCCTCCTTCAGAGTCGGCTCAAGGCCTAGAATTGGTAATCCGAATTGCTTCAGTGAAATCCAGAAACAGTTCTAATTGTTTAGTCATTGTTTCACTAACACTTTACTAATAGTCCACTAATAATTAACTCACGATATTTTGTCAACTTTTAATTAGTATTTATCGCGCGCAATGTATAATCATAATTAACTTATTATAGAAATTGAAAGATACGTACTTAAATAACATACACAACAAAATTAAATCACGGAACAATAACAATAGACATTCTTTTTTAATAAAAAATTTACGGCTCTCGCTCTTAGTACTTTGAGCCTGCAATAACAAAGGTGTAGTCACTGGGTGACCCACCACGACAATAAATTAACGCATATGTTTTCACTCACAATTCACAGAAGTCCGAAAAAAAACGGGGTTTCAATTTAGGGGAAACATGAGAAATTACCTAATCAATTAATAAATAATAAAATCTATTAATCAAATTTTAAATTAATAACTTCGTGTTAGAGTAATAATTTTTCCATCCAATTCAAATCGCCTAAATAACTCACAATGCCAATATATTTTGTCCGCTGGCAACTTTATTATAACATTCGCTTTACATTTTTTATAATTTAGTCTGTGGTGGCTGACATTAGTTTGGAATTAAAATGATATCGAATTGACATCATTATGCTACTGGAATGATATTGGAACTTTAAGCAGAGCAGAATGCCACATTTTATTCAATTCGTAGTCTAATCTCAGTTTGGTTAAAGTTCAGTCTCAGTTAATGTTAAATACGAGAATTGGCCCGCAGGTCTAAGCAAGTTTATATGAGGCCTCGTTGCAGTTAAAATCTATGGAATCAATTTTTTTTCAACAAAATCCGTCCACAATTGGCAAAGAAATCGAAGTACATATATAAAAAAGGAAGAATAAACTATACGCGACGAATTGATGACCTCCTCCTTTGTTAAATCGGTTTTATTAATAATATGAAATCAAAAAAACTAAAACTTAGTATCGAGTGTAGCCCATCTTGCTAAAATTACCATTTGCATTCGTTGTGCATGCTATCGATGATATTCTTAGTGGGCTCTTGTGAAATACGTTCTCACTTTGCGGCAATTACATTCTTTAGCTACCCGATGTTTTACAGAGGGGGTTGCCCTGATGTTACTGCTCTATTGGATTGAGGTCGGAACTTGAAGTTGGTAATTGAAACAGCAAGTCCCGACCTCTTGAATACACGCTTGCACATTGCCAAAAGTGTGGGTGCGAGCGCTGTCATCCAAAAAAATCGTAGCCCATCGGCGTAGAACCATATGAGATAATTTCTTCAAAATACATTTCTGCAAAGTATTCCCTTGGTCTTCGTAGTACTCGCTAATTGATATCTGTCCTCACCACATAGATATATCCTAACTTCATCGGAGATCAGTCAACCCCAGTCCTCTTCAGTACATGTCGCACAATGTAGTCACAAACTCACAACACAACGTAGCAAGTTTTTAAAGGCTAATATTAAAACACAGCCCATAATCAGTTTACGACGAGCTTCCACATCGCGTATAAAAACGATTGGGCGCAAATAGTCAGCATCAGTTATCAACGCAAATCCTTCTGTCGGTCGGACATATCGGCCGGATTACAGCATCGACACTCATCCCGCAGATAGCCGCGCAGACATTTCTGATCAAACTGGAATTAACAGTCACTTCGCGTTCTGCCTCGCTCCGATCAAACTCGCCTCATTTCAAAATTGCAGATTATGTTTGTTGCACAAATAGGTTTGAGATAACATGCTCTTTGTCGATAAAATAACTACCGAATGTTACTGTTGTAACAAGCATTAACATTTGATGATTGAATGATGATGATGAATGAATGATTCTTTGGCCATTCATAAGACCGAAACTTGTTATCCCATGTGTAATCTTTTTAAAAAGAAATAAACTTAGAAGAATTACTATTGTAAATGGTACTTAAGTATACTATAAATAGAAGCATACAATATCCAAAGTTACCTATAGATTACGTAAATTCGTCTTATTTTGTAGAAACTCTCACCTGAATAGGGCGAACCCAAAAGTTGAAATTAAACCGGGCCCAGTCAGCCTTCACGATACGCGCCAAATCCTCCATAACGGATTTTCGATCAATTACCTTTCTAAATTTCTAAACGAATTCCAAATAACTTAAGATTCCTCGAGATTTCATCGGCCATCACTTGGAATATTTCTTTCATTATTTTTATACTTAATAAGAAATAACCGACTTAGTAATATTAAGATTTGTGGATTTTCATCTTTTATCCTTTGATTTAATTACCTATTATATTAAGATAGCTAATTACCATATGTGACACTTCCCGCATCTCGTTTTAACTAGTAGGGTAGACCGGGGACAATTGTAGCATATTTTGGTTAGCGTTAAATTTTGAGTTTATTATTAATATTGTATCAAAAGTGTCAATAACCATTGATACGTAGTTTATTCGGCTATAAGTTCGCATTATCTTTAGACGTGTAGGAATAATACAATCATAGATATTAAGCATTAAAGCGGACTGAGTGAACTGGTACAAATGTCCCCGCCAGTGGGTTAATTGTACCAGCGATGTAATTTAATAAAACTCAGTGTTATCATTACATAAATATACTTCTCTAAATGGTAATATCCCAACAGAATAGCTTGTAATCTAATGACAAACAAAATACAGTAAACTTCGTAAGGTTAATCAATATAAAAATTAAAAACATAAAACAATAGTTTTCTCACCCTAAACGATAATAACTAAATTAAAGATTACAACAAAGTATTCTTATAAGTTCTTATTAAGTATTGACCATCATATTTGTGGTGTCGTATACTTATAATTAATCAAAAACAACGAAAATCACAAATCAAAATATTGTATGGTAAAGCATTTGGAACGATTGTCCCCATGGTACAATTGTCCCTTGCATACTTAATTTTATCATTTTTTTTATTATGTATAGCTACTCAGTCCAGCACAATTTTATCCCATCGATGCCAAAGCTCCGGGTGTGGATTTTTCTCTTTTCTTTTTATATCTAATTAGAGATTTTCTTTTTATATCTAATTCCACGCTTTTTTTACAATAAAATACATTGTTTTCTTCAAATTTATTTTCTATTTTTTAGTTAGACTTTCTATAAAAGCGTGTTTTTTAGTTTTTTTAACTATTATTTATTTTTTTAGTTAAAATATAAATATATTGTAGTCGGTTGAGGTCCGAATATCAAAAAAGCGCCATCTATTGACGCTCTTAGATACTACGACATTCCCTATAATTAGCAAAGGTCCAGAGAGTATAATTTCAATTGACGCAGATTGACAATCTAATGACGCATTCTTATGCGTCGTGTAGATGGCGCTAAACTAAACTACACAACAATTATTTATAATTATTAATCACAATTTGCAATACTTTTTTTTATATATATAATATTGCATTGTCATCGGTCCTTGATAAGTATGCCAAATTTCAATTTAATCCGACGTTTTAAAGGAGGTCAAAATCACGTTCAAAGACAAGTTACAGACAAACATACCAACATACCAACCTACCAACATACCTACGTCTGAAGCTAATAAAAGCGTGTTAAAAAAAGACTATTATCGCTGAATTGCGTCTCTTAATACTGCAGTTCCCAATTGTTAACAATAAGTACAGTTACACATATTTAATCCCAATGATCTTTATCTTCTAAATTCTAACTGCTGGTGTGCCTGTCTCGGTCATCCGCCTGTCCTGTCGCATGCCTTTCGATTTGTTTCTGCCCTCTTCGGAGTGTGAAGAAGCATTTCTACAGGCCGGCATGATTTTGATGACCGCCGATAAACTCATTATTGTCGGTTGCCGCTGGTCTTTTTGGAATGCGCTTCACTTACCATTAGGTGCAGCGCAGACACTTTACCGTGCTCGCTAAAAAATATAGTTAATTAAGTTATGAATTAAAGTTATAGTTAAAATAAATATATATTATAAATAAATATATATATAATATGGGGTCAATTTTACCACGGGGACAATTGTACCGTTACAAACGTCCCCGAAATATTGCTACAATTGTCCCCATATACTCATTTCATGGATAATATAAAAAATCTCATCAATTTAAACTTGAATCTAAATAAATACGTTTACAAATAAGAGATACAATAGTGAGGAATGTTTAAACTTACACTGAGTTAAAAATGATGTTTTGATTTCCTGCTATGACCAATGATAATAGATGGAAAAAACTTACTTTGACTGCACCAAAATTTCATCTCGCCGTCATAAGCGTCTGCGTCGAGCCACACGCGCGAGCAGCTGATAGTTACTCGGCAAGCAACCAAGGGGGGCGCCAAGGGGAATGGAATGTGTGTGTGAGGTGTAGTTAAAAAAATATTCCCCTTGGTACTACCGTACCCTGCTACAAATGTACCCGGTCTACCCTACATAAATCTTTGATAGTCGACATTAAGTTCAGTCTGGACTTCAGTTGTATTCAACTTTGCAGTATACATAACCTTAGATGGACCTTAGATGAAGTAAGTCTTCATGGATTTATAATAATTTGATTATAAATATCTACATAATTGGAAACTGTGCAATTTTTCAGACTATGTCATCGTTAACTAATACAGTATTTCTTGAAAAAAGAAGTACCTACGTTAAAATATTGTTCTACAATAAAAGTACTTTTAGACTGTTGTCGGAAGGTTTCCACCTTACTAAATTCTATTTCAAAGCCAAAATAATTTCCATCATGATATTATCAAGCATGTAGGCGTTTTTATTATCCGCCATTTTTGCTGGCACGACTGACAGCTGTCAAACACGTAGACAACGTTATTGTGGCTGTTCAGTTTTCGAGGGAACATGCACAAACAAAGCACAGCTTTGTTACACGTCTATAGGATTAAAAGAACATAAAAAACTTATAATGAGTTAGGTAAAAAATTAATTGTCCTTTGTCTAGAATTGGATTCTCGAAAATGTTTTGTATAAATACATTATTACACATGCCTTTTTAGTATTCAAGTACAAAAAGGTTCTCTTAAATTTTATGTACGGTACCTATCCAATATCCAGATCGACTTAATTGCAATGCATGTATACGTAAAATATATGTAAATTTAAGTACCTACCTAACATCTCGAATAAGTGAATATGAATACAATAGCCTTTTTGAACCAAATTTAATAAAGATGGTTCTTATTTTTATAGCAAAGGCCGGCAATAATTGAGCAATTGCCATTGTGTGCCAGTGAGTCATTTGCTGCTAAACTGACAGCCTCCGTGGCACAGCGGGCGAGTAGCCGGCTGTGAAACGAGAGGCCGCGGGTTCGATCCCCGCACCGAGACAAATGTTTGTGTGATCCACAAATATTTGTGGTAGGCAGGTTTGGTGGTAGGCAGCGACTTGGCTGTGCCCCTGGCATTGCCGATGTCCATGAGCGGCGGTGACCGCTTACCATCAGGCGGGCCACTCGCTCCTCTGCCTATCAAGGCAATAAAAAAAAAAAAAATGTTTCGGGGTCTGGGTGTTGTGAGACCGAAAGTATCTCGTAGTTCGTGATACCCACGACACAAGACTCGTATTTTACTGTGGGGTCAGGACTATGTGTGTGACTGTTGGCTGTATTTATTTATTTATTTAAATGGTCTCCACTATCCATAAACGCTTACAATACGAGAAGAATCCTGGACGCGTTGTCGATCTAAAGGAAAGGGATAATTATAATGTTTGAGAAGGAGAGGGTGAATTCGGGCGTCCGGATATCTCACTCACCGTACGAAACATAACAGCAAGCTACTACTTCACCTCGGTTTCATGTGGAATAACAACCCGGTCAAGCAGGCCCATTCATGCTGTAAACAAAATTACCTATATGACTAGAATTTGGCGCCTTTTTCTTTTTTATATGCCAATCCACATCAGCTTACGGCCGATTTCAATAAACGATCTTATATCAAATATATTTCCGAAGCGCAGTTTGCGGAACTCCAGTCTCATCCAACACAACTCATGTGCCAATTGGATTTCAATCAGCGTAATATCGCCATCGGAAACCGGATACAAATAGGAGGAACGCAATCTACTGGGTACACTGTCTGCCGCCCGGGGCGCGTTTGGAATTAAACCACATAACATTGCATTCAATTTAGATATTGCTATCAAACTGGTTAATTATCTGACAAAGCTCATTGTCAGTCCGAGTTACGTAGGTACTATTACATGATATATGGCTAATCCGTTGATTAATGTGGGAATTGTGTTATAGCAAAACGTAAAGTACTATAACTTCCTCAAATAATTTTCAGTCATTACAGGACCTATACTTGTTATTTTTCTTACTCCAGTTTATGGAGCCAATAATATAATAATAGTGGAATGGAAATTTTTCTGAGTATGCAATCTAAGTAGAAATCTATAACATTACATTAAATATAATAATAATTCAGCCCTAAACTATCGCTGCTGGGTACGGGCCTACTCTACAAATGTCATAAGTATGGCTTCAGTCCACCACGCTGATCTAATGTGGGTTGGCAGAATGCACACACCTTCTAGATTCTTGCGGAGAACTTTCAGGTCGCAGGTTTCCTCACGATGTTTCCTTCGTCGGAAAACCGAGCAATAATTTTATACACATGTAACATAAACTTCCCCGTAACCACAAGAATAAACAGAGGGCGAGGGAAATAAACTGAGATTAAATCCGTTAAAGTAGTTTCATTTCAATATAACAGAAAAATCAGAGGTGTACACGTTCTTGGGGCTGGTTGCGAACCTGCGACTTTCGTGTCGGTAGTCTGCATAACTTTCCGCTGAGCAATCGCTGCCACATATAATTAGTTTATTTAATTAGTATTAAGGGTGCATGTAACATCCTCCGCTATCACTATAAGTAGTTATTATATTCAAACGAGGTAACACATTAGTTGACACATAACGCTCAATGCTCATGGCACCGCGACCGTGGAGTTTTGAGAGAACGCAGAAGTAGACAGAAATTTAATTTCGGTTGGTTACCTTAACAAACTTTAACGACCAGGGAATTGTACGTGCGATCAAATTAACCGTGTAATCCGTACCGAAACTCACTTAAAACTTTGTGCTATTATTCTTCAGGTGCCCTCATTACCACGCCACCACACCGTGTTATCAGCTCATTATGTTCGCACCAACTTTCGGCGTTATTTAGATTGTATTTTCTAATCAGCAATACCCCTAATATAATAGCTGAGACTCAACGTTTATTGTTCCCGTTAGGCCCCAGTTTTTTCTTATTTAGTCTTGTGTCAGTACTTAAGCTCTCTCCTTGACCTTACTTATTGTTTCTACAATAACATTTATATTTTATGCCTTTGCAATGTTCTACATTTAAAAGTAGATACATTATAATTAGCAATTCTTATTGTAAATTGATTTTAAAATTTATTTATAGTAAACTCACTAAATGTAATTCTACACTCATAATACGACGCCTGCTGTTATGTATATTTAACCACAAAATACATAATAGTATACCACGTAACCCTGAGTATAATCGTTATACGTGTCTTGTTTCGGGGTTAGGAGCGCAGTCCAGTCCCAAGCAGTACTTCAAAATACGAAGTCTTAATTTGATGTTACTCCTGTTTGTGGTCAGGCGTGACGTTCATCATCAGGCAAGCGACTTGCTCGTCTGGCCATTAATGCTAATAAAAAACTTGTTAAAAAGTGATATTGGGTTTTTCTATCACGAAATGCTTAGTATCAGTCCGAAGTCTGAAATGGTGCCTGGTATGGCTATAGGCTTGTCCCCTATGACATCATGGGACAGACATAATCTCGGCGAAATGTGGGTGTACTAGTTACACCTCTACCTACCCTTTTGGGGATTAAAGGCGTAAGTGCATATGTATGTAAAGATATTGTTTAAAAAATATCAATTTTTTCAATGAACTTTAATGTATTTGGTCCAAGCGACAGGAACAAATAGAAATATTTGAAAATTCGGTAGATATTTGTTTAAATTTCTAGAATAAGTACTCGTATGGTAACTAAAAGCTAACAATATTTAATGATTTCTTATTTTTACGCGAACAATACTCATAGAAATAAAATTAATTTAAACGGATTTTATCACAGTTTTTTGGACTTCAGTATTTAATTGAAGATGCGATTATAACTTATCTTAAATAAATTACGTTGTTATGTGTACAATTTGTACACATAACACAAATATAAATTTGTGTAATAGATGTAGTCGATGAATCTACAAGACAGCTTACGGGGTGCGCTCTCTGAGGCAGTTTAAAGTGTTTCCCTGGGGCTTCTACCTGCCTGATACGAACTAGATACATCATGTATTTGTCTGGTAAAGTTGGTAACAACGTGTAACGTATTGTCGGTACTAAATTGGCAATTAGTTGGAACTTTGCGTGTGTGTGTATCGTTAGCGTAACAAATTGGTAAGGTTATGGAATTTGGCGGGAAGCCAGCTCTTGCGGCATATTGTCCCGGCACTAGCCTCTTAGCTACCGATCCAATCGTTAGATATAGTCAATTGATAATGTAGCACTCGATGTATAATATGAACTGAAATCTATGTAGGTTAGTGAAGGTATTATATTAGTTTAGAATATAATCATAATTAAGCTAAAATACCGTAATGTCCTGGGTTCAACTGTCAAAGGTATAACGTAATAGATATTTCCAATGAAATTTGGTATTAATATTGTCACAAAACAATATATGAAAAAGAGTCCAAAATAACATCAGAGTAACATTTATAAACTACGTTATTAATATCTTAATATCGCGCAAGATGAATCTAGCGTTAAAAGCAGAAAGAATTTTTATTTCGCATAAAAGATTGCAAGCGGTTTAATTAATCTTACCCGCAGAGATTTGGTCGACTCAAAATAAAATGTGACACATTTTACTACAATTTGGCTTAGCAAGTGTTCGGCGGTTCGTTAGAAAGTTTGCACTGAATTCATAAACTAAAGTCAGCACAAACAATAACTGGGAAACTTTTGTAGGTACTACAATCTTAGGTTTATTGACCCAACAAAATCAAAATGCAACCACTTTGTCAACCTATCTTTCATTTATTTCAATTCGCAGTCGACGACATTTTTTTTTTTATAGCATAGACCGGCAAACGAGCAAGTGGGTCACCTGATGGTAAGTGAACTCCACCACCCATGTACGCCCACAATACCAAAAGAATCATGGTCGCGTTGCCGACCTTAAAGGAAAGGGATAATTAGGGATTGGGAAGGGGAGAGGGATTTGGGCTTCCGGATATCTCACTCACCGTACGAAACGCAGCAGCAAGCCGCTACTTTACGTCGGTTTTCTGCGAGACAGTGGTTACGACCCGGTCGAGCCAGCCCATTCATGCTGTAGACATTACTATCTACAACGTGGCTCTACCACTCATAGACATACAAACAATAATTGCCAGGCACCATCAAAAGGTAGTCGCAAACAAACTTTGTAATTTTCGATGTTTATTTTAATAATGATCATAATTAATATTGAAAGTTTAAGCTATCTTCATGGCCGCTTATGAATGAACTGAAACTTGTAAGACCCTCGTCCTTATTCAATATTCGTGCTTTCTCAGTCAAAAAGGTATCCTATTTATCAACAGGAGAAAACTAGACCGTTAGTTTTTTTAAGTTTTAACTACCTACTGTAAATGTGTTCAGTTACCCTGCTGGAATCTGTACATTATTAGGTACTCATTGTTAATTAAGCCTACTACTTTTATTCATACAGCGTACCTACTCGTTCAAACTCTTGATTTAATTTATTATTAGTGAATTAATGGTGAAGAGGGTCGTCGATTTAATTTTGCTTTCAATATCTCAAGTCACATCAAATTAATGTCACTATAAATACTTGTAGTTCCTCATCGGTCATATTATAAATTATAAAAGCCTTTTATTAAACATTTTGCAACCCATATAATATATAGGATAGTGTTTTACGTAATGCTATGTGGGTTAATGTATGCGCAACACCGAAGACGCCGACTATCCACTATAGCGAGACTAAAGTGATTTTGATGGAAGTTTTGATTAGATTTGTTTGAAGACAGCGCTCATTGAATTATTCACGCTGCGCCCGTATTACGTACTACTTGAGTAATTTAAAACTGCGGAGTTAAACTAAGTTTAAACAAAGTTAAAGTGGGTATGATGAATGCTAAGGTATTTATGAGGGCTGTGGGTGAGCGCCGTGCTCTGCTCTAGACGTTGGGGCTGCCACTGCTGTACATATTCATAATCAGTTCCCGGAGCAATGGTTAAACTTCAACTAGGTACTAACGGAGAATGAACTTCAGAGTGCTTCCATTGAAATAACTACTGAGCTTACTAATATTGCAAGTGTTCGCTATGCGCATTGAAATATCCTCATTAAATTTATGGACTTCATAGCTTTCATAGAGGAACAACTGGTATACTAAAGTGGATGCAAATACAGAAATATGAATACAACCTTATGTCCGCCTTAATGTATCGCAAATTGAGGAAATGTAGCTTAACCCGAAGCCAACCGTACTTTAAATTTATTTTATTGTATGTGGCACAACAAAGATGAATAAACAAGGGCAATATTACTTACAGGAATAGGTAGTGGATAGTTCGTTTGATAATTGTTAGGTATAGTTAGAAACAGTTACTGGTTATGATTAAACCAGTTAATATAGATCATCTATAAAAGAAGTTAAATTTATCAGAAGTAATCTATACTATTCATGTGCTAAACTCTCGCGTCATATAAGTATAGATGTACCGATATATGAGTGGGTACTTACTTTGTTTTATGGGGCTCAACATGTTTACAAAGCTATCTCATTATGAAGCGACGTATGCCGACGGCACTCGGCGTCATCCTTGATGTCAGGTAAAATTAATTCGTAGCACCTTTTAACGGAGTCACCGGAGCCCACAATCCTCGGGACGACACAAATTTATACGTCACATTGACTATTCAGAAAGGTCTCCCGGCAACAAAATAAATTGGGAACGCTGTCTACAATAAAATGTAGTTAGAGGGAGCCGTAAATATACGATATATTATCATAACGCAACCGGCAGTCGCTCATGTACTTCCAGCCCTCAAATAGATTTTCGTTTAGTATTATTTTAACACCCAAACAAGAAATAACATTGGCGAATAATCGATGTTGTTTAAAATTTGGGAACAAAACACGTGAATCTATAATTAAGTAAATTTCTTTACATTGTTATGCTGTTTTGTTTAATGATAAAGATACTTAGTTACTACTTAATACTGCAAATGAAACAACATTCGGGATTGATCCAGATAATGTCGAATTTAATACGTATATTTGTATTAAAAGGTAAAAATGTTACTCCATCACCGTGACCGTGCTAAACTTATCTAATAACTGTGAAATATGAAACACCTCGTGTCGTGTAACCGTTTGGAGGAGGTATATGGTCATTCATTATCCCGACACGAGAGGGCCGGTTAATAAATCTCTGAAATGTTTCAACTACTATGTTATGCAGGATTAGTAAGGTACTTAGGCCGATATGCCTTCTCTCGGCCTAGGAACCGTTAAATTACAGATGCTTGTTGCATTTTGTCACCGATTTAGTTGATATGTGACCTCGCTTATTGTTTTTAAGAACTCGGCATGACACCACAAACAATCTTTGCCGACGACGTCTGAGTTCCTTTACGATTGTCCCATAATTTTAAAAAACATCTTCACTTAAGGTTCACCTAATAACGTAGGACGTCTCGTTCATTAATCTGAATGCGTACAATATAGTATTTTCTGTGTTCTTATAAAGATATTTCCTTTCATATATTATGATTCTTATAAGCGAGCAGCTTGTTTTATGAACCAACTCCGATGACAGTCTCAATTTACTTATTCTGATATAGAAATATGAACATTCAAAATTAAATAACGGAGCTGCAACAGTGGGAGGACTATTTTTATAATCGTACTATTTTTGCACAGTTATAGACTGTATACTTATAATTTGATGCCAAATTCTAATCTACATACATATGAGAGGACAAGCGATTTGGAAATATTTCTCTTGGAGAAGTAATTAGTTTAATGAAATTAATTTAAATAGTTACTAGTTATAATACGTTTGGGATAATTTTCGCGTGATATGATATAACAAACCCGATTACCTTCAGTTGAAATAGCAGGCAACGATATCGTCTGTGTGAACTTAAACTGTTATTGGCTGCGGTTATTGTTTGTCGACAGATTAATCGTTGTGCAGGACACCTGGTGGCGGTCGTTTGTGTAGATCTGTGGTTCAGCCAAATAGAATCACATAGTGATAGATTGCCTAGAGAAGGGTCAGTATACTTTTTTACCCAGTAAAGGAAATAAAGTAACTAGACTGTGCTATATATTTAGTAAACAGTTCAATCCAAATTAAATGCAACCTAGGAAAGTCGTATCTCTCCATTGTCATCACAAATATGCTGACATGAATTAACTGATGGGTGAAATTTTGCTGGTGGGAGGATACTTGTATCCGACCGGATAGCGACCACCGTACACTGGTGCTAAAACCTGCCATAGTGGCCCACTTTGTGTGGGTCGCGTTCCAGGGTCAGACAGTGTATATCCGGTTCTCCCCAGGGGGCTTGCCCCCCTCATCCTTACCCTTTTCCCATCCCTTTTTCCTTCTCCTCCCCCTTGGCCCTTTGGCAGGCCGGCATGATCTTGCCGACCTACGATAGACACACTGTTTGTCACACACACTTTGTCATCAGATTTTATTTATAGAGGTAGTCTCATCATTGGTTACAGCTAAATTCTATAAGAGTAAATTTTGAAATCAGAAAAAGGTATATAAAAACTCACCGAATTGGGAACCACCGCTTATTTTATTAAATTGGTTAAGAAATAAAAATACAACTGCAACCACAAAAAAAAAAATGTTTATAATACATTTTTTCTAGGCAGTATCAAACTACTTCATCGTATGACGTATAATAATATTGTGCTTTGTATTGAAGCTCAGAGACGATCATACAAAAAACGGAATGTAACGTTAACAAACAATATTTAAAAAGCAAATCACGTTTATTACACAACGTTATTTCAACACCCTTTATATCAACAGGTACGTGAGCGCTCGGTAATGTTTTTTGTAAGTCTTCTGTAAGTTCTTTTTATCGTTTTCACATAAAATGCAGAAGCGCTATATTTCACGTTTCAACGAATGCAATAGTTCGCTGCGCTTAGTTTGCAGCTCCTACTTATTCAGTCAGGCTTTTTGCGGAATTGCTTCTGCATAGCTCACCTCAGTGGGCGGGCTGCCGCCGTACGTACAAACACTGCATGTTTTATTGATAAATATCTTATAAGAGCGCTCTTGTTTATACTCAGAATGTTAAGGAATTAATTTGCAGAGGAAACTTCTGATAGTTTTTGAATTTAAATTTAAAGTAAATTCGTTTCGAATGGCATGTTATTTTTAAATAAAATTGTGTAGGCAAAGATAGGTAGGCTCCATTTATCTCTATGAACTCAATGTAATATCGCTTATAAAGTCGAGGTGAAGTCTGCTTGATAACAAAGGAGGCTTTGGCGAACTGCCAACTAGCACTAAAGGCGAGGAACTGCAACAAGAACAACCGCAGTGGCGCAAGCAGTAAAGGGCTCGAGCGCCTTAAAGTAATTGAAGGTGGGGTTGAAAAATTTACAGTTAGGATTCTGATGCACTAGGGTTTTGTTTTTGTTTTTTTATAGCATAAGCCGGCAGATGAACAAGTGAATCACCTGATTGTAATTGATCTCCATCGCCCATGATGCCCACGATATGAGAAGAGTCATGGGCGCATTGCCGGTTTAAATTAAAGGGATAATTAGGGATTGGAAATGGGAGAGGTATTAGGGCCTCCAAATATCTCACTCACCGTAAGAAAAACAGGAGCAAGCCGCTACTTTACATCGGTTTTATGTGAGACAGTGGTAACGACCCGGTCAAGCTGGCCCTTGCATCGTGTAGACAAAACTGTCTAAAGCGTGGCTCTACCACTGTATACTGTATGCAATAATACCTGTTTCAAAACGTCGCGCGGGTAAAAGTACTGATAAGTTTTAATGTAATCACGCACTTGGCTTGATTACTAGTTGACGCCTTACCGGAATTATCGGAGCTGTTAGAAACAGAATAAAAAATCTTCTCATAAAATACCAGTTTAAATTATTTTTCATTATGTCTCATGAAATATGAAAGATAGTAAGTTTAATAAAAGTAAATTAAAATGTCTAATCTTTTTGCAAGACAGGTAATTAATGTAGCAGCTAGCACGAATAGTTCGCAGATGACGCCAACAAAGAAAAAAAGAGCAGTTGCTTATAAATATTTTTTTCATAATAATAACTACATGATCCTGCATATCATGATCATGAAGATGATTGGAAACAGTAAAAAATGTATGATAAATATAAGTCTTAGTAGACTTATTAGGCATGAGATAATAATTAAAAATAATAATAAATAATTAAACCTATAAAATTGAAAAAATATACAAAAAAATATAATTGACGAAAGAAATCTTATATACCTACTTACCTCCGCCTAAGCCTAAAACAATGCAGATAATTTGAATCATCAGACAAAGTGAATAAAATGTCATTGTTGATGTAAAAAGAATACCTAGTATACCTACAGAAAAAGACACAGCAAAGAATTTTAAACAAAAAGAAGTCGGGCCCGATTACCATGCTGGTCTACAATGTATTGAATAAATCCTGTTTTCAATTTATTATGCACGTTCACAATTTTGTCAAGAGGATGCAAAATCTTCTATCTTTATATTTTAAGGAGGCGGCATCGTCTTAAAATATTTTAATTAACATCAAAACTCTCAAGTTCTTTCGGTATATCAAGAGCAGGTCAAGTGCCATAGAAACCTTTTATGTTTTAGTCCCTTACTGCGCACCTTATAAACATGAGACAGTACGACGCTGCAATATTCCAGACTCCAGTTCATTACAATTCACTTCACTCATAGTCAATATTCTTTGTTTTATTGGTGGCCGATTTA
The DNA here is from genome assembly GCA_949126905.1 of Amorpha juglandis. Classification (NCBI taxonomy): domain Eukaryota; kingdom Metazoa; phylum Arthropoda; class Insecta; order Lepidoptera; family Sphingidae; genus Amorpha; species Amorpha juglandis. The sequence goes on along the minus strand of OX421387.1, from coordinate 7,388,696 downwards.
AAATCCTATCAGTTTCAGGAACTTTGTTAACACGTATTGTCGAATACTGTTGCTGTAGATCATTGGCAGAGGAAATATGATTGCGCGCAGGTTTGCCCGCTGCTCGAGGGAGGTGAAAATCACGCTTTTCAAGGCGTACTATCAATCCTTCTACTCGAGCAGCTTATGGATAGAGCATACTCGTCGGGCTGCCAATGACTTACGTATCCAATATAATGACATCTTCAGGGTGCTCATGCGGCTGCCTCGCTTTTGCAGCGCATCTGCGATGTTCGCTGAGGCACGCACTGACGGCTTTGATGCGATTATCCGTAAGAAAGTTGTGTCCCTACGGGAAAGATCGCAGGCCAGTCGCAGCGGCATCCTGCAGATGATCAGTGCCAGGCTGGACTGCCCCATTCAAAACAAATGGATGCGTTTTGGGATGGGGGTAAAACTAAAAAAAAAAAAAAAATTGTAACCTATGACTTTTATATTGTTATGACATTGTAATGAATTTTGTATAATTATTGTTTATGGATAACTCTGAAATAAAATGATAAATAAATAATACTAGCTGATAGTTCCCTCGTACCGAGCGTCCGTCTTGGTAGGTACATACAAATAACCGTTTTGCCAAGCATCTGTGTGTAAGTAATTTTGTTTTTTGTATCAGCTTGAATGAAGAGATGAGCAGGTAGCTCGTTTGAACGCGTTTCTAGTGCACGTCTGCCTCTGGACAAAACATTCTCACCAGCCAAAATATTTTCTAATCTACACTTTAAACCTTATAAACAATGGAGGTGCATGCTCTCGGAGCTGTTTTCTAACCTGTAACTTTCGTATCGTTAGTCCATACCACTTCCCACGGAGTTATTGTTGGATTAATAAAATAGTACATCAAATTGCACCCTGTTTTGTGTGAATAATGTGCGGGATAAACACAGCTGTGTCGGTATTGGCCAACGCTGTTATTGAAAACAAACAGTGAAGAGCGCCTCGTAATCTCACGTCCAGGCCGATTACTGGCTAAGTCATATGTATGGTGCAGACGCACGTACTACTGTATCGTGCTTCAATTCACTCAAATATAATAGGTTATTACGATGACGTAATTTTACTAGAGAATCGACTTACTTAGCACATGAATCCTTAACGAAAAAATCCTTGTAAATGATAACGTGCTCTACCTAACATAATAACATTCCAAAATATTTCATTCAACAGAAAGTTAATATAACAATTGAAAACGATAAAACCTCTACAACCTCGTCGTGATATGTGTTAACGTCGGTGACGCGTCGTTTCTTTTATATGGGCGCACAGAGCTCAAATTACTTAGTTTTCTTAGGAGCTAGTATTTTCCTATTTACTTGTATGCCAATAAATCAAAAACTCTACATAATATCGTTATAATTATTATCATTTTCCTTCATAAATTATAATTAGATTTACATTTCTCAACTGCATTTCTAAGTTGTTTCGTTTACATCTTTATTCATGCTTCGTACGGTTTTATTTAGTTGCGACAAAAGATAACAATATTTTATAACGTATAAAGTCAGAGTATTTGTGGCGAGCAACATATTATTTTATGAGTGAAATACAAAACAGAACGATCTCTATTTACTTAAATCATGAAATTCGTACGATGAAAATGAAACGAGGAAATATAATAAGGTAATCCTCTTAGCAGGTGCCTATTATTATTTGTAGAGATAGGTATTCACTTGGGATTTTTTTCTGAGAAATATTAATTAATTTAACATGATGCCTCTCAATAGCCAGAAAAGTATTCAAATGTTGTTATTGTGGATCCAATTCTGTGGCAAGAACAGTTTTGTTGGAATAAACGTGATCTGATTTTCGCTTAAATGGAATAAACGCTTTACAATCCTCTTCACACAGTAATTCTGGAATAGTGGTTATATGTGTTTTGTCTTGCTTTCTATAGTATGAAATGTGCTATTTTGGTGTTTATTAGCGGGATGGACTTAGGCCTAATCCCTCTTATTCGTAGAGGTGGCCTATGTCCATTAGTAAGACAGTATAATCTGCGGCCGGTATTTTATATAAGCTTGTTTTTAGATTTTATATTTTTGTTACTCAGTCTGCTGAAGTTGGCAGGTATCTTAAAAAGAGTAATTTATGTATATTTAGCAATTAGGTCAGAATTCCTCTGAGAGCAATATCGACATGCGTGAGTTACATTATCGGAGTTGATCGTAATGACCGGGTTCAGTGAGGCGAATTGTTTCGGATCCCTCGTCTGACACATCGTGATGAGGGAACAAGAGTCGATCACAAAAAAGGGTTAGAGCATTCGGAAATATTCACAATATATCAGCACAAAGTGACGATCCGTTTTTTGATACCAATTCCATGTATTTGGGTCTGCGATAACTTTACGATAGACATAATAAATCGTGTTTTTACACTTTCAATAAAATACAATAGTTACGTTATTTGGAATGACAAGAACATCTTTTTTTGTAGTGAAAGGCCAACAAGAACAAGCAAGTGGGTTCCCTAATGGTACGTGATCTCTATCGCCCACAAGCATTCACAAGACCAGAAAAATCATGGATACGTAATTGACCTGTGAAGATTCGGTGTTTAGGGATTTCACTCACTATATGAAATGTAACAGGAACCTGCCACTTCACGTCAGTTTTCTGTGAGACAATGGTAATACCTCGGTGAAACTGGCCCGTTCATGCTATAGACAAAACTACGTATAGCATGGCTCTACCTCTATGTGTTTTAAATAAACGAATCTCTAAATCCGATGGAGTTAAAATTCAATAAATGAAAACGACAACAACTTGTATGGTTTTAATACATAAATACGCATTCACGCTTCATCGAAGAGATAAGCAGAGGTTAAAACTGTGCACTCACATTTCGCTTAGCTTATGTCCGTCCCATGATTTGATCGCCTATCGCCATACACCATACCATACGCCGAACTGATACAGAGCATTTTCTGATAGAAAAACCCAATATCATTTTTACCCCACCCAGGTATCGAAATCGAGACCTCAGCACACCTGTCGTACCACGTACGCATTACAACTGCGGCACCAAAGCTTTTGTTTTTACATTTGCTTTTAAGAGTGGTTGTGAGAGTCCTCCAGAAGAAACTAAGTGAGTGTCGCAGACTGACATGAGTGGTTTAATTGAATTTAATATCTAGAGGGTAGCGACTAGCGGCTGTTGCCAGTTGCCAACAGAGTGATTGATGCGATGAGACGACTTTTCGTTTACGGTTCACGCATTCACTTATTAAATTCCCTCCACGATTTCCGAACGAGATTGATAGACTTATGAGTATAAGCCACTCTTTTAAATATTAAGTGGAAGAGACAGAGTGTGACGCACATGTGAAATTCAATACTTTATTATAAAGTAATATTTATTTGCTAGCATCTAGATGGTAATCTCTGTAACTATTGTACCGATTTTAATAAGTCTTTCCCTAATAGGAAGCTTTTCTATCGTGGAGTAACTTAGAATATATTTTATTCTGATAAAAGATCTTTCACGCGGTTGGAGATGGAAGCATAAACTGGACATTTTTAAAATTAAAAGCGCATTTTTCCTACAATGGTGATTAAGTTTATCCTTGCAAAAAAATTATATTATTCGCTGATGTCTATGCCAAATTTGCCATCAAAAATAAATACTAACATTCGTTACAAACTTGAGTTATATGTAAAGAAAAGTTGTAGTCTGTACATATAAAAGAGAATAAAAATATAATAGAATAAAAATAATAAGATAAGAGACTCAAATATTTACACCCAAAGTTTTGTAGGTATTTGTAGAAACAGAAATTTGTCCTATTTCTAAATTTAGGCAACTGTTTGCACGTTCAATTTGAAAACATTTTTAATCCATTTACGGAATGCTAATTCGAACTTGGATGTTTCTTGTTTACAAGAATCAGTTACAAGTTCAGTATCCGGGGGAGGCTATCAAATGAATGTTTAATAAGATTACGCGGCTGTAGCAGGTCCCAGAGTGTACGGCTTGAACGTAGACGACTGGACTGGCAGAGGCTTGGCTTCGATTCCTAGTTTTCCGCCATTAGCAGAGCAAATGGTTTCTCAGTATTTTAATAATAATAAATAATATTAAAAGATCAACGTTGCATTAAATACTAATATTGAAACATCGAAACAGAGGTGCTAGTAAGGGGCTGCGTCATCATCATAGAAATTACAAATTTAATAATGTTTCTCGTACCGTAATAATAATTACAATCGTGAAAAAAAAGATGATAAGACTCATAATGCCTAGTAATTTAATAATAATAGTTTATTATTCGTACTAAGTCGTGACAACCGAAGGCTGTATATTTTACATCACAGTACTGTGTGCGTTTCCAATATCGTTTAGCGATAGATTTGCTTACTGCCAGTAAAATTTTGACACATCTTGGATGGAAGATCTGTCAAAACACTATTGATAGTAAGGTAATCTATCTGTAAATACAATAAAGGGAACGGGCATAAGTAGAACAAACCCATTACCTCCCTGCCACTAATAGACTTACAGTTCGGTGGCGTTTCAGACCAGTAGAGTATAAAGCGAGATCCTATACCTAACTAGTATTTAGCACATTCTCAAATATCATTAATCATTATTTAGCAGGGTGCTATTGAGATTAATATCTTTTTGTTTCATGTTCCCCTCAATTATTAAGGCCACGTTAGGTCTGCTAAGGTTTGTTGATCAATTCTTTATTATTTGCATCTATATATTATAGTTTATTATAATATAAATCTGTATTAATACTGCATTTCCTACAGACGCTTGGTGTTTCGATTGCATCTACATTTATTCGAATTCATCATCATCATCATCAGCCACAGGACGTCCACTGCTGAACATAGGCATCCCCCAAAGATTTCCAGACCGACCTGTTGGAAGCGGCCTGCATCCAGCGACTTCCTTTATCAGAATTTTCCTTTTTTGTTTATTCGAATTCACGATCCACGATAGCACAGGTATATACAGAACTATGATTAAAGTAATGCGCTTCCACAATCTTCGTTTATTTCGAAAACGAACTCAAGATGATGACTTTCGTACAAACTTGTTAAAACAATAAAGATTATTTATTTTACTCGGCTCGGATGGCCATATATTGATGGCAAGTTCTTTACTATTCCTAAAATTCTATGAGGTGGTAAGCCTCTTCTATGCGAGACTCTGTTCTTTGTTCTTTGTTGACCGCTTTGTCCATACAGTGTTTATTAATTCAAAATTCGGTGTGGTTCTGTATTTGTTTATAAGGCGGCCTGCTCGTTTCGCCATTCAAGCTATTAAAAAAAACGTTAAGCTTATATGTATTTATCGAGACTTAAGTTTTATGGTAGCTAAACTCACATGATGCCTCGACTTGAACCTCAGAGTTCATGTCCCACGTTCGCTGCCATTAGACCTAACATGAGACAGCTAAGTCATTTATTTGTTTAATCTACATTCCACACTCGGAGATATTTATGCAAAAATTATCATAATAAAGTGGTTTAGAGATAATGTTGGTATTTGTGTGTTGTGTTTGTGATTCCAGACCCTTTATCCCACTTGATATTATGAATAAAGGTAAAATTTTGTGTATATCAACTATTTTCCGCTTTTATTGTTATGTAGATAAAACTATTGCCGTAAGGCGAAGTTAGTGGTAGAGGCACGCTGTGTACAATTTTATCAACTAATGAGCCGGCTCTGCCGTAATCGGACGATTCCATTGCCTCACAAAAAAATGGCGTGAAGTGGTATCTCTCAGTTGCGGTCCATTTTTTTACTAGCCTTGTATTATATACGTCCCACTGCTGGGCACGGGCCTCCTCTACTAAATGAGAGGAATTAGGCCTTAGTCCACCACACTGGCCTAATGCGGGTTGGTAGACTTCACATACCTTCGAAAAATCTTATCGAGTTCTCAGGTATGCAGGTTTCCTCACGATGTACCCTTCACCGTTAAAGCAAGCGATAATTAACAATGAATATACACGTAACTTAGAAAAGTCCGTGCTGTATGCTCTTGGCGCTGGTTTCGAACTTTGACTTTCGTCTCGACAGTCCATACCACTATATATATATATATATATATATATATATATATATATATATATATATATACTATCGCTGCTTATTCGCGTTGCGTAAGCGGGGAGTAAAAATTCCCAAGGCCCCAAATCCCCCTTTTTCCCTTTTAGTTTATTTTTAGGTCGATAACATTTTATTCAAAATTCTTCTGAAGGCCTATTACAAGTATTCTGAAACGATGTCAGTTTCCGATTTATCTCCACACATTAAGTAGCGCTAGCCGTTAACGGTTAACTATGATTAATTGAAATTGATAGTGTGAGTCATTTTACATATTATACGTGGAATACGGAATTAGTTTTTCGAGCGATTCTGACCTTTTTTACAGTACCTATGAATAACTAGTTCAACAATAGTAAATTTTATACGAATTCGAAAACTGTGAACGTATTTGTCACTAGTACTAATCTTACTGGTATCGTAGATGTTCATGAGCGGTGGAGATCACTTAACATTAGGTAGCCCACTTGGGCACCATCAGGCGAGCACCTTGCTCGTATCGTCATTCAATCAAATAAAAAATCTCGAGCAATTCATGTGTAACTTTTCAAATTAAAAACTCAAACATAAATTTTAATTGTCGTCCTGGGAATTGAATCCGGAAACTCACTGTTCTCAGCCTTAGTACGCTGCCTCTGTACCAAGAAGGCGATGGATTTCCAAGTTAAAAAGTTATAAGCGCCGACATTCTTAAATCAATAATCTCAATATCAAATCGATCTAATTCAGTATCTACAAAAAAAGCTTTAGAAATAAAGTGGAAACACATATAAATCATATTTTAAGATAATAAAAAAGCAATCACAGGCGAGACGATTGCTCTGGAGTCTGGGGCGCATTCTAGCGGATGAGACACATCACATGTAATGTGTTTACCGAACGCTAAGTTGCTGATTGGATGATGTGCCAGAGGGAATCGCATTGGCTCCCTTCATCTTTATATCGGTGCTTATAATACGAAAAGGGACAAGTCACGTTTACCAAATTGATTTATGTACACACTTTACCGCGTGTTTACTATAATGTATTCACGATATGCTTCAAAATATAATATGGGACGTGTCTCAGATTAACACAACTTTGATAACGATTTTCCTATACTGGAACAAATATTTCTTGTTAGAAATTAATCATGTCATTTTGCGAAGATAATTTGAAACAATCCGTTTTTATGATGTGTTTTTTTAATTAAAATGTTATTACAAACATAATGATATTAATAAAATTAACTTGATAAATTAAAATTCATAAAAACAGGTTTCATGCTATTATTTTTGGGAAGGAACCGAATTGTCAACTTTTTTAACCGACTTCAAAAAGGGGGTTATCAATTCACGTGTTAATTTTTGAAAACATGACTTTCCTAAGTCACAACAGTTTCTAGAGGTATGTTTTGAGTCGGTGCCTCTGGTTCGGTAAGTAACTGTATTGGCACTGACATGACACCAAGAAGACCTCTAAAAAATATTATTTTTGATTTTCAGTGTATTTTTTGTCCTCTGTCTTGCTTGTCAATGATAGTTGGTTTTGAAATAAATGTGTGTGCTTTTTCTATATAAAATCTGCAGTAAAAAAGACGTTATATAGTATCCAATGTCTTCTTATTTCTATACCCAAATATATTATTTCATGAATTGCCAATATTTGTATTAGCTCAAACGTAAAATTAGCTAAAACATTTCGACCACATCGCGTCATATAACCAAAGACGTACAATATATCGGTACCAAAGGGTGATCAATATCATAAATTGTTTCTCCGGAGAATCAAAAATGTAAACGCTTGAATTGCAATCCAAACGTAAACCCATCCTACGATCATATATTGATTTCTTCCGGAATACACAAAGAATTATGCTGGTGGCTTATTATATTCCCAAGGGGTAGTTTCTGAAAAGATAAAAGTACCGAGAAACCTTGTTAGTATGTAACTTTTTGTGTTATCGTTACACATACACGGTCTTTTTATCACTAATGGAGCCTCGGGCGCTGATAAAAAACAACCACCGTGCCTTTACTTCACACGTTATGTTTATTCTGCAAGCTATGTTTTTGTTTCTAGTGGCAAAGATTAGCAGCTTTTGAAAGATGTGTCAAAAATGTGCATTACGCAAAACTAAAAAACACGCTTATATAGAAAGTCTAACTAAAAAACAGAAAATAAATCTGAAGCAAAAAATGTATTTTATCGTAAAAAAAGCGTGGGGTGCAGTAGTAATAAATATTATATTGACAGATATGAGTAGAAGGATTATCATTTAGATAGTATCTTAAAAAGCACCCCAGGTCTTTGTAAGTATGCCAAATTTCGAATTAATCCGACGTTTTGAAGGAGGTCAAAATCACGTTCAAAGATTCCGTTACAGACAAACATACTAACATACATATATCCGAAGCTAATAAAAGCGAGTTAATGATGTGCTCCTTTGGGCAATTATTAATGTTTTTATAACACACTAGCTATTTATGCGAGATTGGAAATTGTCCCTAATATAGCGAGCGTTAGGCTTCTCTTCTATTATTTCTTACAGCGGATATAGTAAGCTCGACGAATCGTGGAATAATAGTTGCGCCTCCGCATACACCTTCGGAGATATAGGCGTGAGTACGTTATTTTAAGCAAATTATTCGCGATTATCCGCACAAGTAGCTCGGGTTGCCTTCGTTCCTGAAAACACTGAGCTTTCAGTTGTAGCCACAGTGACCATCAAACTTTAATACAGTCTCTGTCCATTTATATTAAACTAGCCGTCCCTCGCGGTTTCACCTGCATGTTACTGCCCTGCTCCCATGGGTCATAGCGTGATATACATATAAACTCATGAATCACTCTATCTAGTGCTGAAAACTGCATTAAAATCTATTGAATAGTTTAAAAGATCTAAGCGAACAGACAGCGGAAGAGACTTCATTTTATACTATGTAAAGATACCCAAAAGGACTTATTGGCGTAAAAAAAACTCAAAAGATGTTAATTAGGTCCTTTATATAAAAAGGAATTACGGTAAAGGCACCTATTTTCGTGGTATTTAATATAAATGTGAAGAATTTAGGACAACTATTTTTATTATTATAACGCCCAGCAATTTAACTTGCTTCATTGTCTTTCAAACCGATACACAATAATGCTCACGCACCGCTACTTAGCGGCAGCGTAGCTGCGTAGCACATACATACACAAAATTAATTAAACTATAATCCTGGCAATAGTTGAACCCAAAGAATCACACACACAGTACAAAAACAAAGAGGAAAACGCAATTTAAAAAAAACATAGTAATCACGTGCACGGGGTCCACATATATGACGTACTGTATACTATGCGTTTAGAATAGTTGCTGGTGCAACTAATGTATTATTTTAAAAGATGTATAACACGACGTCTTTAATGATAGAATCACGTAAAGATAAATCTTTATTGAATAAGAGATCTTGCAATAAAAAAGAGCTTGTAAATCGCTTGTATATGCTGCTTTACGAAATACCTTGAAATATAAATATATCGCTGGTGGGAGGATACTTGTATCCGACCGGATAGCGACCACCGTACACTGGTGCCAAAACCTGCCATAGTGGCTCACCTTGTGTGGGTCGCGTTCCAGGGTCAGGCCAGTGTATATCCGGTTCTCCCCAGGGGGCATGCCCCCTGATCCTAACCATTTTCCCATCCCTTTTTCCTTCCCCTCCCCCTTGGTCCTGGGATGAGAAACTGAGGGGTCGCCAGTATTCCGTTAGCAGGGACCCCGTAGTTCATCTCAGGAACTTTGGCAGGCCGGCATGATCTTGCCGACACATTGTTTATCGTTGGTCGACACTATTCTTGGATTGTGCTACACTTACCATCAGGTGTAGCGTAGTCACTTTGCCGAAACTGGATAAAAAAAATATATGTTAGAACCCCTCGGAATAAGGTGCCTTTGCCTTAGCTCTTCTATAGCGTGATTCATCTATGACACGAGACTCTAGTTTAGGCTTTACGCCAACTGCTTTGTTTTACACGAGGAAATTAAAAATCCAGCGACGTTTTAAATATAGTTTTATGAAGGATATTGCAATATCCCGAGGACACATTCATTATCTCCTCTTTCAAAGGTAAACGACGCCATAATACTATGTTAAAGGAAATTTCTGCTTTATGACCCCGGTATCACGATATTTAGTTTCTGAAAAACTAAAAACTTCCAAGAATGGATAGACAACGTTCTTCTGGTGGATGCGACTGCAAGGAATTTGGTATTGATTCTTAGTGATATGTCAGATGTGATGTCTACATTCTTCGTTAGGTATCTGAATATTGCAGATAAAATCATTTTTATGCCGATCTGTACTGATGTGATGCACGCACTGAACATTCATTACGTGTTACAAAGTTCACCCTATCATCAATTTTTAAATAAATATAAACTATACCAAACCTCATACTCCTCCGTGCGCGCTATTGCTTAATAAAAGGTTTTAACAAAACTTAAAAACCGTCTTCAAAAAAGTACAACTAAAAACTCAAAAATAACAATATCAATTTTTTTTGGAGTCGGTGTCTGTGTCCCTGCCGGTAATATCACAAATTTAATATCATAAAATAGGTACTCTTATCAATTACACATTCTGGAATTCCCGATTTAATTCCGTGTAATAGAGAACGATCAAATTAATATTTGTATGACGATAAATAACGTTATCGAATGGATCGTTTTATTAAATTACATAAATAATTAATTTTATCATAAATAATATTTTATTTTATATGTATAAGTAATAAGATTTTTTCAAACATATATTTTGTACAAACACAAATAATATTCGTAATTGTATATAAAGAGATATGTAATAAAAAAAAAATATCCAAGCTCGGGAAGCTACACCTTTAGGTAAGTGTAACGCAATCCAAGAATTGTGTCGACCAACGACAGACGATGTGGTATATAGTTGCACCACTGAGTTGTAGCTACTAAATTGCATTGGAAATCCTCATGTTAAGTGTTATCCTTGAGTTGAGACTGAGCTGCGTAATGTTTGGAAACGACAGCGAAGCGAATCCTACACTCGCTTATTTACAGACTTATCAGTGTGTCCCACTATGTTTATGTATATATACTTATCGTTATATTAAGTCCATTGTTACACTAACCATTAGCTGTGGTCTAAAAATACAAAAAAATAAACAACAGGGTATCGAAAAATAAATAAAACTATGTGCTCGGCGCACCGCACTGTGAATCATATCCCCTTGTATTACTTTTTTGCGGAAACGTGTAGCTGTTTGTGAGTTGTGGTAAAATAAAAATTCTAAATATGAAACACGCTGTGTACGAATAAATGAAACGTGTTGAAAAATATTATTCGGGTGCCACAATATATAATTCAGTGTGGGCGCTCAGAATAGCAGATTGTGACGAATGTATAGCAAGAAACTTGTCTACATTATGCGGCGGGAAAAAATGTACCACGCGTGGCTCCTAAATGGATAGTTTAACGTAAATATTATAGTAACAGTTTGAGCCACTACGTAAATGTATTAAATTTCTCAAGATACCTACTCTAATAACGCTAATATATTAGACTAAAGAAGAAAAACGAGTTTTATGATAATATAGAATAGCTAATTCAAAATTTCTATCTTCTTGTCAGTGTCATGTATGAGTAAAATTTTCATGTAGACTCCATAATCCCATAATATGAGGTATGTTTAAAACTATTAGTAAGTCTTTGAATAACATTCTTGTAGTTAGCCATATTAGATAAGTAGCATTAAACAAGTTGCAGCTCGCATGCAGATTTGCTCACTTCTAAGTAGACTAATGAGAATCTTAAACTTCACCCTGCACTTGCTACTAATTCTCATTGTATATCTAGATAGAACCATACTTGGCAAACCTCACTTGATACGACGTAAGACGTTCGTAATTTATCTGTTATAATGTATGAATCGTAAGCAGCGATAGCTCAGCGGGGAGTGGTATGGACTGTCGAGACGAAAGTCGCAGGTTCGAACCAGCCCCAAGAGCATACACCACTGACTTAAGTTACGTATATATTAATTGTTAATAATCGCTCGCTTTAACGGTGAAGGAAACATCGTGAGGAAACCTGTATACCTGAGAACTCGATAAGATTTTTCGAAGGTATGTGAAGTCTGCCAACCCGCATTAGGCCAGCGTGGTGGCCCTCTCATTTAGTAGAGGAGGCCTGTGCCCAGCAGTGGGACATATATAATACAGGGCTAGTAAAAACAAATGTATTCGTAATTTATGTGTTATAATATATGTAGTCACAATCGAAAGCTATTCCCAAAATACTTAGAGCTAAGAAATGTAATGTTGATATAAAACTAACATAGTGTAAATTATCCTTAAAGGGGTGATATAATGGTAATTATTCGGAAAATATGGATCTCCAACAATACGTTATGCCTCTTGTTGGTATAATTCGGTACCTGTCGAAAAATATTGAGATTCATAGCGAACATAATGCGAGCGTTGTAGCGTTTCGTGGCATAGGTAACGCATAGTGTGTTTCAGCTTTAATTAACCTTTGTGAACTTACTCCTCTTGTTTACGATTTAATGCGTTTTATTCATTTGAAAAAGTGGTACTTACTTATACTCATTACTTATATTGTTTTTCCTTGTCCTTCACTGTTTTAGTCAGTCCAGTATACTGACCAGCTTAATCGCTAAAGGAATATTCGATCTCAGAAAAACCTGCTAAATATTCGCAAGTGCAGCAATTTTAGAATATTCTATAAATATAAATGAAACATGAAATGTGCCGTAGGCTAGTTCGTTCACACATACGATGCAAATCCAAAGTTTCCGAGAGAAAATTTAAAATTCTTAGAGGTATCTAACCGAATTGTCGGTATAATATCTACGATAATGTGTGACCAGCGATCCGAATAAAAGGAAGTTGCCTGAAAAAACATTATTCAACCCCGTGTCTAAAAATATGTTGATTTCAAATACAATGCTCAATTATTAAATGAAATCTGTAGTTACAGATTATCTATGTATGTACTTATTATACCTATTTGACCATTGTCAAGGTTCCTTTTAAGTAAGGGATAAATTACTATCAGTAGGAATTAGTGTATCATATGGGTAGCTTAATAATGTAGTGTTTTGAAATATTTTATATTCGTAGTGACTAGAATTCATCACTTACCATCAACTCACCCTCTTCAATAAAAATATCAGTACCAGTTTTCTAAATAACGCAAATTTACTTTAGCGGACACTTTCTGAATACAAAACACAGCTCCTACAATAAATTCTTATCGTTAGGTATTAGGCTCATCAAAATTTCTTTGTGTAATAAATTACACCGCAGACTTAGACGTAAACATTGAATATAAAGACTTAAGTTAGATAAAGAATGTTTATTATCTAGGTTATTATTTATAATACAATACGTAAGGCTACTGAAGCTCTCGGCATTGAGTTCGTTTACGAGGGAATTATTACATCAGTCAGATTCATCCGCAGACGACCGAGGGGCACGAAATCTGTCTACGGCTTGTAATGGTTTTATTGCAGACAGACGCAGAGCAAACACCCTTTATTATAGGGCTGCCAAGTGCTGTCGACGGACATTACTTATAGCACTGTCAATACATCACTCACACATAAATAGGTTTTCGTGGAGTGACTGGGGTGGATTTGGGGTTTGCGAAATACTTGAAATTGTGTGACTTTGTTTGGGGTTTACTCGACTAAGTAACTAAGTACCTATTTGTATTGTTTTGAATGATTGCAAAAAGGAAGAGGTTCTCAGTTCGACGCGTCAATTTTATCGATCCAATTATTTTTCCCTTTACAGTTTTTCTGATTAGGTTTTATTTAGTTAAAAAGTCTTTTAAATAATTCACAGTCTCTTGGACGTGGATCTTGGACCCAGACGTATACAAAACTCATACAGTGGACACTGGTAATACAAAACATGGTCATAATGTCAGATCCAATATCGAATAATTTGGATGCATTCATTTAAAATAAATGTGATTATACTTATAATTTATGAATTATTTTCTCCTTAATACATTAAAATTTAAAATATTAGATATGATTAACATAGCTTTCAAAATAATTTAGAGATTGTATAATTACTTATTTGCCTAACACCACTATTTTGTACCGATTAACAATATGTATATTTTTAATAATCATAATTCAATGATGAGCACCGTACGACAGCCCTACGATTGCCACCCTCGCCTTCGCCATGGACCACCGAGTACGATTTGAAAACATTCCCTGATAATAATTGTATTACTCTGCAATATTTTCCAATTATTTTCCTTTTTGTTAGGTTTAATTGCACGTGAAACAAGGAAATTACCATTTCTTAACAGTAGGTAGATAAACATTGCATGTATCTGCATAAATTGATTATTTTATTCGATTGTTTATCAATTATTTGTTAACACAATTTTAGGCATGCACTCAAACAAATGGCAAAATTTTAAAATCAAATTGAAAATATGATAAAATGCCTGAGAACAGTGGCGTGCACAGACAAGATATAAAGCGTTCAGCGAAGCAATGAAAGAAGTTTTCACCGCATTGTTCCTTTCTACGGACTGCTGGATTAATGCTCTAAATCATAACTATAGGAACTCGATTGTTTTCCTTAAAATGTTTGCGTAACTCGCGCCATATTTTACGAACAAAACTGTTTGTCTATTATTCAAAATACGCTTTATCCACCTTTTTTATTTCTATAAAAAAAAACCAATATTTATTTGTATAGTAGTCTTTGTGATAAGCTCTATATTCAACTCATTCCCTTCGACAAAATATAGCCACATAATTTCTATTACGTTCAATAAACATAGTTAATATAATTTCGAACTTAGTTCATAGCTCTTTTGATTTTTTTCCTAATTTTATCAAAGGTCTAAATCGAAAACTAGAGTAACAAATATAATTAGTTACATGCTAAGACAATGAGACTCAGTGAAGGCGTGTTGGGACCATAATCCGCCTCGTTGTCCCCTCAACGACCACGCAACAAAAGCTTCTTAGAAATTGTCTGAAGACACCTCATTCACAATAATATTTGTAGGCGGCTTTAACTGAGGATCTGTTGCGTATACATTTCATTTGAATATTAACACAACTAGGTTGTGAGCTTTCAAAGGAGATTACAATTTCAATGTTACGGGCATTAGATGCAATACTACTAGTTTTATTAGTCATATTTATTAATTAGTTGTATTATTATTATTGTCTATTTGTATATATGATGAATAAGTAATAATGTTGTAAATATTTTACGTCGATATAATATCTATCCATATACATATATAGGTATATACAAAAGCGCAATTCCACCCATTCACTGATTAACCATGATGTCTCAAAAACTATTAAAGCTAGGATAACGAAATTTTGTTAAGTGATAGTTTGTATAAATGTGTCGTTAAGAAAGGGTTTTTCAGAAATTCACATTTTAAATGTCAAAACGAGGCTTCACGCGTTCGGAACCCCGTGCAACAACTAGTTTAAAATAGGAACTTCCAAGGTATTTGAAGTCTGCCAACCTGTATAAGGCCAGTGTGGTGAACGAAGCCTTACCCTTCTCACTCAGTATTGAGACGTATATAATACAGGGCTGAAATAAATATTTTATTATTATAATATACATAGAGGAGAAGGTGGTAATGTGGCCCCCCACTTTGTTTTTGAGGTCTCATTTGAAAAATAAAAGGAAAACATATGTAATGAATACATCATTAGTTTCCTTATTTACTTGCCAATACACTACATAATACGGAATAAAGAGAAATGCAACGGATAAATCTGAAATATATTTAAAAAAAAAAAATGGAAATTTTGCAATTTGATATCAAGTGAGGGTAATATGGCACTACCTAGAGGCTTATGCCTTGTGCATATCACATTCTTAGAAGCTGGAGACACTACACTTTGTCACTGCATCTATAAGTAAATAAAAAAATAAATATAATATAAATAAATAATACAACCAATATGAGGGGGCCAAATTACCAATACTGTTTTTTTTTAAATATTATGTAGGTAGTAAGATAGACTATTGTATAAAGGCTATTGTAAATGTACCCTAGATAAAAGATAATGAGGCTTTAATATACTTTTATCATAGCCTAATTAAAATGATAAAACGTTTAAATAAATTATTAAAGCTTGAGAAGATGAATTTCTGTGACGCAGCGTTGTCCGTATTTTATTACCTTTCATCGCTACAAAGGTGTCAATTGTCTCTGAGCAAGCTTCTGTGGAGAGGACCCTATTTTAAATTACAATTTTGCGACAAGTACGCCGATACGAACAAGAGGCTCAAAACAAAATGAGCATCGTTTTTAATCATGGAGTTTAAAATTAGTTCTCTTTGAAACACTGCATGCCTTCGCTAAGTTTGTACAAAGAAGAACCGACAAAAAACCCCTAACATTGCTTGTAACCTAAAAAGAACAAAAACTTTACGTATTATAGAAGCCAGAAGCATGCCTTTAAAATAAAATGCAAGTAAGTATGTACAATAAAATTAAACAAATTAATATAATATCTACTGCCGAGAAATACTTTATAGGTTTAGGAATTTAATTTGTAAGCAGCATTGCTTTTGTGAGACGTGATTGTAAAGACTCCGTACCTAAAACGTCAAAAAAATTCCTACTCGTAAAAGTTTCTGTCGGAAACGAGCCGTTTTCATATTTAACCTGCTTTTCAAGGACTTTTTGTATGGGTCGCATATTGTACGATGGTGAGTGGGACTCACTTGAGATCCTACTACGTGTCCTTTTTACCTCTTATATACAACAGTAACAGAATTATGATTCGCCACATTAAATTTAACACGCCTCTCAAATAGAATGAATTTCTTGGGAGCGAGATCTATTACCTAGTTTCGCCATTGCCTCGTCCGTTAATTAGCAGAGTGTACCATGTATACCACGTGACGTTGGCTTTGGGCCTAAGATGCACACTTACACTATATTTACACTCAATAGAATAGAAGATATAAATAAGACAATGAAAATAGTAAGTAATAGATATCACCTTAGAAGTAATTGTTCGGCGCCGCTCATTACAGAAACAATAGCGCACTGTAGTTTTAGATAGCCTGTCTACAAAACAATCTAAACCAATGGACGTATAACGGGATTGATTTTTCTACAGCGAACCAAACACTAGCGGGACTAAAATAAAATTTCATCATTTAGGCTTTGGTGACTTTTTATTTAATAAATCACAACAATATTTAATTTACACAATACATAAATGGTGACATTAATTGACACTATAACTATATGAATAAAGTTGAACGTGTGTTAAGTTATTTACCTACATGCATAGAATTTTATCAACTCTAAAGCCCGGTCTACACATTGGGCGAAAAACAACAAGAACTGTATAATACGAGAGAGACTGTCTTGTCTAACTTCGCACAATTTCGTATGTATATTCGCTCTCAACTTGCCAAAAGGGGCAATTTGCAAATGCCTAATGTCTCTCCTAGATCTTGGCCAATGTGTGGAGCGGGCTTACATTATTAGACGAATAAGTATTTTAATCGGAAATCACTGGACAGACATTATGAATTTTGCCAGCAGAAATATTGCCAGGGTTAGAAATAGCAATAAACTTTTATTCGTAAAATGTAAGCAAAACATTACTCTATATTTATATTACAGTTATAGTAAGTGGTAGGTCCCGCCTATGAGAAAATCCGTGTGGGTTGTCAAGCAGCAACGTTGTGTTTCGGTTTGTATGACATTGCAGCCAATGAAATGACTGGGCCTTATGAGATTTAACATTCTGTATCAGGGTAGCGAGCGCAGTTTAATGTCATTACAGTGCCTTGCTTTGTCAAGGTTCTACGTGGTGTTGGCTTTTCATGGTCAGGCGTGGCGCTTAGCAACAGGCGAGCGACGTGTTCATTTTCTCATTCAGGCAAATAAAAAAGTAACTGCTGATATTTGACGGCAGCGTAACAAACAAAATAGTTATATACGATATAAGAACTTTTCTGGCATATTGTAACTTCTACTTATCTTTTTAGAAAATCTTAGCTTAAATTATTATTGAAACCAATATAAACTGCAATAGATTTTATGATACAAACACTTAGTTATATAATACGGTGAAAACGTCGACATTCCTATTCTTAATTGAATGGCACATTATTAAGTTGGCTATTGGATATGAAATTTAATACATAAAGGTAATGATATCAATATTCAAAGTAGTTGGGTATAATTATCCTAAAAGTTAAAACACGACAATCTAAAATATTATCGAGATAGACTCGGTTATCTAGTACATGTTATTATTTACGAAGGTTTTTGGCACGCAGGTTCTATTTATCACAAACTTACGTAATAATACAAGCACAAAAATCATATTTTTATTACCTGAATGTATTCTACGTACTTTACTTTAATAATAATTTGATAGAATAAAGAAAATTTTAAAATATCGTATCCATAGAACCATTCATCATAGTCAAATTTATTTATTTAATTAACTTCTATTATCATTATTATAACATCAAGACAGTTTGTGATTCTATGGCACTAAAAAAGATGGTACATATTATAATAGTTAAATGTGTATACATATTGCATATTTCTTTTAAAATATGCGGTTACCTAATTCTTTTCTTACAAAGCATTCACTATAACTATACCAGAAATGTAAACAAATATTTATCCACTTCTTAGTTATCTTTATTGTATTTGGTGTTTTTATAGGTTCAAACAGTTATTAAAAAAATATTGTTAATGTTGGTAGATATTTGTTTACTTTTCTGGAATAGGTTCGATGAATAGACTACATATTATACACTACATATTACATAGAATATTTTGTATGTAAGAAAAATCGTTGTTCCCAAAATGTAAGTTCTAATAAAAAATTTGAATGGGATGTTTAAATTTTACATTCCACAACTACAGAAGTTCGTTTACAACAAAAACAAGACATATAAACCGTGCAAGAAATTGACACGACTCAAAATATAAGACCGGTGTACTTTAGTGCCACGACGACAGCACTTGTAAAATGCAACAAACTTACTGCCAATACGAGCGTGACTAGAATTGCTAAGACCGTAGGTTTTATGTTTAAACTAAACTACACGCCGCAAGTGACGTTATTAATATCAAGTTTATTGGCAAACTTGCTGCTTTGCTCTCATTGGCTGGCAAGAAGGAGCTGGGAGCGGCGGGAGCTGACGCTGCCTGATGAGATCTCGCTTCTTCGTAAGCACCGCTCCCTTCACTCTCATCCTCATCATCATCAGACGGTGCTGTAGTTTCTTGTTTTAAAGCTTCTGCTCGTGGCGGCAACTCTGAATGCCTTGTAATGTAGGGAGCACTAGTTTTAGTCAAAGAAACAGGCGGCAAAGTGGTGACTTTTGAAGTATTCTTTAGAGTTGTCTGAGTAACTTCCGTTACATCAGTGGTAATCTCTTTATAAAGATCCAGTTCCGTAGAGTTCGCGGAAATTGCAATTTTATACAAAGTTTCTGTTAGGTTTGCACTAGTGTTGTTCTTCGATGAAAAATTGAGTATTTCGATCCGTAGATTCTGTGCGAGTGGAGCGTTACACAGGTGTTCTTTACAAATACAAGTAACCCTAATCATACTCGTATTTCCCGAGGCATATGTCAAGGAACAAGACGTCTTGCTGTCCGCGGAACATGTGAGGGTCGACCTGAAATCTGGAAAAGATAAACTTAATAACGGCTTTTATAACCTACATAGGAAAATTGTTGGAAAACTGGATTAAGCTTATATTTTAGTGCAGTAAAAACATATTGTAATTAAAAATTACAGATCAATAGTACCTATATATTTCAATAAATTAACCTCACATAATAAAGAATCAGTACAAAAACCAGGTTTTAAGTAACTAGCATGCTTACTGGGTGCTTCGGCGATGGTCGCACAGTAGGGGCTATCTGCGGGACACGTGGCGGACGTCCAATCCGTCGGCTGCTCACACTGCGTTGTACTATTCGTCGGCATGCACTGGTGACACTTGAGACCCTTCAATTCTAAACATAAAATATAATACAGCTGTTAGTTTGAAATTCACATTTTACTTCTATGTAAGTGATCTCCACCACCCATGAACATCCATAATACTTGAATAATCTTGGACGCGTTGCCGACGTGAAAGAAAAAGAATGATTAAGGGAGAAGGGAGAAGGGAGGGGAAGGGAGAATGGATTTAGGCCTACTAGTTAGTTAGTGGTAGTTTTTACGACTGGCCGCCTGCCAGGCGTCAACCCCACTGGGGAGCAAACACCACCAGTCCCGAAACAAATATTGTGGATCATACATACATTTGTCTCGAAGCGGGAATCGAACCCGTGGCCTCTTTTTTCATATCCGGCTATACGCTCACTGCGCCGCGGAGGCTGTGGGTTCCCCAGACTTGTACGCGACCAATTATAACATTTTTTATACAAGATTCCGCTGTGATTGTGATGTTAACGGGTGACGGTGATCTCATAGCATCAGGTGACAAAGGTGCTCGTTAAACTACATACACGAAATTAAAAATTAAGAAAACCACAGAGTAAAAGGTCAATTTAAGATATACAGCCTTATATTAAACTGCAATGTTATTGTATCAAATGAGTAATGCGATAATAAACAACATAAATCCAAAGTAAGATTTGTGTGGTTAACAGAACTACAATGTTTTGTACGTGATGTAAGTATAAAGTAATTGCTTAGAGGCAGTCGTGTCATAACTCAACGGAGTGAGTTCGACTTTGTCGTACACAGCCACAACGCACACAGCACTATGTTACAAATAAGGGTTTCAGCTAAACCCTCCAACTTGGAGCTCCACTCTTGTAAACTAAAATAAACAAACATGCCCCGCGCTTAATCATATTGTAAGTTTGTCTACACAATTAAATATTGCTGTAATACGTGTTTGGTATGCGTATGTTTATTTATTTTTGTTTCAGGAATTTATTAGTTTACAGACCAAGTGAGTCTCATAACTCGCCCATAAGTGTTTATGAGTGCCAGATTAATCGTCGTTGCGTTACTGGTCTTTAAGACAAACAATAGCATTGGATGCACCTTCGAAGATACTAGCATATAATGTAGGTATGTTTTACAGAACATCACCTACTATCCCGTTAAAGCCAATATCGGAGATGTCACAATGTTAATCCATATTCAATTCAAATGATGAGCAATTTTCGTATACTTAGCAAATACAAACGCCTGATAATTATGACCTAATGCAGATCTATATTAAATTATTATGCTTATTGTCCCTTTGGGTGACTGTCCAAGTATGGCCAAGTATTCAATGTATAATTGTACGTCTACTAATTCGTTAAAAACGAACATTGCCGAAATTGACATTGAACATATTATATTAGATGTGTATGTATATGTGTGTGCTATTATAAAATAAAATAAGATCATTATTAAACTAGCCAGTCATTGCAAAAAATATGTATTTTTACAAAGTCGACCTGAAATCCGTTTTATTTATTTTGTACGTTTTTTGTCACAAAAAGTTTCACTTACAAATCCATTTATCACGCAGCCATTTTAAACGAAATTACGGTTAAATTGAGTAATAAAAGTAAGGCAAAGTTGGAAAATTGTCGTAAAACGACTTTACGTGCTAATTTTATTTCCCAAATCACAAACTGAAGTTTAATAAAATTTTGAATTAAGAAGGCCCTTTGATGCGGCTCGCGCGTGTGTTCTCAGGGAAACCGCACTTCTGTGCACGTATTGAAGCAAACTTTTATGATTGTGAATGTAGAGATGACGTTTTGATAAGAAATTTCAAGGATTTCCTTTTTTTCCATTTGGCAGATTGAGAAACCGAGAGGTCTTGCGTTCAAATCTCAGATCAGGCAATCACTATTTACTTATTCTCGATTCGAAAATCACACATGTTGCGCGGAATAGGTATTTATGCCCAATATGGCTATAAGCTCATCCCGTATCGCATCATGGGACGAAAATAAACAATGATAACACAACAATTTACAGCTCTGTCTCTTCCCTTGGGGAATATAGATGTCAGCTTATATAATAATTCAAATTAGAATATAAAAACAATCAATCAAAATGAACGTACATGTATTAACGTACACAATTTCAGCATATTAAGCAGCGCGGCTTCATGAAGGGGCAATCGAAAAGGCAACATTGTTCGGGTCTTATTCCCTTTATTGAATAAATATTCAGCCAGAAATGTTTTACTACACGCGTTATAAATCAAACTGCCTGGGTGTTATTTGCCTAGACGTTTATTTGTAAGTCGAAACTGAACATGCAAACTTGGCATCAAAATAATTATCGACCCGGAAAATACACAAATATATTTAAACTGAATCATATAAGATTTACGGTTTCTAATGCATGAAGCCCCAGTTAGATGGAGATTTTCTCGTACGGTACAGTGGAAAATATCACAGAAAACTGACAGTTAAGTCGAAGTGTTATAAGGTTCCCAATTTTAAATTGTATGATGCGGCCTCGTGAATGACAGTTTTTAGTTAAAATCTTGTGTCGGTCGACCGATAAATTCTCTTCGTGTTACAGGCATTTTACGAAGAAAATGTAACGACCTTACCTATATACATGTATGGTATGCAGAGGCATCACTAGTAAACCCACAGTTCGCGGGGCTTATATCCATCCCATGATGTGATATGTACTGAGCCTATCGCCATACCAGCCGCAAATACCAGTCTCGGGCAACTGTTGTCCGATTTTTCGAATCAAAAATCCCATATTGATTCATTACCTATTAACACTATATCCTTTTTAATATAAATATCCCTATTTAAAGAGGATTACAGAAAACTTTGTACATTGAAATATTAAGTGATCAAACAGTTCAGCCTTTTTGTAGGTGGCATTAATATGCAAATAATATTATGGATGTATAAGTAAACTATATTAATAAGCATATATTAAATTATAAATTATTATCAATGTACCTATATGGTGAGCTTGTACAGGAACTAAATCTATGTGCATAGGTATATTTTGCATTCACAGACATGTCGAAAAAGCATGCTATTACTATGCTAAAGAAGCATAGTAACAGCTTGACTTCCCTTGTTAACCAATACCATATGAGAGGTCTTGGTTGGTCTATACAGTACCCCCGCTTTGTCTATTTATGCCAAAGTAGTAATTTGTGTTTCGATTGGAAGCCAGTGAAATTATTAGGCAATATGAGACTTGACATGTTATGTCTCGAGGTATCAAGCACAGTCCATTGTCATACAATGATTTCTAATTCAAGGTTCTGTGTAGTGTTGCTATTGATTATAGGCAGGCGTGGCGTTTTCCATCAGGCGAGTGACTTGCTCGCCTCGCTATTTAGGCTAATAAGAAAAATCAGCACTTACCCTGTTGCAATGCTCGGATCCGGACATCCATTACCAGAATAGCTACTATACTCATAAGGGACAACGTTGAACACATTTTTCATATATTATATTAGTTTAGAGTCAATATTAACTACTTCTCAACTTCTGTCGCTGTATAATTAAATCATTTTATCCCTTCAGAACGTATAGATAATTCTGTAATTAAGAACAGGGGAATATTGTACAATAGATGCAAATTATTTTTAACTAGCTGCTGAGCACAACTCTAATCGAGTTAAGAAGTTTATCAGTTACACTCGTGCAAAGTCTCGTTATCTCGATATTACAACTATGTATGTACAGTGCTGCTGCGTACCAAACTACACGCATGTTAGATTAGTACCGATTAACTTCAGGATTATGGGGTGGCTAAACTAACAATCGAATTTTAATAGTACTTGTCTCTATTATAATATAGTATAGGCTCACGCCTTTAACCCGGAAGGGGTAGGCAGAAGTGCAACTAGTGCACCCACATATCGCACAGCCTATTTCCGTCCCATGATATGATAGGAGGTGAAGACTTGCCAATATGGGACAGAAATCGGTTCGCACTACCTAGCACAATTTCCTACCTCGGGCAATTTAGGCGTAAACTTTCGAAACGAAAAAGTGAAAGTTAAAGACAAATTGTGATCGCCCGACCTGGGAATTGAACCAAGGAAGTCACCGTTATCAGACTTAGTACGGTGCTACGAGACCAACGAGGGAAAAATATTACGGCGATATAATTCTATTTTACTAGCACAACGTAGATGAATCATTATAGTGAACCAAGAAAAAAAAATGTGTGCGTGTACTAGTGTACCACGTAGGAAGTGAAACTTCTTTATGACCTTATTTTTCAAAAAATGATCTACTATATTATGCAACTTTACAGAAATTGATCTAATAAAGTTAAATTAGATAAAGTTTAAACAAAAGGCTTTTATTATCATAGACATGAATACAAAAAAAAAGTGTGCGTCTCGGGACGCTCGACAGAAGAAGTCCGGTCAAAATCCGGTCAAAGTCCGATCAAAGTCCGATCAAAGTCCGGTCAAAGTCCTGTCAAAGTCCGTCAAAGTCCGGTCAAAATCCGGTCAAAATCCGGTCAAAGTCCGGTCTATATCCGGTCAAAGTCGGGGCAACGTCCGGTCAAAGTCCGGTCAGCCCGGTTAAAATCCGGTCAGAGTCTGGTCAAAGCCTGGTCAAAGTCGGGTCAGTGTCCGGTCAAAGTCCTGTCAAAGTCCGTCAAAGTCCGGTCACAGCCCGGTCAAAGTTCGGTCAAAGTCCGGTCAAAGTCGGGTCAAAGTCCGGTCTGTGTCCGGTCTATGTCCGGTAAAGTTAGGTCAAATTCGGGTCAAAATCCGGTCTATATCCGGTCAAAGTCGGGGCAACGTCCGGTCAAAGCCCGGACAAAGTCCTGTTCCAGTCAAAGTCCGGTCAAAGCCCGGTCAGAGTCCGGTCAAAGTCCTGTCGAGGTCCGGTCAAAATCCAGTCAAATCCGGTCAAAGTCGGGTTAACGTCCGGTCAAAGTCCGGTCAGCCCGGTCAAAGTCCGGTCAAAGCCCGGTCAGAGTCCGGTCAAAGTCCTGTCGAGGTCCGGTCAAAAGCCAGTCAAATCCGGTCAAAGTCGGGTTAACGTCCGATCAAAGTCCAGTCAGCCCGGTTAAAGTCCAGTCAGAGTCTGGTCAAAGCCCGGTCAAAGTCCGGTCAAAGCCGGGTCAAAGTCCGGTCAAAGTCCGGTCAAAATCCGGTCAAAGCCCGGTCTATGTCCGGTCAAAGTCTGGTCAAAGCCCGGTCAAAGTCGGGTCAAAGTCCGGTCAAAGCCCGGTTAAAGATCGGTTAAAGTCCGGTCAAAGTCGGGACAACGTCCGGTCAAAGTCCGGTCAGCACGGTTAAAGTCCGGTCAAAGTCGGGACAACGTCCGGTCAAAGCCCGGTTAAAGTCCGGTTAAAGTCCGGTCAAGGTCGGGTCAACGTCCGGTCAAAGTCCGGTCAGCACGGTTAAAGTCCGGTCAGAGTCTGGTCAAAGCCCTGTCAAAGTCGGGTCAAAGTCCGGTCAAAGCCCGGTCAAAGTCCGGTCAAAATCCGGTCTATATCCGGTCAACGTCCGGTCAAAGTCCGATCAGCCCGGTTAAAGTCCGGTCAGAGTCTAGTCAAAGTCCGGTCAGAGACTGGTCAAAGCCCGGTCAAAGTCGGGTCAAAGTCCGGTCAAAGCCCGGTTAAAGTCCGGTCTGTGTCCGGTCTATGTCCGGTCAAAATCCGGTCTATATCCGGTCAAAGTCGGGTCAACGTCCGGTCAAAATCCGGTCGAAGTCCGATGAAAGTCCTGTCAAGTCCAGTGAAAGTCTGGTCATAATCCAGTCAAAGTCAAAAACGTGACGCGTGCCGCGTAACGGAAAAATGTGACGATTTTATTTTTCTAACGCCGATAAAGAAGTTTCACTTCAAAAATATATAGATTGATACGAAATATAAGAAATAATATAATATTATCGGACTAATTCAACACAGACAATGTTTTGCCTTGGGAAGACAAAGGAAACAAAGCCAACCAGTAGCCGATATAAAAACAATAGCCAATCTTATCCCAGTATTTCCACTTGACACCGACCGAGTGGTTCGTGGAATTTTCATATCTACTGTCATTTAAGCCAGAACTAAACTGCTTTAGAAAACGAGGTAAACTGAAAAAATAATAACCGTGCGTAGATAATGAAATATTCACTAAAAAATATCGTGATTAAGAATATTTTTAGAAAAAACAAAATAAAGTAAACCATAATATCCTGATGGCCTTTCATCATATTGTTATTTTACATCAGTATTTGACTTAATAATAAAATAATACATTTAATGACTACGTGGAATAGTAACTTGCAATCAATGAATTTACGTGCACAAATGCACCGTGATTGTTTATATACCCGGATATCTCACTCAACGTACGAAACGCAGCTTCAAGCCGCTACTTTACGTCCGTTCTTGTGAGACAGTGGTAACGACCCGGTCGAGCCGGCCCATTCATGTTGTAGACAATACTGTCTATAACGTGGTTCTACCACTCTAAACATTATTTGATTGATGATCTTTTAAACAACGTAATTTATATTTCTCAATTCATTTTATTTAATAAAGAACTTTGTTTAATTAATTACTTCTATCAATCCAAAACCATTACAGTACTAATTATTATAAACAAAATATATGCTAACATATTAAAAATGTATTTTATGAATACGGAATATAATAAATCTTATCATAAAATTATCTTTAAAAACTACTTGGTTCAAATTTGCTTTTTACCTATTCATATATCAATTGATTAAAACATGAACTCGCCCGTCTTTGAAATAAAAACCGTTTCTGTCCTCGCAATAAAAATATATGTTTAAAGTTAAGAGAGAGTCCGGGCTACGGAAGCTAAATCGAGACTAGATTAATTCAATTTATTTAAACATCAGTACTGTATATATGTAAGGAAGTAGTTTGATGGAGTTATATAAAAATGATGCACATTGATTTTACGAGTGTTAGAGCCACGCTGTACATAGTTTTGTCGATAGCATGAATGGGCCGGCTCGACCGGTTCGCTACCACTGTCTCACAGGAAACCGACGTAAAGTAGCAGCTTACTGTTGCGTTTCATATGGTAAGTGTGATATCCGGAGGCCTAATCCCTAAGGTCGGCAACGCGCCTACGATTGTGGGCGTACATGGACGGTGGAGATCACTTACCATCAGATGACCCACTTGCTCGTTTGCCGGTCTAAGCTATAAAAAATATATATAGACCATCGATGATTATTCATAACCTGTTATGTACACAACGTGCATATATAATACATATACAGGGTTAATTTTAAAACACCAGCAACCTCGCAGGACCAGATAGCTGACCCCATACGGAACAACTTTTGTTCTACGAGTTTGGATATAACTCAATATATTTAAAAAAAAATGATTTTACAAGTTTTTGTTGTGTCGTGTTTTTCTTCGTAGAGTGCGGCGCGGCGCGGCGTGCGCGCGCGACATCAAACGCGCCGCTCAGCTGCTCGGGCGTTGACCTTCAAAGGAGCTAGCCCGGTTCCCCACGCTTCGCGTATTTGTTTACGTAATCTGCGATGCGCGTTGTAACGTTCAAGACGGAAATTAAATGAATACTTATTTTTGTATCAAAATAAAATCTAACAAATTATCAAAAGTCGTAGAACAAAAGTAGTAGCTTATAACCTTAGGAATCTACCCCTGCGAGGTTGCTGGTGTTTTAAAAATAACCCTGTATAGGTACAAATGATCAGCTGTTACAATAAAGAAGTTCTACTTCAACGGGGTTAGATTTGTTTATATAATCCTTTAAAACATAACAAACAAGCTTAACTTTCCTCGTTAGTAAGTTACGAGTAATGGTCATTAAATTGGTTAGCTTTTTGTGCTGATTTCGTAACTAGTATAGATAAAAATAAGCATCGAATAAATACTATCATAACTACTTTCTTTTATTATTAAAATAAAATTTGTGCCCTACTTAAACGTGATCCGAAAATCGATAGAGAATTCAAATCAATTAATAATCACACTCAATAAAACGTAAACTCTTTATAACGAAAATCAAAGAAGTAGAAAACAGCGTATCGCCTGTTATGCCATTGTATTGGCACGAACATTTGTATGTTCACACGCTGGGTGTACATGTACAGTATAGTATACACTGTATGGTAAGAGTCAATACAAAGCCACGATTCATTGTAAAAGTAGAATTTGATCCGATGTTCGTCTTTGTTTGAAAGCTCTTTGTTGAAAATGAAACCTCCTAAAGGTCGGGACAAAAAACATGGAAAATGTGAACGCTTGTAAATATATACGCAATCTATATGTTGCCAAAGTTTAGGAGGTTGTTATTCACTCATACCTTCACGCAATCTGAATTTTTATTTGTTCTTATATGTAATTCCTTTTCGTATTCAAATTCAAAAGTTTAAAACTTTTATATTTGTATTATTCCTGTTTTTGTTCCCATAGAAAAAGTATGTACTTTCAGGAAATGCTTACTTAAGGCATAATAAATCCGGTCTATTTATTAATACTGCAAAATTTTATATCATTAAAGCGAACTATAATTTCAAACCCCATTAATTTATTTTACGAATGTAAATTATTTAATAGTTTTAATGAGAAACCTATTAGTTACACTTTAATATTAACTGCAATGCTTTAAAATATTATAATCAAACGTGCAATACTTTCCGTGAATTTTAATTTACCGGTATAGAGCTCACTCGCTATACAAACATCCAGTATTAATTAATATCACCTAGATTAAGTGTTACAAAGACCATCACAATATTCTAATATGATATGAGTACCCTTTAAAATACATAAATAGAGGCAAGATAATGTTCGTATATTATGACGGTGAAATTTTACGTGTCAATAACACGTTAACAATTAAATTTAATGATGAGATTGCACGTGTTCCCCTAGCGATCGTCACACTCGTAACGCGCGTCACTACGACGTAGCGACGTAGCACTCGCGCCTACGTTTCGTAGCTAACTGCCGTACATCATAGATTCGCGCATCTCCCCGTGATGAGGCTGCAACGTGAGTTGTGGGAATTATTGTTGTTTCGTCACTGTGCCTGTAATATTTTATAAAATGTAATAACTCTTGGATGCTGCATACTCTATCATACTCTATCATACTCTATGTATGTACCGGCTACAATAAATTATAGCAAAGAAATTTATTTTCATGATAGTCGAGTTGAGACTGAGTATTTAATTTTTAAGCACTGGTTCCGGGTTGATAACTCGATGTGAGAGTTTAAAAACTACCAATAGATTTTTTGGTTGAATTTAACACAAAATATCAAATGTAATTTCAAACCGAAGCGTATAACTTAAACCGTAGTAATTACTGTATATTTATGTGTGTGGTCGAGATGTTGATCCATCAACACCCTTTCTAATCGATTTCAAAAAAGGTTCTTAATTCGGCGCGTTTTTTGGTATAAGTTCATCGATTTATCCGCTAATTGTAAACCGATTTTGTTGAAAAAAATATTCTGTAGAGTTTGGCTGCGATGTAGTCCCATATTAATTTGCTTCAGAAAATAAACTCTTCTGCACGCTTGTCACGATTATATTATTGTATTAGAATTTCCATGCCATAGCATGGTGTACCTACCAAGACGTTATGGTGCCATTTTATTTGACCGGTAGCAGCACAGACAATATCTATAGAAATTGTTATTATTTACTTATCAGTGTTACGTTTCGCAATCGGTTTTTAAGAGTGGTTTTAACTTATTTTTAAGTCATATTGCCTGCCGTTAACTACAGCTTACAAGCTACGAACCACTGAACTTACGTTGTTTCAAATACCCCCATTTTAAGTTATGCTTTATTTGTAGCGTTTAACAATGCATTCGGTCCCGAGGGCCCACGAGGAATAAAAAACAAAAGAAGTAATTATTTACAAATGAGGATAATGTATTCAGAGAGGAAAACAAAACGGGATAAATTCCATCTCCCCTGTGAAACGTATATATCCGGAGACTTAGCTCAAGTTCCGGACAATACTGAACCAAACAACTGCTATATATAAATATCTGGGCATACATTTCGGCTTTCAATAAAAAAGTTCTCCCTTTGAGAGATAAGATAATACTACCATATGTATATAACTAACAGGAAGTTGCATACTCATATTGGTCGCAATACGCAATACATTATTTGATTGAAAAAGACAAGTAAATATTTATGGGATTTCTATCCATATACAATATAACCAAACAGTCGACTCTCTATTGACGGTATGTCTATTAATTTGGTAAATTTATTGCATCACGTAGATAAAACCAGCTGAACGGATAACGGTCTTGATTACATTAAGCATACTCTACATTTAGACTATAAGACTCAATTTTATGCTACAAAAATAAATTCACGAGGGGAAGTCACAAGCCAAAGCTAGTCATTTATACAGTTAAATATAACAACAAATAAAAGATATAAAGTGCCCACAGTATATCTTTTGCAGAATACACGTCTTGCGATATAGGGAACCGCGCACTAAGAGTAAACAGTGACTCTTAGCTAGGGAGCGGATGACCTGGTAACACCTGTATGGAAACTTCACATAAAGACAGCGCAAAACCCAGGGGAGGCCTTTGTATGGTATTGACCGAGTTTCATGTGAGAACCTACAGTAGGAATTAATTCAATATTTATCTGTTATTTATCACTACTAGCGGACGTCTCTACAATTTTAGTATTTCCGAAGATTCCGAAGAAGCCCGAAAAATAGTTGTCACTTTGGCTTAATCGATGATTTAATGGTCGACAACTGCATTTTATTATCATTGAAATAAAACTAATTTAAAAAAATCTTTATGGTTTGATTTTTATAATTGTAAATTGAAGGTAGATACTGTAACATTAACATTTTTGGACAACCTACACCTCAGTCCTCCCCGTGACCACGAAGGCTGAAAAGTCTTCGAAACGTCGGGATCAAAATTAATAAAAAACCGCGATAAAATCCGTTTAAATTAGTTTTATTTCAATGAGTAACATTCGCGTAAACGTAAGAAATCATTATTTTATTATCATATTACTGTTTAATATTCGATATCTCTTATGCACTATGCTCGTTCGTATTTCATATCGATACTTGTAATTTCAATTGCCGTAAAGGATATTTAAACCCTTATTCCTTACGACAATTGAAATTACATGTATCAATATAATAATTGTGAATTTCCGAGGCGTTAAGTTAGTTGTGATCAACGACTGTAAGAAGTATAATTAATATTATACCACACGAATTCATATTTTCTAACATTATCTATCATGTTGCTATATATTCGTATATATTATGTAGAATATGATGAGAAATACAATAGGACGCAACCTCTAATGATTCTCTAATCCTAAACAAAAGAGAGGCATGAGGGTAGCAATATTTATGATTGTGTGGAGCAACTCCCAGATGAGATTAGTTATCGTTTGAGCAAACTGCTATGATGATTCTACAAACTATGAATATAGACCGAGCAATCAAAATTTGTATTTGCGTTTTTCAATTCGAAATATCAGACAGGAGTTGCCCGAGGTTGTAATTAGTGCCCGATTGTCACCGATTACCCCATGGAACGAAAGTAAGGTCTAACCAAGGGTACACCATTTGCACATCTGCCTACCCGTCTGGGATACAAGCCTGAGCACAAGTATGTTTTTGCTTTTCCTAATGTTTCTTGGTGCAAACAAAAAATTATTCGATTTTAAAAGAGTTCTTCCTTCACCTTTTTCTGATCCTGTTCTAGAGTAGCCAATCTATCATAGCCATATTTCTTCTTATGCTTTGCTTGTTCTATGAAATTCATTGCTTATTACGACGAGCAACCACAACGTTAGTATTTTGTGTGTACCCTGCTTTTGAATGCATGCAAATAATATTCATGCTCCGCCAGGGCAATCTTATCTAAATAGCAAATAATAAAAAAGGTACTCTTTTAAAAACTCCATTTTGAAGTATATTAACTTTAATGTACGTGTATGCTTTAATGTACGTGGGTCCCATATGTAAGAAATACTCGTATTTCACAGAGCGATACATTTGATGCATTTATAGATACGTACATACAATTTCCTTGGCCAACTAAACTGCCGGAATGTTATGTATTACCGCCTGCACAAACAGCAGATAATGATCTTCATTAGAGCGTCCTTCTTTGATTATCCGAGTGCTCTCACACTGATGAATCGTAATCAACAGCAGAGCCGCGGTCTCTGATGAAATATAAAGTACTTTGGAATTATGTTAAAGTCAATTTAATAAAGGCATTACAATTATTAATTTTATTGTTGATAAAAGTGAAGATTACGTAGTATGATCAACTAAAGATTCTTTGAATAATAAACATTTATACATACAAAAGGAGCACATAATAGAATACTGAAGAGACTACACTCACTTTTTTGAGTGGTAGAGCCACGCTGTAGACTGTTTTGTCTACAGCATGAATGGGCTGGCTCGACCGGGTCGTAACCACTGTCTCACAGAAAACCGACGTAAAGTAGCGGCTTGCTGCTGCGTTTCGTATGGTGAGTGAGATATCCGGAAGCCCAAATCCCCTTCCCTTCCCAATCCCAAATTATCCCTTTCCTTTAAGGTCGGCAACGCGCCCATGATTCTGATATTGTGGGCGTACATGGGTGGTGGAGATCACTTACCATCAGGTGACCCACTTGCTCGTTTGCCGGCCTATGCCATAAAAAAATAATAATACTGAAACCCAATACGTATAATTTGTAGTTTCGAATGTTATGTTTTAATGTGAGTTCTGTGGTCTGAATATTCTTTTTGCCTTTGGCATAAAATGGCGGTTCATCCGCAGCAAGTTCGAAAATATTCGCCCCTCGGGGTGAAGTTGCGAACGGACGTTATGTTCGGTTGGAATTTTGTTCATCAAATAAAACTTGATGGAATTGGATAGATGGAAATCTACAGTGGTCATCCTCAAATATGTTAGAATATGTGGTTTCTGGCTTACACGACATTATTAGCTACTCTAAATTCAAATTAATAGCAATGGTTTGGTACAAAATTTAAGTGAGTATATAGGTACATATGTTCAAAATATCCTAAACCATTACAGGCCGTCGTTTATGAACGTTACGTCGTTAAATGTAACAATGTTACAGCGAAGTGACCGTAAATGGTGAAATTATTAAAAGCTCCAAGACGGGGCCGTACATAAATATTAATGAAGATACAAATTTGAGAACGTTTCAAAATATTTACACATTAAAATGTTATAAAATATGAAACTAAAAGAATCCCTCGATACTTATTATAATATCAAAGAGTGAAGCGAATGCTATTACCATGCTTTCACTATACGTTCCTCATACATAAAATGCACTTTTGCAGAATATTGTTACAGAACCATATTCTGCAAGAGTGCATAGAAGAGTCTATGGCCTGCGAAGAGTCTATTTACATTAGAGCATTATATTGATTATAAGCCGGAAAAAATGTTTACTTGACTTCTTTAAATAATTCTATCCTGGTCAAAGTTATCCAGGTGTCCGCCACTTTGATTCAAATCGATTTAGTTTGTTAACAGTTGATTGTAGTATCTTGTACGTATAGATCCTAATTTTTTATACTATTATAAATGTTAAATATGTTTGTGAATTTGGATGTTTGTGAGTCAATCACGCCTTAACGCCTTGACCATTTTAAATGAAATTTGGCACACAGATAGACCATGACTTGAAAAAGGACATAGGCTACGTTTTATCCTGGAAATGAGCATTTAGGAAAAAACCAGTAACATTATAATTGCAAAAAGATAATTTTCTTTTTTTTTTTTTTTTTTTTTTTTATCCTGGCTCGGCAAAGTGACTACGCTACACCTGATGGTAAGTGTAGCGCAATCCAAGAATATTGTCGACCAATGATAAACAATGTGTCCATCATTGGTCGGTAAGATCATGCCGGCCTGCCAAAGGGCCAAGGGGGAGGGGAAGGAAAAAGGGATGGGAAAAGGGTGAGGATCAGGGGGCCAGCCCCCTGGGGAGAACCGGATATACACTGGCTGACCCTGGAACGCGACCCACACAAGGTGGGCCACTATGGCAGGTTTTAGCACCAGTGTACGGTGGTCGCTATCCGGTCGGATACAAGTATCCTCCCACCAGCAAAAGTACAATTACTTCATTGCACTGCTTTCCAACCTATTATAAAAAAAACTAACTGAAAACCGAATAACTTTAATATTTTATATATAGTTGTAGCTCAAGTTTAATTTAGATTATTTTAAAACATTTCTTGTAAGCACTTGTTCTAAAAGAACTTAAAATGACATGTTTTAGTTCTAATTTCATTATAACTGCTATTTCATACTTCATTGCACTGCTTTCCAACCTATTATAAAAAAACTAACTGAAAACCGAATAACTTTAATATTTTATATATAGTTGTAGCTCAAGTTTAATTTAGATTATTTTAAAACATTTCTTGTAAGCACTTGTTCTAAAAGAACTTAAAATGACATGTTTTAGTTCTAATTTCATTATAACTGCTATTTCATACAAAACAGAGATGAGTCTTTAAGTTATTCATAGCCGCAAAATGCAATTTAAATAATAAAACACGTTGCGGGCTTGAGGAAAAGATAACATATTCGAAAAGGAAGGCGGTCTCACGTTTTCTATCAAACGAAAAAACCATTTGATTTTTTTCTGCACCACCCCTTAAAACGGTAATTATAATTGAAAATGAGGGACATGATTTTATATGCGTTGTTTTGTGTTTTTTATTATTTTTTTGATTTTAATTTTATCGTTTACTTATTAAAGTCTGTAACTTATTAGTTCAATAAGTAGGTAGCATGAGACTACTAAGTGCTATCAACATACATTATAACTTCTGCTTATGGACTCTTACACACCATCTTATATATAAAAATCAATGCTTGAAGGTTTTGCAATCAAATGGCATCATACTTGGCCTGAAATACCGTAAAATCCTGGGTTCAAATCCCGGCATTCCCAAATGAACCTATTCTATTCGAAAAATCACGCGGCGAGACTTGGGTGGAATAGTAGCACCTCTGCTTATCCCTTCGGGGATACAAATGTAAGCTTATAGATGTATATATGTGTGTTCGTATTTTATGCGTTCGAGCATCGCTCATCCGATAGAGTTCATACCTTCACCGTTATTGTTGACTAAGTGTATAGTTTCTGGCACATAAATAAAAAGATGCATTACAACAGGCATTAGCTAGTGTTACTCTAAATGAATTAGTTTCGGTTGTTATTAAATTCCGTAAAGGCTCGCCAGAGCCTCATTTAGATGGAAAGTTTATTGCACGACCGAGGTAAGAATTTAACAGAAAATTGTAACTCACAAGTCCGCGTCATGTAATTTGAAAATAAGAATCTTATGAGGCGTCGACGTAAATGTCAATTTTCTGTAATATTCTCGCCTGTGTCGTACGAGGAAATCTTTCTATATAAATGTGGCTTTACGCTTTGTAAAGCATTCTAGTTTAAACTATACGTTAAACTATAGGCTAATATTTAGATATTGCACTGGCTTTTATACCGTTAACGGGGTATTGTTCCCTAAACTACTTCTACATAGAAATGTGTTGACTTATAATGTTTTGAGTAGTTCATCCAACGTAGTTCTTTGAATGAATGTAAAAAATTACATCGTGTACAAATATGAGTACCATGAGTATACCCATACCAAATAAATCTAAATTTTA
The DNA here is from genome assembly GCA_949126905.1 of Amorpha juglandis. Taxonomy (NCBI): domain Eukaryota; kingdom Metazoa; phylum Arthropoda; class Insecta; order Lepidoptera; family Sphingidae; genus Amorpha; species Amorpha juglandis. Next base: position 7,352,915 of record OX421387.1, on the reverse strand, counting down.
AATTCACTTCATCACCAAGGGATACAATAATGTATATAAATAGTAAATCGTTCGTATTCGTCAACGATTTTATGAAATGGGAGGCCAAAAACTGTTTCATCGGTTCAATTAAAACTTGGCCCGGGGCCCGGTCGACTGCGGCGCATAATTACGGGTGTCACTCATACCCGCTGTGTCTCGCCACGATATTATTCGGCTGGACGGTGGTAAACCATCTTGTTTCCAAGTGGATGGGGACGGGTAGCCAGAATTTATAAGTCACGTTGGCGACGCTTTTTCATAAATAAGTTATGGCCTTGCCAAATTATATACTTCGCTATTATACAAGCTCGTGAGTAAATTGAATTCGAATCTAATTAATGCTGAATATGAAATCTGACAATCTGGACAGGGAATTCAATTTTAACTTATTGAACTAATTTTCATTTAACAACGATTTTGGATTTCTGAATATTTTAATGGTGCTTTAAACGAAATACGTAGAGCAGCAATTTGCCGAATTGATACAATTGAATGACTGACAGGCGACAGCTGGAATGGAATATGAGAGATAAGGCTATAATGGCCGGCGCTCATAGACGGCATGGCACGGCATGGCATGGCAAAGGATTTTATTACTAATCAAGTTGTTTTGAATCTTATTGCCACGAGTTTAGAATTCACGTTACTTTATTTCAATACCATAGTGCCGCGACGTGCCGCGGGATGCTGTGGCATGACGCGACGCGCCGCGGGATGCTCCGGCCAGACGTGTCATGCCGTTTCATTCCACGGATTGCCGCGGTGCGCGAGAGAGAGAGAGTGGCTGGGCATTCAGCAGGACGCCGCGGGATGCCGCAGCATGACCTGCCGTGCCATGCCGTGCCATGCCGTCAATGAGCGCCGGCCCTAAATTACCATGTCTATGCCAATGTTTGATCAAAACTAAAAATACTTGTTCTGCAGGTTTCCTCTTAGATTCGGATATATTCAACTTAGGATTGTCTATGTACAAAATACATCTATATGCTTTCAACAAAGCTACTAGTAGTCATGGGTTATACGGCATACCAAAAAGAACTCCTTCATTACATTAAACTTCTTCACGCTGCAGATAGTTTTGTGTACAGCATGAATAGGCCGGTGCTCGAGTGGTACGGTAAATTACAGAAAACCAGCGTGAAGTGTCAGTTGTTTGATTCATTACATACGGTGAGTGAGATTTCCGCAGTGACAATATTCTCATCCCCTTCCCAATCCATATACCTAACTTTCTTTTATCGTCGACACATCCATAATTATTTTGGTACCGTGGATCTTCATAGGCGACAGAGATTATTTAACATCAGGTGATTCTATTGCTTGTTCACCAGCTTCAAGTATAAAATAATGTTTTAGAGAGATTTTAATTGAATATTTTGTTAAAAAATGTATGTATTGCCTCTTTCAAAGAACAAACACACGGAAGAAAATTGGAAAACGAAGAGGAACTGAAATTGGGCGTCATCAACGTTGGGTATCAAGAATTTTTTGATAAATTGCTGATGCCATCATCATCATCTCCGCCTATTGCCGTTCACTGCTAGACGTGAGCCTAGTAGTCTGTAATCCCCGAAATAGTAGGCGGACATGTAACACCAATATTGCTTTTAACCGACCTGGATATTGAACCCGGGACCTCAGCACAGCAGTCGTAGTGTACGCATTACAATTGCGCTATCGAGGCAGTCAAGGCCTTATAACTATTAATCCCCCATAGAATAATATTATAATATGCTTGGAACGCACAAAGGCTAATGTTATTCCGTTACTGTCCATTCTAAACCCGTCGGTACACACATGTTACTTTTTCACTCTACAATAAGGCTGTGGTCTCTAGGGAAAAATGAAAAATGGAGGCTCACTTTTCACATTATGTACTAGTTTTCCAATATCTCGTTATTTATTTATACATTTAACTTGTACCCGTTGTTTATTATGGCAAAAAGTATTGAACTGCTGAACCATTGAATATTAAATTGACGGAATACTTAACTGCGAAAAACAATAAAGTCATATATGGTAGAGCCAGTTCCGTCAGATTTGGTCGACGCGACCGGGGCAATACCACAGTCAAAACAGAAAACCGAGGTGAAGTGGCGGCTTTGATATTAAATTCCCGAAGGTCGGTAAGGTAGACGAAGGCCCAAAGCTCACGCACCTCCCTCAATTCTTACTCATTACCCTAAGCATCAGAAACTCACGTGCAACCCATTTGAAGTTATGGATGTATACAGTCTGTATAGTCATCACGTAAACATAACCTTTACCGTCTGCCATAAAAACAAAGAAATAACTTGGATTTCTGAAACATACGTATGTTCATTATAACAATGAACTCTGTACCTGCCATAGTAATTCATTTACATATGCACCGTATATAATCATGATGTGCTCCTTATTTAGGTCAAAGTATCGTATATTCGGGAACAATAAGTTTTTTGCCGCACCACAGCGACAGCGCGCTCTATTTCGCTGACACCACAATATGTGATTTCATGTGACCTTGCAAGGCTCGACAATCCTGAGTTTCATAACATGAATGATTATATAATGCATGTCTTTTACTAGAAATGCAAAATATATTAAGAATATTTGAAATTTTGAAATAAAATCTTTTTGAATGTGTTTATTAAATTCTTATTATAGAGTAGCCTCTTCTTGCGAAGCTTTTATTTCGGAATCACAGCAGACATATTTTATTTATATGGGGATGGCTTAGAGTAATTAAATAAAAATCATTTAAATTTGTCATGAGTGACATGAATAATTAAGCAATCTAGTACGTAGATTTAATTTTATTCCATAGAAGTACAATTTATAATCCATATATTAATCCCTAATGCGTACTATGTTAGGTCAAAACAGACAATGATTTTAGCTCAAATATGTGCGTTAAAATTTAAAATAGGTGTTGCTCAGACCGACGCCATTATAAAAGTATCATAACAATTTGTAACGATAATCCTAATAATTATCTCACCAGACCCATCTCGGTAATAACTGTAAAGAGGTGATAATTTTTGCAGCCTCAGACCGTGTAGCCTTATACCAGGTATTTATTTTGTTACTTGTCAGTGATATATAATATTACTAGATTATGGTGGTCTTCATTGGTAAATTTATTCATTTTTTTTGTGAAATCTAATTTGCTAGTAATAAGTCGGTTTAATACGTTTGTATAATGTTCAAAAGTGTCACTAAATATTACAATGCACCAATTCAACCCACAATTGTTATTTTCTTTTTTATATTTTAAATAAATTTCCTCTTAAGTAGTAGCAACATAATTAGAGCGAGAAACTGCGAATTCATTTAGCTTTTTATGTGTATGACAATTTGATTTTGATCCGAAAAATCACTTATGAGTTGCCCGGAATCGGAATTTGTATCTAGTATTATTTATTATTATGTATATGTATTATTAGCTCGCCCGCTATCACACGGTAGCAGACGGCGACAGACGGTAATAAGCTCGTTGAACTGTGAATACAATAGTTGCACTTCTGCCTAACCCTTTGGGATACAGGGGTGGGTTTATGTATGCATTTTAAATAAATATAAAAGTGATTTACATAAGCATTATACTTATTTTATACTAAATTACATATAAAATATGTACATATTTAATGGGTACAAACAATTATTATTTTTCACTTCACTTCTATGACGTATATGTAAAGAGGGAGTCCTTATGTTCCAAAATAGATCATGTAAGTATTCAGTGGAAATCACGTCCCGACATGAAATACAGTACATTCAGTGAGTATCGAAACGATATTATACTTGACCTTTTGGCAGTCCAGCCTATTATTATGTTCTGTCCTCGAGTAAACATACATTTATGTTCTGTCCACAACTATACCAGCGTAATGAAGTTTTTTATTTATAATTAAGATACTACTAGTTCTGTAATTTAGTTTACATAAAAACAAAGAAGGATGCACAATATTTACTTAAGCTAGTTGATTCGTTTCAACACAACATGCCTTGTATACATTCATGTAACGGAACATTAACTACCCTTTCTATATGTTCTAAGCAACTGCCAACACACTTACTTTTATTATTTCAATTAAATGACCATATGACTGATTATTAATTTGTCGCATTGACGTTGTGGCAGTGTACACAAGCTGTGAGGTCCTGAGTTCTATTCTCAGATCGGGTAATCAAACTGTAAGTATTTCAAAATTTCCGAAACATCTAAATTGTCCGGAATCAGAATTGATGCGCAGTATGGCTATAGGCTCGCCCCTTATCCAATGATGGGGCGGAAATAAGGTCAGCGACCCGTAAGAGCACTACTTAGTTGTAGCTCTGCCTACCTCTGCCTTCCCCTGCGGGGATATAAAGGAATTAATAATTCTGCTTCAGTAGGTTTTGTATTGTAATATGTACACATATAACTAGAAGTGTTATTAATAATATTATAGTTATTATTTTATAACATAGAAATGTGCTGTGCGGAGTAATTACAAATCAGCACCATCTATTGTTTTTGTTAGAAAACACCAAATCTAAATAATAATAATAATATGTTGGGTGTTGGGTGTATACCCAACAGTCACATACATAGTCCTGACCTCACAGTAAGATCCGAGTCTTGTGTAGTGGGTATCAGGAACTACGAGAAACTTTCGGTCTCACAACACCCAGACCCCGAAACAAATATTTGTGGATCACACAAACATTTGTCTCGGTGCGGGGATCGAACCCGCGGCCTCTCGCATCACAGCCGGCTACTTGCCCACTGAGCCACGGAGGCTGTCAAAGTGCTGAGAATAACGATATTACTAAAATAATACATAATGATTTTATACTTAAACTAAATCTTGCTCGCGGCTTCACCCGCCCTTCATATTCCCGGGGTAATAAGTATACTATGTCCTCCGGTCCATAAAATATGCATATATGCAAAAATACATATCGATTGTCGACCCGTTACTACGTGAAAAAACACAAGGAATTCCTTTCTACAAACACTCTCACATCTACAACAATACCTAGTTTAAAAATAAAACAGAATACGTTTTGAAATTAGAACAGAGTTAGGTGAAATTATACTAAAGTGATTCGATGATAGAAACAGTGACTTTGTAACGTAATAAACCGTGATGGTAATTACAAGAAAACCAGTTTAATCAACCGAGGGAACTGGCATTGTCGCGCTGCACCGGGAGCGGGAGTGACTCAGCTCTGCCAAATAACACAATTATCAAGCAGCTGCCATATTACGTCACAGTGACAACTGGCACAGTAATATAAAACAGTCGCACATTGTTATATACAGTTTGGAGATGCTCAGGTTAATGAGACAAACTATAGCCTTTAATAACTGAACTGGCGTGAAGTGGCAACTTGTTGTTGCGTTTCGTACGAAGAGCGAGATTTCCGGAGATCCAATTCTTTCTCCCATTCTCAATAAAGTTTAAAAGAAAATAGAATAGGCGCTACGAATAGAATAGCCGTAGTCGGCGATCCCCATTGGCGCTAATTGGTCGCCTGTTACGATAGGTAGGGGATACACTAGTGGAATTCTTCAAACGCCCCCGATCCACAGGACAGGATGCACTGGATATCACGTAAAATCAGATAACCCATTTGCTCGTTTACCAGTGTCTGCCAAAAAAATGCATAATTGGTTAATACAATTAGATAAGAAACGGGTCTAGGTAGAGCCTAGATGTATCGTTATTCTTTGTGGCTGGTTGAAGTTATTCACAATAATCATAATACGTAGCTGTTATTGTTTTCAATATACTAAAGTATGATAGGCGTAGAAGGTAAACTAACCAACTTCAGAGCGACAATGAAAAATAACGCGACGTCTTCCTAATAACATGACTGAAAGAAATGATCATTCAGAATATCTTTGACGATCACGTTTATAGCCGCCATGAAGAAGTAATTCAGCTAGAGCTGTACCGCCATAGTGGTTCATACAAGAATAACAACTACACTAATGGCTTTCCAATGAGCTCAATACGTAGATGCGGTAATAAGTACTGAAACAAATCTGGCAGTCAGAGGCATTTCAAACTTAAAGTTTTCTTTTATGGCAAAACTTCGGCAAACGAGCAAGTGGGTTAAGTAATCCCCGCCACCCATGAATACTCACAATGCCAAAAGAATCCTTGGTGCTTTACCGTCCTTTGGAAAGAACTGCGGATTGGGAAAGGGTGGGATTTTTAAGGCCTTTGGAATTTACATGCGTCATTAAATTCACGATATGAAAAATAACAGCAATGTCGCCACTGCATGTCAATTTTCTGTGATACAATGACGCTAACCCGTTCGAGTCGACCAATTCAAGTAGAGGAAATTACATGACTACAACATAAAAAAGTTAGTAAATAAAAAGTAAATTTTGTTACATAAATTTTTATTATAATAAAAATGTTCGTGTTATTGGTTGCTTAGTTACACTGTGTCGCTTTTCTCTTAGGAGACATGGGAATAGACGTATGCAAGCTTTAAACGTTAACCTCAATACTCCGACACTCCGACAATAACGAAATTTAACCCATTTCCTGCGAGCCGCGCACCTCGTAACTTTTTATGAAAACTCCTCAATATTTATTCTATTCATTTTAAACCGTGTAGATAAATTCGTTTAAAGTAATAATAATGAGTTGGACCCTGAATTAAGTTGGCATGCAGAGTTTGATAATAAATCTGCAAGTATAATTTTGGAAATGATGATGATATCATACTATGTTCCACAATGGACTACGGCAATTTTTCTCATGTGCGTGCAAGCGTGCAGAAAAATTATCAAATTATTTATTAATATCAATATCAATTATTAAATTATTTATTATATTATTAACACTCTTATTATCGAGGGCTAAGTAACCACGTGGGAGTATAAATTAATTTCCTCAAAACAAAAAGTAATTAAATAGATATAAAACTATTTGATAATAGATAATTAATCAGGGTAAATGTGCCAACCGACTATACAAACAAATTGCCCCTGTGTCGCTTTAATCAGACCGCCATATCACACCAATGTTTTGCAGCTAGTTTTACGAGACTACCGTTTGTCAGCTTTTATAGCTTAGCCAGCTTGCGGCTACTAGCACAGCAGCTTAAGATATTAGGTAGTCGCTCCATCAAATAAGAACGCTATAGCAATCGTTTACGTTTAATATTGTAGATAACTTAAGATTGTACCCCACGCTACTGACATTGACAATTTGTGACATAAAGAATCTACCGGAATTCATGGTCCGGAGTCCCTGGGTCAGCTGATCCAACTGATTACTATCAAGGTCATCTTCCGTGAGTAGCTCCGTTTCGATGAGACGCCCAACAATTCCCTATGCGAAAATTCTCTATTGTGGTAGCTAACAGAGATAGCAAGGATAGAATATTTCGATTTGATGATACTCAAAAAATTATTATTTTATTTGTAGGACAATATGACTGTTAAATTATATGAATATTAACTAAGTAAAAACAAAAAAATCAGCTGGTTAGTAATCATACCTATTGGAAGGAGGGGCTTCCAATAGGTATCAATAACGAGGTCATAAAAAATGATTTGAATGAGCTGATTTTTTTTTATTTTACTTAGTTATTATTCATATAATTTAACAGTCATATTGTCCTACAAATAAAATAATAAATTTTTGAGTATCATCAAATCGAAATATTCTATCCTTGCTATCTCTGTTAGCTACCACAATAGAGAATTTTCGCATAGGGAATTGTTGGGCGTCTCATCGAAACGAAGCTACTCACGAAAGATGAGCTTGATAGTAATCAGTTGGATCAGCTGGCCCAGGGACTCCGGACCATCATGGTTTGGTTTGTACCGAAGTTTTGCGTCAAAAATTATAAAATAGCAGTAAATAAAGCTTTTTATTATATTTTACACATATATATTTTCTATAGCGATTAGTTTCGCAGGTTTTCAGGATGTTCTTGAAACATAACAACATTATTACAATTTAGTCTAGTTACAGCCTTAAATACGTATATGTATTTCTGAAACTATCGTGGGACTACATTAGTAAACAATCATCACAAATCGTTTTTGAGAAAATCGCGAACAAAAGTGCACTATAAACATACAATGGGTCGATTACAGAACCTTATTTTTGAAGTCGGAAAACTACCTACGTTCTGTTAGAAATGGAAACTCCGGAATCTTTTAAAAAAACAGATTTCATTAGAAACGGGAATTAATTAAGAAAATTATAAAGAATAAATAGTATTTAAATATTCAAATAATAAAGTGAGGCAGATGCTCTCGCTGAGACAACCCAGACCGAACTGATGTACCGAGAGACAAAGATGGATTGGCTGCAACAGCAGAGTGCTGAGGCAGCATTCTGTCAGCCACTTAGGCTGCATGTTAGGGCTATAGCAGTTCCATTTCACACCTCAATTTTTTTACTGATATAGTAGAGCAGAATTATTTCTGATGTCTAATTCAGAAGATGTGTTGTAGACTGCACTTTATCCTAGAAATGGACACCTACTTGCAGAACAAAGTTTAACCTCTCTTAAAATCCCAATGATCAATGATAATAAATTAGTACTGCCATATACAATATGCACGAAACAACTTGGCCGGAATGAATTTATTCAGTCACCCGCCCTCTACCTCTCCCGCCACCCTTTAACCTCGGCAAACGATAACCGTGACGTGGCTCATGACTTCATTCCAGTGATGCTATTTGCGCCTATTATACAACTACTACTATTAATGTCCCATCCACGCCAAAGACAGATATAACTTGGAGACTTGATTAAAGATAGGATAATATGTAACAAATTATTAAAATACTGTAAAAAGATAGTACCTACTTAAGACAAACAATAAAAATAAATAAGAATGACTAATTATATAATGTAATATTAGGTATATAAAAATTAGTTTGAAGTAAAGTAGAAAATAAATAGGTTACATAAAATAATATAAATAGAATTAAGATAATGTTTAGATATATATAGTGTAGTAGTAGAATATGACTAGTATAGTAGTATATAGTCTAAGTAATAGTAATAGATAGATGAATAGATTGTAAGCATATTGTATAAAATTAAAAATGTCACGAAACATATAAAAAACAACCAAGTTCCCTTGTCACAGATAGGGGGTACTGATTAAAAAACAAAAAAAAAAACTACTAGATACTATTACGCAGACTATTACGAGGTTGAATACACGAGGAAAGATTAGTGATCAGTCTAAGCCCCATTTGCAAAACGAGAAAGGAATTATTTGGCCCATAAAGGTAAAATATAACTTTTTATTCCGTATACAAACAACCGCAGGGATCTCTCAGAAATACATGTGCATATGAAATGTTTCGTTTATGAAGCGTTAGTTTATAGGGACGTACCGCACGCGATGCAACTGCCGAAGAAACTTCACTGAATATGTGCTTTCTTTTAAAAAGAATTTATGAAACTACATTGTATACGTGTCTTTTCTAAGGTTTATATTAAAGAGTATAAATTAAAAAAAGACGTGTGGCACTCGGAGACTGCCGCGGTAAAGCTATTGTATAGCATTTTTTATCAACTTATGTAATTATAATAATTTATTTATTTTATTTATGCAGTATTTTTTCCTTTGTTTTAATTTTAATTTTGTGAGTCAAGGTCGGGTCAAGGTCGGGTCAAAGTCGGGTCAAGGTCGGGTTAAGGTCGGGTCAAGGTCGGGGTCAAGATCGGGGTCAAGGTCGGGGTCAAGGTCAAAGTCGGGGTCGGGGTCAAAGTCCGGTCAAAGTCTTGTGAAAGTCCGGTCCAAGCTGACTGGTCACTGTGTGACGCCACCTGGGACTTCGAAATTATAGATGTTCCAGGGAGGTCAGCTAACGCTGGGTGGTCGAAGGGGGGTGTTAGGTTTTTTCGTTACGGAATTTCTGTATTCGGTCTCGCCGCTTAAGGCCCGCGATAAAATCTATACAATAGCTTAAAATATACCGAGTCGAGTTGAGAAATTCCAAATGTATAACGTCATATACAAGCATAAGAATAGTATAGAAATACAAGTATCTATACTATTAGTAGTTCTTTTTTATTGAAATAAAACTAATTTAAACGGATTTTATCGCGGTTCTTTATTAATTTTGATATGTGCCCACTGCTGGACATGAGGCTCCTCTGCTTAATGAGAGAGGTTAGGCCTTAGTCCACCATGCTGGCCTAATGCAGGTTAGCAGACTTCACATACCTTCAGGTATGCAGATTTCCTTACGATGTATGTTTGACCATTAAAGTAAGCTATAATTAATAATAAATGCATACGTAACTCTGGACAATCTCTTGGGGTTGCTCTTGGTTGGTTTCGAACCTGCGACTTTCGTCGCGACAGTCCGTACCACTCCCCGTTGAGCTATCACTGTGCACCTTATAATTATTCATGTAAAAATAAAATTATCAATTTAAAACTATTAACAAAAACAAATACACCTCTATTACGATATGATAAATACCTAGTGCACACACTAAAGCAATTACAGGTAAGCCACATGAATTTTCAAATTAAATGTACCTACAGCCATGTACCTATATTGTACAAACATTATAAACTGAATCGATAACAGATAAAACCGGTAAATGGGAAGGTGCGGCAACTGATGTAAAAGTTTGCGTTCCCAGATAGCGTAATTTCTCGATAAATTGCCGAAATTTATCAATCGTTCGAGTGAAACCGTTAAATTCGCACGTCGCGTTGTCGTCCGCACGCCCGTGCGACCGCATCGCGCTCATCTTGTCAAGCATTTGTCATCGACAACTCATAAATCGGTGAATGGAATTATCGATGTCCTCTTTCTGTACGTCACGGTTTTCAATTACACTTCTATAAGGTATATTTGCAATATGTCTGCAATAAGCATATCTAAAAATGTTTAGTGTAATGACGTTTTATTATATCCTAAACAAAATATCCACTTTTTTTATCCCAGCACGGCAAAGTGACTGCATTGCACCTGACGGCAAGCGCAGTGCAGTCCAAAAAAGAAACAGCTACCCCCTACAAACAATGAGTTTATCGGTGATAACCAGAATCATGGCCGGCCTGTATAAATGATTCTTCACACTCCGAAGAGAGAAGAAGCAAATCGAGGGGTCCGCGATAGGACAAGCGGATGACCGTTGTAGGCACAGGGATACAAGGGTGTACCGTTCAAACCAACCATCAAGTCATGTCGCAAGCCCCGCGGGAGAACCGGATATACACTAGCTGATCTTGAAACGCGATACACATAATGTGTGTTGGTCACTATGGCAAGTTTTTACACCGCTAAGCGGGCGGATACGAATACTTCTTCTATACTACTTACATATCAAGCTGTACCATAAATAAGAATAAAATCACTCTCAAAATCACTCAAGAATAAAATCAAGCCATAATAAAGAAAGTTAATAATAGTTAACAATCGGGTAAAAATGTTTCCTAATATCTTAATAATAACTATCGTGAAAAAACACGATAGCAATTGTTTAACGTCAGAAAGGATGCATTATGTCTCAAATAAATATAGGGAGAAGGTGGTAATGTGGCCCCCGTAGGTATTATGGCCCCCTTCGATATTTCTAGTTTAGAATCACCGCATCAAGCGAAACATTTTTGTAATGGGGAGCATCAAAGACAATTTCGATTTAATGCACAAAAAAAGTAAGCGAGGGCAGCACATACGTTTGTTATTCGAGCCAGTTTGAACTTGCACTCGCAAAAACTTTGTTATTGTGTTGCATTTAATTGCATAATTCTGGAAATACCGAGTTTACGCATCTGAGATTTGGATATTATGTTCGATTAACGTTTTCCTATTGGATTTTGAAGGTATGTACACAAAATATTTGATGTTATATATTTTTATAGGTTGGTTTGTAGATTCCACAATATTGGTAATTTGGCCCCCTCATATTGGTTGTATATATATGAGTGATATTTATTTTTTTATCCACTTACAGATGCCTATAAACGAAGGCTTATGAGGCCAAAGAGACCAAAGAGACGCAACATCCAACAGTAGCTCCGATAATGAAGAAATAGTAAAAAGCGACTCATCGGGATGTGATAAAAATGTATCTCCATCTGTAGTACCTGAAGACTACGATATGATTTGTATTTTGTGACAATATTTACTCCAACGACAGACGTGGCGAGGAGTGGATTCAGTGCCAAAGCTGCAACTTATGGGCTCATACTGACTACGGGGGGCCATATAACCCTCGCTTGATCTCAAATTGTCAAATTTCCATTTTTTTTTATAAAATATATTTTAGTATTATCTGTTGCATTTTTATTTGTTCCATATTATGTCGTGTATTGGCAAATAAATAACAAAACTAATGATGTTTTCATTATACATGTTTTCCTTTTATTTTTTACATGAGACCTCAAAAACAAAGTGGGGGGCCACATTACCACCTTCTCCTCTACCATTATCGATTTTATTTGTCCGTAGAAAACGACTGCTTCCATGACGGGTTCAGACGAGTGACTTGAATCAACAAATGCTGTAAGAATTTTGTTGATAAATTCGATTGAAAGTTTATTTAGTCGTTTAAAATCGCAAGCGATTTAGCAGTTAATTATCAAAATTAGAATTGTGTGAACGCGGTATAAGTTAAGCGTACATATATTTGTAACCCAAACCTTTTTGTTTTAAAAATAAAAACTTTACCCGTTTTGGCGTAGATCCTCTAAAATATGCGCCTTTTTCATCGCAATGAAGCTTTTAGAAATGTTGTTTAAATCACGGGTCAACGAAAGTCGCAACATTTTAAATTGTTCACAAAATATATTTGACTTGTAAATTTGTAAGATATTTTCTGGTTAAATTACACTGTCTACAGCTGTAAAAACATAGAAGAATGAAATTATAACTATATTTCTATTTAATAGGTCTCACATTTTAATACCTGTAGATTGCAATGATGAGCAAAAGAAGTTTGGTATTGATAAAACCATTGCATAATGGCAGTAATTATCTTAGTATGATTAGATTTTATTTGCAAATATAATATTATGTCTCATAAGAAAAGAGTGACATGATCATTTCTATTTAAATACAAGTAAACATAACAATTATTATTAGGTACTTATATAATAATATCAAACTACTTTAAGTTTCCCAAGTAACTGAGTAAACATAACTTAACGACATTTCGTCCTTACCCGCTTATAAGTACCTATAACCTTCTACGATTGGGGAAGGTCAACCAACAACTTCTGGATAAAGAAAATGGTTGAACAAAGTTTAATAATTACACGTTAAACTAAAGATATAAAAGAATAAGTTACACAATATCGTATATACACAGGATAAAAAAATTGACTATTATAGCATGATTTCGGCTTTTGAAGACCACTTTGTAAGAGTTTCTGAAATCTGTTCTCTCCACTTCGTGATAGATAATGTTAGATTGTCTTTATAGCGCCATAAAGTAGTTATTGCTCCAAGGCGATAACGGACGATTTATAACACTTTAGCTGGCGCGGGGTGCCCCCATTGCGAAGGATCAATGCTCACTGACATACACATTATTTCACCACATTTATGGACTTATATCTCAGTTATCGTTCTCTGGTTAGACATAAACTCATCCTCATTCATTCTGAAAAGATTACCTTATACAAAAATATTTTCTCCTAAATCATATTTTGGATAACGCCCCGTAGAAACACCAAATACTGGAAGCTTTGAAAAAGTGTATAAGACTTTATTACCGTCCGTAAAATGACAATAATGTGAGCGATAAAATGTAATATGTATGTAAGCAATTTCATCAAGTTTTTACATACATGTAATCCAATCCACAACGAATTGTTATCGCGTCCTGTGCGCTGTAGGTAATGTAAAGTAGGTCAGGTTAATTATGTAATCTGTTTTTACCGGAGTAATGAAGTAGGGAGAAAAGTAATAATGACTCTCTACGGAGTTGGATAATTAAATTATGAATGCAGAGATGTTATTCATGTCTTAAGATTTGTTTTTCTTCCATCTACAAACAAGTTGAACTCCCACCACACCCGGAGCCTTTAGCCGCACAGGTTTTAACACAAGAGAGAAAGATTTAGTTGGAAAAAATGTACTTATAAAAGAAATAATTAGTAAGTACAAGTACATAGAAGGACCCGTCACCGAAGATAATACGATTTAATTTCTAATCTCGTGCTAAGTTGAGGCTTCCAATTTGATACGAAATGTATTTGTTGGTAGCTTGAGAGTTGCGGGTAATAGGTACGCATTCCCACTGCCTGCATTTCAATTAAGGCCGGCACGATGTCTCTATGTCAATGATGAAAATACAGCCAAACGGTAATGATTGTGAATACGGGGGTCGCTCGTAAATAAAATTTTATTGCGATGTAGCGACATAAATATGCATCGTTTTAAAAATACGACTTTTAATAATGGTTCCGACTGAAAAACTCCAAACTTTAATGGTTTTTCATATACCTTTGAAAGTTTATAGACATGGGTACGAGTTTGTACACTTTAGCCTACAGCATGAACGGGTCGACTCGATCAGGTCATATTTTAACTCTACTCTCACAGAATACCGATATAAGGTGTTAGTTGGCTGTTGCATTTAGTACAATGAGCGAGATTTCCCGATGCCCAAATCTCCCTCTCCATTCCCTTCCTTGGTCAACAACGCGTCCATATTACTTCTGTTACCTACTGTGGGTGTTCATGGGTTCTGAGGTCACTTACCATGAGATGACCCTTTGCTAAGCTGTGATATAAGAAATAATATAAACGACATTAAGCTTTTTCGTAAAATAATCAAGGTGGAGCTTTTCATATTATGGTGTTGAGCTGTAATTAAAGTCAATGTTGATTAAATAAACACGCTTTTATAAACACTGCACTAGAAGGCAAAAAATAATTCTCTATAAAATAAAGAAGCTATGTTTCTAATTGAGTTTGTGTATATATATATGAGTGTTAAAAAAAACGGGGTGGATTTCCTAATAAATGTTGCTTCTTTAATTATTTATTCATATAATGGTGTTTTTTTTTTCATTGAAGTGTGTATTAAATTGTGTACCGATGTAGTTCCTTATTCTTTTTTTTGGAGTGAAAACTTCTTTAGCCGCGTTGAACACTTTTTGGTAGGGGAAAATCTTATGGGTTCGCATGGCACATGGTGATGTTAATTTACACGTATAACACACGTATATATCTGACCGTGTGGTGTGCGCGTTAGACGCTTTTTAGATAGGTAAAATCTTATGAGTTCACGTTACCGACATGCGTAATAGCAGTATGTCTGTAGCTATACAGATGACGTATGGAGAGGAGTGGGGTCAGGTGGAGTGGGGTGGTGTGAAGTTATAAGTTTTCACTTCTATCGGCAGTCCCTATGAATTTTAAGACTAATCAAATACCGTTGTTCCTACGATTACGTAATGTACATATTACGTAACGTACATATTAATGGTGAAAAAATTAAGTAATTTAATTATTATGTATTTCTCTAGTAAGTTAATTGTATTCTCAAATACAGGGTGTCCCAAAACTCAACGTCAAGCCGAAACGGGGTGACAGTATTGATTGTAACCATCATGGGAAAAATCAGAAAAAAAATCTATCCCGTGCAGTTTGGAAATTATGGGCATTTAAGAAAAACCTAGAAATTTGGTCAAACTGTAACCATTTTTCGGTTATTGTGATTATTTTTTATTATTTTTCTTCATTTTAACTTTGGAACCGTAACCCTAAATAACATTCCTAGAATCACAGTCAAAAATAATGACACAATTGCTCCAAATTTCCTAGAATTAAAACTATTTGTTAAACTATGAATTTAAAATTTTCCAAATTAGTCGACTTTGAAAGGCCCTCCTTTAAAAGAAAAGTACTAGAGTGCCTTGGCACGTGCCATTAAAAGGTGGCGCATTTAATCAGGATTGTAAAATGGTGCAATACTTGTTAGTTTAATACTAAAAAAACGAGTAAAAAAATAAAAACCTCAAGTAACCCGATTTTTCCTAACCCATTTTACTCAGTTAAAATGTTTTTTATTCGCACAATCTTTTGGTAGGTTCTTAATTTTATGGCAAAATGATGAGAGAGATGGATAGTGGACATGTTTGCCATGAGTAAGAAAGACAGATAGTGACGCCACTGTTACCAAAGTCAACAAAAATAAGTAAAATTCATAAAATAATTAAAAATCTTGACCTAGTTTAGGTTTATTTGAATAAAAGTCCGATACATAGGGAAATAACATTTTTTATTTAAGCAAATGCTCAAAATGTTTGCCTTCAGCCTCAATACACGCCAGATACTGCGATTACTGCGCTACAAAAGCGATACTGGGATCTGTCTAGTCGAATTAAATGTGGATTCTCCACACTTTTTTAAGAAAATGTACTCGTTTTTTTTAGTATGAAACTAACAAGTATTGCACCATTTTACAATCCTGATTAAATGCGCCACCTTTTAATGGCACGTGCCAAGGCACTCTAGTACTTTTTTTTTTAAAGGAGGGCCTTTCAAAGTCGACTAATTTGGAAAATTTTAAATTCATAGTTTAACAAATAGTCTTAATTCTAGGAAATTTGGAGCAATTGTGTCATTATTTTTGACTGTGATTCTAGGAATGTTATTTAGGGTTACGGTTCCAAAGTTAAAATGAAGACAAATAATAAAAATTAATCACAATAACCGAAAAATGGTTACAGTTTGACCAAATTTCTAGGTTTTTCTTAAATGCCCATAATTTCCAAACTGCATGGGATAGATTTTTTTTCTGATTTTTCCCATGATGGTTACAATCAATACTGTCATCCCGTTTCGGCTTGACGTTGAGTTTTGGGACACCCTGTATATAAAACCGTATAAGATATACAATAAAGTATATTAAAATATATTTTTTAATCAATTGACGATTTTTATTTTATATTATGTTTTTTGCACCTACTTTGTACATATCTGCATTACCCAAAGGTTGACTGGGAGAGAATGCCTTTGGCATTAAGTCCGCCTTTATACAGTGTATATAAATTGTAAAATAAATAAATAAATAAAATGACGTATTAATATTTTAAATATATACCAATAATGATTCTAAATGACGATTTATTCGTTTACGCGAATGTTACTCATTGAAATATCTAAATGTCTAAACATAGTGCTTAGCGTTGGTAAAGCCATTGAATTATTATCCCCATGTGGACACGAATGGACCGTGGTGTATATTATGTGCGCCAAACAGCCTACGATTAATTTAGAAGTAGGACTTATTCAGTATCGTAATTAAGTTAATGGCGGCAGTCAGTGGAATACATTTCAGAGTAATTGGTATCGTAAACACAGCTGCGATGTTGGGATGTGATGTGTCGACATCAAACTGTGTCCTGTTGGGATCACCGAAGCTGGGAAGTTATTACGTGCCGAGAGATATTCAAATTAACTCTTATTTGAATTGTACCTATACCTACAACGACTTTAGCGACGCCAGCCTATGGTCCAGCACAATCATTGTCAGTGTTTTGGAATTACACGTTAGGAATAAAGAAGTGTTTATTTATTTTTCGAAAATCCAAAACTCGATAATGACATTCCAGGTGAAGGTACCTACGAGTAAGTTTCATGAAATTTGGGGACCATATACGAAAATCACTCGCGAGTTTTGACAATACTAACTTTGCAGAAAGAAAACTATAGTAGCCAATAAGTAATCTGACGTTCTGATTTTAAAAACACGTTTTAGATACACCTCAGATCATTCAAATACGTCTTAAGGAACATTTAATTATAAAATAAATAAAATCAAGTTGTGGTATAAATTTCCTGAAGTGCGTTCAAATCCTATAACGGCTTTATTTCTAGAGTCTACTACTCTATAGGTGTAGAACCAGACAATAATGAACTACGCTACTACGATATTTCTTTCTTCAAAAATATACGTAGGTACTATCGCACTTTGTCTCACCTTTAAAGTGTAGTTACAACTAAATGTCTACTATTATGACGAAAACATGCTTTGAATCTTTGATCAAGTCATCGACGATATCTATCTGCGATCGTGGTTGGGCTTAATTAATTACAGCACGCACTCGCAGAATCTTAAATGTAGAAGATTTCCCGCAGGAACATGGGCTCATCTACCGTCCCAACATTATTTAATCAAAATGAATACTTTAACTGAAGTTTAAATGTATTGCTTTCTTTACTCGTTACCAGGTGATAGGATCGTTGCAAGACCCATAAGTAAGAATGATTTCTTACGTAATAAGTAAGAAGTCGTCTGGGTAGTTCTTTTTCTTTTCTTGTTCTTCCTTCTCCGAAGAGAGAAGCATTTATGCAGGCCGACATGACTCTGGTAATCGATAAACCCATTGTTATTTTTGGACTTCACTATGCTTACCAACAGGTGTAGTGCAGTCACTTTGCCGTGCTCGGATATAAAAAAAAACGATATTTTATTGCTATTTTTGGGGAACACCCAAATACTCCGAAATATTTTATTCCGAATTTCGATATTCCGATGTTCAAAATTCCGAATTTCATAATACCTAAAAATTATAATGTCTATTATTCAAATTTACGAAAATGATTTTACCGAAAGTTGTAAACACGATCTATTTGTTTTCCGATTTTTATATGTTCGAAGAGTCAAATGCTCGATGGGTTCGCGGTCCGAAAAACAACATTCCGATTTTCAATATTCCGAATAAATTGCTAAAATTAGGATTTTGATTCAGTTAGTATAATCATTACATACATTTGGGTTAGGTTAGGTTAGAACTGTGACCATTAAAGCGCGAAGGCGAGCGAGCGAAGCGAGCGTGCCGCGGCAGCGGCCGCCGAGCGCCAGATCCTCTCTATTGTTAGTGAATCATTTGGGTTAGGTTAGAATTGTGACCAGCGAAAAAATTCTTTTTATTGGAAAGAAAATATTTTTAAAACGCATTTGACATTAGTTTTTTAATTCTACCTCCTCATACTATTATACTTCTCTTTGACAAGCAATTATGTGTTGATTTGTCTATCTATTCAGTTTTACAAGGCGTTTTTTTTCGGAATTTTAATTAATAGGTATTTTAATAATCGGAATTCGTATTTTTAATGTTTCGAATTATCATTAATTCGGACTTTTTGTTATTCGATCTATTGAAACTCGGTATTTTGAGAATCGTAATTACATACGTTAGGAATTTTGAAATTGTGGAATTATAAAAATAGGATAAATGATACATCGGAGTTGTTATATTCGGAATTTTAAACCATTCGGAATTATGAAAATCGGTATTTTGAAATTCGTATTTGTGACTGTCGGAATAAAGTTTGTCGTATTATTGTAGTGTACCCCTATTTTTGACCATGGGGCCGCCCAAATATTGATTTTGCAGGCAATATGCTATAAGGACTAATCTTTGAACAACTAAAACTAAAAATTCTTTCATAAAATTCTACCTTTTCTAAAAAATATCTCATTAGAAAGTTACACTATCCCTTAGTATCATTAGGTTTTTATTTTACTGCGACTTGTGACTACGATGACAGCAACAACACACACAGCAACAAGCAGCAACGGGTGATAAACACAGCAACGTGCTCTACATCCCGAGACATATAATGTTGTCTCATAATGCCTAGTAATTGCACTGGATTCAATGTTCTTTATAGCGACAGCTGTACTTACACATTGCTGCTTAGTTGAAAAAAACAAAGCTGTGATACCTGCACAGGCCGCCTTTCGCATACAACAGTAGGTCATTCGTATGCTATAGGCCATCTAGTTATATAGTACTCGGAAGTTTTGTTCTTTTGTGTAGCAACATAAACATAGTATGATCATGTAGCGACATCTATTGATAGCTTTTGTAAATATAATATCGCCGCGTAGCAATATATTTTGTTAATAAAGTAATTACAGCGCTACGGTGTGTTAAGGGGGAGCTTGATTTAGAGGCTTCAAAAAATCGTGTTTTTTTTGCATAAATCTCTTCCCAAACTATCCAAGAATGTGTCCCTAAAATTTCAGAAGCAAATTCGAAATATTTTCGAAGTTACAGAAGAAATAGTGAGCAAGCATCGAGCTGCCGCTCCGCCCCTCGATCTATTGTACGTATTATAATCCAAAGGACTAATGGTCTTTCGAGACAGTATTAACTGTTAGTAGAAAGTCCGAACATCAGGGCGAAAACCAGTTTTTTTTAAGTCTGAAGGGCAACTCTATGGACCAGAATTCGCTGATTAGCATATAATGCGGTAAGTACGATTTTTTATATACGAAAACTTAGGCGCGCCATTTCTCGGTTTTTAATTTTTACGATTTTCCCTAATTGGCGGGAAAGATAGGAAAAAAATAAACATCCTATCGAAACGAGACAAAATGGATTGTATTTGGGATTAAATCCTCTCCCAGCAAATGTAAGTATTATTTTAATCCAAGTTAAAAATATTGATATTAGTTAAAGACTTAAATGTACACTTCAAAACTGACTGCACAGTACATAGACATCATTATTACCACTTTACTAACTTTTTTCTAGAATAAGGTAAGCATCCAGTAGTGTAGCAAGGGGGGTGGAGGGGGTGGTCTGCCCCGGGTGTCACCAGTTTTGGGGTAATGCCTGACGAAGAAGAAAGAAAGCATTTATTGGCAGGTTTAAGGTGGTATATTTATAATTTATGTAAAAAAAAATATAAGTAGTAAGTGGTGGGTACGTTAATACCCTCCCACTGTAGACGACTATGCCACTACCCCCATCTCTCACTCCTCCACCTCAGCTGTCAATGTCCTGCATTATCTGGTTCAATTTTACTTCTGAAACTTCTGAAAAATCTGTCTTGTAGATACATAAAGTCTTTAATAATAGCAAATAAATAATATGCTTGAATAATTCTAAAACCTTTTAATTAATATATATCTTTAGGTGGTGGTCTACCAAATAAAAATTTCCAAGATACAGGCTGCAGAAGCTGTGATAGCAAGTCCTTCTTCTCACTAAACAAAGGTATCACATTTGATAACTGTTGTATCATATCATATGCATCTGGTATGTTGTCTCCTTCAGAACAATATTTATAAATCACTAAACAAGGCAGTGAATTTTCTGAACTGATTTTATATAACTGTGAAGCAAATCCACCTCCAAATATATTCAAGTCTTCAGAACTTTCATGTTCTGTCCAATTTAGATCCTTAACTTTATTTATATATGGACACAGATCATTTGCCTTATATCTGAATGGTGATGTCATTATATGTTTCTTTTCATGAGCATAACTACTCGTTAGAATAACCACATCTTCTACTTTTCTCTTCTTTAATGTTTCAACAATTTCCGTCAAAAACAATCGTGCATATTTTCGTACCAAAGGGGCTCGAATTTGTAACACTAATATTTTCTTTCCTTCACACCGGTATAATTCGCAAGAACACGAAAGCTCGCTGGAATTTAAATCATAAGGGTCATAACCCAACACTGGAATAGTCGCGAGACTATGGATTTTTGCAATTTTCTTCATTTGCAGAGATGAAATAAGCAAGTCACAGGTAAGTTGAGCGACATTTCCAACGGCTACACTGGGCACAATAACTGTATAACCAGAAAAATCAACATCTTCTGTAATCTTCCAAATGTTGATTTCAGACATAATATATTTGTTTTTAAATGAAGTTACTATAAAAATAAATAAATTGAACAAATTATTTATTATACCTAACGCCAAACCAAAAAGTGTCAAATGAATCACAGATGTTTTATTGTTCCTTACTGGAACCGGCTAAGGCCGTCGACCATGCTGCCAAGTCTTCAGTCATTTAATCTCGGGTTGTGTTTGTTGTATAAAAGTGGTGTGGTTTTGTTCATTAAACATCGACGGTGATGAACATTGTGTGGAAACATTGAAATAAGTAAATTTCGACTCGAATAAGTAAATAACGACCGCACCCGTGTTTCATCGTTCTTGTAAAAATAACTTGAGAATTAATTGTACTTGACACTGGCTAAATGCATAGTACTGCAAGAGCCATAAAAAAAAAATAGACAGTAATATATATTTTTTTTATTTATTCTTGTCCATGGATACAAGTCCTTCAGACGCTTGCATAAATAAATTTATTACAATAATTGTCATTTGAGCCAGGCTTAGATACGATGAAACATGACTGCGGTCGATTTCAAGGTCTTGTTTGGAGTTTTGATTTTAACTCCTTACAGTACAATGCTTTATTCACAAGTTTCCATGTTTCCGTACACTGTTCATCATCTTCAATATTTATTGTACAAGTCCACACCACTTTTTTTTACAACAAACACAACTTTAAACTAGTCTTTGAAATAAATTAAAATAAGCGTTGAATTGCACTATCAGAATTCCCGCCAAAAAACCAAAAAAAATGTAAAGTAGTGTTGCTTAAAAACCGATAGTCAATCGATTAATCGATAGTTTTTCAACTATCGAAACAATTGATGTCTGAGAAAGGTATCGATATATCGTTTATTTTCTTTTTTATCGTCCCTAGCATTTTTTTAGAATGAATTGATGTCTCTACTGGGGGAATTCCCGATGATCCGGTGTAAAGTAGTACTAAGGGCAATGTTGCCAAGTTATAGGGAATTCCGAAATATACTTCTCAGGGCTGGGTCACGCCGCGGTAAAGGAAGCCCACTTGAGTTTGTTTCGCCGGGTCTTCTCAAAATGGGTCGTTTTGGATCCGGTGATAGTTTTAAAACACGTGCCGTTTCGATAATGCCATTTCGACGATCCCCCAAAATGTATAACGATTCTGGACTATTCCATAGTAAAAATATGGAAAAAAAATTGGTGTGTGTCGTGGGACACCAGGTAGGAACGAAGTTCCTTCGGCTAATGTAGAATCGACACAAATTGCAAAAAATTCAAATTATCAACTAAAATAACAAAATATGTCTCTTTATTTTTGTTTGACAACATAAAATTACATAGAAATAGAATAGAAAAATAGAAATAAAAAAAAGAAAAATTGGTGTGTGTCGTGGGACACCAGTTAGGAACGAAGTTCCTTCGGCTAATGTAGAATCGACACAAATTGCAAAAAATTCAAATTATCAACTAAAATAACAAAATATGTCTCTTTATTTTTGTTTGACAACCTAAAATTACATAGAAATAGAAAATAGAATAGAAAAAAATAAATTGGTGTGTGTCGTGGGACACCAGGTAGGAACGAAGTTCCTTCGGCTAATGTAGAATCGACACAAATTGCAAAAAAATCAAATTATCAACTAAAATAACAAAATATGTCTCTTTATTTTTGTTTGACAACATAAAATTACATAGAAATAGAATAGAAAAATAGAAATAAAAAAAGACGTGTGGCACTCGGAGACTGCCGCGGTAAAGCTATTGTATGGCATTTTTTATCAACTTATGTAATTATAAATAATAACGAGCTAGCGTAATCTTTTAAAAATCGAAGGAGTATTTTTATATACTTCAATTATAACTGTGTGTGTCGTGGGACACCAGGTAGGAACGAAGTTCCTTCGGCTAATGTAGAATCGACACAAATTGCAAAAAATTCAAATTATCAACTAAAATAACAAAATATGTCTCTTTATTTTTGTTTGACAACATAAAATTACATAGAAATAGAATAGAAAAATAGAAATAAAAATAAAAAAAGTGTGCGTCTCGGGACGCTCGACAGAAGTGATAACTTAAACTAATGTGGGTTAAAGTGAGAGCAGAGGAGCCTGCCTACTGCTACCGTATGCGTGAGAGAAAGGGACGCCAGACAGAGTGGCGCCTTAACGCGTTACGTTACGAAGTCCGGTCAGTCATGTCCAAGTCCGGTCAAAGTCGTGTCAAAGTCGTGTCGAAGTCGTGTCAAAGTCGTGTCAAAGTCGTGTCGAAGTCGTGTCGAAGTCGTGTCGAAGTCGTGTCAAAGTCGTGTCGAAGTCGTGTCGAAGTCGTGTAGAAGTCGTGTCGAAATCGTGTCAAAGTCGTGTCAAAGTCGTGTCGAAGTCGTGTCAAAGACGTGTCGAAGTCGTGTCGAAGTCGTGTCAAAGTCGTGTCGAAGTCGTGTCGAAGTCGTGTCGAAGTCGTGTCGAAGTCGTGTCGAAGTCGTGTCAAAGTCGTGTCGAAGTCGTGTCGAAGTCGTGTCGAAGTCGTGTCGAAGACGTGTCGAAGTCGTGGCGAAGTCGTGTCGAAGTCGTGTCGAAGTCGTGTCGAAGTCGTGTCGAAGTCGTGTCGAAGTCGTGTCGAAGTCGTGTCGAAGTCGTGTCAAAGTCGTGTCAAAGTCGTGTCAAAGTCGTGTCGAAGTCGTGTCGAAGTCGTGTCGAAGTCGTGTCAAAGTCGTGTCAAAGTCGTGTCGAAGTCGTGTCAAAATCGTGTCAAAGACGTGTCAAAGTCGTGTCAGTCTTGTGAAAGTCCGGTTAAAGTCCTGGTCAATGGACCGCTCGCGTTACGGAACGTTTCGGTTCACCCTCCCATAAGAAGTTATCACTTCAAAAAGACGTGTGGCACTCGGAGACTGCCGCGGTAAAGCTATTGTATAGCATTTTTTATCAACTTATGTAATTATAAATAATAACGAGCTAGCGTAATCTTTTAAAAATCGAAGGAGATATAAAAATACTTCAATAACTGGCTGAATGAATTTCATTTTAAAAAAAGGAACACGTCTCATTTAACGCTTTTATTCCACGCATTTTTTCCACGCATTTTTCTTACGGTTTTACTATCACATTTTTTTCAGTTCGGTCACGCAGCGAAATCCCTATCCCCTCCAAGCCTGCCGTAAGGAACTTCGTTCCAATAGAAATAAAAAAAGACGTGTGGCACTCGGAGACTGCCGTGGTAAAGCTATTGTATAGCATTTTTTATCAACTTATGTAATTATAAATAATAACGAGCTAGCGTAATCTTTTAAAAATCGAAGGAGTATTTTTATATACTTCAACTATAACTGGCTGAATGAATTTCATTTTAAAAAAGGAACTAACGCTGGCTGGTTATGCGACTGTCGCGCCTGCGCACTTCTCATTTAACGCTTTTATTCCACGCATTTTTCTTACGGTTTTACTATAACATTTTTTTCAGTTCGGTCCAAGCCTGCCGTAAGGAACTTCGTTCCAATAATAATATAGTAGTATGAAACCCGTTTAAGAAAGATAATATAACAAAAATGAAAGGAAAAGTAATTTACGGACGATCTGAGGTCGGGAAGTGGGAGGGGGTGGGTTTTTAAGGGTAAAAAACGGTTTATCTTGATTTCCGGAAAAACTACAAGTCCTATGGAAAAAAAAATCGGTTGTCTGTAAAGTCGGTTTACTGACGATAGTTGAACGTGATAACGTCTTAAGAAAATACTGATGGAATGGTAGCATTTTTCAAAAGAAAATTTTAATTGTTTTGTTTAATATTTGATAGTATTTATTGGCCTAATTATAACCTCAAAATCCGAAAGTATTTTATTTATTTCTCGGAATTCTCATGTGTCCGTAGTTTTAATATAGTTTCAATCAAATATATACATTACCTATCTAAAACCCAAAAAGTAAATTCACCTACCTTTTGGTTCTTAGGCAACTATGTATGGACGACGAACAATGTCCTTTTCGTAAATCTAGTTTTTAAAAAGCCCGCCTCAATGTGTTTGATATAGGAGAAAATGTTCCCTTTGACGGATGGCTGGTCTAACCTGTAATTTCAGACACGTTGTTGTGATATGTGGAAGATTCAATATTTATGTTTTAATTTTTTTAAATCTCGAACGCTACCGAACGCAAAGGCCGATTGTGCTTCTTTGTCGCTCGTTCCGCGCTCTCGCTTGCACTTCAAGCCTTAAATGGAACGTGACAGAGCGAGGTAACGACGCATGAGTCATGTTTTTTCGTGCGTGCAGCCGGCTCTATCGAATTATAAGACGTTATCACGTCAAAAAATAAATCGCAAAGTTGTAGGTAATAAAAAGATCTACAACTTTTGTATACATATAATTTTTTTTCCAATAACCGCAAAATTTATGTGAATAATTCAAATAACCAAGTTTTTACCCTTTACAAAAAAAAAAAATTTCACGAAGTTTGGTCAAATCTTGCCTTTTTATGTTGCAAACACACTATAACTTTTTTTTATTTAAAATATTTATTTTTCACCTTATTTTGACTTATTATCAAAAAAGCACCCTTATTTTCAATCGAAAAGTCTCACGTCAAAATATCAGCTTTTTTAAAAAAGTCGGTGGGCTTTTTGTTCGTTGAGATCTCTACTTTCTGATGGTGTAAAAAATATATCTCTAATAGAAATATATCTATAATAGATATTATAAATATATCTATAATAGAATATATCTCTTCCTTTTCCAATGGGTTTCATCCTAATATTATTTTTTTCTCTTTTTCCATTTTCAAAGGCTTCGGCACTGGTCTAGATCGGAAAACAGAAAGGCTTCTGTTTACACAATTTTTGGTAGACACCCAGTACCAACTTTTATGACCCCGAAATTCAAATTGCTGTTTCTAGATCCCACTATAGCTTTTTCAATATACTTACCAATTACAATAAAAGTTCTTGAATACAATAAATAGTCGATATTAACGCGAATTATTATTCTAATGTCAGCCCAGGTTTGCACCTGGCAACTATCCATTCAATCTCCACTCTACTCAGATCAAATATGAACAAGATACGGCCATAGCGTAGCCTGTGGTGAGACAGAGAGACCCAGCGCTTGTGTTGTCAGAATGTAAAAAAAAATCCATAATTATTTTATTTTTTTATTATATTTTAGTGAAAATTCTTAAAAGTAAAATAAAATACTATTAAAATTGGCTATATCCTTATTTACACATTATTTTATATGCAACATTAATTAAAATATTAAAATAATTAAAAAAATCGCGTGTACCCTACGAATAGTGTGAATATCCTATTATTCATAATACTTGGTATTATGAATAATAGGATATTCACATGTTAGTGTTATTAAAACTACGGGATAGTGAATTAAATGTTAGGTTTCACTTAATTTTTGTAATAAAAAGATGTGAATTATTTATTAACACAAATTATGATACACGGGCTAATAACTTTCTAAGGTGTGGTCAAATTGAAGCAAATATAAGTACTAGTGTACGATATATGTATTTCAACTGTAGTACCAAATGATGTGAATGCATTGCTAGCACATAAATAGAGCATTTTCTTTTTCCTCTAATGAGTAACTAACATGTCGGCATTAACGTGATATTATATGATGTCTAGTTTTTAATGACATCCGGAAGCGAAGCTCCTGTTGCACTCTATTGCGACCCTCGGTGTTAGAGAGAGTAATAGCGCGTCGTTTTGCTAACACGCCCCTTCATTGACCTTTAAATTTAACTAATTTTTTATGAAAATTTCTGATACGTTCTATCTTTTGCGAAATCAGTTTTTAATTTTATTTTTTGGTGACTTGCATACTCCTTGAAAAATGCAGGTAACACATCTTAGCATTTTTAGTTGGTATCCAATTGATTCCACCGGTCGCTTGGATCCACCGATTTCTTTGTGATGGATCTTTAGGAAACCTGCAAATAAGACAAAACGGAAGATAAATTTCACTTCTTTCAGGAAATAAGTTTTTTTTTTTTTTTTTTATTAGTAATGGGTTTACTCTTGACCTCAATCTAGCCGCATGGACAAAGATGAGGTCGACGATGGAGCGAGCTTACCCAGAAGGTGCCGATTTACACTACTCTTATTGAGTATTATATAACATATTATAAAAATGTATTATCTACTTTAATAATAATTTATCGCCATTTAGCTTTAGTAACCGGCAACACTATTTTTAGGTTATAAAGTTAGATTTATGCATTAAAATAAGATTTTCGTAACAATTTTACCAAAATCTTGTGAAAATACTCGCCAATACAACAATCTAAAACTATTTTAATTCCCAGAAACAGATTTTATAAGGTACTTACATGTGAAATGTGACACCAGGATTTTTTCGCTCGCTACGGCTTTTACACTCAAAAATACTACACCCAACCATCATTAGAATACGATTTGATTACTATTTTAATACAAACACTAATAATAATCGCTATAAACACCTTAAAAACGCCAGGAAGTCCAGAAAACAATCACGCTATGGTTTGTTTGGCAAACTTTGCAGCGTGACAAACACAAACAACAAATTATAGGCTACGCTGAAAGTGACAGCAATATTATATAGGCATCTTTGTCTAACACGTACAATTACTTATATAACTATCTCGTTTTGCAGGGAAATCATTCCGTGATGGTCCTATCTATGGAATAGATAATCTAAGCCATTCTAGTTTATTTGTCTCTGAATTTTGCTGTACAACGACTACTCTTAATCGAAGATCTTTTATGTATTTATGAAAATGCCGAGAGTATCCCGCGCTCTTTGCAAAAAAATTTGAAGAATCGGCAATGCTATTTTTCTTTATGCAACTTCATTTGGTCCACTATTGGAGAAATATGATTTTGCGAATTTTTATTTTGACATAATTCATAACACGGAGATTACTATAACATTAAAAATAAACAAAGACATGGCTTCGGCCTTGTAACTTGAGATAATTATGGTCCAGTCATTTTAGCTTAAATTAGGTAAGAATCTCGGAATTCGAGATACCCGGCTGTAAGTCTGTAAATACTTGTATATTGACTGACACCCTAAAAGTTGTCTCAAAACCTACATATGGTAGGGTGTGCGCAACTATTAAATTTCAAGGTCAAAGGTTACAAAAATCGTTTTTTTGCGCTTTTTTTGTAAATATCTCATTTCCTATGGGTTTTTTGCTATTTGTATCTAATATCAATATTGTAGAATATAACATTCTCTACAAATTTTGTTCATATCTTTTTTTCATACGGTGAACCGTTTTCGAGATAGAGGGCGGAGAGCGCGCGGTCACAGGATCACTTCAGGTCAAACGGTGCCTCCGGTCGAAAACGCGCCATATATAGTTGATGAACTATCGATAAATCAATGATTATAAATATTTTGAAATTTTTATTAACTACTATGTTATACTAGCTTTTGCTCGCGGCTCCGCCCGCGTGAACAGCATTTTCCGGGATAAAAGTAGCCTGTAACCGTCTGCAAGGCTCCATCTGTCTCTGCAGATAAATTCATCAAAATCGGTTCTGTGATTTAGGCGTGAAAGCGTAACAAACAAACTCAGTTTCGCATTTACTTTCACCGCCTTTTTCATCCCTTATTAAATAAAATTTCCAAAATTCCTGAAACACGTATTTATTTATTTTACGTCAATAACCGTAATACAAAATTTCGTTCATGTTACTTTCAAAATGACGGACTTGTGACCGCGCGCTCTCCGCCCTCTATCTCGAAAACGGTTCACCGTATGAAAAAAGTTTTAAACAAAATTTGTAGAGAATATTGTATTCTACAATATTGATAATGGATACAAATAGTAAAAAACCCATAGGAAATGAGATATTTACAAAAAAAGCGGTTTTGTGACCTTTGACCTTGAAATTTAATAGTTGCGCACACCCTACCATATGTAGGTTTTGAGACAACTTTTAGGGTGTCAATATACAAGTATTTACAGACTTAACAGCTGGGTATCTCGGATTCCGAGGTGAACTTACTAAAATGACTGGACCATTATAGACATGGCTGTGGCCTTATAACATGAGAAAATTGAAGACTTGTCTTCGGCCTTATAACTTGAGAGAATTGCAGACATGGTTTCGGCCTTATAATTTGAGAGAATTGTAGACATGGCTTCGGCCCTATAACTGAAACAATCGCAGACATGGCTTCGGCTTTTGAAGTCCTTAGATATGGAAAATAAACAGCAGACTAGGCTGCATGGCTGAGCGCCTTTGCCTTCTCCTTTTAGCAGCATAAAGCAGAAAATAAAACCAAAAAAAATTATTTGTCTCTGATCTCCATTTTAATATTTGACATTTCAAATTATGCTTCTCTTCCGTGATGCATTTTTTCTTATTACATTATAATTTCGTACATAGATCTCGGTAACTTTTAGGTGTTCATAAAACTGGTCTAGTATTAAACTTATTTGTACTGATTATGAGCGAAAACGAAAGTGTTGATCCGCAGTTAGAAAACTTCATATTAGCAGAAACGCAGAAGCAACGATTTCAGGTTGAAAATTAACATTTTTACTCTAGTTATCTTAATAATTTATGTATCCATATTGAACATTTTTATTTGAAACACATGTGAGATATAATAGGTATAGCTATTGTAAATGAAACCTTGACCTTTGAACTGTTTTTTTTTGTAATAAGTATTAAGTTTGAACAACAATCGTGTGATCATATTTGGCTTGCATAATGTTATTTAATGTAACCTTGTTGATCATCTATGTTGTTTGGACAATTCATTAACAATGAAACAATGTGGGCAGTGTCTACTGCCAACCTATATGGATTTTTTATGCATGGTTAGTTATGGTTTAATCCATGTATGAATTTAGACACTACAGATAGAGAATATTGTTATGCAGAAATCCAACATCAAATTTTGCTAACCCAAGTTGACCTAATTATATTGTCAATTTGATGTGAGAGCTAAATTATGCAAAGATGTAAGTCCAGATTAGTACTGTGTTGTTTGAGTTTTATTTTAAAATAGCTTTATTAATTTTTTTAGCTTTATTATTTTAATTCATAGCAAATTGCACACCAAGTAACATAATGTCACTTGGATTTTATACCCAATACAAAAGCTGATTTATTCCTGTATATATGTATAAATAATATGGTGAATGGGTAGGTCATTCTGTTACAGGGTTTGAAAACATCCGATATTTATTATAAATATCAAAATATCGGATATTTATGATATATATCCAATATATATCAAGTTTGATATATATATATCCATTTTGTAACTTACACTTCTCTGTACATGCATTACTGAAAACATATTCTCTTTACACATTAATATATGTATAGATATTGTATCTATGTTTATCGACCACACTAAAACTATGTCAACCAAATTAGTTACATTAAATAAAGCACAGAGTAGGAGTACTCTAAACTAATAAGAGTTCATAAAGAGATTGATGAAAATAGTGTAATGTGGAAATCTACCCCTAAAATTTATATGATTTTATTGTTATTTATGCAATACCTAATGTTATAATAAAGACTGGCCTGTATTATACAGTCCAACTGCTGGGCAAGGTCCTCTTCTACAAAATGAAGGGCTAGGCCTTGTTCCAACACACTAATGACTATCCCACTTTGTGATTATAGTAATGTGTGATTTTGTTGTTTTTTCCAGGTTCTTGTACACGGCCTGACCGACACATGCTGGGACACATGTATGGGAAGACCTTCAACTCGACTGGACTCCAAAACTGAGGTGTGCATCATGAATTGTGTGGAGCGGTTCATTGACGCTACCACCTTTATTACTAAACGCCTTATGAACACAACAAAGTACCGATCTGACTCACCACTTGAATTTCAGTAACTTAAAACTACTACTTTGCAAATATGTTTTCAAGCATTAAAAACTTTTTGCATCGTCATAAGAAAAAGTTTATTGTGACAGGGGCTGTGATCGGTGGTATTTACATACTCACAAGCTATGCCCAAAGGAAATTAAGAGAATGGCAGGAGAAGGAAGCAAAGAAATTCTTTGAGATGACACGAAAAAAGCAACATTTTGAAAGTACTGAACGTACCTGCAACCAGACTATTCTTTCATTGTCGAAAATTGTATCTGAAAGTATTTTAAGTGTATTGAACACAGAAGAAATAGTGCAGAAATTGCAAGAAAATCCAGAGAATAAGCTAGCACTATGGGAACAGTTAAAAATAATGATATTTACAAGAATCTGTGTCCTTGTATATGCACTGTGCATATTACAAGTGACATTGCGAGTGCAGTTGAATATAATTGGTGGCTACCTTTTCAAAGATTCTGTACATGAGGAGGATCCATTAGTTGATAGCAATTTGCAATCAAAATATTTGTCATTATGTCATCATTTTGTTGGACGAGGTGTAGAAGATTTGATAAGGCAAATTGAAAAGACAGTTAAGAGAGTGGTGGAACCAGTCATGTTGAAGAAAAAAATAACACTACAAGAAGTAGAACAGATGTTTTGGTCTATTCAAACAATTTTGTGTACAGACACCTCAGATGGTGACCCAATAAAAAAAATGGTCCACTATTTAGTAGGACATACAGATATAAATGATGCCAAATTGGATACAATTGTAAAAGAAACAATGGATATATTGGAGAGTGATGAAGTGACATCTATTGCAATGTCTTCTGTTGGCAGAAGTTTTTCGGCAGTTATTGATGAGGTAGCCAATCTGTTTGTGACGAAATCATTGCCAGTGTCCAAAAATCATTTGGAGATAGACAATCATGTTGTTACAAATGGCGCATTAAAGCTGGGAGCATCTGCAGATCACTTTGTGGATGTTAATAAAGTGGAAATACATTTTGTAAAATTGCTCCCAGTAATTAATGAACTCATTACTAAGAACACTTGTAAAGGCAACACCAACATTCCAGATTTATTGACTCAACAACTGACACTCAATGAAAAATTGAAGCTGTTGGGTGCTAACATTTATGAAGTATTTAGTAGTTAGTTCTTAGTATTGTCCTATTTGCTAAATTCACAATGTTCTCTATTCTTATTTATATTTTTGAAGCTTGAAACTTGAACCTCTTCTGTTGGCCTTAAAACCTACTACACAGTGGCGGTTTTAGGCTTAGGCTCATAAGGCCTGGGCCCAGGGCGCAAACCAAATATCAGGAGCAAAATTTTTAGTTGCTAACATTTTAAACGCGCGTCAACCTAAATATTTTTTCTCTGACCCTTAAAAGTCCAAACGAATTTAGTTTTTCGTTAACTGTGGAATATATACTTATAGTTAATTTTCTATTTCCATAGTTAATTAGAAATAAAGCAGCTGACAGCACAGGCCTGGATGCCATCACCATCAAACCCACCACTGCTAATAAATATTTGTGGAGTCTATTTGAGTGTATTATAATAATAATTTTTCTGTACTGTCTAGTTATCATGGTATGGTGTAATGTCTTATAGTACGTAACGTTTTTGTTAATGCATTGGGGAAAATCATTAAAAGTTAGAATACACATTATATTATTATTTTATTGCAATAAAGATTATTTAGTAAAAAGACACCTTTCCCCAATTAAGCCTAAGCCTTAAAGCAGCTTTTCCCAACCATTTTCTAGGGTGGACTCTAACATACTAGTACCACCTTACCATACCAACGGACCTCAGGGAAACCCTGCCCTGAAATATATATTTTTTAATAATATACGTACATAAATAAAACAGCGACGTGTAAGCACTGCTGTGTTCCGGTTTGAAATGTATTGAAGCCAGTAAATGTTTCGGTTGTGGACGGTGCCGAGTGCAGTGCAATGCCATACAACTCTTTTTGACTCGAAATTCTGTAGGCGCTGTTATGGTTAGTTTATAGCTAACAATTAAGGAGCACAATAAAGTTAACTGACTTTTAGTAACGTATTTCTGTTGCAGACGACCTCACGCCAAGAGGTGTGAACAATAATACATGTGAGGTCGTACATAATGTTATTTTGATCAAAAGCCTGGCTATTTTTTTTTTATCGGAGCACGGCAAATTCACTGCACTACATCTGATATTAAGCGCAGTGTAGTCCAATAAAACCAGCGACCACCAACAAAAAATGAGCTGATCGGTGGTCAGCAGAATCATGCCAGTTTGTATGCTTTTTCACATCGAAGAGCGAAGAAGCAAAATTGCGACAGGACAGGCGGATGATCGATGTAGGCACAGGGATACAAGGATGTATCCCTATATTCGCCCCAACCAACCACCATCATCATCCCCCCTCGGGGAACCAGATATACACTGATCCTGAAACGCGACCAACAAGATGTGTGTGTCTCTATGGCAGGTTTTAACACCATTTCTTCGGTGGTCGCTATCCGGGCGGATCAATCGTAGGATCATCAAAATAATTATACCTCTTAGATTTGTTAAGGATACCTATAAAGTTGCTCTCTTAGTTATTTTTGAGTATGGCTATCCCGCTGATTTACTTCACCGCATTAAGCTAATGCGCTCTAATGTGACTTGCGAGACCGAACTTGGCCTTGATAACCTAGCCACAAACTCAAAAGTAGAGAAATACAGTTGGCCTGTGTAGTTGCATTCACAGGTATAGGTTTTAGGTCATATTTTTTTTCCTGGCGCTTCTCTTCAAGATCAGTGTCGAGTATCTTCGAAGGCTTTAATGGCTTTATTAATATTCATTCGCCATTCTGTTCTAAAGCTAGCAAGATAAATGTGGGTAAAGAGCCTGTTTCGGCTTCGTTGGTAGGCACATGCTTACGGCTGACATGGCGACACAGCAAGGCTTTGTCAGGATGTTTTTAATGGCTAGTCCACCACTACATCTTTACCTCTATCGAGCATAAACCTATTGTAAAAGTTATAGCGAAACAATCTCAATTCATAAGTAGTAAACTACTGTTAAATCCGTGACTAAAAGTCCGTCCCAAAAATCATAATAGCCCAAATATAATAATATTCATTAGCAGATATAAATAACTTATTGTGTTAACCCAATTTCTATAACTGTGAAGTCCCTTCCATGGGTTCATAAACATTGGCTCTTGGCAATCGATATAAGAAGATTTATTTCGGTTATTCTACTGTCCTCATCGGCAGCACCACAAAGCAGTGTTTAAAAATACTTTTCAATGAATGTTAAAACTGTCCATTTCCTTATGACACACAGACATATTTTTGACCTACCCGGCGATATAGTTTCATGGGATCAGGCGTTTTAAATTTATAAATTGTTTAAGAATGTTGACCTAATTTTCAACCATTTAAATTATAAGAAACGACTATTATAACATTTTATTTTCGTAAATATTTTAGAAAACGACACTATACTGCTGTTACTGCTTAAAAATTGATGAACTAAATGTTTTAGTGGTGTTATTAGCGTATGTCCATTTTTACTGTTGAAATAAAGAAACTTTTTATTACGTACTGGTTTCATCATCATCATCATCATCAGCCACAAGACGTCCACTGCTGAACATAGGCCTCCCCCAAAGATTTCCAGACCGACCTGTTGGAAGCGGCCTGCATCCAGCGACTTCCTGCGATCTTTATCACTTCTGGTTTAATGTCGCTAAAATGTTTAAATATTTTAAGTTTGTCTTTCCAAACACGGGACTTCCGGACCTTTGGAAAGCATACGTAGGGCCAAAGTCAACGGGTAGGGTCCTATTGACACAGTCGAGATAAGGGGACTGACCAGATGAACTTGCCTCAAAAAAAAACTTATTACCTACTACGACCTTAGTAAATTTTAATCTGACATTATAATTGGCAACTACGGCAATCCCTATGTACAGAGTGCATCCAAGGGCAGTCTCCGGTCGGTTTAAAAGTACTTAGAAGGATGGCTACTATTTTGAACTGGGTTATTGAATAACGTCTGTCCAAGAAAAACTATGCAATGTACATAACCTTTTTTTATCCGAGCACGGCAAAGTGCTGCACTACATCTGATGGTAATGCAGTCTACAAAACCAGCGACCATCGACAAATAATGAGTTTATTGGTGGTCACCAGAGTCATGCCGGCCTGTGTAAATCCTTCTTCCCTCTTAGGAGAGGGAAGAAGCAAATCGAGGGGTCTGCGACAGGAAAGGCAGATATCCGCACAATTACTATCAAGTCATGTCGCAAGCCCCTCGGGAGAACCGAGAAATTAATTCAGATTATATAAGTACATACTCATTAACAGCGCAAAATTGCCTCGTGAGTGTTTAAATAACATACTGTCTCCGTGGCGCAGTTGTATTACGAGTGCAATGCTGGGATTTCAGGTTCGATCCCCCGGTCGGATAAAAGTGATATCGGGTTTTTCTATTCGAAATGCTTAGTATCAGACCGGACTCTGGAATTGTGCCCGGTATGGCGATAGGCTCGCCCGCTATCACATCATGCAACTTGGATACACTCGGCGAAATGTGGGAGGACTAGTTACACCAGCGTATGTACCTAGGTATATATGTAAATGTATGTTTAAATAATCAAGTTCTTCAAAATGCTTTAATGGCAATTGAAATTAATCGACATCTCCGAGTGCGACGGTTCGACGTATTACACTATTATGTACTGTGAGGAATGCATAAGGCACAGTACCTAAAAGCTCTGGGTATCAAGGTCGTGCCAAAATTATGACGTTATGTAATACTACTAATGTATCCAAGTATGAAGCAGGCAGAAGACACGGCAGTAAAGTTGTTCTGTGAGATACGGTGTCAATGCGGTATGGATATGCGGCAGGCGGCGCGGCGTTACGGCGTGGCGCGCACTGCGCACGCAGGCTTCCATCGCGCCAATAACACGCCGGAACCCGTCGAGCGCGCGCCTATGACTTCGGCGAAATATCGACTCGCAAACGTGAACACACATCGTACCGGAAAACTGTGTCACTGCCTTGTGCATTAAAAACACTGGAATTTTATGAAAATCAATTAATAAAATCTCTCGATCAGTGCACTCTGTCATCAGTTTATCAGTGAGCTGTGCAACAAGCAGTTTTATGTAAGTGTTGTTATTTATCTAAATTTATACTGAAGTTGATATTTAGATAAATATACAGTATCCCCTTATCTAACGGCTTACACAAATAAAATACACACTGCACACAGGATATCAGACCCTCGGTAAGGTTTTCTACGATATTGCGACTGCTGCCGCGGTAGTCAGTTCCACTCCCTATTCGGCGAACTGGCCACTTTTTACCTCATCAACTTATTTCTTGATAAATTTAAATTTGTTCAAAACTATATTTCTAATGTTATTCAACCAATTTACAGAAGGAGGTCTGCATTAGACCAGTATGTATTTCAATTTTATATTATCTCGGGGATAGCAATCAGATTTATGTTAAAAGCGATGATTGTGATATAAGTAATCATAATATATGAGGAAACTATTACTCACTTAAATACTTAATTTGCTCTCATTACTAATTTCTTATTTGTCCTTTTACGCTTTTATTTTATAGAATAAAATTAAGATAATATCAGGCCCTATATGGCTATACGTTGTGCCACTGTTGGGCACGGGTTTCCTCTACTACTTACCGAGCTCAGATTTGGATTTGGTACACTTCACAATACCTTCAAAATACTTATGGAGAACACTCAGGTATGCTGGTTTACTTAAATATTTTCTTTCACGGTTTTTATAATTGATAGAACGTAAAGTTTAAATTTCAGACGCTAGAAACGAAACCGAGATCTTCATTAGGGCAATTCGATATACTCCCGTAAGGACGCTAGGTTATCGCTGCATTTTCTTTTATTGAATATTTAATTTAGCGATAAGCAAATGTCTAGTGCTAGCCAAACTAGCTGCCTATAAGGGTTCCGTACCATTAGGTATATATTTATCGTGTTTACATATTTTCGAGACATCTGGGTAATTAATGATTTTTCTTTTAGTTGTCCCACAAGACCTCCCCTTTAAGTTTTGATGATGAGCCAGTCAAATAAATTAGGCTTTGAAAAGTTATATTCTCTCTTATTTGCATCACACTAGGAACCTAATTGTTTTACATCAGTAAGAGGCTATGGTTTCATACATAAGTGATATAAAGTTTGCGGGACCCTAAATATTTGACATTCATTTCAAATTGACTCTTTTGACCTAAACAGACGAATAAAAAAGATACCCTATAAGGATTTAGTTATGCATTTTTTTTTTATCCTGGCACGGCAAAGTGGCTACGCTACACCTAATGGTAAGTATAGCGCAATCCAAGAATAGTGTCGACCAAGGATAAACAATGTGTCCATCGTCGGTCGGCAAGATCATGCCGGCCTGCCAAAGGGCCAACGGAGAGGGGAAGGAAAAAGGGATGGGAAAAGGGTTAGGATCAGGGGCCAAGCCCCCTGGGGAGAACCGGATATACACTGGCTGACCCTGGAACGCGACCCACACAAGGTGGGCCACTATGGCAGGTTTTAGCACCAGTGTACGGTGGTCGCTATCCGGTCGGATATAAGTATCCTCCCACTAGCAAAATACAGCATTTCAGGGCACTGAACCAAAATAATATATACAAATAAGTATATATATGCAAATTATTAATATTTGTATAATAAATAAATACTAATAATTTGCACATAAGTACTATTTATTCAATACGTAGCCTACCTATGTCATTTAAGTGTTTAAATCTTAGTTATTAATCTTATTGAACTATTTATTTTATTCATATTATCATTACAAAATCAATGCAGTTTAACAAGTTACCGAATAATGAAAAAAACATTGAGTAACAGTGAGTACAAGAGATTTGATGCATATTTTATAAGTACCTATCTCATTCTAAGTGAAATTTATATATCTTATGAGAATAAAGCTCTTTACACCTAAATGAATCTCATATCAGAGTAACATTATATACCTATTGTTCTTATTATAAAAATATTACTCAGAATCTTTAAATGTTTGCAATAAAACAATTTTTCCGAGTAAAAAGCAATTTATGTAACCAGAACGATAAGAAATCGATAAAAAATATCCAACTAATAAGATTTCTGAGTAGTAAAACATAATGTACGTATGTACGTTAATTCATTTCCATTCATTTAAAATGGATTTTCCTTTTTTATAAGACATTAGATATTTAATAAACACAAATGTTAAGATATAAATTTTATAGATAAGATGATAGAAATTTGATAAAAAACTTGTTTTATCCGATAGTAGTTATATAAGCTGACACCGCGTTGTTGTCCTGTAACAATTTTGAATTAAGTATATATATTTATATTATTTCCCTCTCATGATGTAAAAAGCGGTAAACCAACCATAGCGGGCACAACGCCTGCTCATAAACAGAAGCAACACCACACAGAACTTTGAATTATAAAGTACTGCATGCCACTGAACTGCGCTCGTCACCCCGAGACATACAATGTTAAGTGTCAAAATGCTCAGTAATTTCACTGGCTTCAATGTCCTTCAAACCGAAAGATAACAGTGCTTACACACTGTTCCTTGGCGGCAGAAACTGACAAAGCGGTGGTACCGACCCAGACGTCTCTCGCATACGAGGGACAAACCATATTGTAAAAGACTCCGTCGTCACTCGACGCGTTAGCTTGTCTCTAATTTGATAAGAATATGACTCTATCTATCTAATGATTTCTTAATGATTTCTTACGTTTACGCGAATGTTACTCATTGAAATATCTATCTATCAACTTATACACACTATACTAGTGTGTATGGATACACTCATGTTGTTATAACTAGTAACTAATCATAACACATGAGTAACTAAGTCGGTTATTATAATTTTATAACAATCGGTTATTTTCAAACACCATTATGTCCCTTCATCTATTGGTCCGCACTCTGTAGTATATGAGTAAATATCAACCGTCATCTTGTAATACATCCTGTGTTTTGAAATCTTTCTGAGCAATAGATTTATACGAGTATCTTACATGAAAGATAGAGAACTTTCTAGAGTCGGTACCATGCCGGTCATCAAATCCAAATCTACTTCACTATACGTGTATGTTACGCGATATCTTTGCCAAATTTGGAAAGATTTTAATGATCTTGTGTAGTCATTACTTATTTATTTATGGTGTTTACGGCGGTGGTCTCATAATTTAATTAATATCTGAGGGGTAAGGTGATAAAATAGCATTTCCCTCAAAGAATAACAGCAAGCGCATCGCGTTTGGTTTTGATTAAACTGTATACATGGTGTTAAAACCTGCCATAGTTACCCACACAATTTGTGTGGATCGCGTTCTAGAATCAGCCAGTGTGTATCCAGTTTTCCCGAGGGGCTTGCGACATGAATGGATGGTGGTTGAGGTGGGTATAGACTGCATCTTCGATTTGCTTCTTCCCTCTCCGGAGTGTGAAGAAGTGTTTATAAAGGCCGGTATGATTCTGATGACGACCCAAAAACCCATTGTTTGACGGTGGTCGCTGGTTTTTTTACTGCACTGCGCTTGCTGTGGTGAGATAAAAATATAGTCATAGAGTGAGTGCCTAGATATTTACTGACACTTCTGGGACACATATGGCGATTAGACCTCACAATAATTAATTATTTTAGAGGAACTGGACAACTTATTTCATTCGCTAGGTGGTCGGTCGGTCGTTTAAGAGAAGCCGTCTGTGTTGGTATCACCGCTTCGTCTATTTCTGCCGCCAAGCAGCCGTGTTGTGTTTCAGTTTAGAGGATATTGAAACCAGTGAAATTACTGGGCATTATAGGACTTAACATTATATGTCTTGGGGTGACGAGCACAATCCAGTGCCATGCAGTGATATGTAATTCAATGTTCTGTGTGGTGTTGCTTCTTTTTATAGGCAAGGGTGATGCTTAACATCAAGCTAGCGCCCTGTTCGTCTCTTCATTTAAGCTAATAAAAAAATACAAAATCAAAAGTGAAGTCAAAAAATAAAAATTGAGATATTCATTTTATTAGGTATGATAAATTCATTCACTTAAATCAATATTATAGTTATGTTTTGCATAATCGTACATGGGGAATGTTTCATTTATGATTTATAAAAAAAATACGGAATGTGACCTACTTTAATATAATGAATTTAGCACAATAGAATCTAATATCTCAATTTGATAAATATGAGGACTTGGCATAACCACGAAAAAACGTGTATTATTTAAACTTCGAGTTTGGCGAGAACACAATATGGCGGCTTGGAATAATGCTGTCCGTAACCTATTTGATATATTTATCGATATGCGATAAAATACATAGATAATAATTTAATGATGTAAATTAACAAATAATTATTGAAATTCAAGCGGTATTATTGCGTTAAACATTTATTTCAATAATTGGGATTAAAACTTGTAATTAAATATAAAGATAGCTTCCTTTGACAGCCTTTGTAGCGCAGTAGGTGAGTAGCCGGCCGCGGGTTCGATTCCCGCACCGAGACAAATGTATGTGTAATCCACAAATATTTGTTTGTTTTGGGTGTATTTCTCCCAGAGGGGTTAATGTGAAGCAGGCGGCCGGTCGTAAAAACCTCAAGCCAAATCTTTCTGTAACATGTGTTAAAAAGTATGTTGGGCCGACCCCACTGGGGAGCAGGTGCAGGTGGAAGAAGAAGAATATAGGTTTATTTCGATATACGAGTGGTAGAGTCACGCTGTAGACAGTTTTGTCTACAGCATGAATGGGCTGGCTCGACCGGGTCGTAACCACTGTCTCACAGAAAACCGACGTAAAGTAGCGGCTTGCTGCTGCGTTTCGTACGGTGAGTGAGATATCCGGAAGCCCAAATCCCCTCTCCTTCCCAATCCCTAATTATCCCTTTCCGTTAAGGTCGGCAACGCGCCCATGACTTTTCTGGTGGTGAGCGTACATGGGCGGTGGAGATCACTTACCATCAGGTGACCCACTTGCTCGTTTGCCGGCCTATGCTATAAAAAAAAAAAAAAAATATATAAACCTAAGATTCTTCTTTATTTTTCTCATAAGAACAATACAGTTCACTTACATGAGATCAAACTTATAATAAACAATTTGACAATCGAATTTTCAAATTGAATATACAGATAACTTTTTTCTTTGATATAAGCATTATAAAGGTATCCTTAATTTTGTCTAGCTATTGTAGTTGTCTTTAGATAACCGCTTTTATTCAAAATGGGAGGAACGCACGGCGCCCCGGAATTCCGAATGGGAGGTGGGGTTGCCTTTTGCGCGTGCTATATCCGGCACCAGGCTGGGAGAAACAATAATTCAAGATATTTTTTTTTTAAATAACTAACACAGCTTTATGCACTATACTGTTTTGCTTTGGGGGTTTGAATGCAGAATGAAGTTGATTGCATCTCATTTTAAGTGTTATGTTTAGTGAATAACTAGCTGTCCCTCGCGGCTCCGCCCGCGTGATCTGCTTTTACCGGGATAAAAGTACCCTAACAGTGGCGCCATGTGTCGAAAATTTATCGTACCCTCTCAGAAAACTTCGTGGGCTCATGCATAACAACTTTGCTAAAGATCATCGCATGATTTTGTTATTCCACTGTCATTTGCGTTTTGTGTCATGTCAGATGTGTTTTTGTTATACCACGTTTTATAGTGACTTGACTGAAACGCGGTCGAACGGGATAAAAAGTATTCTATGTCCGTCTCCTGGTTCTAAGCTACCTCTCCACCAATTTTCAGCTAAATCCGTTCAGCCGTTCTTGAGTTATAAGTGGTGTAACTAACCAACCACTTTCTTTTATATATATAGATTATCTGAGCCCCAATTGTAGATAATGGTAGATAGTATTTGTGAAATAATAATACGTATGCAAAGATATAAATGTGGATGATGAATCAAATAAAGTGTTGAAGAGTTATAGCATGGAACATTTAGTAGAATTATAAGGAAAATATGTGTGTGTAATATGTGTATATGAAATTCATATTCTTCTTATATTCATATACCACTCGAACTGAATATCTATAATGGATAGTGCACATATTGATTTAATGAGTGTATTTATATTCTTTTAAGTGATTTACCAATAAAATGTGTGACGGTACACCATAATCACACAATGTGATATACAGAATCTGAGTAAAATATGAGTCATCAAAATGGAGCGCAAAAATAAAATTGGTTTTGTTGACTATTAATATTTTCTAGTCCGATTATTCATATCCTTGTTTTGCTTAAATTTCTGAACATCTTAAAAAAAATATTGTAATGAGATACCGTACGTATTTTTGACGTATAATAAATATCAGGAAAACACTATCCTGAACTAAACTCTAAGTCTCGTCATTTTCGTGGTTATATCAAGACCTTATATCTATCTTTCGTCAGCTAAATAGCCTATACATAAATATCGTACGTCCTTTTGATACTTTGGTTTAACTTCATTTTTGTGTGATGAAATGTTATTGCGTATTTGCATTCACTATTAAGGCGTTGTAAATTATTACACAGACTAAACATTAATTTATCCTTATAATTTAAAATGTGTAGCAGCTATTAATAACAATTATTAACATAATATGTAGTCGGTTTATCATATATTCGAATATATTATATTATTCGAAGTCATATTTTGAGGACTCAATCACAACGACTAATCGTTTCGTTCGGTAGTTATACATACCGCCAAGGAATGACGGAATGTATATTTTTTTAACAATTGATCTAAACGATTAATAATTCCGTATATGAAGCTCGGAGCTTATAAAAGTGTGAATGTTTATTTGATATTTGTTAATCAATCACGCCTTAAGTGCCATGGATTTAAATTAAATTTGGCCCACAGGACTATCACCAAAGTTATCACTTTTTGAGTGGTAGAGCCACGCTGTAGGCAGTTTTGTCTACAGCATGAATGGGCTGGCTCGTCCGGATCGTTCCCACTGTCTCACAGAAAACCGACGTAAAGTAGCGGCTTGCTGCTGCGTTTCTTACGGTGAGTGAGATAACCGGAAGCCCAAATCCCCTCCCCTTCCCAATCCCTAATTATCCCTTTCCTTTAAGGTCGGCAACGCGCCCATGACTCTTCTGGTGGTGGGCGTACATGGGCGGTGGAGATCACTTACCATCAGGTGACCCACTTGCTCGATTGCCGGCCTATGCTATAAAAAAAAAAAGTTAGGACATAAGCTCATTATTATCTCGGTAAAAATATTCACGCGAGCTGAGCCGCAAGGAATAGCTGATTTAAAATGTTTAAGAAACAGAGTAGCTATAAGACTATAAACTATGTTTAACTTTCACAATTTATCTAAGTAAATACGTCACATAAGAAAATCTCGTGTAAATTGTGAGAACTACTAAGACAATCACCGGGTATGCGCCTAAAGCATTTGTAAACAAGAGGCTAACGGCAGACAATGCCACGGACA
This sequence comes from Amorpha juglandis, assembly GCA_949126905.1. Taxonomy (NCBI): domain Eukaryota; kingdom Metazoa; phylum Arthropoda; class Insecta; order Lepidoptera; family Sphingidae; genus Amorpha; species Amorpha juglandis. The sequence continues at coordinate 7,308,986 of OX421387.1, read as the reverse complement.
ACAGAGTGATAGGATACAATAGTCAGCAACAGTGACACGGACGTAGTGCGTATGTGAAGTGTGCACTGCTTTCATCTACTTGTCCAGCAAAAACAGTACGACCGCGATCTTTACCTGCTGACTACTGAGACCGACCTCCAAACCCACATCTTTGCTACCGTCCGGCGTCGTTGTGTTTATTAGTGCCGTCAGTTGTGACATATTCCGTTGCAAGTATTACTTGGCAAGCTGGACTGTGCATCGAATATAAACGAGAGGTGACGGTCTATGTCTTCGATTCTCAAAACAAAATATGCCAAGTAACGTATTTAATTTCTGCCAGATAATTGGGAATACTGTGTATTATGTATGTAAGCAGCGATAGCTCAGCGGGTAGTGGTATGGACTGTCGAGACGAAAGTCGCAGGTTCAAAACCAGCCTCAAGAGCATACACCACTGACTTTTCTAAGTTACGTGTATATTAATTGTTAATTATCGCTTGCTTTAACGGTGAAGGAAACATCGTGAGGAAACCTGCATACCTGAGAACTCGATAAGATTTTTCGAAGGTATGTGAAGTCTGCCAACTCGCATTAGGCCAGCGTGGTGAACTAAGGCCTGATCCCTCTCATTCAGTAGAGGAGGCCCGTGCCCAGCAGTGGGACGTATATAATACAGGGCAGTAAAAAAAAATGTATGTAGCTTATTCGCCCATATCCTCGGCGGGGTAGACAGGTGTACAATTAGTACCTGCCGTTCGCCGAATTTATATCCGTACCAAGATGTGATAGGTGGTGAACCTATCGTCATATCAGACACATTTTCGAATCTCAGGCTATTTACCTATGATTTTTGAGGACTCTAGACTGCCTTATTTATTTGAACGTATGTATATTGGCCACTAGACCAATGGTAAAACGGGAAGTAGAATTAATCACTGCAACAATCTATGTATGTATAGCATTTATTTTTTATTAGCTTCAATGATAAAAGAGCAGGTCGCTCGCCTGATGGTAAGAACCTGCCTGCCCATTAACTGAAACAACTCTACAAAGAACTTTGAATTACAGAACATGGCACTGAATTGCCATCGTCACCCCGAAACTAAGTTGTTAAATCTCATAATACCCACTAAATTTACTGGCTTCAATGTTCCTTAAACCGAAACACAACAGTGCGAACACACTGTTACTTGGCGGCAGAAATAGACAATGCAGTGGTACCAACCCAAACGACCTCTAGATTAAAAGAGACCTACCACCTAGTAAGCTGGCCCACTTAGCAGTATAGTATATTAAATGCAAGCAATTTAGTACTAAAGCAATAGTTACATACCTCAGGGTACTTCTATATAATATGAGGTTCCGGATTTCGCCTTCATGCCAAGCTCCCTTAAAAGAGTTTTCTAATTCGAAAAATTATGACTTTCCTTGAATTTATTTATTGTATCCGATACGGCGGCGGCACGGCGATGTACTTATTCATCCAGTTGGTTTTACGGCGCTATATTATACGTAAATTAAGTAATATATTACTAATCACTATTCACATCGAATAAATAAATAATGATGGGAAGAAAATTCTGTGGCACTCGTTGCTCTTCTTACCTCTGCATACGTCTTCGGAAACACATTCATGACGATATGGTATATTCATATGGATATTTGTTATGCAAACACTAGAGTACCTTTCGCAATCAAACATCCATTGAGCAAAAGTAATAACAGCGTTTATCCATATGATAATGGCTTGCTAAACCGTGACAATTTATTTTTTTCAACGCCCGTAGAAAATAATACTTTGAATTTAAATGACATAGACCATAATTCCGGTTGTTAACAACGCCAGTTATTAAACATCGTAAAATATTGTGAATCAATAGAACTTTATGATGGTACGCACGCAAATTTACGCAATATGATCAAAAAACTCTACAATCGGCTACGACATATCTGCTTTCTTGCATCTTGTAGGGGCATATTAGATTTACAATGTTGTTAAAAATGAATGGCCAATTGAAAACATGACAATTATTAAACGATCTGGCCAGGTGTAGTTTGCCAATTCATTAGTTGGCCAGGCGCTTTATCATATGGACAACACTTCAACTGAGCGGGCCGGACACAGGCATACGAAAATAGTAATTTTCAGTCGATTACTTTAATAATTATTTAATCCTAAAAAAATATATAAAATATCTAAACTATGTCACATAATAAAAATAAATTAGGTACTTACTTACTTACATACCCATAATCTTTTATTTTATTTATAGTACTCAAAAAAAAAAGATAACAATTATTGCCAAGGTATAAAATAAATTTATACAATTTTGATCTAGATTGTAGTCCAAAAATATGTGTACATAGAAAAGTGATATATGGGTTAGACGTTATAATTATATATATAAAAAATACGTGATTTTTGCTAGATGAATTAGGTTGTGTTTGAAGCAACGAGACTCAGTACTGGTGTTGGGTCTGGGCTATCAGGTTTGGGATAGAGGAAATCTTTAGTGTTCTAATGTATGACGCAAATGTTTTTTTTTTTATAGCATAGGCCGGCAAACGTGCAAGTGGGTCACCTGATGGTAAGTAATATCCACCGCCCATGTACGCCCATCACCAGAAAAATCATGGGTGCGTTGACGACTTTAAAGGAAAGGAATAATTAGGGATTGGGAAGGGGAGGGGATTTGGGCTTCCGGATATCTCACTCATCGTACGAAACGCAGCAGCAAGCCGCTACTTTACGTCGGTTTTCTGCGAGACAGTGGTAAGGATCCGGTCGATCCAGCCCATTCATGCTGTAGACAAAATTGTCTACAGCTTGGCTCTACCACTCGTAGGAGTGAAAATATCAAATTCTAACTTATTTTTGGCAAATTAATTAAACTGACGAGCCATGCTAACCAGAGGATTATAAAAGGAAATATTATTTTTATAAGTTTTCAAAGCATAACGGTTTTAACAATATGTATCTACTACTATTTGTAAAACGTACACGTGAGTCTTAGTGGTAGAGCCACGTTGTAGACAGTTTTGTCTTGCCGGCCTACTATTTAAAATATGGCTATAAGTATCGTGGTAAAACATATTGGTTATTTCAGATACAGACAAAAATATATAAATTAATATTATTTCCAGAACTGTTGTGAAATTTTAGTTGCGCGTTCCGACTCCTAAATTAGGACTCGATTCCAAAACTTTCATCATACATAATATAAAAGGGATTAATGATTTCTTACGTTTACGCGAATGTTACTCATTGAAATAAAACTAATTTAAACGGATTTTATCGCGGTTTTTTTTATTAATTTTGATCCCGACGTTTCGAAGACTTTTCAGCCTTCGTGGTCACGGGGAGGACTGAGGTGTAGGTTGTCCAAAAATGTTAATGTTACAGTATCTACCTTCAATTTACAATTACAAAAATCTTTATGGTTTGGTCCGATCTACGCAGAAGGAGCTCACAGTGTCTTGAGGTCTGGCAATTGGTCTTTTGGGTTCCGATTTAATTAAATGTATAACCGGATCCCAGGCTTGTGCTAGCTTCCAACCATCTTCTCTATTGAAATTTGGATGTTTTTTGATTTCAATAGCCTCACGAATCATCCTAGGTAGGAATCGGTGTTCTTTAGCAAGGATTTGTGGTTTGTCGAATCTAAGATAATGATTGGAGCCTTCCTCAGAATGTTCAGCAACTGCAGACTTCGTAGAGCGTCGGTGTTTAACATCAGCTATGTGTTCTTTTACGCGGGTCCCTATGTTTCTTTTGGTTTGACCGATATAGGAGAGGCCACAGTCACAGTCGATTTTGTATACTCCCTGTTCCTGTAGAGGTATATGGCACTTGACAGGTGGTAAAAATTGACTAATCTTCTTGGGCGGCTTGAAGTAAGTTTTAATTGAAGCACGCTTCAGTATGTAGCCAATCTTGTCTGTGACTCCTCTTACAAAAGGTAACACAACAGGTACACGTTCAACTGTGGCTGGTTTCACTCGGTTTCTGTGACGACGGCGTGGAATTTGGAGCTTGTTGTCTCGCAGTACTTGCTTGACATGTTGCAGCTCGGCAGCCAGATGTTCCTCGTCACAGATTCCTTGTGCTCTCTGAAACAAAGATTTACCCACGGTAGCTAACTGTTTTGGATGGTGGTGAGATTGACCATTCAGGTATTTATCTGTATGGGTCATTTTCCTGTATACAGTATGGCCTAAAGACTGATCAGGATTACGAATAACTAAAACATCTAAGAAAGGAAGAGATTTATTTTGTTCTAACTCCACAGTGAATTGTATTTTATTGTTGATGGAGTTAAGATGATCTAAAAATGCAGATACTTTGTCAGATGGTAAAATTGTGAATGTATCATCTACGTACCGTTTGTAAAACCTGGGAGTGACGGGGGCTGTGCTTAGGGCTGTCTCCTCGAAGTCCTCCATGAAAATGTCGGCGACTACTGGAGACACAGGTGAGCCCATAGCTACTCCATCCACTTGTACATAAAATTGATTCATCCACAACATATAGCCAGATGTGAGGCAATGTTTGAGTAATTCTGCATATTCTATGGGCATGTTATTATCTGCTAACTTCTTAGATACAATTTCGAATTTCTTCGAAACGTCGGGATCAAAATTAATAAAAAAAACCGCGATAAAATCCGTTTAAATTAGTTTTATTTCAATAAAAGGGATTTTTAAATATCGAATAAAACTATTATAAAAAATACACAAATTGTGCACAACGCATGAACTATTGAATCAACTTTCCCCGCTTTTATCGCTAACTGGCCAGTAACCATATGAGCCCCTTATCTACACATCTGTGAGTCACAGTATACCTACCGCTTACTGCAGCGAGCACCGATTATTCAAACCCAAATGGAATACGCCATAGTCTGTGACATAATTAAAACATGTGAATATACAACGTCTTACAGAATGGTCATTACATACTTACACCAAACAGTAACTATTTATGTGCTGGATCTATTCAAAATATAATCATCTTAAAATTTCACACTAAATTTAATCACTCGTTTATTACAAACGATAAGATTGATCACATCCTTATCAATCATAGTTTCATCGTTAATTAATATAAACTAGATAAATTAAGTTAGTAATGTTACTTTGTTTGGTGATTATTTAGGAACAACATATTCAGACCTATGAAATAGTTGTAAACAACTATAAGCTTTTCATCACCTAGAATGAGTACACCATATTTTAGGTCATAACTGTATTAGTGGTAAACTGGTGGTGTAATAAATTAATAAATAAACATATCGGTGACATTTTACATTCATGTTTACCTATCAAGTTTTAACCATAAAATTCGATATTACTGCTGCGAAGGCCTTAATAGTACAATCTACCACACAGTTTTAATTCTATAACCGTTTTATCCACGATAAGGTGCCCCAAACATTTTCTAAATTTTATGACACATCACTGTTAATATATTACAATACTTATTGTTACGACCCATTAAAAAAACATGCTGGAAAGTGGAAACCTACAAGGAAAATTATTACGGTAGTCCCTCATATATGAGAGAGCCGTCTGGGTTAGGTGGTACCGTTTTGTCTATTCTGGCCGCCAATCAATAAGCAGTGTGTAAGCACTGTTGTGTTTAGATTTGAAAGACATTAAATCCAGTGAACTTATTGGGTATTATCTCTTGGGGTGTCGAACGCAGCCCAGTGTGATGCAATGTTATGTTATTTAAATCTCCATGAGGTGTTGCTTCTATTTATGGGCAGGCATGGTTCTTACCACTAGGAGAGCAATTGCTCATTTCGTCATTCGAGTTAATAAAAAAGAAATAGTGGAAAACTAGAAGCATCATATCAAGGATTATTCGTGTGCTTTTAGGTTCATACATATAAACAGCTTCAGTGAACTTAGTGGATTATGGATTACTGTTTTTTGTATAGCATACGAGCAAGTGGGTCACCTGATGCTAAATGATCTCCACCGCCCAAGCACGCCTACAATACTAGAAGAATCATGGGTGCGTTGCCGGCTTAAAGGAAAGGGATAATTAGGGATTGAGAAGGGGAGGGGATCTGAGCCTCCGGATATCTCACTGACTGTACGAAACGCAGCAGCAAGCCGCTACTTAGCGTTGATTTTCTGTGAGACAATTATAACGACCCGGTTCAGCCGACCCATTCATGCTGCAGACTAGAATGTTCACAGCGTGGCTCTACCACTCATGATATTATACATATCTATACTATAATAAATAAAAAAACATTGAAGGTATATATATTATGTATATTTATTGTCAAGTAGTTTATTTAAGGATCACAAAAATGTTTACAATTTCAGATACTTAGAATAAACAGCTAAAAAAATAATATTGAAACAAATGCAATTTGGATTACAGACAACCACACCATGCAAAATTAAAATTGAGTATTATAGTACCTACAAGGTGGACGGACGACCTGATAAAGGTCGCAGGATGTCGCTGGATGCAGGCCGCTTCCAACAGGTCGGTCTGGAAATCTTTGGGGGAGGCTTATGTTCAGCAGTGGACGTCTTGTGGCTGATGATGATGATTATAGTATGGAACATAAACACACAAATTATACAAGTAACTCAATTTAACAGAATGTTAAAGATTGACAATATTTCTTTATTATACTTTTTTCTGAAAGAATACAATAGAATTGTTGAAGATGGCCAGATTATTCATTTGGAAAGCTGGATAAACAGAACAGACAAAGTGTTTATCTACATTGTTGGTTTGACAACAACCGACATGTAGTATGGGACGGAATTTTGAGGAGGTCGCGAGAGATCACTTAGAGCAAATATTAGTGAATTGGACCAGTCGTATTTATTGTTTAGTATTTTGTGTAAATGCACCATTTTGAGCATATCTCTTCTGGAAGGAAAATATTCAATATTGAGGTGCTTTAATCTATTCTGATAAGATAGTATATTCGTGGGAATGTGTCAACGATAAGCTAAATGCTTATAAAGTTATTTTAGACGTTTTCAATTCTGTTAATTTGTATTTTGTAACTAGGTGACCAGATAGCACAACAGTACTACAGTTTATTTCTTACGTAGCAGTTTTATAGTAACGTTGTATTAAACATCTAAATTCTTTACTATTTCGGAGTACTAATCCCAGGGACTAATCAGCTGCGTTAAGGATTATATCATTGTGAGTAGTAATTTTTTTGAATCGACGTATATTCCTAAACCCCGAATACAATGCACTTCCTTATTAGGTACACTTATTCAATAAAATATTTACCTATAAGCTCAGACCTGTTTCCCTGAAAGACCTACCTAAGAGGCAAAGGAGCAAATACTACATGCCTACACAGATCACACTTCTTTGCTGTAATAGGGGGCGAGCAAAGTCCAACCCCGGGCAACTCATACATGATATTTTGAATCGAAAATTGTGATATCCCGATATGGGATTTGAACCTACTACCAAATGATGTGTAATACATAATCAAGGTGGACGTCCAACGCTGCGCTTGCCAGTACGTGGCCTCCATTCCAGAACCTTTCTGTCCCAGCGGTTATCGGTTCTGCGAGCTATGTGGCCTGCCCACTGCCACTTTAGCTTGCTAATCCGCTGAGCTATGTCGGTGACTTTCGTTCTTCTACGGATCTCCTCATTTCTGATTTGATCGCGCAGAGAAACACCGAGCATAGCTCTCTCCATAGCTCGCTGAGTGACTGTGAGCCGTCTTATACGGCCCATATTTAGAGGCCACGTCTCAGTGGACGTCCACCTACAAGGTGGACAGACGACCTGATAAAGATCGCAGGAAGTCGCTGGATGGAGGCCGCTTCCAACAGGTCGGTCTGGAAATCTTTAGGAGAGGTCTATGTTCAGCAGTGGACGTCTTGTGGCTGAAGATGATGATGATGATGATGCATAATCAAGGATATTGTACATACCGCACGATATTGTATTAGGTGACCTGTTTGTTGACCACATTCCTCTCCTGGTATCTGGATGCAAAAACACCCTCCGCCACGTTTCAAAGACGGCTTGCAGACGTAAGAAGTGATCGTGAAAAGAAAATAGGTTATAGTATTAAAGAAACATGTTTACAATCGACGACGTGTTACACCGAAGTCCAAACAGTATTAAACTAGATACCAGCGAAGTCTTTTTACAGATAGAACGGCAACTGAGCACATTGACAATAAACAATATATTTTCTAAAAACGATACATTTCATTTATAAATTATTCGTTTTATCAACATTTCCAAATAAAAACAACAACAAAAAACACGAGGTTATTCAGCCTATGTACGCGGCCCTTATACCAACTATCACGGTTATATTATTAGGTAAATACAAATTCTGCTATTTGTTTGTCATCGATCATTGTAACACGGAAATCTACCAATAAGTAGGTACAACTGCCTAGTGCCTAAGCTATTTGCATTAATCAATACTGAATATTATAAAAGGAACTATTGATTTTACGTGACAAAGGAATCTATATAACTATAACATATGCATAAACCATGGTGAAATAAGAGCCTTTTTAGTCTGACGTACTTTAATAAAACGTTATTTTTTAACACATTCACATTCGAGCAATGTGACAAAACGGTATCAAATTAGCATTCCTATAGTAACCGCGATTCTAATAACAAGGTTCAACAAACTCTAGTAACATACATTTTAGTTTCATTTAGTTTAGTTTAATTTGTAGTGTATAATGGCGTAGGAATTCCATGAACCTTTAGGTTACGATTTAATTTTGATCTACTATAAAACTTCTGTAACAATCTACTTATGTACACTGAGGATATGAATTAAATAAATTAAAAAATCGGAACTAATAAATTACAGGTTTTGTTCAACTTTAGGTATAGGTATAAATGGCCAATTTTGAATAAAAATAATAATGAAATATTCTACTTTCTAATATTATATTCATGAAAGTTTGGATGTTTCTGAGTTTGTGAATTAGGATGTTTGTTGTTCTATCACACCTTAACGGCCCAACAGATTTGGATGAAATTTGGGACACAATTTGTATTTGGCCATACGTTAATTGTATCTCGCAAAAAGACATTCACAGATGGAGCTGTGACCAAAAGCTGATAATCTATACGGACATAACTAAAACTACCAACTTCAAAAATAAGTTTATAAAAGCTTACAAACTAATTAATTAATTATATATTTTTTTGGATAATTAGATGAAGATTAGTAGTAGAGTTATTTCGGAAGCCAGTGTCAGTCAAATTATATTGACACAAAAAATATGGTTAGAGTTATGTTTTATACGGCCGTACAGCCAGAGACGAGACGGTCAGATCGCTGATGGTAAAGGACACACGTGCCCCTAAAAAGTAACAACACTCAGAACTTTGAATTACAAAGTACTACATGGGAATGCTTTGGTGCTTTCATTTTATACTCTTTGAAATTTAAAAGGAAAATCGATATAATTTAAAATTAAAAACAGCGAATTCGGCAGGAATAATATTTTAAGGATAGGAATAATCGAGCCCACCCATTTAAGCTGTAAATAAAATTGTCTCCAGTTGCCTCTACCACAAAAGTAATTTATGATACGGGGCTGGTATTAATGAATTTATTCAATGAAGTGCTTACGCTGCAACATTAATCTTTTCCATTGGTCCAGCAATGCGTCCAAAGATTAGTATGCTAGTTAAGGAAACATCCGTCTTTCTAGTTTTTAGTTGCTTTCTAGTTCAATAACAATATTTCTTTATGCCTATTGTATCCAATCACCATTAGCCACACCGCAAGTAAACTAAAATTAAATTGTACTTAATTCCGTTCTGCAAAAGCTTTACAAACGTATTCTGCTATGCACATTTTTCTTTTTTGAAAGCTGTATAATCTATAGAGTAAAATTAACTTCAGTGCTGACATTGTCAACATGATTGCTTTATTTATTAAACTATATTTTATTATGTATATTTACAATTAATAGAATTATTATGCATGAGGAAATTCTACAGTAGGGTCGATCAGTTCATATTCGGTTAATTGGCAAAAATCGAGGTATTTACGGACCACCGTATACCTACCTATTGTAAACAGGAAGCATGGTAAATACTCAGAGTGTTTTAACAATTAATTGTGAAACAAACAAAATTACTAAATTTAATGAAACTAAGACGAGCAATAACAAATATATATATTATTTATAGTATACAGAGGCGGATACATAATTAAGTAAGGTCTTTAAATAGTGAAATGTTGAATTAATAATTTACCTTTCGTGGTCGTTCTTAGATTTATTGATTGAATGTTATTACATAACGACATAGGTAAACCGAATTATAAATAAATAAAAACATAATAATTACATAACGTTTTTAGCTTTATGTAAATTACAAAACTTATGTTAAATCCATTACAATAACACAGTCGCGACGAGTGTGCTGTTGTCCGTAGAGCAGTTCCTATTTAAACTGGTCATTGGCGAAATGCATAATAATGCGAAGCCATAAATAAATAGAAGAAGGGACCTCCCTTCTCCTTTTTTGAAGTCGGTTAATAAGTGCATTTATTTTGAGATGTAACAAATGTACGTACCGTTGAAGATGGACAAGCAATTACGAACGATATAATAAACCCTTCGAGAGTTGTTTAAATAAAACATGGAATAATTCACTTAAAAAATTCTAAGAGAATACACAAGGGTCATTCCATATAAAACGTCTGAAACTAAAAAAAAAATTCTCGAATAATTTCAGATTTTGGTGTAACTTTGAGAAACTCTACTCTAGGGTCCCAAAGAACAAAATTTACACGAGTTTGATTTTTACAAGCGCTTGTTTCCGCCTATTTAAATATAGACTTTTAAAAATCTACATTTTTAAACCTTATCAACTTATGCTGGGAAGTTTTTCTGTTTGAAGCTATCTGCATGATCAAGACGGAATTCACAGTGCGAAAGATAGTAGTGTAAATGAAGATAATCGGCTCGGACGATCCCTTTGAATAATAGCAGCATGCTGAAAACGAGTGTTTTTTAGTCATTTTTCGTGAATTTTGTGCATGCAATGCAATGTTTAGTGCATGTACGAGCCGTTTTTTTTCACAGCAAAAATCTGGACGATTTTACTAATGGATTAAAACTAAAAAAAAAAAACTACTAGTTATTTAAAATAAAATTGAGTTGATTACTAAACATGAAAATAACAAAACAAGTGATGTAGTAATTTTAAGTTGAAGGTAAAAACAGTAGATTCTGTGAGTATCAGATTTTTATCTCGCAGTCAACACGTTCGTTTCATAACCTGAAAATTGGGATTTTTTAAAATTCCAAAATTTGAAGCAAAGTTTTTTTCTATGCAGAGTGGGCTGCTCAAGTCAACTTGTGGCTGAATTTTGTCTATGATATGTATACTTAATTCCCGCGGAGCATGAGTTTTTAATTCCCAACAGTTAAGACGCTAGAGTCGATTAAAATTCACGAAAAATGACTAAAAAACACTCATTTTCAGCATGCTGCTATTATTCAAAGGGATCTTCCGAGCCAATTATCCTCATTTACACTTAAACTACTATCTTTCCTACTGTGAATTCCGTCTTGATCATGCAGATAGCTTCAAACAGAAAAATTTCACAGCAAAAGTTGATAAGGTTTAAAAATATCGATTTTTAAAAGTCTATATTTAAATAGGCGGAAACAAGCGCTTGTGAAAATCAAACTCGTGTAAATTTTGTTCTTTGGGACCCTAGAGTAGAGTTCCTCAAAGTTACACCTAAATCTAAAATTAGTCGGGAAAAATATTTTTTAGTTTCAGACGATTTTATATGGAATGACCCACAATGAATAAGTTAAATAACTACGTTTTGAAAATAAATAAATAGTTAATGGCACATTCGCCTTACGGCACCGTCGGCGAGGCAATAACTCAATAAACTTTTGAAAATGTTCATATAATGTTCCATGTATACTCGTACCTGTTTGCACACGGCAACCCGGTAGTAGTGGCCAGAAAAAGATAGGCAACCTAGCTTTTTCAGGTAGTATACATTGTACACTTTTCATTGAAGGTTAATATCGTTAATATAGGTCGGATAACGACCATCGTACACTGGTGCTAAAACCTGCCATAGTGGCCCACCTTGTGTGGGTCGCGTTCCAGGGTTAGCCAGTGTATATACGGTTCTCCCCAGGGGACTTGCCCCCTGATCCTAACCCTTTTCCTTCCCCTCCCCTTGGCCCTTTGGCAGGCCGGCATGATCTTGCCGACCTACGATGGACACATTGTTTATCGTTGGTCGACACTATTCTTGGATTGCGATACACTTACCATCAGGTGTAGCGTAGTCACTTTGCCGAGCCAGGATAAAAAAAAAAAATTTTGGTAAACAAATCAGTGAAATTAAAAAAAAAAATATTAATCATATCCTTGACCATATTCTTTAAGGCAACCCTATTGGTATGTGATCAGCAACACATTTTATACCCTAAAATATATTTTTCATTCGGTAAACAGATGGCTGAAGTTCGATGTTAGCTGGGATCCTCTACTATAACTCTACCAGATAATGTTATTTCGTTACAAAATAGATCAGTTTAATAAACCCATCAAGCAATTTTGCTAAACAATCGACGATTATATTGATATAATTAGTATGTGCTTGTTTTTGTGTTGTAGATGGTTATCAAAATTGTGAGGAGGTAAAAATCCGTATCAAAATGGACGCGTCGCGAGAGTGCAGAAGTTCGGTCGGGTGGGGCGGGTAACTAGCGTTGAAGATGTGGGTGCGGGCGGCGCGAGCGCTGCGGGCGGTGCGGCGCGCCGTGCTGGTGCTGCCGCTCGCGCTCACCGCGCTGGCGCTGCTGCTGCTGCCGCGCGCGCCACCGCCCGAGCCTGTCGCGCGCGCCCACACCCCCGTGCCGCAACCGCCTCTGCCGCTTGCAAAACTCGAAAAAAATATCCAGGTACCAAAATCATTTTTTTTTTGTTATAGCAAAGGCCGGCAAACGAGCAAGTAGGTACGCCCACCACCAGAAGAGTCATGGGCGCGTTGCCGACCTTAAAGGAAAGGGATAATTAGGGATTGGGAAGGGGAGGGGATTTGGGCTTCCGGTTATCTCACTCACCGTACGAAACGCAGCAGCAAGCCACTACTTTCCGTCGGTTTTCTGTGAGACAGTGGTAACGATCCGGTCGAGCCAGCCCATTCATGCTGTAGACAAAACTGTCTACAGCGTGGCTCTACCACTCTAAATTATAACTTTAACATTAACTTCTTCCTGTATTCCCGAAGCAATGGTGCAACTAGTGCTTCATATACTGTTCGCCTAGATTACCTAACTACACGGGTAATCAAATACTGTATCTATCCATACGTGAGAGACGATCCAACAGAAGTTTTAAAACCAGATGGAGCGACGTAAGTAGAAAAGAACTCTGACTCTGAAGAAGCCCATGACAGGGCAAAATGAAGGAAAAAGACGACGAAAGCTGCCCCATCACCATGTGGGATTAAAGCTAACAAAAGAGAAGGAGTGAGACGTGATAGGGGTGATTCTTTAAAATTGAATTATTTTTTTTCGAATGGATAATTTACAGATCGTGATTCGAGGTAACATGTTGGCTCGTAGAATCTCTCGTTGTTCAGCCCAAGTTAAAATTACGCTCTTTAAGGCATATTGTCAAAGCTTTTACACAGGGAATATATGGCTCAGCTATACTAAAAGATCGCTAGATGCACTGCGCGTCCAATCAATAATATATTCAGAAACCGTATCTTTTAATTCTGTCAAGTCGCAATATAAAACTTATCCCCGGAAGCTCTCCATAGTAGTAATAAGTAATTGACCGTTTTAGTTTTGGCTAATTTTTCATTATCACTCATTAAAATGTACTATCGCCTGATAGTATAACTCTGAAAAATGGCGACAATTACTTAAGCGAACTTATTCCCAGTTAAGTAATGAGTAAAATATATGTCACGCCATAGGTACTTACTTTTTCGGACACCTTTACCTTCTACAATTTTGTGAACTTGTGTACTCTACATATTATCTCATTAAGTCAAAACCAAATGTCGAAGTCCTACCAGACAGAGCTTTCCATTACAGCTTACTATTTGCATTTAATTAGTAAAGTTTTTTTAAGTAATAAGCATAAAAAATTACACTACACATCACAATAACCGAGAAAGTAAGATCAACGAAGTGAGTTCACTCATTGCATCTCTACATACCCTTCCAGGGATACGAATATAAAGTATGTACTCTTTAGAATCAGGCGTGAACTTATAAACAAAAATAAATAGATTCAGCCCCCGTGGCGTAGTTGGCGAGTAGCCTGCTGTGAAGCGAAACGCTGTGGGTTCGATTCCCGTACCGAGACTAATGTATGTGTTATCTACAAAAATTGTGTTTCGAGTCTTGACTGTTATACACCGCAAGTACCTCTTAGTTTCTGGTACCCACGATACACTATGTTAGTGACTGTTGGGTTTATTTATTTATTATATATCTCAAGGTTTCACTCGGACCGGAGAGATTGTTTTGTCCGACATACTTAGGTGAGAACATAATAGAAAATTCTAGTTTATCTCCATGTATCTGTCCTATGATTCTGACTGGAAAATGATACGGTTTCGTAAACTAGTGTTTTCCTTTATTCTTTCCTCAGTCGTGCCATGCCCATACGATAATCTATCTCTATGTAAATGTAGCTTCACTGTTATTACTCATTTTCGTTTATCACACCTTTTAGTTTCTTTTTTGGTGTCGCAATATACTTAAACGTTTATCTACCAAATAATCATATAATTAGCTTATCGCTAATATTCCCCGTGGATTAGATAAACTCGTATATGTAAGTTATTTGTACATCACGACTCCAAGTTTACTCGATGTTTTAGTACATACTCATTATCACGGTATTAATACTCGTATCATCAGCTTAATGTCTATATAATTCAGACCAATTTCAAATGCAAATGAAGAATAGGTCACACATGTACCCGCATTATTGCTTTTTCTGAGTCAAGGTACAAGTTGTTAAACTAATAAAGTAGGTATTGTTTTCACAACATAAAACATTTAATACACGTTAATCCGAACTTCATTAATACATTGTAAGTTTGAGCAAACTTTACACTGTTGTCGTGTGACATGTTATGATTTAATAAACAGCCGACTCCTACAGTTTATGTTTACCTTTAAGGTAATATTTTTCCGTAGTCACATCACAAATATGAATATAAGTGGGCTACCAACATTTAACCAACCTTTTAACAATACGTATCTACTACTTTTGTAGACGTACACGTGTGTCTGAGTGGCTTAAAATAAGGCTGTAAGTAACGTGGTAAAACGTATTGGTTCTTTCAGATACAGAGAAAAAATACATAAAAAAAGATTTCAGAACTGTTGCGAAATAAATAAATAAATTATAATAGTACAAGATCCCGGGCAACATTGACCTTCACCCATCTGTTTACCGGATCAAAATAACATTTTAGGGTATAAAATGTGTTGCTGAACATATACCAATAGGGTTGCCTAAAAAAATATACACCTAACACCTTTTCTACCCTAAAATATTATTTTCATCCGGTAAACAGATGGTTGAAGGTCAATGTTCCGCGGGATCTTAGACCAAAAGAAAGAAACCTATTATAAGAGAAATTTAAGAATAATCAATTTTTATTTATGAAAATTTCATGTTTAGAACGTCTTGTAGTATGAATTCTAATCAAGAATAAAACTTCTATAGGACCTCTTTGCGTGGTGCTTTTTACCTTGTAAGTTACTTGAGTCTCATACATATTCCGATACCAAGAATCAAAAGCACCACGAACGGTGATTCGTTAAATATGTTTAGTAATAAACTATTTTATATCCTTTTAAAGAATTTCGTCACTGAAACTGATGAAGAAACGTTAAACCGCGAGGGAGATGAAGTGTCGCGCAGACCGTGGTACATGCGTGGTGGCGAGCAGAGGCCCTGGTTCCACGATCCCAACGCAAAGCTCTTCCCCGAAGATGCTCCGGATGATGACAGGTAATATTGCATTTCCCAAATGCATAAAATACACTCAATTGAATATAAACGATTCGGTGAAAACGAAATTCACCTTGTACCTATTTCTGTTAAAAGCAGAGATTCTGTAGGTATTAACTGCATGAACAAATACTAATTACTAACTACTATCAGCTCTCGGTTCCACCCGCGTGAAATTCTGCAATGCAGCGTCATATGTCATCACTTAATTTACCGCCTAAGGTGTGAAATTTCCAAAAATTCTTCCGTATTGGATGCTTACAACATCAACTGCCAAAATTTCAAATTTGTAGCCCCAGCGGTTTAGGCTCTGGCATTAATGAATCAGTCAGTCAGGACAAGTACGACCTAAAAATGCGCCGGCTATAAACAAAACTGCTTAAGCATTTATTGTCAGCTGCTCTAGGCCAAGTGCTGCTGTTGACTGTTCGATACGGTTATTAGTCATGGTTCAGGCGGTGTCATGACACCAGTGATAATAAAATAGTTTAGTGCCACGCTGACTGAAGTGGCCAGTTGTGACTGCTTCAAACTGTCCTCATGTACCTATTTGTCCTAAGTGTAATATTAGTTACATCGAAATTAAATACCTCTATCAAACATAATTTTATCAAATAGGTATGTACTTACCATTGCGAAAACTGTTTTAGAATTGTCCACCAGCTGACATACACGTTACCAAAAAATGAAGAAGTGCCTCTAAAGAAAATACTGCTCGCAAACGGTCTAGGAGCTTGGGGGGTATCTGGAGGTCGTACCGAATTCATCAGAAACAAGTGTCCGGTAGACAGGTGCTTATTGACTGCAGATTCGAGGGAAGCTGCCACTGCTGACGCCATCTTATTTAAAGACCACCACACACCTTTCAATGTGAAGCGACCTATAAACCAGGTAAGCGACTCTATTTTTAAATACTATTTATTTTATTTGATTTTACACACTTCATGCATAAATGTATAGGCGGACTTAATGCCGGAGGCATTCTTTGCCAGTCAACCTAGGGTGGTGCAGAGATAGAAGAAAGTAGGTGCGAAAATAAAGATAATACCTACCACGTAACTACGTAGTTACGTACATTTATCGCAATAAATACAATCGTTGTAAATAAATTTTCCATTTAAAGGATGTGGACTATATAATAATAAAATTAAATATGGTTAAACGACAAACCTACATAATTGCTGGCTCTTCACACTGCCTAATATTGTAAAGTACTTAGTAGAGATAACGTTGACGGAAATGTACTATAATATTCCCAAATAGCTTAATACAATTTTAATTCGTGGTCTTCAATCTAGTGTATAAGTAGATATATTTGTGGGTGACAAATATATGTTTAAATTTTCCTCGGTGCGGGAATCGAACCCACGGCTTCTCGCTTCACAGCCGGCTATTAGTCCAAACCACCAATGCGGAGATGTGCGGAAAAAAATAGCGCGCCGCAACGCAATAACCACTAGATTGGTTGGTTGGTTATTTACAAAAATTTTCCTCGCCTTTACCTATCTTGGCCTTGGCGGAGACCGGCCCTTAGGTTGTATTTTTAATCACTCATGCAACTGGTTTCATCCATTGTTATGCGTTAGATTCTTGGTGTAATGGGTGCAAAATTGCTTCTGTGTCATAATTTCAGACACATATTTTGGTCATCGTAGTTTTGTTACGCTGTTCTGTATGTTAAGATGATACACGCACAATGATTTCTTACGTTTACGCGAATGTTACACATTGAAATAAAACTGATTTAAACGGATAATGTAACATTAATATTTTGGGACAACCACCCTGTGACCACGAAGGCTGAAAAGCTTTCGAAACGTCAGGACCAAAATTAAAATAAAAACCGCTATGAAATCCGTTTAAATTAGTTTTATACCAATAATACACGCATGTTTATCGTTTTAGATATGGATACTATATTACTTGGAGTGTCCTTACCATACCGCTTCGCTGCGGCCCTCGTCGGTAGACGTGTTCAACTGGACGTCCACGTACCGGCGCGACTCCGACATCGTGGCGCCCTATGAACGCTGGGTGTATCACGACCCTCTCGTCACAGAAACAGATCTTGATAGGAACTATGCCGCTAATAAAACTAAAAAGGTACACTACCTATTTGCCTACTAATACACAAATTACAATATATATTTTATTATATATTTTATTGAATTACTCAACCGCCGAGACTCTCTAACTATATTAAAAGAAACATAATATTATTACATGTTCTTATAGCAGAGGTTGGCAAATAAGCAAGTGGGTCACCTGATGTTTAGTGATATCCGCCCTTAAATATCCACGATACAAGAAACAATCAGAGATCCGTTGGCGATCTTAGAATAAAGCAATGGGGATAAAAAAATATTTTTTTTAGAATGGGATTTGGGCCTCTATATCTCATTTACCGTAATAAAAGCAACTCCACGCTGCAATTTCACACCCACATTTACGATAAAATAGTGATACCATCCTTGTCGAGCCGGTCCAATCATGCTGTAGTCTCTACAATACAGGGTGTAGACAAAACTGGCAGCATTATGGCTCTACCACTAAAAAATATCTTGTATATAAGTATGTACTCATGCGAATTGAGTATATTATGTTTCTTACGATTATTTACGTTCTCAATTTACTAGGATTGTTTCCTATACTCGTCTCGAAAACTTATGGTAGAGTCTCATATCTGCTAAGAATTCTTTAATGATGTAATTTAACCAGAAATATTTCCTCGTGTGAAGGTTGCTTGGTTCGTATCGAACTGTCATGCACGGAACCGTCGCTTGCAATATGCTCGTCAGCTCAGCAAGTACATCCAGGTGGACATCTACGGCGCCTGTGGATCGCACCACTGTCCTCGCACCGACCCTAACTGTTTAGAGATGCTTGACAAGGAGTACAAATTCTACCTCGCCTTTGAAAATTCTAATTGTAGGGATTATGTAACAGAGAAGTTCTTCGTAAATGGACTACAGTAAGTGTAATCAAATTTAATGTTACGAGTACGTAGTTGTAGAGTTTAGATAGAGATATTATTTCGTATTTCCTGTTCGTCTGCTCATTAGTACTAAATCCGTTGAAAAATCGTTTGATAATTTAAATTAGCCTTGTGAAAATTGTATATAAGTATTTATATAGATTTATTATTTTTTGTGTCAGACAGTCAACTATCAATAAGAAAATGTAGAGACTGTAGGCTTAACAATTAGCTTATTCATGTTATTTTACTGTGTGACTTTGGTACCGACCCGGTCGAACCGGCCTATTAGGGACTAGACCAATTTTTGTCAATCGTCGAATCCAGCTCGGCTGGGCAGCGTTCGGGAAACTTGGCAAGGTCTTCTCGTCCAAAATACCTCAGTGCCTGAAGACTAAAGTCTTCAACCAATGTGTGTTAGTATTATGCAATGTAGTAAATGTGTATTTATGTTAAAGGCACAACGTGTTGCCTATAGTAATGGGTGCGCGCGCATCTGAGTATGCAGCGGTGGCGCCTCACAACTCGTACGTGCACGTCGAGGAGTTCGCTGGTGCCGAGGAACTTGCAGCGTACTTGCACCGGCTCGACGAGGACGATGACCTATACAATTCCTATTTCAAATGGAAGGTAATACTTAAATATTTATTTTAATACATTTAATACACAGGAAAATAACTCTTGCAATTAACCGACAGTAACAGATTAACATATTTTTTTTTGTGCTGGCGAAAGATCATACATGCTTGATCAGGATATCGACCACCGTACACACATTGGCGTAGCTATATATAAATGGACAAGAGTGGGCACTACGCATCTTTAAAAATCTTATTGCTATAGTGTTGATTTCATAGACGCAACTAGATCGGGACAAGGGTGAGCGCTAAAAACCTTCTAACCGCCCCCTAGGAAAATATCCTAAAAATATCGCATAAATAATAAGGTAAATCGGAATACCATTTGTATAGTGACCACATAGGGAAATCATTTGTACCTACTGATTACAATGGCACACGTTTCCCAACATCAGCCGACGTACATTCCATAGCTTTGTAGTTCAGCAGTAGGTAGGATAATAATCTATGAACATTACATTTCATAAGTACTTAATACATACACGGTTTTGTCTATGGAAGCTTGTAAGTTGCGCACTTGCGGAGCCACCAACTAGGTTTATGATAGAATAGATATTTCTTATGAATAAGCAAGATGGTATCTCAACATTATGTCTTGATTTATGTATCTATAGCTACATACAAAATTAAGTACATGCCCTGACTAGCTGATTTATTACGCCCAAACCGAATAGCTGAACTACCAATCTATTTTTTTGACAGTGTTTCTCATGACCAGGCACCAGGCAATAATTTTACAGAACTTTTTTTTGAGGAAAGAGCCATAAAGCTTGAGAAAACCACGCGTGCCCATCAGATGGACTACGAGGGATGTTTATGTAGCTTTTAAATTTTTGATTGGTTGTTTCTCTTTACCCTAACACGGCAAATTGACTACATTCGATGTTAAGTACAGTGCCGTCCAAACAGCGTAGACCGTTAGGAGACATCAGGTCTGTGAACGGCCGACAGAATTATGGTGACATGAAATTACTGGATATACAACTCGCCTAAACGAGCCACTATGGCGTTTGCAAGTTATATTGAATATTTTTTTATCCGAGCACGGCAAAGTGACTGCACTTCACCTACTAGTAAACGTAGTGCAGTCCAAAAAACCAGCGACCACTGACGCACAATGAGTTTATCGGTGGTCACTAGAGTCATGCTCGCCTGTATAAATGCTTCTTCCCTCTTCGGAGAGGGGAGAAGCAAATCTAGGGATCTTTGACAGGACTGGCGGATGACCGATGCAGGCATAGTGGTACAAGGATGCACTCTTATACCCGCCCCAACCAACCATCAAATCATGTCGCAAGCCGCCAGAGGAACCGGATATACAATGGCTGATCCTGGTTTTAACAGGTTTTAACACCATGTGCACGGTGGTCGCTATCCGGGCGGATATGAATATCCTGCCATCAGCAAAATATATATTGTATTTAATAATAATAATTATAATGTGGCAGGGCACAGGAGAGTTCATAAACACGTACTTCTTCTGCCGCGTGTGTGCTATGGTGCACGCGAATGAACGGCGGCAGAGGAACGCGCACTACAGCGACGTGCAAGCGTGGTGGCGCGACGCGGCGTGCACGCGCGGCGACTGGCGCGCCCTGCAGCCTCGCACCAAGCGCGACGGATAGATCGCCTCGTGGGGCACGTGCCTGCTACGTGTGCGTCGCACTAAGGCCGCGGACGCGAAGTCAGCGGGTGCGGGGCGGCGGCGGCGGCGGCGCGGGTGCGGCGGAGACCCGGTCTCGAAGTCAGCGGCGCGGCGCTAGAGCGGCGTAGTGTTGTACTATGAGAAATTAGTGTCTGTTCGCAAACGAAATTGATGTGAATATGATGTTCCATATAAAAAATCATTGAAATAATTTGCTCCACCAAGTCGGCGGGCATTTTTGAAAATACACAGCACTACGTCAATGCAGACGCGCAGTTGCCGCTCGATTGGCGTGCGCCGCTCGTACGTCGCTCCTCGCGCCCGCGCCGCGCCGCTGCTTTCGAGACCGGGTCCATTTAAATCTATGCATTTGAACGCGCCGCACCCGCGCCGCCGCCGCTGACTTCGAGTCCGCGGCCTAAGAGCCCGTTCCCACTTATCCGATCAGTCTTTTTGCCCTGAAACCGGACGCCGGGCGTGGCTGTTCACATTATATCCGATCAGTCTGTTTTGCCGGAAGGTCGGTGGTTCGACTCGCCGCCAGTTTACGTGTGTTTGTATTAATTTATTTGTTTTGACTGATCGTCACAGTGGCAAAACGTCCGTCAAATAACCCGGATCAGTCATAATGTGAACAGCTCCATAAAAATTGTACTGCCACTGGCACATCCGTCTATTTAGACTGACCGAGAAAACAGACTGATCGGATAAGTGGGAACAGGGGGTTAGGCATACCAGATACTGGCAAGTGCAAGCTAGCACGAGTAACAACTAACACGTATTCTAGTACTTAGCGTCCCGGGAGAAGAGAGGGCTACAGCGAAGTGGAAAGACATACTCGCATGTCCTCTCTGAAATATATCATGGCTGCCACCTGCAGGCACGTGTATCCAACTCATAGCGTCGCTGCCGCTTTGTACAGATATCGGCACGAGTCGTGATTACAAACTTCTAAACGTAGTACTTAGTGGTTCATTCTAATCTTGTTGTAGAAATGGAAAAGCGCAAGGTGCAGACGCTGCACGCGATTTGTAGATCAATCGATACTCGTATGTAATCTATTAGACTCCCGGCTGCCCCATTATTTTACATCTGTGCTCACGACTCATGCCGGTATTTATATATTACAAACGTAAATTATCGATGGTTGTCCTAAATGTAGGTAATGCTTGATGTATGTATGTATGTATGACTGATACCTACTTAGTTCGGAAACAATTGTAAAATGACACAAGGTGTTTTACATTCACGTTAAACAATTGTCGAGTTGAAACCAGTCACTAACGAATCAGTATTCTACAATTTGAATTAAAGCCCAGGGGTTGAACTAACGACAAATGTAGGCTGAAATCGACGCGTATTCGCGTAAACTGTCATATGGTCTAAGATCCCGCGGAACATTGACCTTCACCCATCTGTTTACCAGATGAAATAAATAATTTAGGGTATAAAAGGTGTTGCTGAACACATACAAATAGGGTTGCCTAAAAAAATATGGTCAAGGATAGGTTTTGCCAATTTAAAAAAAAAAAAAAGAAGATATTATTTCACTGACTTGCTCACCAAATAAATGAACCTTCAATGAAAACCTACAATGTATACTACCTGCAAAAGCTAGGAGCTAGATGAGCGCAATTACCACTTTTTAGTTTCCTGTTTGCACACGGCAACCAGGTAGTAGTGGCCAGAAAAAGGTAGGCAACCTATTTTTTACAGATAGTATACATTGTACACTTTTCATTGAAGGTTAAATTTTTTTGGTAAGTATGTCAGGGAAATTATAAAAAAAAAAATTTTTGAAATATCAATTAATCATATCCTTGACCATATTTTTTTAGGCAACACATTTTATACCCTAAAATGTTATTTTGATCCGGTAAACAGATGGGTGAAGGTCAATGTTCCCCGGGATCTTGTACTAATAGCTATACTGTTACGAATAGAAATTCGTATTCGCGTCCATAATGTAACAAAATAAGAATGGTTTAGCTATTAGGTAACCCTTATTCGAACGTGGGTGTTCAAAGTTTAATTATCGCAATATTTTTGTAAAATGAATTAGTGAGACGTTGTAGTAAATTACATCTTTGGTGTTAGAGTCCAAACGCGTTCGCTTTCGCAGCAATTATGGAAATTACCTTTACTGCCTTATATTGTTATAAAACAGGCAAGAAAGCGAAACAGTATTTGATTTTTTTTTTATTTATTGTGGGATTCCTCCACATACATATTACAAACATTCCAGATTGTTGTACCTTTAATTGCAATAACATTAATAAGATACCTCGTAAGTACTTACTTGTATTATACCCGTTATATATGTATTTATTAAAGTTTTTAATTTTAAGGCTTAAATTATAAAGTTAAGATGTCATAAAAATAGCAATTACCTACTACAGAAATGTTTAAACTGTTGAATACCTACTGTTTTAAATTCAGTTCTGTCTGTTTAGTCGAACGTACTTACCTAGTAGTGCTTAGTATGAGTCTGCGGACAATGCACAAATTGATAAATTAAAGTCTCTTACATCATTGAGCTTACTATGATTCTAGTCATGACGCTGTGCCAGCAGCACAATTAACTTGCTTTTACACAGATCGACGCACAATTTTTCAATATTCTTTCTTATACTACGCATTTTTTTTTATTATACACCGTTATATTTGATCATGTTACATGTTCATTGTTTCTTGTTATCGAAGTATTACATATTTTTGAAATATAATTGGTAAGTCATACAATTGAAGTTGTTAAATTGTCTTTTGTCTTTATTTTACTTTTTAATTGTTGTGTACTCGGTGTTGGAGTTTCATTGAAAATGTAAATAAAATTAATTTTAAGTTATTTTATCCATTCTTTATTATATTATACATCGTTCATTTTATTATTTATCAGGGTATTATTATAAACAGATTATTTAATTAAGGTAGGATATTTAACTAATTAAACTAAGTAAAAATAAGTTGTGAAACCTCGCTTAATTCTTCAATAGGCCAGAAGTAGTCGGATTACCATTTTAAGACATACCTATTGAAATATGGACTTAAAACATACTTGCTCTTCCCGAGCAATGTCGATCGACGTGGATCCTTTGATGTGATAAACTTGGCTGATCGACGGACATATACAAGGTGCGGTCAAATTTATGCAACGTTTAATGTAATTATTTCATCCCCTCGTAGTAGGTACCAAATCTGATTGCATTACTGGCATAAATAAAGCCTTGTCTTTTTAACAAATTACTAACACATCTCGATATTCAACTTGCAACATTGACCAACACTAATTGAAACAGCCAAAGACTTCAGTGTATACTGTTAGACCGGCTAAGCGGTACACAGAAATTGCGCCACTTCCTAACTCAAGGAAGGAGTTCCATTGATTCCTGCCTAACTCAATATCACCATGTCGCTCACTCATAACTAGAACCCGTCCTTGTCCGTCTTGCCCGTCTAGCAGTATACACTGAAGTCTTTATAACAGCTGTTCTTTATCTCTTTCCAGCATTGTTATTCTCACTCACGCTCTTCACATAATTTATAGTATAGTCATCGATGTTATCGATCGTAATAAATGAGCGACGAAAATTAGCATGAAATTTTAGATGTTTTAAGATTTTAATAAGATCCATGTCATAAACATTTACTGTCAGTTTTATGTAACAGCCCTTAATAACCACACCTTGTAAAGCCATATTAAAACAATCTGATCATCAGGCGATCTATGTAATAAGAAGTATCTCCAGTATCCTTTTAAAGGATTGAATCTAGTAAGAGATAAGGGGCCTTACATACACACGAGTATAAACGTTACCTATAAAGTTTAAAGCCCTTGATGTTTAAATGTCATATTTTATACTGTCGATCTATCGTGTACTAGTAGGTACTGACTTCATTCTAGGACCTACTAAATGGTGGTATCGATCATCGTGGTATCATAGAAAGCTTATAAGTAGGCGTATGGACTCCGTTAAAAATATGTTTTTTTACCGGAATAGAACAGTGCTTTGCACCGGACTTGCGGTTTACGCACCGGTACCGCTACCAGCGATTCACCCTCGTCACAACTCAAACATCTAGATTCGTGACTGGCAGTTATAGACATAAACGTACATACCGTTAAATAACACTATAAGCGTTCTAACAATCACATGAATAGAGATATTTGATTGATTAGGTGCAGTATCCACTAAAAATATTTAGGTACATTATCGGCCGCCTTTACACTACAGCTGTGACAAATTATAATATGGAATTTCGATTTGTATGTTGCCGTTTCTATTGGCACGTATAACATTTTGCCCGTGTTTGAGTCAGCGTGGAACTACAGCTAGCATGCAATACTAGCATGTAAAGCAACCATTTTCGATTTAAGTTATATCTACCTCATACTAGAGTTTTCAATCTATATAAACAAAAAATCGTTAACATCTGAAACAGTTTTATAGCTACTACAGAGCCCGTGAGTAGCCTAATAAGTCTATTGACAGCCTAATTAGGCTGAGAAACCGGTGAGGACCTGGGTTTAAATCCAGGTCGGGCAATCGCAATCTGTATGCGCTTTCGCTACGAAAAATCAAATAAGTGACACGAGTCGCCTGGAATTGGAACTCGATAGACGGAAATAAGCTCGAAGGACGGGTGCACTGGTTGCATCTTTAGGCACCTACCATATCGGGATTACAGACGTGACCAAGGTCCTAAACAATCTAGTCCAGTTCTATTTCTTTTCATATATGCTTATTACTTTTTTATTTGGCATGCACAAGTTGAATATTAAGATGTTCGTTATTTGTTTAATTCCAGCACAAAGTTGGATAATAAATTTGTATTCTACAGTAGTGATCGGCAAACAACGGCTGTGCCACAAGTAACAATATTGGAAATGAATGTTTCTAGTATGCTTGTATATCCAAATTCGAAATTACGAGAAATAGCAACTAATATTTTAAGTTACTTAAAAGCAATTTTAAGCTCTTAAAAGATATTGCATCAGCTTTTGTTATATTAGTCTCTTTTGGCTATTGAGTTTGCCAAACACTACTGTAATTCTTTTGAATAACAATAAAAAGCCATTAAGTGTTTTAATACAACTGTTTAATATAGTGGGTGTTATATATCATAATAGGACAATAGACAATTTCCAATAGATAATTTCTTGAATCACAATCATTTGACAGTAGTATACAAGTTTTTAAAAGACTCAACCCATTCCATGCAAACAAATTAATACTTCCATTGCATTTAGCCATGCTAAGAAGTTTTCATACTTATTGAATACCAAAGACTTGCTAATCCAGTCTGTGAGATCCAGAGTGGCCTGAGTAGAAAAAGAATACTCTTTTGGTTGTCTATTTAGTTTAGCAGAGTTATTAATGTAATCTAAATGTATGTAATGTAATCTAAATGAATACAGGATAATTTCAAAAAGTTATACCAAAATTCTAAAATTAAATACCTTAATTTTATTTAAGCCACTCTGGTTAGGAATAATATTTTTTTTAATAAATAAAAATCTAATCTAGGATTTCATATTACCTTAGAAAAAGGTTACTGGTAACACAAAATATTATAAATTATGAGTAACAATAACAATATTTGCGATGGTATAACATTGTTTTCATAAATATTTTATTGAACCAACCAGGAGAGCTTATAAAGGAGCATTAGTCCTGATATGTTTGAGAAGTATGCTAATTAAAATGTGGTTAGCCAGGATATTGGCACTTAGACCGCTAAAAGAAATTTACACACAGTGGGTAACAATTCAACCTGTCATGAACATATGAATTGTGTAATATAAATGATAGATGATGATGCTATTAAGTAGACTGTGATGTGTCAACATAGATTGTGCTGATGACTTGATTACTCTTAACAGAACTT
The DNA here is from genome assembly GCA_949126905.1 of Amorpha juglandis. Taxonomy (NCBI): domain Eukaryota; kingdom Metazoa; phylum Arthropoda; class Insecta; order Lepidoptera; family Sphingidae; genus Amorpha; species Amorpha juglandis. Next base: position 7,281,834 of record OX421387.1, on the reverse strand, counting down.
AAACAAATTGTCCTATATCATGTTGATGTGTTATTTACACCTAGTGATCACATTACTGTTCAAAACAAATAAATTATAATACATATGTTTTGGTTTTCTTTTACCCTTATAATGAAGTTAATATATTTATTGTATATTTTTACACAATAATACCCAATGGAAACCCAAGAACAAACACAACAAAGTGTTTATCATGAAATGCAATGTAAACATTTAACTTGACCATATGATAACTAAACAGGTCCATCTTATCCCATCCTCATCTTCTATGAGAATACTCTTGGGTAATTAATTAAGGCAATTTAATTACAATGAAATCCAATAATGGTAACAATATCACCATATATCACTGTCTCACTGCAATACCAGACATGAGCATCCCCTACTGAGGCGAATTAGGTCTTAGTCTACCACTTGCCTGCTTGCCTGCATGGTAGACTCTACATACCTTCATAGTTCCTATTGATAATTTACAGTTATATTTTCATTACTTGGTTTTACCACATCACTTAAACAAATGATAATTAACAATCAATACACACATAATCCAATTAAAAGCATTCTACATTTTTCATACTAATTATATAATACATAATAATTAAACCAAATATATTGCACTTACCACAATGCAAGTGGAAGAACAGATAAATTACATAACCCAAACAAATTCAGTTCCTAAACAAAATAAATATGACTAAGTTGAGTTCTGTGATTTTATATAGCACTTTATTGCATGGATATATTTCATATTTTCCTGTATTTGCAATTGTACATTGGCACATTCAACAACATAGTTTATAGCATTCTGGAAGATGTTCTGCGCTGTATGTAAATTCTGGGGCACTAGGACACCAAACCAACGCAATGGGTTCACAGTGTCTTCTGATTTATTCTCTAAAACTTGTAACTGTTTCACACCATCTTCCTCTACAATTACGCATTTGGAAGACGCAGAGAAATCTGGACTACTTTCTGTAGGCAGACGGGTTGTACTCACAGAACTCTGGCCCATTATGTATCGTGTTTTAGCAAGATGGATACAAGCGTTGTTAACACTAGATTCTATGTTAAGCTCGCAACGCATTTTGTTTTCCATTAAATGCAGCTGTCGGACAATGATTTTATCCAATAATTCTTTAGCCGTCTCTGCAGTCACCATGACTATGTTTTATGTGCAGAAATCAGAGCAGATTTATGTGCACTGTGCACAATTTAATTATAACACTATGTAATCGAAATATCAGTTACGCTCTGAAATGGAAAGAAAACGTTTGCAATATAATTTCACAAGTGAAACTGAAAATCACATTCAGAGACAAATAAACTAGACTGAAAATTAAACAAGTCACATGACAATTTCTTGTTAAATATTTTATGGCTCTAGATACCTGTCTTTTGAGCCCGTCTTAGATAATTCTTGCTATTCATACATTTTAAAAGAACGATGAAACACGGGAACGGTCGATATTAAGGTCTTGCGGGAGTTTTGATGTAATTCCTTTCAGAACACAAACACAAAGAAAACAAACACACAAAGTCGATCAATTCCCTTCAACCAATCAATGACCTACATCGATTTTTTCAATGTTTCCATACACTGTTAATTACTGTCAATGTTAATTGCACAAATTCACACCACATTTAAATAACAAAACAAATTTTAAACTAGTTTAGAAAATAATTAAAATAACAAATTAACCGCACTTCTAGTATTCCCGCCAAATTTCGTTTTTTTTTATTTATTTCGTGGCCATGGTGATGATTTTTAAAATTACAGTGTTCCTAGAGCTAATTTTAGTAAATCCCCGTGTCATATCGATAATTTATACCCTTTTCCTGTTGAATTTATACCCTTTTCCTGTTGAACAAGTTTAATACAGGTGACAAAATAAAAAAATGTGTAACGATTTAATTGGCGTGTTAGGGCGAGCAATGTTTTAAGTCGTAGTAATATTTAATTCAGTCAAAACAAATAGGTATTTTTAAACAAACGAAAAAAAAACGGAGGAGGTTCTCAATTGGACACGTTTTTTTTATCTTAGACCACGCATAACTTTTTACAGAATAGATCAATTTTGATAAATCTTTTTTTTTTATTGGATAGGGTATACTGACTCGTCTCGAGTGATTACGGGCGTGATTGCGTAAGCATGTATTTATTTTGAGTTGAACGTGTAAAAGTATCCACGTATTTGTCGATTTAAAATGATTGCAAAAGCCGAAGACAAATAAACTTTATGAATACACCACTTTTTGTCCGACTCGTCATTTACGACTGCCACATTGGAAAATTTTGATACAAAATCTATATCATTACATTATCAATCGTATCCTTTTAATATCATGGAAACTCATGTATACAAAGAAAAGAAGAAAACAAAACGGTTGGATCATATATAAAAATGTGTTCATCCAAATGTCATCTAGATATTTTCATAGATCTTTTTGTATCCTGAATGGCAGTTTTATATTGTAAAAACAAAATAAACCAAATAATTTTAAAGAATTTACTGGCAAGTGGCAGCTCGGCCGCCATCTTGAAATTGCTTTTATCAGAGCGAGTGACTAAAAAATCGTTTTCGTAAAAGTTTCGGTAAACAGCAAATTTTATGCAGATAATAATAGACAGGCTCCAAAAATAACGCGGGACGATGTCGGACAAAAAACGTCTACTGAATGACCTAAGAGTAATAGATTTGAGAGCCGAATTAGAAAAGCGTAACCTCGACAAAAGTGGCGTCCGCGGCGTGCTCATTCAACGTTTGGCTAAGGTAATGTACCTCGCGTCGTGGTGAATAATTTGATACGTAATTAAAAACTTTATGTGAGATTTTCATCTGTTTTAGAATTTGGAGGAAGAAGGACATGATCCAGCCACCTTCAAGTTTGAGCTAAGTATCACTGAAGTCAAAACACCATCTAAAAGGGTCAGGCGGGCGGAAAGCGCCATAGAACAAGAGTCTGAAGGTACTCCTGCTATGGAAGATATGATTGTACAAGACGACGCCGGTGAAGAAGAAGATTCTGAACCGTTAGCCAAGAAAGAGAAATCTAATAACGATCTACAAAATACTGAACCTAAAATGGATGTAGACGAAGATGAGAAAGTGAACAGAAAAAGAGAGTCCAAAGATGAGCCCGAATCCACACAGGCCAAAAAGCCATGTCTTGTCAAGGATGTTAAAAGTGATGAAGATCACAAAATTGAAAACAACACTGATGCAGAGGACAGTATCAATCTGGATATTGGTGATGATGAATTGCTCAATGAGGAGGTATGTTTCTATTTCTTCAATGTTACAGTAAAATTGCCATCTGTTAATGCTAAGACTGCAAATGGTTTTATGATGGAAATAGATGACATGTTGTAACTGATTGTTTTGTAAATACCATATTGTTACATTGAAATATATTTATTCTAAATATATAATTTTATTTTTCTAATAATCTACTTTGGCTAACACAAAGCTGAATAAATCATATTGCAAAACTTTTATGATGTATTTAAAATAAATAAATGTTAGATCTATAATTGAAATAGCATCATACTGGACTCCTGCCAAATTCACAACTAAATCAGACATCTAAACTTATACTTGTCTCTTTCAGACTGATAACAACCCTAAAGCCAACAAGAAAGGTAAGTTAACAACATTTTTAGGACTTATAATTTCCAGCCACGAATATTGAAATAACTATCCAATATATTTACAATACTAAGAACTGTAGAATACTCCAGTCTTCATGAATGTATAAAGAAATGTTTTTGGTCTTTATAGTTTAAACAAAAGAAAATACTATGTCACCATTTTAAATATTTAACAAGTTAATAAAATAACAAGAATATCAGTGGAAAATATATTTTCACAAAAATGCTAATCCCTAATAATGTGTAGACTAATGATCAAACCTAGAGATCATAATGTATTCGAGGACAATGAAAATTGAAGGCAAGAAACTCTTGGAACAATTACTAGGTGATGCTCCTAATATGGAGACAAAGAAATGAAGAGTGCTGCTGTTTATAAACAAGGAAATCTACTGCAACTGAAGATATGTGACCATGTGAGTCGTAGCACCACTTTGGAGACTCAACAACCAGTTTCAGTTCAGTGACATAGAAATTACAATCTAAAGTAAAAGGACACCCACTGCATGTCTACATATCAGAGCGTACAACAAAGTTCTGCGAACAAACCCAACTGTATTAATGTCTGTGTATTATTTTGAATAGCAGGGTATTCCAAGTTTCTGCAGATAAGTTTGGTGTTGCGTAAAAATATTTCTAAATAACATGGACATAGCAGCACAAAGCTGCTATGCTGCTTCATACAAAGATGGTGGTGCTAATGTCCAATCAAGTTTTCAGGTCATGAGTTTTCATTTATTCGTCATTGAAGTGCAACAACTGTGAAGATAGTGTTTGATTTTTGGGGGTTTAACAAGATAAGAGAGGCAGAGCGGGCCGCTCCCGGGCTCAGCGCACCGGTGAGCGACCTGCGCTGGCTCTGCTGATGCTGACCGCTGGCACTCACCTAGATGACGCGGAGTGTGACGAGTCGGCCGAGACTACGGATGAAAAGCCCGCAACGGACGACGCCACAGCCGACGGTGACACTGCACCTGCTGACGACCAACAAGTAAAATCAGAAGCCTCCGCCACTAGGTTGGTGAACGCCGAATGGCCGTCGCGACGTCGCACCGCGCAACTTTAAACCACTGCGTTTGTCACGACATTCATTATTTTCGTTATCACTACAAAGTTTTGCACCGGTCTTTGCGTGGATCCCGTCTGCGGTTTCGTTGGAATCGTCCTCTGCGCGAACTATTACGGCGGGGTCGTGCGGGTGGAACATCGGAATAGCGTCGTGCTGGATAAATCCCGTTAGTGGTCCACTGGAGGATCACCCGGCTACGTGTTGAAGAAAGCTAGCAGTCATCAGATGCACCTGTTTTACAAGAGGCGGCGCGTCAGCCCGGCACGTCGACGGCGACGGTCGTGACTGCGGAGCCGCAGTCGACGCTACATCGGCACAATAACGAGCGACGTCCCGTGCCCTCAGTCTTAGCGGTGGAGTAATGGTGCAAAACTTTGTAGATGATATTATGTGTGTAAATGTTATGCATACTATATAAAACCCCTGAGAAAATTAAATACACATTTATATTTTATTAATAAGTATGTTACCAAAACAATGAATAGGCATATTGATTTATCTCATTGACATTATTTAATCGTAATATTTGTTTTTCAGCAATGAGAATGAGAAACATGACAAAGAAGCAAAAGGTATTTATTTTTTTGAATATTTTAAAATTCAACAGTAATTTTACAAAATTTTATATACATGCATATTGATGACACTGTCTCATCAAGTTTTAAATTTTGATGATCTTATTAAAATGCATTCTTTTGCATCATTTAGATGACAAAGATAAAGAAGGCGAAAGTGAAAAGAAAGAGAAAAGAGATGAAAGTAAAGAGGGTGGTGCTAGAAACTTGTGGGTCAGTGGACTGTCGGGCGACACGCGCGCCAGGGACCTGAAGCAACTATGCAGCAAACATGGGAAGGTAAACTAATGTTTTTCACCTCAAATTCTCTTCTTTATGTATTGTACACCTCAAACCTGCCATTTTTCATCAAAATCTTAAATCATTAACCCTTGTTTATTTTCCATAGGTGATTGGAGCAAAAGTAGTGACAAATGCCAAGACTCCAGGTTCTAGATGCTATGGTTATGTGACCATGGCGAGTGCACAAGATGCTGAGAACTGTATCAAGAATCTCCACAGAACAGGTGAGCTTGAACCAAATTAACAGCCTTCTTGATGCAGTAGACGAATATGTGTATCCAAAATGATTTGTTACTGGTCTAGGTGTTGTGTGGTCATTAGTCTCATAGTTACTGGTGTCCACAATACAGACTAGTATGAGTTCAGGACAGTTTTAGTGACTGTTGAATGTATTTATTATTCAATTAAATTATAAAATCTAAACCATTTCATATACGTAAAACATGATGAATATTGATGTCTAATGGATTCTAAGGAATGTTGTATATACACACCACTAATGCAAGTGTAATATTACATTTTATTACAGAATTGCATGGACGGATGATTTCAGTAGAAAAAGCTAAATCCGAATCCGAGTCGTCATCGCGTCGACAACCTTCCATTCGGATGGAGCGACGGCCAAGCAAAGAACGGAAAGAAGACAATAAAGACTCAGAAGTATGTACACTATGAAACTAACAAGTGACAAAGTTATAACAGTGGAAAGTCACAAATTTCTATGTTATATCCTACTAATATTATAAACATGAAAGTTTGTAAGTATGGGTGGATGGATGTATGTATGTATGTTTGTTACTCTTTCTCTCTGAAGGGTTTAAATAGGGGATGAAAATTTCACGCGGACAGGGTCGCGAGCAAAAGCTAGTAAGAGGTAAATAAACAGTATTTCGCTTTTTCAAATCTGCGAAGAGTTTATTTTATTGATTTTTAAATAGTTATCATCTCTGCTTTTTTTAGTATGTTTACAATATTTTATCTCCCAAGTAAATTGTAAAGTATGAAATTTGACTATGAACTTCACCCATTATAACCTTGATTTCAAAATATTTTAGTGTTTCCAGTGCATTATATTTACAACTATTATGTACAGCAGGACGGAAAAGAATCTACAGAAAAAAGTGAAGTTAAGCCAAAGAAGGAAGGAGAATTATCAGGTGCTGAGAGCACCAGGTCTACATCTCGCACGCGTGAAAAATCACATCGGTCTGATAAGGTACTTTTTAATTTTAATGACTGTTGGAACATTTTTTTTATATGAATTCTTCTTTAAATATACCCTTTTTTATTGTGGCATTTTTCATTTGTTTGCAGGATAGAACCAGGCGCAGCACTCGCAGTCACGAGAGGCGGAGGTCACCCAAAGAAGTACTGTCATTCTCAAAGATTTGGGTAAAATTTGGGCTTTAATTACATGTAAATGTATTATCGCCTCGCCTCGGTCTATTCGCAGCGTACTAAGGCAGAGAACCGTGATGTCCTGAGTTCAATTCCCAGGTCGGGCAATTAAAATTTGGAAAATCACACATATTTGGATTATTGAATTCGGATTGTTGATTCGGATGTAGGTGTTATGATGTCGGTTCAGGAGTGACTGTATTACGTGTCACGTTCTTTGTCCGCGATGAACTCGTAAACTTCTGAACCGATTTTAATAAAATTTTGCAAACTGTGTCCAACTTGATTGATAGGATAGCTTATATCTCAATTTATAGTTGCAATATTTTTTTATTGCAAATTATTAGTTTAAATTATCTGTGAGTTCCATAAGATTGTAACAGATGTGGTGTAAAGTAATTTATCCGCTGGATTGAGTAAGTTCGCAATATTTTTGAAGTGAAAACTTCTTTAGCCGCGTTGAGCATTTTTTGGACTGGACTGGACTGCCAATTTTTGTTATTGCAAATTATTTGTTTATTATACCTTAGTCACAGCAACGCAGTCCGGGTGTGCTAGTGTATATATATCGTCGATAAAGTACCAATACCTCCTAACTGACAATTTAGTCCAAAATTACTTTTTTATTACAATAGACGTAAACATAAACCACATCCTTTAGTAACTAATAAAAAGGTAATGTATTGGAAACTATTTACAATCAATAGTTGATCAAAATAAATAAAACTTTATTTTAAACAGTGTGGTGTAAAATTAGATTCTCAACACTTAGGAGGTATTGGTACTTCACCGTAGGGGTGCTCGATATGTGATAAAATATCGATACATTTATTTTATATATCGAATCATTGAAGTCGATATATAATATCGATATATTTTATCCGATATATCGAAATAAGGATATCGTTGAATATTTAGGAAAAATCATCATTACAGCTCTGTGGCAGGTTTTTCTATCGGATGTAGCTAAAAAAAAAACAACATCACATTACCAGAATAAGTATTGGATGTTGTTGATATATTATATCGAAAAAAATATCGATATTTTTTGTACATGAACATCAATACTTCATCGACGATATGTGTGTAATGTAACAGAAGGAGCGCGACGTGGCGCGTGCTCGGTCTCGGTCTCGTGCGGCGCGCGAGGAGCAGCGGCGGCGGCGCGCGGCCGAGGACGCGCTGCGCGAGCGCGAGCGCCGCCAGCGGCAGGAGAAACACCGCCTCGCCATCGAACGGGAGAAACTGCGCGCTGAGAGGTAGGCGCTAGCTCACACGACATATCTATTATATACCACTAACATTATTTATGATAAACAATGTGTCCATCGTAGGTCGGCAAGATCATGCCGGCCTGCCATAGGAAGAGTGGAAGGAAAAAGGGATGCGAAAAGGGTTAGGATTTGGGGGCAAGCCCCCTAGGGAGAACCGGATATGCACTGGCTGACCCTGGAACGCGACCCACACAAGGTGGGCCACTATGGCAGGTTTTAGCACCAGTGTACGGTGGTCGCTATCCGGTCAGATACAAGTATCTTCCCACCAGCTTTATTACATTTACATCATACCATCGTCAAACCACTGGATACAATATACCAAGAGCACCTGGTGTTTGTTTGTAATCACTTTTACCCATCCTAGAGATCGAACCCGAGACGTCAACACAGCAGTCGTACCGCGTACACATTAAAACTGTGCCATCAAAGCCAGTATGTTGTCTACTGCTTTATCTATGAGTTATATACACCCCAATAACCTTGTCTCTGCATCACTCAAATGTAGGTTGGCAGATAATGCCTAATGGCATTAAGTCTTCTTTTATGCATTTATTATATATGAAATTTAAATATTAAAATAAATATATTATTTCAGAGAAAAGATTGAACGTGAGAAGAACGAGCTACTGAGGCTTGAACGCGAGCGACATAGACTGGAGCGTGAGAAATTAGAACTGGAGAGATTGGAACTCAAGAGGGCACAGCTCAGGTACGCATATATATAAAAAAAATAACTAGTTCAGTGATCAATACTGTATGTTTAAACTTAGAAAATAATTTAAACTATTCAGTAATGGCTTTATTCCCAAAATTAATACAAGGATCAGAACACATCTTCGTAAATGTTGAATGGATTACTTTTGCTTTCAAATGCGAATTCTGAGTGGTGTTGCAACTGTTGAGGGCTAGGCGCTCACTGTTAGGCGAGTGACATGTTGGTGTCGTCGTTCAAATTGTTAATAAAAAATGTTGTACTCAGGCTAGAGGAGGAGCGTCGCAAACGTGGGTACGAGAGCAGCGCGTACCGCAAGGCAGGCAGCCCGCCGCCCGAGCCCGCCTACGAACGGGACGCGCGCGACGCACGACACAAGCGACCGCCGCCGCCGCCCATGGTACTGCACCACGACACCACTACACTATACACAGTACACACCACACACCACAAGCACGGGTACGAGAGCAGCGCGTACCGCAAGGCAGGCAGCCCGCCGCCCGAGCCCGCCTACGAACGGGACGCGCGCGACGCACGACACAAGCGACCGCCGCCGCCGCCCATGGTACTGCACCACGACACCACTACACTATACACAGTACACACCACACACCACAAGCACGGGTACGAGAGCAGCGCGTACCGCAAGGCAGGCAGCCCGCCGCCCGAGCCCGCCTACGAACGGGACGCGCGCGACGCACGACACAAGCGACCGCCGCCGCCGCCCATGGTACTGCACCACGACACCACTACACTATACACAGTACACACCACACACCACAAGCGCGGGTACGAGAGCAGCGCGTACCGCAAGGCAGGCAGCCCGCCGCCCGAGCCCGCCTACCAATAATAGCACCATAACAATACTATTACGGGCCATTAAGTGTCTGGCAGAGTAGTATAATAGCTTCTTCACTCATAAAAAGATGTAGAAATAATAATTATCAAGAAAGGGTAGGGATGTGTTATATTATTACCTTAATACGCAAATAAAATATTGATTTACATTTAACCTGTATCGTGCAGTCGTCGAGCCGCGGTCAATTCGAGGCGCCGCCGCCGCCGCGCTTCGAGATGAGCGCCAACTACGACCGCAGTGCCGACAAGCGCGAGCGGGATCGCGATTATAAACGGGACTACCCTCGTCACGTCTCTTGTAAGTGTACGTTATAGAGTTCTATTTTTATTGTTAAAGTTCCACTGATACCATAGTGAAACGATAAAACTTGTTAAATGTACTAAATACATCTTTTTTATAGCTGGTAACATGAAATACTCGAGTAACGGCGGAGGCGGCGATGATGCGCGTCAACCCATGCCGCCCGGCACTAGACCTAAGGAACCAGGGTATGATTATTCTTAGCAACCATATAACCATAGAATTAATAGTAAGTCATGTTTTCTCCAAGCTCATTCTATCCACTACTCTGAACTCTTCAGTCGCCTCTCCTGATCATGACGCTGTTAAATTATCATAATTTTCTAATGACAGAAGTAGATCCTCGTAACTACTTTTTGCAACATTATTGAGGACTTACATCATTTGCCTATGAATTGTTTAAAAAAACAGAGTAGAATGGGAGAAATTTATAAAGTAATTCAAACTTGATTACATTATGTGGGCCTAATTAAGTCCATTCTTTAATACCTGAGGACGGATGTGCCTAAAGGACTCTGTAATTTGGCGACCATTATCTAGTTATGTAATTTTTCTATTCAATATGGTAAATAGTGTAGAAAGTAAAATAAGGTTGGTGTGTCCATGTGGACAAAAACTTAAAAAAATATAGTAAATATGCAAAAGTAAAGATGCGAACAATGCATACATGTCAGAGTATTTCACCCATACCAGTCACTTTAACTCCTAACACTTTAAGTCAGGACCAACAGTAGCAACCGTTTTGTTGACACGTAGCAGTGAAGCTTGACTAGTGTTGCATCACAAGAGTTGATGTTGTGTAATTATTGCAGCCGTTCGTATGAGTCTCGTGACAGCCGTTCGTATCGTCCATCACCGCCCACCAAGCCGGAGCCGCGCAACTGGAGTGTATCCAACAGATATCCTGACTCGGCACCACCCTCTAAAGGTGAACTGTAACTCTTTGGCTCTTCCACTTTTTTATCAGATAGTTCTCAGAATCTGTATAAATAGCTACAACGTTATAGAAGGAATACTTGCTAAATGACGATAAAACTTTTTTTGTGTATGTATGAGTTAATAAATATAGGACAATAGTAATTGAAATATTATTCCATCACACCATACAAGCTGATGCACACATAGAAAGTGATGTGTTGAATTATCTGCACCTATATTGAGGCCCACTTCCACAACAATGCCCATACATGTTTAGCGGGGTCAATTGTGTAATGAAAAAAGGATCCAACCCACAGCAAGTTCAAATGGAGATACTGATTTTGTTTTACTAAATTCAATAATTTATACCAATTTTATCAATATATGTTTTTTTTTTAAATCGGGTATGAAACATATCCCATGTAGGATCTTGCAAAAAATACGGTATTAAAATCAATTGAAATTATTGAATTTAGCAAAACAAACTCAGTATATCCATTTGAAGTTGCTGTGCGTTGGATTCTTTTTGCGTAACTACATCCAATTACGATTAAGGATCGTCGTGCAAGTCGGCCTCAGTATGTGTTATAATATATGTGTGTTGTAGGTGGAGGTAGCGGCGGCGGGTCCGGCGGGGACGCGTGGTCGGGCGGCGAGGCGCGCTACGCGGGGTACGAGCCGCGGTACCCGAGCCACGCGGGGCACGCGGGCCAGTACCAGCCGCCGCCGCCGGGCACGCCGTACCCGGAGCGGTACGCGCCGCACGCACCGCACGCGCCGCACGCGCCTCACGCGCCGCACGCACCCTCCGCACGGGACTACCCGCGCAAGTACTAACACGGTATGCACTTGCACTCTTCTACTAAGGCTGCGGACTCGAAGTCAGCGGCAAGCGACGGCGGCGCGGGAGCGGCGCGTTCAAATGCATAGATTTAAATGGACCTGGCATCGAAAGCAGCGGCGCGGTACGGGCGCGTCTGCATTGACGTAGTGCTGTGTATTTTCAAAAATGCCTGTCGACGTGGTGGAGCAAATTATTTCAATGATATTTTATATAGAACATCATATTCACATAAATTTCGTTCGCGAACAGACACTAATTTCTCATGGTACAACACTACGCCGCTCTAGCGCCGCGCGATCTGCCCGCTGACTTCGAGACCGGGTCTCCGCCACTCCCGCGTCGCCGTCGCCGCCGCCCCGCAACCGCTGACTTCGACTCCACGGCCTAAGGGTTTCAAACAGACAAACAGCGGACGGGACGGGACGGCAACGCGACGCTGACGAGGCGTGAGCAGTTGAAATGCTTTTGTCAATATAGAAATATGACACGGAACCATCGCGCTCGATGCTCTACTATCTAACGATGATGATGTTAATATAATAATAACATTAGATATATTTTATTTATTAGATTTATTTTATTCTTTAAGGTCCTGACTTAGGCATACTAAATCATTAAAAACGAAGACTGTCGTAGTGCATGACTTTCATCTGTAAGTTGTTTCCAAACATCCATGTCACTAATAGCATTCGTACGAAATGGGCGTTACGCGATATCTCGGCCAAATATCGACCCATTTTGATGATTATTTTTGTCTTCAATAGGGTTTACCTCAAAGAAGGCCCCCTGAAAAAAAATTCTGACTCCGGTCTGATACTGCACATTTCGTGATAGAAAAACCCATTATCACTTTTACCCAACCTGGGGATCGAACCTGAGATGTCAGCACAGCAGTCGTACCGCGTACGCAATATAACTGCGCCACCCCGGCAGTTCAATATAACATTCATATAAAATAAATAAATCACCCTCTGATGGTGAGGTCAAGGTCATGGTCACCTTTAGTGGATCGCGTTCCAGAATCAGTCAGTGTCTGGTTCTCTCGAGGGGCGTGGAAATGACTTGATGGTTGGTTGGGGCGGGTATAGGGGTATATTCTTGTATCTCTGTACCTGCATCGGTCATCCGCCTGTCCTGTCGCAGGTCGCTGGTCTCTAGTTTTGTGGACTGCACTGTGCTTTCCATCAAGTCTAGTGCAGTCACTTTGCCGTGCTCGGATAAAAAAAGAAAACGTATTGGTTGTTAGGGCCCGTATATTCTAACATTGTTTTAAAGTGTTTTTGATGTTTTTATACACACATACGCATTTAAGCCTATAACCCCCGAAGGAATAGGCAGAGATATAAATGGTACACCCACATTTCGCCGAGCTTATTTCCGTCCCAAAATGTGATAGGGGGCGACCCTATCGCCATACCCGGCACAAAAAAGTTTTATCTTATAATTATTATGAACTAGAAAGTGATACCACATGTACCATTATTACAGGTGACATTGGATTCCCGGCCCTATGTGGATGTGATATATTTCCGGTGAGAAGAATCAACGTAACAAGTTAAAAAACCTGCAATTATATTTTTTTCCTTAGAGGTAGCATCTACCTCGAAATTTATTGTTAAGTATATGACCACTGATGTAATTATTGATTACATCAGTGGTCTGCATGATGACTGCATTAAGTTTCTAATGGTGGCTCTAGACCTGATTTTGTGGCATTTCTACTTGATATAATACCAATTCTGACCAAAATCATTTTAAAATGTATGAGTAGCGTATTTAGTTAAGGAACATATTAAACCATTCATTGTCAATGATCATAGTTTATACAATATATGATATATTACTCTTAAAATTAAATCATACTGTGGCATTGAATGGATTAATAGTGAGACATTTTGTAAATACAATATGTCAGTTGGTTTAGTAATATTATAATTAGCATACCTATTAACTATAAGCATGTTGGCAAATTATTAAATATGAAATTGATTTGAAAATGACTGTGTTTCATTTAATATTTAGACAATAAACTCTTAAAAATAAATTAATAATAAAAAATTGCTTTATTAATAACAAATAAAGAAGTGCATACAAAATTTTATTTTGTATGTAATTGTTAATAAGCAGTGACATCTGATTACGTTATATAAAATCTATAATTACAATATAAAATTAATTTAACTTTACTCAAACAGATGACGTTAAATTCAAGTTTCCATATAAACATGGAAGCACATACAATTCAAAATAGATGCAGCATAGTAAGAAACTATGTTTTGTTATCATTAAGATTGGACCTCCTCACTTGTCAGCAGACATTTGCATTTTGGCCTAGGATAACAACCACAAACAAATTATAGACCACATCGGCTTTATATTTAAGGTTCAAACTCGGAAACATGCAGTCTATCCACACGCCATCTAGTTTCTTTATAAATACTAGATACAAGTAACCGCGCTTCGCACTCTCAACCTGGCGGCAGTGGTAAGTGACATATTCCACGATATGTACTCCGAGTGAAATTACAGATAGCAGCCATAATCATATTTACAGTCTTATGAATAAATATGATCATTGGGGCATTTTACGTGAAACGGACAGAGAAAAAGATGTTTGTGGAATTCGTTCACAGCCTGATTATACTTCTAGAAGGTATGAATATGAACACACAATATTTTTTTCTATTTCGTATATTTATAAAGTTATGGGCTTTAAAAAAACCGACGTAATTGAAGAAAGGATTTTTGGAAGTTGATTTTCGAAACACACTAATGTAAAAGTACTTGCATGTCGCACTGATCGTGGCACTGCCCTCTGTCTTAGGTCGGCTGATTGGCGTGAAAAAAGGACCTACATCCAAACGAATTCACAACTTTTTCGCTTTTCGCTTCACGTGAAATGCCCTCAATCGTTGTTGGTTTTATAAATTACTATTTATTGGGTTTATTTTTTAGACAGCACGTACTAGTGACTGTAAAGTAGTAGAATTATCGAAATAATATTTCAAAAGCAAGAGATTAAAATCGCCAGCTATCCTGGCTGTATTCATTCGCAATCTTTCACTATGCGCATCCAAAGATCAATTACATGATTTACTAGCAAACTATTTAATTCTAGTGAGAGACAGATAGAACGGAGTCACGGAAATACATAACCTGTGAATAAGTCTGGCCCGAGCCTTACATTATGTACGAAAATAAAATACATCAAACACAAAACCTCACGACTAGGCTAATAATGCATGTAATAGTTACATGTATTTATATAGTGAGAACATTGTTCCAACTTAAGTGATTTAGGGTTCTCAACACTAATCACTAACACTAAATTTATTCTCATGAGTCTGATATATTAAAACACAGGAGTTTCGCTCGAGATCTGCAAAAAACTTGCATTCTCGGCAAAAAGTGTAGTTTGCATTGGAACAACGTCCTTATTTTGTGAGAAACTGTGGCTATATGTCCACGGTTCTTCTGTATTTAACCTATGAGGTGGTTCTCCGTCATCGTAGTTAAGCTCCTTTAATGCCTTTATAGCATCTTCTTGCCCTTTCATGGCAGCAAGTCGTAACAAACGAGTGGCTGTTTCGGAATCAGGTGTCAACCCACCGCGTCCCTGTCCGTAGTAAATGCCGAGGTTGTAAAGAGCACCAGGGTGTTCTAAAGCAGCAGCCGATTTGTACAACTCCATCGCCTAGTAAAAGAAACAATGTATTATAGTTTTTTTTTATGTACAGAGTTCTAACCTTTATCATATAAATGAAGCTGTATATTGTGCCAACAACACCATTTTTTAAAGTGGGTAGAATTAATTATGAAACGAAAACAGTGTTTTAACTAAGCGTCTATAAATCCTACTAATATCCTACTAATATTATAAATGTGAAAGTTTGTTTATTTAGATGTTTGGATGTTTGTCCGTCAATCACACTGAAACTACTGAACGGATTTCGATGAAATTTGGTATACAGAAAAGGTATGAGCTGACTTGGGTGATAGGCTACTTTTTATCCCGGAAATCCCGGAAAAAGCAGATCACGCGGGCGGAGCCGCGAGCAAAAGCTAGTTTCACAATAATTCACAATTTATACAATAGTTCCTGATTCTCAGCTTGTATGAACATAACGCAAACCAGGCCCCAGACTGGCTGCTTATAAATTGCTATCTGACTGTCTGACGTAATTATCTGGAAAATAGGGACATTCAAGAAGAAGACAGAACTTTATAGATGTTTGAAGATGTCTATTTATCATGAACGAATATAACTACATATATGGAATAGCTATTAGTCAACACGTTATGTTACCCAAAATCTATTATCGAGGAATTTTATTAACCAGGTAAAAAATAAATAAGCTAGAAGCCATTTAAATTTAATGGAAGTTGTCTAATTATGGAAAAAGGATGCACGGCATGTCTTGTGACGTCACAAGACAGTTCACGCCTTGATAGTGAAATGTTTCCTATTCGCTCATATCAATATTTACCATAAGAACTGCATATATATTAAATGAATGATTCTGTTTTCGCAAGTTTCTTTTTGGTATTATTTTCGGTTGCACAATAATAAATAAAATTAAACATACATAGTGAAATACCCTGTTGTTAAATGTATAACTATATACTCTGGGTTGATGTAATAAACAATTAAATAACACCAATACAGTGAGTGGTAAATAAGTGGTATTGCCATTGAAAATACTATACTGTTAATTTTACCATTTTTTCATCGACTGACACACCTACTCCGGTTTCGTAACACAATCCCAGGTTGTACAAAGCTGGTGCATAATGACGATGTGCAGCAGACCTGAAAAATTATGCAAATTTAGGCAAAGGCGTTACTAGTTATAAGCTAAATATTTCGCTGCTGAAGAGATACTAAAATCTTATTAGTAGAGGAGGTTAATGCCCAACATTGTGATGTATACATATGGGTGATTCTACAAAAAATGGGTAACTCAATGTCACCAGCCAATATATACAAAGTCTTATTATATTGTATTGAAATAACAATTTATTTTAAAACAATGAAAAGTCCTTTATTTGGTCACCCAATTTCACTTCTTCATTTTAAATACAAGTTAATAAAAAAACAAAATTAATACTCAAAACGTCAGTCCGTTGGCATGTCACAATCCCGAAAACCAACAATCAAGTGACTATCCATTAAACATTATCATTGATTTAGGAAAACTTACTAATTTACTACAATCTGTGATGTACATAGTATTATATACTACAACTTTCATAATGCAATGTTCTCTATTTTATTTAATAAAAAATAAGAAACTTTGTGTTTAGTTTCTTTCGTCAGTCCGTTGTGTGTTCTTTAAACTTAAAATTCGCGGAGAATATCACCGAGTCAAGGTCAAATCCCTGTTTAAGTTTTAATGTTGGTAATGAAGTTAGTTGCGGACCGCACAATTTGACGGCCGCCATAATAGTACCAGTGTTTGGGTTGTGTTTGTCGTCTATACACGTGCGAAGCCAGTCAAAATGTCAGTCCCATGGTGAGTCGTTATTTTCTTGTTAATCTGAGGTTTATTTTCATTTATACATAGTTAACTATGATTTGTTAAAATGTAGTTTTTTGATATTCGAAATTACCAAAACAAACATTAGTTTTGATTATAACCTCAAATTATGTCTATTTCGTCAGTCCGTTGGCGTCAGTCCGTTGTCAGGTACTGATGTTTTTTTTTTGTTTTAGAGCACTTTTATCGTAATTGCTACCGTGTGTAAGCATTTCTATTTTATATTTCAGTTAAAAACATCATGCGGCACGCTAAAAACAATTTGACTAGGGAAGAAATATTAAAAAAAAAGAGAGAAGCCGAAAAGTGACTGGCCCGATTTGGAACAATATAATCATTAGATTAGCCATCATATAGACCCGAATTTGTAATAATTTGATTTAATAACTATAGTAAACAAAATATCCTCAAAAGTTACCCAACTTTTGTATAATCACCCATATAATACAAGACTGTTTTTATTATTGGATGCAGTGACAACATGCCTTATGGTATATATGTACTTCATCTCGTTCCCAACTCATCCAACACAATTATTATAATTATAATTTTCTCCATCTGATTTCTTGTATTTTTGACAATTTATCAGGTTTGCACTTACATAGTTTGTTTAAAAATTTAAAACCATCTTTATTTTCTTTCACACAACTTGAATTGACCCGAGATGTTGCTGTATTTATTCTAAAGATATTGCAGTCAATGTTCTCAGGATCCAATGTAAAGAAAATCTCATACTAGCAACATTGATTACCTAATAATCAAAAGTACGTAGGTAAGCAAATTGTGCACAATGCGAAACATACACATATCATGTTTCATTTTGACTAGTTTTAAATAATATTTTTATCTATGCCTCAGCATTATGTTATTGCTACTCAACACATGTTGAGGACTGCAGCTACCTACAACCATAACAATATAAATAATGACGTATTTATTAATGTCAACTTAGTCTAAAAACACACAAAAATTAGCTATACTAATTATAATATCACCTTAATAATTTAAATCCGTCTTGATGTTGGCCATTTTCAATAGCTGCAAGACCAAGCTTGTTTTCAATTGAATTCAAAACATCTCCCAAATCACTACTAGATGTATCGGAACATGTTTTACTACTGGATGCAGTGTCATCTTCTTTTCTCATCCCATGCTGATCATTTGATATCAAATGAACACTAGGAGTGAAGTCATTTATAATTTTGTCAATTCTAGGAGCAGCATTGATGCAAATTGCATCCTTGTTAACAGCAGCAACATATGGGTGTAATGTCTTTAATAAATTGTTTATTGAGGGACATAATATTTTTTCATGTCCTTTAGTATGATATTTGCATTTGAGATGCAGCAGCTGGCTTGTGTACCAACCCAGAACTAAGGCACTGCTCTGTAAATAAAAATAAACACACTAATCAACTAATGGAAACAAACAATATTTACACTAATATAATGTAAAACAGTTTAGAAAAATTATTTATCTTTTAATTCTTAACATCTATTTTTAAGTAAAAAATATTTGTCTAAAGGTGGCTTCATGCTGTAGTATTGTGTTATGTTGTGCTGCATCAGACTGCTATGTAATATTTTAACCACATGTTTTGAATGAAGGCGTGCACACTCTTCTGACCTACTACCATATAACATGCTCTTTGAGGCATGAGAATACTCAAGATTCTTAGCTAACTCAGGCCTATTTTGATTTGATATCTACTTCAAATGACAAGCTTTCACAACTTATATATTGGCAATTCAACATTACCCCCTGCTCAGATATTTTTTACCAGGTATCTAATCAAACAGTATATTTTCTTTACTTGCAATACAAATATTAAACTTTCCATAGATGCATTGTTATCAACCAATAGAATTGTTTACAGCATATTTTCTGCAGGGACACCTGTATTCATAATAGCTCAGCAAGTATCCAAGCACAAAATGTAATAAAACATATATCACAAAAACTAAATCTTAGTTTGACTCTCTGTATAGAACACTTAGTAAAATAACATATATGTTTCCTTTTTATTATAAATAGAGTGAGGTGATTTGTTTCCTCTTTAAAAATACATCCTGATGAAACTAAAGTATTCAGTAAACGAGGTCTAGAACTAAAAAATATATCTGATTTGCTTTAAAATATGGTAGTGAAGATGATACAGCTTTGCCTTTATGAGTATTAATAGTTTCAGACTTACCCATGTAATGGCACCAATCCAACTTCGATTCAAACCGTCGAAGTTCCATCTCTTGCTGTTAGTATCTTTGTTGTGGTTGCACGTTTGCCAACATGTTTGAGGAGAAAACCAGCGACACTGGGGGCTGGAACGTTTGTTTTGGCCATCAGGACTCCCAGAAGAATTCACAATACCAGCGCTGCTTCGTTTCTCGAAATGGTTAGCGCTTCTCTCAAAAGTATCTCTAATCCGCCGTGACACATATTTCCACATGTTTCAAAAATCAATTTGGCCACAATATTCGGAAAAAATTATACAAGACCCATGGTCAGAGGATGGTTGCAAAATACTTTTTCTTTTTTTATGAACAAAGCAGATTAAAAAGAATCTTATTTTTTTATTGCAGTTCATTCAAGCGGTAGCTTCTCTTAGTAATCTGTGGTTCATTCTATGGTTCACCCAGAGTTGCTAGATTGAATTTCAGACTTTTACCCCTGTTCATATATATTTTTTTCCCAATTATTTCACGCGCCGCTCATGCAGTCCGTTGCATTCACACTTCGTATGTATGTTCGATTATCATCGTCCAATGCTCTAGTTGAAAACATAGATTTTGCTATGTATCAAGTATCGAGATATTAATAGAATCTTCAATGAATACGTAATCAGAATATATATTTGTTTTTAATTTAATTTATATCTTGCAACCAGTCGTGTTGAATATAAGCAGATGAGGCGTGGTGGTAGCCGGGCGTTACTCTCAGCAGAGTGACTCCTTCATTTTGTGTAGTTAGGGTAGTTAACTATCGCAGTCAACATTGTCACGCCGCTTTTTCAGACGGCGCGTTTCAGGGACCGTCTATTACATTCTACCAGTCATTCCGTCTGATTATTATCCCAGTATTCATATATTATCGTAACATTGTGTGTATTATTTGTTTCCTTTTTAATCGTTTCGGTACTTAACGTACTTTTCAGGGAAATCTCAAATCATATTAGCAAAGGGCAACGGTAGTGGTTATACTCTCTAATTTAGTGGCAACTCACAACTGGCAACATTGTAATCGAATATCAATTTTCTTCACAATTCAAATTTCCAAATAAAATAATAAACGGGTACCTACACAAAAAAAGAGTATTTAAAACGATTTATTTTAAAAAATATCCATTTGTATTATTTTTTATGTCAATGACTGGTAAAACTATTCGCTATAATTAATTTTTTTGAACAATAACTAAAGTATAAGTAACAAATCATTTTTATTAATTTTGCAAGTTATTTGTCTCAGAACAAAAATATGTGTGGTCGAACTGGTCTGTGCGTATTATTTATTTTAAAATGTTTATTGAGGTACTTACCACAGAGTACATTATTATGTACTTACTTAAATTGTACATAATTGAAACATATTTCTAAACTAAATAATAATCATTTTAGATCACTTGATAAGGATCAAGTACGATGTGCTTGTAGTTACAAGCCAAAAGGAGCCAGCCTGTACAAAAAGCCAGATTGGATACCCGAGCATAATGCAGGGAAAGAATACAAACCTTCGTATAACATAGCACCAACGGATGTAACACCCATTCTGGTCTCTTCATATAATTTTATGAATGCAACATCTTGCGACAGAGTAATAAAACCAATGATGTGGGGTATAATACCACCATGGCATAAGGTTAGAGAAAATAAAAGTTCACACTTGTATTCCGGAAGAGATAAGCAGAAGCACTTCTGGTGCCCATGGTTTTCGAAGCTTATCGCTGTTGCATGATGTGACAGGGTTCCGGTCTATTGCTATACCACACACAACATTCTTTCTGCCTGAACATATATTGGCTTAATGCCAGGGTCAGCCTTCACATCCTGATTAAACAGTGGATTTGGTATGTGGGACAACTTGCCATCTAAGCCCCGTAATGGGAACCAAGTTTTACCAGTGCCTCATCAGTTATGGTGCTGCCACACCACTGTTAACAAAAATTTGATACATTTTATGACAATGTTAGATAATGTTAGTAAATGTTTAATGTTAGAAAATGTTTGTTAACATTTTATAACACCGGTGTGGCAGCACCATTAGTAAGCAGAGTGTACCACATGTGGGTGAGGTGTGCGTAACATGTACACTCATACCATACAGGACACATCTAAAATAATGAAAATAAATTTGATAAAATACACTTTTTGCCTTGTTTGTGACTTGTATTGATAATGCAGGTTTTTGTACTAAAACATTTATTCAAGTATTATTTAATTCATAGGGTGAATATAATTCTCACAAGTTGAGCACAAATAACTGCCGCCTGGAAAATATAAAAAGTTCTAAACTTTATGGTCCAATACTGAAAAAAGGGGGCAGATGCATTGTTGTTGTGGAAGGTTTCTATGAATGGCAAACAACTAACCAAACTGCCAAAGTCAAACAACCATATTATATTTATGCTCCACAAGATGGTCAGACAATGGTGAGGATGATAATTTATTACATTTTTACTTAGACTGTTGAATGGTCTAAGAATTTTCAACAAGAAAAGAAAACAAATGCATATACTAATATTTACAATTGTAGCATTTTTGTTTAAGATTGATGATGCAAATACATGGACAAACAATTACAGTGAAGAAAGAGGCTGGACTGGTATAAATCTTCTGCACATGGCTGGTTTGTATGATGTGTGGCAGAATGGTGACACCATTATATATGCATATTCTGTAATTACAATGGACTCCAATGAAACATTTAATTGGCTTCATTCTAGAATGCCTGCAATATTAGAAACACAGGATCAAATAGAAGTGAGCAACTATTACAACTACATTATCCCTAATGAAAGTGAAAATAAAAAAACATGGTTGATAACTTCATGAATATACAGCATGGGGGCATTCACCACATATGGCATGACAACCAATGAAATTCATCAGTAAGGATAAAGCATGTAGGCTGCGGGAGCCGGGAACCTGTATTGCCAAGTAAGCCATATTTTGGCTAGAACTGGCTATATTCCTTTAGCCAACGACGGGATAAATAGATTTAATTATTCTTCGCACCCAAAACCTCTATATATCCCTGCATGTGGACCCCATTGACTAATTAAAACGGCTCTCGCGTGCGGGCCCTATGGCATACGTTATCAAAATGTTTCCCACACCCAGCATGCATGGTACTATCGACCAATGAAAATGAGCCATAAAGTTATTTTGACAGCATCCATGGCACAGTGGGCGAATAGCCGGCTGTGTAAAAATATTTGTTTCGGAGTATCACTGGCTCACACCAGAATCCTACTAACCCCCTTCCAGTTGGTCTTCAGTCTTTATCTAAGTAGCTACCACTATTTTTAGTAAATGGGAGCAAAGCTTAAAATATGACCCACTCCAAATAACTTATTCTTAAGCCCTTACTGTGAACTTTTTTAGGAATGTATTATCAATTATTATCGTATTCGTTTACATCGTCGCGTCGGCTTCACCCTAGGTATTTTTATTTCAGGCGTGGCTAGATACTGAAAATGTTAATTCAGACTTGGCTCTTGGGTATTTGAGGGGGGTTAAAGTAATATCCTGGCATCAAGTTTCTACTGCAGTAAACAACTCAAGAAATAAATCCAGTGATTGTAATAAAAGAATAGAAGCAGAAAAAAATAAGAAAACCCAGACGTCGTTAGCCACATGGTTAACAAAAACAGAAAAGCGAAAATCTGAATAAAAGTATATCAAAAGTCAAAAAATTAAAAACAGAACCATGTACACAATAATAATAATTCACAATAAAAATGTTTGTCTGTAACGATTTTAAAAAAATTCAAAAGTAGGTACTTTGATATTATAGTAGAGGCCGTTAAACAAGTAAGTGGATCACCTCACGGTAAATGACCACCAGTTACCACCCATGAAAAACCCCATAAAAATACCACAATCATAGATACATTGCGATACTTAATTAAGGGATTGGGAGATGGGATTTATATCGATCGTATCCTTTCTCCATATTCCGTCATGATTGTATCGAATATCAACATATTTCAACAAAATCGGTCCGTTTTTTATGGAGAAATAGATATCATTATAACACACAGAAATCAACTTGGCACCTCAGTGGAATGCGCGTCCCCTCCCACCGCCTACCGCTCTCGCCCTCGACGCGTCATTACGGCTGATTACGGTCAGTAAATTAAATACTACCGTTACGCACGCGCCTCCTTCGTGTTTTTTTCGTTGTTATTATTGTTATTTTTATGGATATAGAACCGTTACCAACATTACCGTACCTACATTTAACCCCCTTATTGATAAACGCTGAATAGGTATCTATTGATTAATTATTATATGTTTAGCGTCAGTCACACATTTGTCATCTGTCAGAGTGAGAATGAGACAAAACATATTTTAGTAACCAATTTAGTAGGTACGCACGCGAATCCGAGCCCGTGAACTTCGCTTGAAAACGTGCCCATCCACATTCGCAGTCACAATAACTTGTATCGATGGGTACTTGAATTTTTTATGCAGTTAGTACATTCCTATGACGTCATTACACCGAGGTGCCTAGTTAACTTCTGCGTGTTATACATTAAAAATGAAATATACGCTTAATTGAAAAACCCCTCCTATTTTAAAGTATGTAGTAATGTTTGAACTAATGTTCTTATACACAACGGAATACTCACACTTTAGAGAAAATAACCCATTTATTTTCTGGCAACACATGGACGTTTAGTTGAGGATTGGAGTTTTGGCGGGAATTCTGACAGTGCAGTTCATCTCTTATTTTAGTTTATTTCATAAACTAGTTTAGAGTTGTGTTTGTTGTATAAAAGTGGTGTGGATTTGTTCAATAATCATTGACGGTGATGAACAGTATATGGAAATATTGAAATAAGTGAACTAAGAATCGTACTGAAAGGAGTTAACACCAAAGCTCCGACAAGACCTTGAAATCGACCGCACCCGTGTTTCATCGTTCTTGTAAAAATACTTGAGAATAAATTATACTTGACACTGCCTAAATGCATAATACTGCGAAAACCATAAATAAAAAAGAAGAAAGAACTATAAATTCAATATATCAAGGATTACTTAGCACAGGTAAGATACCTGTGATAAGTTTATAACACAAGTCGGCATTATTATAACTTTTTAACTCTAAGTACAGCATACATTACACACGGCGCGGCGCGGCGGTCGTGTCGCGTAATGACGAAAATTGGTGCACTATGTTGAGAGTGAGTGGGTGAGGCCCATATACGTACAGCATCCTGGCACACTAAGGGTGCTTCACTTTCGATGTATGAGACGTGGTGTTCTCCGTTTTTTCTAATTCGATGGTTGACATTATCGTACGAGCTAAAATACATTTGACCTTTATCACATAAATAATTAGAAATGAACTTGAAACAGATAGCACTATATTCACATATACAATATTCAAATGTATCATATACTCATAACTATATATATTATAAACACACGTAAACACCGTAGTCCTTTTGATTCTTTGCTCATTACTCATACGTCACCGCCAGAGACAAACCACGCTCTGTTATGACAGCGGTAAATACTATTAATTTGTATTCTTTGGCAAATGGCAGTACCTACATACTCACTCAGTAATAGGCATTTTTAGCATAAATTGTTTTCTATCTGCTTCCTTTCCATGTAAAAATATGATTGGCTATCCTGTTGAAATAAATCGTCATTTACGAACAAGTACGTATTTTCGTTCATTGTAATCGCGGTTAATTGCATTTTCTTGTGATTTATTTTTACTTGGATCTGCCTTAAATTCCGAACCATGGCCGATTCGACCGTTGCTGATGTCAGTAAGATGAAGGTAGTAGATTTGCGCAAAGAGCTAAAGTCACGTGGACTCTCTTATGCCGGCGATAAAGCCGAACTTGTTGCAAGACTTCAGGCGGCTATGTCTCAAGAGGACCATGGTGATATAAACTTGGATTCGGATGAAATAGATTCCGACGGCGTTTTAGAGGATGAAGACGATAATAAAAGTCAATCTGACATGTTGGATACACTGACTGAAGATCTGGCTCTTGCAGACCACCAAACGCCGACGCAAGCCTCTGATGAAGTGAAACCTACACGGACACTCAAGCGAAAAGTAACCAACGACGAGAAAGAAAAAAGCGTGGAAAAAGACACACCATCAAAGAAAATCGTTCTGAACAGAGCCACATCAATAACGACGGCATCAATTAAACAAGAGGAGAAAACTGAAGAACAACTGACAGACACTAAAACAACTTCAGATTGTAATAAAATTAAAATCACATCCAATTTAGATACTAAAACAAGGCTGGAAATGAGGGCCAAGAGGTTTGGTTTGCCTGTCATAATGACCGAACAAGAACGGAAAGAAGCTAGAAAGCAAAGGTTTAATCAAAACAGTACAACAGCTCTGAGCACAATGGAAGTGACAGGTACATTGAGTGAAAATTTAGATAAATTAAAAAAAAGAGCAGAAAGGTTTGGTCAGTCAGTGTCTAAAATTATGACAGATATTGAAAAGAAAGAAAAATTAGAAAAGCGGAAAGCCAAATTTAGCAGCATCAGTTAAATACCTAATTCATTATTGTATCTAACTATAACATACATTGACATTGTGTACATTAATATACATTAATGTACTCAAGTGGAAATATTGACTAATAAGAATAATAAATAAAACAATTTTATCAAAATTGATATGTTGTATTTGACATAAATTCCCATTTAAGATACAAAAGATTGCACACTTATGAATAATTTACATTTAAAAATCTTCATTACAAAAAGGTAATTCTTGAAAGTCTTCAGGTTTGAGTGAGACACTGTGCAGTCCGCTTCCAGATGGAGTGTCTAAGTTTACATGATTGTTGTCAATCTTAAAATCTTGTGGTATATTGATTTCATACTCCATATCAGCATTTTTGTAGAGATATGCCCAACGTTTTGCTATGTTTGGGTGCAGGCTTTTTCTAAACGCCATGCAATGCATGTGTTTAAATTTCTCATATTTTATTCTTGAAAGGCCCATTAATGCTAAGGCATAACGCCAGCACTTCATAATGTTACTATTTGCTCCAACATGTTTGGAATCAGGGGTAATTATCACTAGTATTCCTCCAGGTCTTAATATATCATATGCTTTCTCGCAAGCATTAATTCTCAACTGAGATGTAGGAAGGTATTCCAGAAAAAAACAAAATGCAACTACATCAAATGAACATTGCTCCAATTGAGTGACCTTGGCATTTTCGACAACAGTTTTATCTCCCACTGGCACTTGTAAAAAGTCACATTGGAGTACAGAATCATTGGCAGGATACAGATCAATTGGAAACACGTCAAAAAAAGTATATTCTGTAAATGGATTATAACAGCTACCAACATCTATGATTTTTATTTGTTCTGAAAAACATTCTATGGAATCTAGGCTCAAATTTGACTTTTTTGCGACGTCATAGTCTTTTTCCCTGTAATATTCATAGAACAAATTTGTAAAATAGTCATTACAGAAATCTACCGTCCACTTAATCCTTGACTTAGCTTTGCATAACTCATCAGCAATGTTTTGCTCCCAGTGTGCAGTCGCCAGAGTATGCATACATTTAGCATATGATGCTAATTTTTCTTTATTTTCGCAATGCATTTGCCATGCCTTCTCCGCTCCTAATTTTTGCGTAGATTGTCTCAGAGCGGAATGTACATCTTTCACATATTGCGATAAACGTTGGTGTTCTTCGCTCGCCATCTTAGCCGCTTTTATATCTTTAAGTAGGATAGCAATCGAATTGATAAAAAACTTTACACATAATAATAACACAGTGCAATTTCATACTTGCATTTTAGCTGTACTACCTACACAGTACACGTTACCATATGGCGCTATGCGCAGCGTAGGTACGCGTAGATACCTACCGGCTTGCCGCGAAGATTTGCCGGCCGTCGGATCGATAGAGCTATCTAACTGCTAAAGAGCAAGAAATGTATATAACTCGCTAACGAGAGTGCTAAAAAGTAATGAAATGATTCTTTTTATACAATGAGATTGTTGTTTATAATTTAAACCATAAGGTTATCACTTCAATCAATATTGACAGTTCGGTTGGGTAATTTTTTCAGACAATATTGACAGCTTGACGAAAAAACAGGGTTGCCAACTGTTTGAAAACTTTCCCCCTAAAGCAATTTCAAAACCCACTAAATTCAAAGTAAAACCCCCTGACGGTGACACAAGTATATCATTTTCAATATAATGACATAAATTAGAATAGTTATTCAGTTAGGGGTGCTCGATATCTATCGGATGTAGCTAAAAAAAAAAGCGTGTTAAAAAAAAACAACATCAAATACCAGAATAAGTATTGAATGTTTTTTTTTTTTTAGCTATTCGATGTTATTTTTGTTAATCATTTTCTAATAAAGTCTTTTCCTTCCTACAATTCGATATATCGATAGAATAGAAGTATGGAGAGTAGAACAATAAAAAAAAATTCAATAAAAATTTTACCCCTAAAAATACCCCCATAAAATTATTCCCCCTAAAAAACTCCCTGTCGAGATTTTTTCCCCCTAAATTTAGGGGGAAAACCCCCAAGTTGGCATCGCTGCGAAAAAACAGTGACTCTTACAAAGTAAAATCCCGCGCAGGATGTAAATTCGCTCCGCGCTTAGCTTCTCAGACTGGCGAACATGAGATACTTTGTGGCGGGCTATAATCAGTGATCGTAATATGTAGGGCTTGGCAAGAAGATAAGATATAGAGTGGTGTAATACCAAAAAGCACTTAGTGATTTTTGAAGTGAAAACTTCTTAAGTCGCGTTGAGCACTTTTTGGCAGGGGGCAGTGTCGTGTCAGCGACATGATAATGTTAATTTAGACTAATACACGTATATGCCTGACCGTGTTCTGTGGACGCTTTTTGGATGGGTATCGAGTATTGAGTCGAGTTGAGTTGAGTTGAGTTGAGAGTGAATACTAAATGATTATACCTACTTAAGTTATAAGTTTTCACATCTATCGACAGTCCCAGTATCCTGCCATTTTTTTTTGTTATAGGAATTGATTTATTCCAAAAATAAGACAACAGATTACTCACCGAACGAGCCCAGGTAAAAATACAAACCGAAAGATCTATAAAAACAAGGTAGAACTTTAATCATCCTATTCATAATTAACAAAACTCATCATTCATCACTTATCCATAATAGGCGGAGAGTAGTAGTAGGGCTGCCCCAAATCACAGATAATATAATATAATAATAAGACATTTGTAGGTGTTCGTTAAATTATCTTTAGTACCTGGGCGATCGAGCTCTGCTCGGGTGAAAAAATTTTTTTTTCGTTTTCTAATAATGAAACCTAACCCCCTCATCATCATTCTGGCCTTTTATCATCTTCGAAAGATGGTTTAAGCAGCGTCTAGGCGACACCTACGTTCGTGACTTACAAGCCCTATTCGCGAACGACAATTCCGGCCACAAAGTTGGCATATATATGAACCACTTGGTGATGGAGGGTTCAACGCGCGTTGATGTCTTAAACATCGTCTGTAAGCGAGAGTTTCCAGCCAGCCTTTATCGTGGGCATTAGTCCCCTCGGCAACCGCCTTGCGCCATACATTCCGATCCTCGGCAACAGATTCCCAACAGCGATGATTGATATGGAAACATGCCATATCTGCTTATACTATCAAAGGCCTTATTGAGATCGACAAAGGCTATAAATAGCGGAGTCCTTTGCTCTCGGCACTTCTCCTGCAACTGACGAAGAGTGAAAATCATGTCAGTTGTGGAGCGGTTAGCCCGAAAACCGCACTGAGATTCAGGATACACGCAATCTGCAAGCTGCTGCAGTCTACCCAAGACTATTCGGCCTAACAGCTTGCCGACTATACTTAGGAGAGATATACCGCGGTAAGAGTTACAATCGCCGCGGTCACCCTTTCCCTTGTATAAGGTAACAATATTTGCATCACGCATATCCTGTGGAATACAACCTTCAACCCAGCACTTCGCAAACAGCTTATACAGAAGAGGCCCAACGCTCTCAAGTTTTAGTAGTTCAGCTGGTATGCCGTCACTACCAGGACTTTTTCCACATTTGAGCTGCTTAAGAGCGAGGCGAAACTCATCCAACGATGGTAGGTCATCGAGCTGGTCCTGCATAGGCATGGAAGTTATACTGCAGACCGCTTCTGGTTGAAAATTTATAGGTTGCGCATATAGTTGTGTATAGTGCTCGACCCAACGATGTAACTGGCGGTCCGATTCAAGAATAAAAGCACCATCACTTTCTTTAAGGGGCGCGATTTTTTTAGGTAATGGGCCCAATGCTCTTTTAATACCCTTATAAACTCCGCTAAAATCACCTACATCCGCACAACGTTGGATGTCACTGCAGAGGTCCACCCAGTATGTATTTGCGAAGTATCTAGAAGCACGTTGAAGAGCTGCTTTCGATTTACATAATTCCTCTCGAGTTCTACTAGATGGATTCATACGGTATTGGAGTGAGGCCGTACGTTTCGATCCCAGAAGGGGCTGAAGTTGTGTGAAATTATCCCTTACCCAGTCCTTGTTAGAAATCCGATCATAACCAAATATCTCACCGGCTGTGTTAGTTAGGAGTTCTTTTAATACATGCCACTGCTGAGAGGCACTTGCATTCGCATCCCAAGATGTTTGACCTCTTGTTTGACAACATGTTTGACAACAGATTACTCACCGAACGAGCCCAGGTAAAAATACAAACCGAAAGATCTATAAAAACAAGGTAGAACTTTAATCATCCTATTCATAATTAACAAAACTCATCATTCATCACTTATCCATAATAGGCGGAGAGTAGTAGTAGGG
Source organism: Amorpha juglandis (assembly GCA_949126905.1). NCBI lineage: Eukaryota > Metazoa > Arthropoda > Insecta > Lepidoptera > Sphingidae > Amorpha > Amorpha juglandis. Next base: position 7,251,379 of record OX421387.1, on the reverse strand, counting down.
CTGCCCCAAATCACAGATAATATAATATAATAATAAGACATTTGTAGGTGATCGTTAAATTATCTTTAGTACCTGGGCGATCGAGCTCTGCTCGGGCGAAAAAAATTTTTTTTCGTTTTCTAATAATGAAACCTAACCCCCTGCATACTAAATTTCATGAAAATCTTTGGAGCCATTTCCGAGATTCAGAATATATATTACTTAACAACGCCATCTGCTGTTGAAAAGTAGTATTATCAAGATGTCAGGAATTAAGTCTAACCTTAAAGCAAAGTAGTATTATTATTCGCCAGTAGATGTCAGGAAGAGTCATTTTTCTTCCAAATTTATGTTTAAGTTGATAAAACACGAAATATTATATTATATTAACACATTATATTATACATATTATTATTTTCTAAAAATGATTCCTAACTAGATCGATTTATCGCCCCCGAAACCCCCCATATACAAAATTTCATGAAAATCGTTGGAGCCGATTCCGAGATTCCAATTATATATTTATATATATACAAGAATTGCTCATTTAAAGATATAAGATAAGATTAGATATATAAAAAAATCTTGTCACGTTGTTTAACTGCGATGAACTCTAAACTACTGAACCGATATGAATCAATTTTAGCAAACTGTGTGCACTTTAGTCCAACTTGAGAGATAGGATAGTTTATATCTTAATTTATAGTCGTAATATTTTTTTATTGCAAATTATTTGTTATAATTATAGTTTCCTAAGATTCTAACAGATGGCGGTGTAAGGTAATTTATCGGTTGGATTGAGTAAGTTCGCAATATTTTTAATTATCTGTGAGTTCCATAAGATTCTAACAGATGGGTGTAAGATAATTTATCGGCTAGATTAAGTTCGCAATATTTTTTTATTGCAAATTATTTGTTTATTATATGACAAAGTGTTATAATTATCAGTGAGTTCCATAAGATTCTAACAGATGGCGGTGGAAGGTAGTTTATCGGCTGGTTTGAGTAAGTATCCAATAGATGGCCCATACTGTATTGGTTGGCTACAATATAAGTTAACATATGCCTTAGCCACAGCAACGCGTGGCCAGGTCTGCTAGTATATTATATAATTATGTGGGATCTATGGTTAAAATAGACAACAGATAAAAATCGCCGTTTAAAAAATATATCACAAACACCCTGCTACTTTTTTACGGCTATCTACGCTTTAGTAGTATTAATTATTCTTGCGCACGATCCGGCTCGACTAAGCTCATGTAACGCTATTGGTGGACTTTTATGAATTTTATGGATATTAAGTGAATTGCACCAGTAGCCAATAGCATAATACACTCACAATGTGTACAGCACGTCCCTGCAATCCCTTCAAGGCATCGAGTAGGGTAGACCGGGGACAATTGTAGCATATTTTGGTTAGCGTTAAATTTTGAGTTTATTATTAATATTGTGTCAAAAGTGTCAATAACCATTGATACGTAGTTTATTCGGCTATGAGTTCGCATTATCTTTAGACGTGTAGGAATAATACAATCATAGATATTAAGCATTAAAGCGGACTGAGTGAACTGGTACAAATGTCCCCGCCAGTGGGTTAATTGTACCAGCGATGTAATTTAATAAAACTCAGTGTTATCATTATATAAATATACTTCTCTAAATGGTAATATCCCAACAGAATAGCTTGTAATCTAATGACAAACAAAATACAGTAAACTTCGTAAGGTTGATCAATATAAAAATTAAAAACATAAAACAATAGTTTTCTCACCCTAAACGATAATAACTAAATTAAAGATTACAACAAAGTATTCTTATAAGTTCTTATTAAGTATTGACCATCATATTTGTGGTGTCGTATACTTATAATTAGTCAAAAACAACGAAAATCACAAATCAAAATATTGTATGGTAAAGCATTTGGAACGATTGTCCCCATGGTACAATTGTCCCTTGCATACTTAATTTTATCATTTTTTTTATTATGTATAGCTACTCAGTCCAGCACAATTTTATCCCATCGATGCCAAAGCTCCGGGTGTGGATTTTTCTCTTTTCTTTTTATATCTAATTAGAGAAACATGGCACAACCTAAACATAGACCTAACATAGCTGTGTGTATAGATTTTCCGGTTTGGATTTCCTAATATGCTTTTTCGTAGAAAATTATCTTTCGACGTTCTATCAGTCTTTCTTGTTCTATAACGCGGCATCTGTTAAAAAATAAACTTTATGAATAACAATGGAAAGCACAGTTCAGCCATTTTTTTATTATATTTTAACTTGAACAATTCTTAAGACGGCATGATACCAATACCCAAACCGAATGCAACCATTTTTCATAAATTCGTCAAGAAATTTCGTCATAAATTCCAAACCACTCCTATGAAAGACACGTAGTCCGATTTGTAAAAAAATAAATAATAGTTAAAAAAACTAAAAAACACGCTTTTATAGAAAGTCTAACTAAAAAATAGAAAATAAATTTGAAGAAAACAATGTATTTTATTGTAAAAAAAAGCGTGGGGTGCATGGTGTCAATAGTTATAATTATTGTATTGACCGATATAAGTAGAAGGATTATCATTTAGATAGTATCATAGAAAGCACCCCACGCTTTTTTACAATAAAATACATTGTTTTCTTCAAATTTATTTTCTATTTTTTAGTTAGACTTTTTATAAAAGCGTGTTTTTTAGTTTTTTTAACTATTATTTATTTTTATTTTTTTTAGTTAAAATATAAATATATTGTAGTCGGTTGAGGTCTGAATATCAAAAAAGCGCCATCTATTGACGCTCTTAGATACTACGACATTCCCGATAATTAGCAAAGGTCCAGAGAGTATAATTTCAATTGACGCAGATTGACAATCTATTGACGCATTCTTATGCGTCGTGTAGATGGCGCTAAACTAAACTACACAACAATGATTTATAATTATTAATCACAATTTGCAATACTTTTTTTTTTATATACAGGGTTAATTTTAAAACACCAGCAACCTCGCAGCGGTAGATTCCTAAGGTTATAAGCTACTACTTTTGTTCTACGACTTTTGATAATTTGTTAGATTTGATTTTCATACAAAAATAAGTATTCATTTAATTTCCGTCTTGATTGTTACAACGCGCATCGCAGATTACGTAAACAAATACGCGAAGCGTGGGGAACCGGGCTAGCTCCTTTGAAGGTCAACGCGCCGCTCAGCTGAGCGGCGCCTTTGAGTCGCGCGCGCACGCCGCGCCGCGCCGCATACTACGAAGAAAAACACGACACAACAAAAACTTGTAAAATCATTTTTTTTAAAATATATTGAATTATATCCAAACTCGTAGAACAAAAGTTGTTCCGTATGGGGACAGCTATCTACCCCTGCGAGGTTACTGGTGTTTTAAAAATAACCCTGTATATAATATTGCATTGTCATCGGTCCTTGATAAGTATGCCAAATTTCAATTTAATCCGACGTTTTAAAGGAGGTCAAAATCACGTTCAAAGACAAGTTACAGACAAACATACCAACATACCAACCTACCAACATACCTACGTCTGAAGCTAATAAAAGCGTGTTAAAAAAAAAAGACTACCATCGCTGAATTGCGTCTTAAGAGACGCAATTCAGCGATAGTAGTCTTTTTTTTTTGGGAACAACAATTGGGAACTGCAGTATTAAGATACTGCAGTTCCCAATTGTTAACAATAAGTACAGTTACACATATTTAATCCCAATGATCTTTATCTTCTAAATTCTAACTGCTGGTGTGCCTGTCTCGGTCAGCCGCCTGTCCTGTCGCATGCCTTTCGATTTGTTTCTGCCCTCTTCGGAGTGTGAAGAAGCATTTCTACAGGCCGGCATGATTTTGATGACCGCCGATAAACTCATTATTGTCGGTTGCCGCTGGTCTTTTTGGAATGCGCTTCACTTACCATTAGGTGCAGCGCAGACACTTTACCGTGCTCGCTAAAAAATATAGTTAATTAAGTTATGAATTAAAGTTATAGTTAAAATAAATATATATTATAAATAAATATATATATTATAAATAAATATATATATAATATGGGGTCAATTTTACCACGGGGACAATTGTACCGTTACAAACGTCCCCGAAATATTGCTACAATTGTCCCCATATACTCATTTCATGGATAATATAAAAAATCTCCTAAATTTAAACTTGAATCTAAATAAATACGTTTACAAATAAGAGATACAATAGTGAGAAATGTTTAAACTTACACTGAGTTAAAAATGATGTTTTGATTTCCTGCTATGACCAATGATAATAGATGGAAAAAACTTACTTTGACTGCACCAAAATTTCATCTCGCCGTCATAAGCGTCTGCGTCGAGCCACACGCGCGAGCAGCTGATAGTTAGTCGGCAAGCAACCAAGGGGGGCGCCAAGGGGAATGGAATGTGTGTGTGAGGTGTAGTTAAAAAAATATTCCCCTTGGTACTACCGTACCCTGCTACAAATGTACCCGGTCTACCCTAAGTATTTGGCGAAACCGTCCCAAAGGTGCAAACAGTACTCCACACCCAGCTTGCGCTTTGTATAAGCGGTAAAGCTGACCGGTTGTAAAAAACCTACGCACTTTGTTCAGGATTCCGACTTTGCGTGATATATTTAGGCTATTCCGCATTGCGAGCGGGATACCCTGAATATTGGGGAGGGGAGAGAATGGGTATTTTCTTGCACGTGAATGTCGAGACTTATGGTTAGAGCCTCGCCATGTAGCAATGTAGCACGTACCTACGCTAGAAGATCACCCGTTAATCATTTCGACCGAAAGCCGTACTGTCGGCCACTCATTAGCGAGTGATCGTCTAGGTAGCGGATCAGCTGTACGTTTATGATTCGCTCCATTACTTTGCACATCACTGAGGTTATGGCGATTGGAAGGTAGTTGAGGAGACAAGTCGGTCACAAACATTTTAAGGACCACCGCCGGGATACCATCCGGACCACTAGATTTGCGGACATCGAGGGTCTGCAAGTTACGCCGCACATCACAATGTCTGATACGAACATCCGGCATAAAGTATCCGCAATCAGGCACCATGGGAGGCGACAGTCCTCGAGCCGCGAATTAGACGCAAATAAGTCTGCTAAAATAGTCGCTTTCTCTTGCGGCCTGTGGGCTAGGGATCCATTTTGATATCTCAGCGGTGGTAACAAGGGGCGACAGAAATTCGATTGACCGGTCTTGGCAAGGCTCCAATACGGCTGCTCGTCGGATGATCCGCCTAAGCTCGTCCAACCCTGTTAATGCGCTGGACATCCGGTCTAATGTATGCCTTTTTACAGGCCTTGGTGGCTTGGTTATAGGCCGCTTTGAGAGAACTTATGTTGGGATCCTTCATAGCGCGACCTCTAATCCACTCGCAGCCTGTTTATTACTAACAGTATCTGCGCGACCACCACCAACGACCTCGGAGGAAGGAATGTAATATTCCATTCCTAACTTGATCTCGTCGGCACTCGCAGAAGGATCGTTGCCCTTAAAACAGGGCTGCCTCCAAGTGATGGATGCAAATTACTCTCGGATACCATCCCAATCTGCCGACGTGCAGTGCCAGATTCTGCGCCGGACCTTTACAGGCGATGGAGGTGCGGCACGAGGCACTGTGGAACCAACAAGGCAATGGTCGGAGGTACCCAATGGGGCGTCCACCGTTTCATTGTACCCGGCAGGATAACTCGTCAACAGAAGGTCCAGCAATGACAAACAATGAATTTATCGGTGGTCACTAGAGCATGACTCTTCGGAGAGGGAACAAGCAAATCGAGGGTCTTTTTTATAGCATAGACCGGCAAACTAACAAGTGGGTCACCTGATCTCCACCGCCCATAATACCAGAACAATCATGAGCGCATTGCCGACCTTAAAGGAAAGGGATAATTAGGGATTGGGAAGGGGCTTCCGGATATCTCACCCACCGTACGAAACTCAAAAAAATTTAGTCTATAAAATTGATGCTGGTGGATGTTACATCCGGTCGGATAGCGACCACTGTACGCACACATGGTGTTAAAACCTGCCGTAGTGACCCACACACCTTGTGTGGATCGCGTTCCAAGATCAGCCAGTGTATATCCGGTTCCCCCCGAGGGGCTTGCGACATGACTTGATGGTTGGTTGGGGCGGGTATAGGGGTACATCCTTGTATTACTGTGACTGCATCGGTCATCCGCCTGTCCTGTCGCAGGCCATTTGTTTCATCCCTCTCCGAAGAGGGAAGAAGTATTTATACAGGCGGGAATGAGTCAGGTGGCGTTAATATAACGCGGGCACGTTAGGAATTACGTTTGCTTATGGAGAAATTAAGATACAGTCTTATTATAGGTACTAAGTTTTATTGATAAATAAAATACAATATTTAATATTATAGAATTTAATTAGGGTACATACAAACATTTTGTAATGCTGGAGTATAATAATCAAACTAATAAGCACTTTCATCAATAGCTAGTGAAATTGTAGGGTAAGTAGTGTTCCAACCATATTAAACTGTAACATTATAAAATAATATAATTTCAGAGAGGAGTCAGGAGGGTTTTCAGATGGAAGAAATATATCTACAAGTCATCGAAACAGCCACAGAGCAGTGATCAAAGAAAATTTTTGCTTTTATTCTAAAACTACCCTATTAATAATTTGTATAATGCTCGATAGCTTTACACAACATAATAAATTATCATAACTTAAAGTCAAGAACAACGGTGCCAATCGACTCGGAAACCCCTCCCGATCGCGAGCCAGCGACAACGCAATTGTAAAACCGGACTCCCCTCAAGCGATAACATCTATCACCGTAAGTAACATCTGTCGCATATAATATAAAAACATTCCATCGCTATTACTCCTCTACAACAAAGGAAATCACACTGATATTTCGAAAGCCAACAAAACGAACGTATCATAAGCGTTCACTAGTAAGTGTTAGCGAAAAACAACGAAACGAGTCCGGACGCGGGCCGAGCGCGCTCCCACATATTCGTGTTCGTCTTCGTGACGTGTGACGTGTGACGTGTGACGCGTGACGCGTGACGTATGACGCGCCGACCCTCCTGCCTCGGCGAGTGGCGGCCCGCGCCTGCTCCGTGCCGCTAGCCGCTAGCCGCCCGCGTCGGGGCGCGGGGCGGCGCGCCGGCGCTCCTACCTGCCCTCGGGCAGCTGTCGCGCGGCCGCGTGCGCGCGCGCCGCCGCCTCCTGCAACAACACCGGCGACCGCGTCACAGAGCGTCCTGCACGCCGCGCGCCTCCGCGCCCGCCGTCTGGCCCGCTCCCGCTCTCCACCGTACCTTGGTGCGCGGCTGCGGCTTCACTCTCGGCGCCAGCGCGGAGGCCGGTGGTGCTGGTGGCGCGGCGGGCGCGGCGCGCGGTGCGGGCGGCGCGGGCGGTGCGGGCGGCGCGGGGGGAGGCGCGCGGGCGGCGGGCGGCGCTCGTCCCAGCGATGCCAGCATTAATCCGCGCAGCAAAGCCGCACGCGGGTCCGCCTCGGGCCCGGACGCGGCGCTCGACGTTCCTGTTGAACAAAGATAGTTAGAGTTAGAGGTGACATAGATTAACGTTTACGATATGTATTTGTCACAGGCTGTCGGCATGTGTTACCCAGAAATCCGGCGAGCAGGAACTGTGAGTCGACGTTGTCCGTCTGTGGCTGTGGCTGCGCGGCGGCGGGCTGCGGCGCGGGGGGCGGCGCGGCGGACGCGCCTGCAGACCCTCCAGCACGTCGGGGTAGTCGTTCCAGTTGCTGCCGAGCGGCCTGTATTTGCGATGCAAAAAAAATCAAATATTGTTTTGAAAATTTTATACAAATACTAGCTCTGTTGCTCGCGGCTCCGCCCGCGTGAAAGGCTTACTTTTATACAACCTTTTATCCCTTATTTCATGTGTCCATCTATAAAATTGACGAAGTTTCATACAAACTTGAGACCCCTATTTCACCCCCTTAGAAATGGACTTCCCAAAAATCCTCTCTTAATGCTCCCCTACACTCCCTGGGCAACCTTCATACCAAATTTCATCTTTCTACGCTCAGTAGTTTCAGCTGTGTGTTGCCCGTCAGTCGGTCACTAAGTAACGGAAGGGTTTATATTATATTGATGATTGCATATTGAAAATAATGAAAAATGTGGTTCACATTTTTGTCAAATACCCCTTGACAAAGGGGTTGTATGAAACTATTTAATTTAATAATAACTTGACCAAATGAGGTCATATTCACAACATACGTTTGTTTAGTGGATATAACGGTTCATAGGACATGGTGTGTTACGTCATAAGACAGGTCACGCTTATTACAGTGCTGCGTGCGAGAGAGATGGTGAGATTATTCCACTACGCATCCACCTTTACGTGTGTGCGTGTGTGCGTGTCTGTGTGTGTGTGCATGTGTATGCGTGTGTGTGCATGTGCGTGCGTGTGTGTGTTTGTGTGTGCGCGTGTGGGTGTGTGTGTGCATGTGCGTGTGTGCGTGTGCACAGTTCGTACCGTGGCCTGTTGCCGCTCGAGTTGCAGTTGCATCTGCAGTTGCTGCAGCTGGCTGGGCGTGCCGGGCTGGCCGGCGCCGCGCCTCACGCCGGACAGCTGCGACAGGAGCTCCGCGATGGGATCCACCACGGCGTCGCGCGACGACGGCGACAGCGATGAGATGCCGCCGCCGCCAGTGCTGAACAACACAAACACGAGTACAATGTAATATAATGTTACGCAATAAGTTAATAAACTTAAGCGTGTACGAATATTGCGCCATTTGTATTATAAAGTAGGCTAATTTCTTAATAATTATGTTTAAATAAGTTTGCGACGAATATTACACTAGTGTATTATAAAGTAGACTAAGCAAATTAGCACATTCTTATAATTATGTATAAATAAGTTTTTCGGCAATTAATTGATGGCCATTAAATTAAAGGACTCTGAACAAGCAAGACATGTTTAAATCCAAGTCGTGGCCATCACCAATTATTACAACAATACACTAGTCGTAATACCTCGCACTCAGTACACACACACTTCAATAGCCACACCACATGAAAGAACATCTAAATGTACCATATAATTTAATTATAATTAAAATAACTTGTCAACTGGGCCCTTATCTTTATATATATAATTCTTCTGTGAGTGTGTATGTTCCTGAACTTCTCTTAAACGACTGGACCGATTTTGATGAAATTTTTTGTGTGTGTTCAAGGGGATCTGAGAATGGTTTAGATTCACAATTTTGTCCGCTGGACAATGTTTTTTTTATTAATTTTTAATTTATTAGTAGTTGTTGAGTTGTCGTTGCGAAGCTTGCCGTGATGACGGGTCGTATAGCGTCTAGACTGGACAGGGACAGGACAGGGACAGGACAGTGAGACAGGACAGTGAGACAGGAAAGTGAGACAGGACAGTGAGACAGGACAGTGAGACAGGACAGTGAAACAGGACAGAGAGACATGACAGAGAGACAGGACAGTGAGACAGGATAGTGAGACAGGACAGTGAGACAGGACAGTGAAACAGGACAGAGAGACATGACAGAGAGACAGGACAGTGAGACAGGACAGTGAGACAGGACAGTGAGACAGGAAAGTGAGACAGGACAGTGAGACAGGACAGTGAGACAGGACAGTGAGACAGGACAGTGAGACAGGACAGTGAGAGGACAGTGAGACAGGACAGTGAGACAGGACAGTGAGACAGGACATTGAGACAGGACAGTGAGACAGGACAGTGAGACAGGCCAGTGAGACAGGATAGTGAGACAGGATAGTGAGACAGGACAGTGAGACAGGACAGTGAGACAGGACAGTGAGACAGGACAGTGAGACAGGACAGAGAGACAGGACAGAGAGACATGACAGAGAGACAGGACAGTGAGACAGGACAGTGAGACAGGACAGGACAGGGACAGGACAAGACGGGGACAGGACGGGGACGGGACGGGACGGGGAAAGGACGGGGACGGGACGCGGACAGGACGCGGACAGGACGGGGACAGGACGGGGACGGGACGGGGACAGGACTGTCCAACCGGAGGGAGGTGGGAGACGACCTGACTTAGGTCGTCGAAGTCAATTAAATGTGCGACGGGCTACCTCACGTGCAATGGCGCAGTACCTCACTTAATTGCATTTAATGTAAATAAAACATTTGTATTAAGTTTTGACCACATTTTACACAAATATATTATGTAGGTGATACGAAGTTCACCGGGTCATCTAGTACCCTATAAACTCTATTACCTTAACCTAGTGAAATAAGCATTGAATGTTATTCTTTAAGCCAATGTAAATTAATCATGACAAGTAGTCATGACAAGCGTGTAACGCACCTCATTGTGTTTTTATAACGCGGTTTCGTTACGAGTTTATACGATCATAGCGAATAAAAGCCCTGGACTCCTTTTTGTTATTACACTACTAAGTGTGCTAAATAGATTGGGTCATTTACGCGAGTGATGCTGTTTGTGCGCTAGCTTGTAATTCGTTAAATTTAGTGATAAGGGTGCGAATAAATCACGATGATTACGTTCATAAAAGTACGAGATGATCGAATACGTTGGTGTGGATTGTCGCGATCTCTTACGTTCCACTTATAGTGCCGACTGTCCTGGCGCGAAAAAATGCTCCATAGAGCGCGCGGGCCGTCCCGCTTTCCCTTTCCGCGCCTACCCCGTTGTTGCCATGGGCGCAGTATACACACCCGCGTATCGACCATCTCGCTCTATCATATATTTTAAACTCTTAGGCATACAGAATACATAAGAAATACAATACAACAAAGTAATATTTAGTAAACCTAATACGCGTCGCCTACATTTAGATTTACCTGATAATTACGATCTAGAATAAAAAATATCTCATATCAAAATAGAATTGACATTTGAATGATTGGAAATTCCTTGTTTCACTCTCAATTTTCTTCAGATTTTTTCTTCAGATCTAAAATTCTGCTTAGTAAATTTGATTGTGTGGTGTGACAATATAGCCTGTTCACAATTTATCTGATTTGCTGAAAACCCCTGCTTCAACTACTACTAAAGATACTAAAATTCTGCAGGATGTTGGCATTGTTTATTACACTTCATTTGGCCCCATTTTATAGATATGGTTTTCACAGTTCAATGCCATGCAGTGCTTTGTATTTCAAAGTTCTGTCATTCAATCAAATTTAAAAAAAACTTTTTATTGACAAAGTTTGTGAGCGGTAGTTACACTCACCATTAGGCATGCCGCATGGTAAATGTAATAACAAATGGTCCATAATATATTCTAGATACATACCTGAACTGCATATTGGTTCTGCGGGCACGACTGACGCCGCGACCGGAGTGTGGCATGCGCCGCACGCCGCCGTGTCGGATACCGCTTGGCTCATCGTGCAATGGCGTTAAGGAGTTATAAATATTTAGATACTATGATTATTAACATGTCATGCAAAAAGCTGTACACTGCCCAGGCAATGATATATAAAAGTGTGTAAGTGTTAATGGGTCACAAACACCTTAGGCCTAAAGCCAACCCCACCTGCAAGTTGTACACTCTGCTGATTAACAGAGGAGACAATGACGAAATGACTTCACTATCATGAAAATAATCACAAGTGGTGTCACAGTTGTTCGTTTTCAAAGACTAAAGGGTGTTCCAAACCAGTTCGACCATGTTATTTTACCTATATCTTAATAAATTGGAAGACTGTTTATGGACCAGAGTGACATAGGCTACTTTTAATTCCAGAAATCTGACTAGAAAGACTGGCAAAGTCTATTCGTCGATATAAGTTTGTATTATAAAAAGGATATCAGAAATGACATTAGATCTCTGGGACCCGTTCGGTGCTCGAGCGTAAGATGGCCAGCGAAGTCATCAGTGACGAAGTTTGGTTCGCCACCAGGCATCGATGCGCACACTGGACATACCACCTGAAATAGTAAATATTTAGACATATTAATTTATTGATCCAAACTAGCTTTTGGTGATAAATATAAACATTAGTTTCTTGGTATGCATATCCTCAAAATCTTTATTTTGTATTTATACAGGTTTCTTTGACAGATGCATATATTCAGTGTCAAAATCTTGATTAAATATGATAGTCATGAAAATATATCTCTAATTAAATGGACATGATTAAAGCATAATAAACATGTAAAATTTATCGCACAACAGAGGCAAGTGAGTAACATGCATGCATTTTTGGTATTTTGTCAACAGCATAAATGTACCTGTTTGACTGTATCACAGAAAAAACACCACTGGCTGTTGCGTTTCATATGGTGTGTAAGATATCAGGAGGCCCGAAACACCTATTGTTTCCTAAAACCCTAATAATCCCTTTATTTTAAGGTCAGCAATGTGTTCATGATTCTTCTGGTATTTATTGTTGTTTCTGGGTGGTGGAAATCACATACCATCAAGCAACCCACTTGCTTGTTTGTTACCTTCTGCTATAACTACAAAAAAGTATATAAAACGAAAGTCACATCATGCTGCCTGACACCAAGAATCTTTTGATGTGACATCATAAATCAGTTTTTCATTATGTTCTCATGTTGTATGAGAAACTCTCCATGTAGATGGGTTTTTATTTTGTTAAATGGCAAACATATAAATAATATTGATATAAAAAATAGCAAGTACACTATCGAGAATGTATATAAACTCATTATTTATTTGAATAATACTTTAACATTTACACATATTTTCATGGTAAATTAACAAACAAACAAATAAGTTGTTATAACTTACAGCAAGTGTGGTGTCGGCATGTTCTGCAGTAACATGTTCCATAAGAGAACTATCGGTGAAACCCATGCGGTTGCAGAACGGGCATGTGTACGCCTGTGGCTGTTCTAATGTTAGAGTCTCACCTCCATAGTATAAATCTGTAACAAATTGTGTAAATAATGTTCCACAACTAAGGTGATATCACATTGTTGCAACTCTAATTACATTTAGTGTTCAATTTCATGAATTCCATCAAGTCATCAAAATTTGTTGTTTGTTGTATATTGTGTTATACACTGCATATTGTCCACCACAATAATATAATATTTTTATTTCTTGTTGTAAAATTCCCTTTTGCAAGGTATATTAAATGTTTCTTTTTATAGTTGGTAAGTTTTCTTAGTCAGTTTATTTAAATTTTTACATTATTTATTTTAATAGGAATAGATCACTTTTTTAGTATAACCTTGTAAATAAACTTGTAATGAATTCACATTAGTTGCTCAATATTAGCTTATAAACCCTCGGTTCTATGTAGAATGAACAATTGCTAATTGTTACTCCTTTAAAACATTCATTTTTTAACCAATGAAAAAGAATCAGAATTTGCTGGTGGGAGGATACTTGTATCCGACCGGATAGCGACCACCGTACACTGGTGCTAAAGCCTGCCATAGTGGCCCACCTTGCGTGGGTCGCGTTCCAGGGTCAGCCAGTGTATATCCGGTTCTCCCCATGGGGCTTGCCCTCTGATCCTATCCATTTTCCCATCCTTTTTTCCTTCCCCTCCCCCTCGGCCCTTTGGCAGGCCGGCATGATCTTGCCGACCTACGATGGACACATTGTTTATCGTTGGTCGACACTATTCTTGGATTGCGCTACACTTACCATCAGGTGTAGCGTAGTCACTTTGCCGAGCCAGGATAAAAAAAAAAAAAAAAAAAAAAAAAGAGGTTCTCAACTCAATACATGTATTTACTAAATAATTTGTTATGTGTGCCGATTTGGACAATTATTTTTTCATTCAAAAGTTCAGTCAGCTCAAAATTGGTATAATTAAAATTTCAAGTAGAAATTCCACCTCTAACTCAAAATAAATGAAATTCTATATCTTGGTTATTCTCATGATTCTTTCACCATAATAGTAAAGTTAAAACTATTTAACAAAAATAATAACCAACAGAAACTATAAATAACCAAACATGAGTTTGTACTTTCTATCAATGATTGGTCATTAAATTGCAATAGCATTGAATCAAAATTGGTTATTAACATTTTTAGTTATTTTGAATTGGATTTATTTTTCTCAAAAAGTTTTTATTCTGTATGTTCATGAAATTTAAAACCTACAATATCAACCAACCCAATTTCAAATATGACCTAGAAACATACACAATACATATTATGTGACACCATCACTCTTGTAAACTTGATTTTTATCAAAAATATTCATCATAGTAATTATATAGTTTTATTTAGCTAATACATTGACATTACAAATTATGAAAATTTTATTGAAGATATATGTATCAATATGTTTCATGGCAACAAAAATACATCATATCTTCTCAAGTAAACAAATATCACTCTTCTTTCAAAACACAAGCACTGGTACAATGGAAAGAGCTCATAAATGACACAATTAAATTAGTAAACATTTTTCTTACCAAAGTCACTTCTAGAAAGGATGCATTGCATGGGGTGTTCTGTGGTATGCTGGTTTGTAGTAGCGCCAGACTCGTAACAAGCTGCGCATAAGTCGTAGTCGATGCAAATCAAACATTTGTATCTTCGTCCTCTAAAGTTATTTTTCAAACAAGAATCACAGCTGACTCCTGAAAATATGTCAATAAATACAAAACAATCGATTTAGATCTTCTTTGTGTACCAGATAGATACGTAAAAGAGCTCGCGACTCGAAAATGTTCATTATTCGACGATGCCACAATTACACTTTATTTTCGCAACAAAATTTGCAGTGACAAAAGCATCGAACAAATTTTGATTATCATTACCTACCTTCATGGCGATTCATTTTCGCCAGAGAGTGTCGTCAAAAAAAACACTTCGTGGCACCAGGATTACTGTTATTTTGCAAGATTATTGTATCACTAATCTAGAATATCTAGCACAACAAATTAATTACTATAAAATACGAGGTTTCTAACAAAAATTTCTAAGCAAACCTAACCCAACCAGGCCATAATGACGTCACATAAATGAATGAACCACCATAAATATTTTTTGTTTTGATTGTCTCTAGAAGACGAGGCAAAGGAAGTAACAGCCAACAATCACGTTATATGAGTTTATGGTATTGTCTGGTATATGGTATTTTGTTATTTTAATAAAATAAAATCTCAATAAAATCTAAAATAAATAAACCAAAATTTGTAGAATAATTGGATTTTTTTTTTGGAATTTTAACTAAATAGTGCAACATGGCCAGCTGCAATAAAATCTGGCGGAAAGATAAAAGTTTTGTATCCGTACATAAAAAAACGGCATATATGCAAAATGCGGCATATATGCCGTATATATATATGAATATCGATACATCGATATGTTGAAAAATATCGATGTATCGATATTCTTTTATGATACATCGATCCTTTTTTGGCGTCATAATTAGATTGATATATAGGTGTATCAATAATGTTTATCAATAATTATTTAAACAAAAACAATATATTCATATTATAAGTGCGTAGTTACACATTTTCTATACTAATTAACGATATTATACGTAATTAAACAATAGTTAGATGTGTGCAACATTGTTTAGGCGTAATTTTTACTTTTGCATTAAACGTGTGTCAACTTTCATACAATATGCAGTGTTGCCAGATGGGGCTATTTAGCGTCAATCGGGCTATCTCCCTTACCGAGCGGCGATATTATTTTATCGGCTGGCTACAGGTAGCCGATTTGGCTATCTTTTTTTTCTCAGAAATATTTAATTAAAAAATCATTTTTATGGAGAAAAAAAAACTTTAACACCAACAATCAGTTTTAATAGTTTTTTATGTATATGTTATAGCTAAATTATTAGTATTTTCAAACGTTAACTGTCTCGCAAAATATATATAAAGGTAAGCTCACGAATTTATTTAAACTTTCCCGCCTTAACTACCTGTGCGCCATGATGGGGCTATCTCGGGGCTACACGAGCGCTCTGGCGAGGCGATTCGAGAAAAAAAAATCTGGTAACACTGACAATATGTACTTAACAAAATGTTTAATAACCTCCACAGATTCCTAAGGGAAGCTACCTGCTATAACCTCATTAAATACAATTTAAACATCGTCTTGCCTTGCTCTGGCCTCGCGGGACCAAATACCAATATGTAATTATTTTTTTTACTACAATATAATAATACAAAAGTAGATTGAAGTGGAAAATAAATGAGATAACGATTAAACGTATATCGTTATACCCCTTCACTAGACCAGACATGTTTTATGTTTTTCATTCATTCTTGTCAATTTTTGTATTTGCAGAATTATGTTCGTTAATCTTTGTTTTTCATAGCCAGTATTTTGAATGAATGTGATCGAATCAATATATGCAGTGGAAATTTAAGTGCTAAAGTGGAGTAGGCTACATTTAATCTGAATCTGCAAAATTTAAAGCGAAACATTAATTTTGATACAAGTCGGAAGACCATTTGCGCGGGAAATACATGTACCCTACGAATATTTTTAATATCCTCTATCTGTATCTGTTTTAAAAAAAATGACTGATGCCTTGTGCCATTTAGTTGTGGATGGGAATGAGGTATTGGAGTTAAAGTTAGGTAAGTTATTGCACAAATGTAGGTATGTTGCCAGGAACTCTTAGGTGATATCGAGTTTCATGTCCTGTCGACGAGTTTTTGTCACTATTTGCTTGTCGCAGTTTTGTAGTTGCCTAAAGGTAAAAATTATTTCTAATCTAATATTTTGGTGCAATTGTGATATGTAATTAATTTTATTACCTGTACATAATATTATTGTGGCCAAGTTACTTTTTGGTTATTCTTTTCTTGTGAGTCATATAACTGTAAACATGTAGAAATAATGTTTTTTATATAATTCAAGAGAAATGGTTTATTTTTCTTCCAGTGAGAACAACAGAAGACCTTGAGAATGATGAATCCAGTTTTAGTCCGGATATGTGCCACCAAGTATTTGGAGAGAATGAAAATATATTTGGGTACACAGATTTGCATATCAAACTTTATTATAGTGCAGCCAGTCTACAGACATATCTCGGCATAGATTATACAGATAAGGTATCTCTACTTTGATATTGTTGCCTAAGTTGAATATTAATTATTTTTACTTTAAGTATAAATATTATTTCTTAAATTAACCTACCTGCATTTTTTTTTATCATATTTGATTGAATTTTATTCTTATACATTGTTCATGTAAGCATAATTATAAAATCTGACAAATAGGAACTTATAGATCTGACATGATTCACATTAGTTGTATTGTGGTAGAAAAAATATAATGTGCATAAACATTCAATAGAGGGATTTTTAATTTTGCCAGTATAAAAAAATTAAGGTGTAACGCTTAACATACAATAATTAAGTTTTATAATTGGTTGAACCATGCTGTAGGTATAATAAAGGTCTATCTATGGCAAAAATGGGCCAGCTCGACCAGGTTGGTATTACGCTCTCACAGAAAATCACTGTGAAATAGCTTGCTGTTGCATTTTAATTCATTTTCATTCATATGGTGAGATCCAGTTGCCCAATTCTCCTCTCCTGTTCGCAATCTTTTAATTGTCTCTTTTTGCCATGATTTTTATATTGTGGGTAATTATGGATTGTGGACATCACAAACAATCAGGAAACCTATTTGTGTGTTTGCTGGACTTTGCAATAATAAAAAATTCCAACTGAACACTCATTCTTTGAGTGAGGCACAAATACAACTTAAACAATTCTAAAAACATATTAAAATAAACAATTTTATTTTTAGATTGAACCCAGTAAGTCCGAGGGTATGAAAGCTGATGATGTTGAGGGTGCCCTGAAGAGAGTGTTAGCACCTGGATATGTTACCAATTTAGATCATTTTGTATCCCTGTTGAAAAAAGATGAATCTTTCACACCACATGGCCAGCTCCTACATGCCTTTACTGTTACACCATGTAAGTATAATGGTCAGTCCTGTTCTATATAAAAAATAAAAGTGTTTGTTTACTTTCTAAAAGGGCTCTAAAGTGTGTCAGGGTCACCTGCATGAGCTCAGAATTTTTAAAATTGGAATTACTGAGATAAATTTGTTTCATTATCATATCAATTAAGAAATTGCACTTGCCTTGTAAGTTTACAAAATAATCGCAATATTTTTAAAACAACACACAAAAAAATTACTTTAAAAAAAGTGCCCACAATCTAAGCACTTACCCATAATCACAGAACAATTTTACTCAGTAAAAATCATACTTATTGAGGAATGGCTCGGCGACGGCCATTGGCTATTTCACATTTATTTATTTTGCGTAATAAACTACTCCATGGATGTAAACTAACAATTAGAGTAAAAGTGACAGAAACTATAACGTCTAGTTTTGCGTGCTGCAAGCAGCGTCGTGTTAGTCGGCCAGGCAGTCACGACAAACATTGTCTCACCCTCTCTTACGTGATCTCGTCATTAAGGCTGATATAAAAAATATCCATTGCAGTACAAATAAATGTAATCAAGACTTATTGCTTTTAGATAATGGAAGTGAGAAAAGAACATTTGAAATATATTACTGTGAGACATCAACACCTGGATTTTTGGATTACCACCAACGCCTACAAACTTTCTTGCTGTGGTATGTGGATGCAGCCTCATTTATAGACGTTGATGATGATATGTGGACCTTCTTCACAGTGTAAGTGATATTAACACTGTATGTCAGTGACACTGAATACAGTTTTGTTATATCTTAGTATTCTGGAACATGTTAAGTATACATTATTATCTTCTACCTACTCTTATCCCAGTCGCAGTGGGGTTGGCGCATCATTTTGCTGGTGGTAGGATATTCATATCCGCCCTGATAGAGACCACCATACATATGGTGTTAAAACCTGCCACAGTGACCCACACATATTGTGTGGATCGCGTTTCAGGATCAGCCAGTGTATATCCGGTCCTCTCGAGGGGCTTGCGACATGACTTGATCGTTGATACTACTACTTACTATCAGGTGTAGAGCCGTGCCTTTGCCATGCTTGGATAGATAAAAAAACATGTTTTTTAACACATCTTACAAAACGAATTGGATAGTAGTTTTTACGACCGGTTGCCTGGCTGACGTCAATCTCTCTGGGGAGAAAACACCTTGACCCGTAACATATATTGTTAATCACACAAACATTTGTCTCGGTGCGGAGATTGAATTGCGGCTTGTTGTTTCACTGTCGGCTACTCGGCCGCTGCGTCACGGAAGCTGTGTTAATTAGATATAATTCTAGCCATCAAGAGAAATTGTGTCCTTTGAAGGGAGACAGAATTATGCCCACCTAAAGCTACTGGATATACACTGGCTGGTACTGGAGCGCTTGGACTTGTATGCATTAGCCATTGGTGGGAATTTCATCATAATTATGAGGATATGATTAAACGAATGGACTGATGTGACTGAGTTTGTTTTGAAGTGATAACTTATGGGAGGGTAAATCGCTTCGTTACGTAACGAGGGCAGTAGGCTGGCTCCTTCTCTCTCACTTTAACCCACATTCGTTTAAGTTATTATGTAATATAAATTGACATTTTAGTGTACGATAGTGTGTACTTTGACCGGACTTTGACCCGATTTTGACCGGACTTTGTCAGGATTTTGACCGGACTTTGACAGAAATATGTACAACGTTAATGTCCAAGTGTTCACTTCTGCCGGCACTCCCTGAGTGCAACCAGTTGTTTAAGTTGTATTTTATAAAATACACGTAAAAGAACTTGCTGGCCTAAAGTCAGCCACAAGTGAGACTATTGGTTTTTTTTGTTTGAAAGCCTCTTTGTTCAAGATGATTAGCTTTGTTTGGAGTAATTCTGTTCGGCCATAGGGTTATAAACGTTTAGCATGAGCGAGTGCGCACAATGTAGCTCGTCGGTTTCAGTATTACTTCTTACGTTTACGCGAATATTACTCATTGAAATAAAACTAATTTAAACGTGGTGGACTGACCACCCCGTGACCACGAAGGCTGAAAAGTCTTCGATACGTCGGGATCAAAATTAATAAAAAACCGCGATAAAATCCGTTTAAATTAGTTTTATTTCAATCGTCGGTTTCAGGTTGGAGAAGTACCGGTCGAGCGAGGGCGGCGTGCGGTACGGCACGGCGGCGTACGCGACCGCGTACCGATACTACGCGTACCCAAGGCACGAGCGCCCGCGCCTCTCGCAGGTGCTCACGCTGCCGCCCTTCAGGAAACTGGGACTCTGTGCCGAGCTGCTCAAGGTATTTGTTTTATTTCACTTTATTATAGACAACAGCTTCCAACAGGTCGGTCTGGAAATCTTTGGGGGAGGCCTATGTTCAGCAGTGGACGTCTTGTGGCCGATGATGATGATGATGATGATGATAGACAACACACAGTCACACACATCAACAAATTAAATTAAAGTTTACAACTCACAGACTTTACAAAACAAATAATTTATTTCACCAACTATTAATCAAATTTTAATATACTTTATTTCTGTCAGATAGGCTTTTTGATGTAATTGTTTTTATTGTTAAGGCTGATAAGGTTACGTTACCCAAAATGTATTGTTGAAATATTTTTATAAATAAAGTCAGTTAGAAGCCATTTTAATCTACTAGAAAGGGGTAGATGTGAATTGGCGACATCGCACCTTGAAAATCAAACAGTCACTAAACGAAAATTGACAATTTTTAATTATAAACGCTATTTTATGAAAACTTTATACTTGTTTTCGCTAAAAAACACATTTTTCGTTAAGTGTCAGTTTCGTTTCCAAGGTGCGATTTTTCTCGATTAAGTCTTTCATCCCTCTTAAGTAGACCCTAATTACCCCTCTTAGTAGACTAAGAGTAGAATTATTATTTTAATTTATTTAAGACTATCATCGTCGTAAACACTACCCAATACAAAAATAGCATAACATAAAAATTCAATGTCGAAATTCTTTCAATATCCTGGGTTTTTGTGGCAACGGGGATCCAGTGAAAAACTCAAGTTGACATACACAGTATACAATAAATTTAAGAATAAAGCTTTATGTATATCAAATGAACTCAGAATTAACACTACAATGGTTAATTTACAGGCAATTTATTCTCATTTTGTGATAAAACCTGAGGTCGTCGATATAGCAGTGGAAGACCCTTCAGATGACTTTCAAAGAATCAGAGATTATGTTGATGCTAAGAACTGTGAAAGTCTGCCAGCATTCCATCCCACAAAACTACATCAGGGGTAAGAATTATTATTGTAACTATACACTGACTATACCCTCGAGCTGAGCCCCTCATTTATTTAAACAAAAAACATCTATTAGATAAGCAATACATAACACATAGATTTTATGAGGCACAATTTACTATCTGTTTGCACATAATCATTGTTCATAAACTATTCACTTGTTAATTATTTCTACTGCACTGTTAACAACATTATATTTAAGAATATATTTTCCATCCTGATTGCTGGCACATCAAAATGACTTGAAAAGTTAAGTAACTATATTGCAGTCCAAATATAATATCGACCGCCGAAGGACGCGCTCCTCAACAGTCGTCATGAAGTAACTAGATATACTAGTCCGCCTTTATACATATTATGTATATAAAGTTTAAATAAATAAATATACACCAGCTAGCCCTGGATCGCACATAGCCAGAACGATCAACTATTGTGCGTTTTAC
The DNA here is from genome assembly GCA_949126905.1 of Amorpha juglandis. Taxonomy (NCBI): domain Eukaryota; kingdom Metazoa; phylum Arthropoda; class Insecta; order Lepidoptera; family Sphingidae; genus Amorpha; species Amorpha juglandis. Next base: position 7,229,782 of record OX421387.1, on the reverse strand, counting down.
GCCATGTATATGATGGTCGCTATCCAGTTAAATACTAAAATATATCGTGTAATCTCTCCATGTAAATTAACCACCGCTACGCCCATTGTTTTTTATTTTTGCCTCACTCTCAGTTGGCTGGTCCACTTTTACATCTTCGTTTCGTGATAAATATAATAATCAGGCGAGATGGTGGCCAGAAGCTAGCCTATTATGAATAAAAAAAAACATTAAGTGTAAAAAGCTTAATTATTTAATGAAGCTTTCGAATTTTAGAATAATTGAAAATAAAATATTTGTTTGACATTAAATTTATCATATTTATTGTGAATTTAATTACAGATTTTCAATCGAAATGGCTCATCAAGCACGCAACAAATTCAAGATAAATAAGAAACAAGCACGACGTGTTTATGAAATACTTAGACTGAAAAATACAAACACATCTGATAAGACTGCATATTTAAATTACAGGCTTGATGTTAAGAATAGATTGAATGCACCTTTCCAGGTAAATTTTTGTTTAAAGTAGTAGTTGTTTCTTTTAAGTAGAAGAATAATCCGTATAGGTACAAGAAAAGTTCTTGAGTCGTATAGAATTAAAGCTGGCTGTCGACCATTTTTGGGAATGATGAGTTTATACTTATGTATTGAGACATATGTTTTTGAATCAATGCCCAATAACCCATTTTTCGCAAATATGGTCGATAGCCGATATCTTTAATTCTATACGACTCATTTTTTTAACTATAGTAAAAGTAATCTCACACTCTCTCTGAGCTAAGTAAAACTGTAGTACTTTTCACCTAACTTCTTATGCACCAAAGATGTAAATAGTCACTCATATATTAGATATGTAGGGAACATATCTAATATATGAGTGACTACTGTACACTATATATGAGGCTGCTAGAACCAGAGTGGCCTAATTGCATTTTGATGACTTTGACCAATGTGTTTTTTCGTCAATTTAAAAATGTTAATTTAAAAGACCAGACCGGCCTAAAATTGGTAACATCATCTTGACATAGATGGTAGTACAAGTCCATTTCGGCCATGGTTTAAATTGACGAAAATACAAAAGTCAGGTCAAAAGTCATCAAAATGCAGTTAAGGCACTCTGGTTCTAGCAGCCTCATATATGTGTAGTATCAAGTAGAACTATATGTCACATTTTTGTAAAATTACATCACATATAAATTTACTGATAATATACATTTCGTTTACAGAAGAAGAAATTAGAGATGAAAAAGTTGCAGAAAGTGTTAAAACCGGAAGAGTTTGCCGCCACTATAAGTGCGACCGGCGTGAGCGAGACACACGGTCGTCTCGCCAGTCAGTACCACAGCTTAGAACAGGACTATCGACGTGTCATACACAGGATGGAACATTATTAGTAATACCAATGCTTGCTGTGTAGTTGGGGCTAAGGTATTTTATACAAAATGTAAATAAACCTGTCATCTATAAAAACAAAAATGTCTTATTTAAAAAAGTCGTAGGTATAATTAGAAATTGGGTAGTTATGGAATCATCTCAGTGATACATTTTATCTTTTTAGATTTATGTAATTTGTAAAGTAACCACTCTAATATATTTTAATTTTTTCCCGCTTTGATTGCCGACAAACAGCAGTGTTGAATTGATTTTGTGTTCTAGTTAGTAGGAAAAGGCCAGTTAAATTTCTGGACATTATGAGAGTAAACAATTTGTCTCAGGTAATTTCAATTGCCAGGGATATTTGGACGTTTGTCCCTGTTACTACAATGAAATTATTGATATATTCACTTCGTTCATCATTTTACTATTTTATGTTTACGTTTTGTATAAAGTTCATTAGTCTTGACTGCAATAATTACGTAACGGTATTGTGATAGGGAAATAAAATAAATTAGCGTTACTGAACGCGACATATATTGTGGTTTCTAGGGCCAATCTCAATGCTTCTATTAATGTTGGTATTTAAAACTCGGTTGTTCAATAAACTTTTCAAGCAATCTTATAAATAATATATCAAAAATATATATAATTATAATATCTTAAATTGCTTTCTATTTTCATGTCTGGTAAACTGAATTATTGAAAAAGAATGAGAAAAAAGTGACCTCAAGCAGCTCAATATCGTTAATAATTTTGTAATTGCCAGCATGTTGCTATGAAATTGTTTTTTATGAAGTCTTTTAATGGGTGATTCAGTTTCTGTTCTGTCATAATTAATTTTTATTATTCGTTTAATTATTTAATGAAAATTATACTTTCGAGTGCCTTAATAAGTTGTCTGTAACATTCTTAGCTGAGACTTCAATCAATGATGGGAATACATTGGTTGTAAGGGAAATGCGTCCGAAAACCAAGATAGGCGATAGTGCTGGCGATTATGGACATCACTATGCTAAAAAAAATACATCTACAGGTAGATTCGCCATCTAGTTTTTACAACCGGTCGACCTATCCAAACATTGATGCTGGGAAAAAAAAATTGAAGTTTTATTTAGTGGTATGTTTATAATCACCAGCACTACTATCGGTCTTAGTTTTCAGGATCGTTTCCCTCCAATCCTATAAAGGGGTCTACAGAATTCTTTGCGTGAATTCGATTTGTATAAACAACTTACCAAGTCTAGATTTTGATTTAATATGAGTGATTGATTATTATTAAAATTTGTTCTTGTTATGATTGTCAGAATGAATGTAATTTTTATAATAAAACAGCATTGAAATGAAACTTGTGCTTTTATTATTTAATACGGTCCTACATCATCGCCTAAACCCATTAAATAAACCACAAATGAATGTTAACATATGCATATATTAATATCTGTAGAGCCCGCTGGAATGTGCGCACTGTATCTGTCACTGTCGCCCTCGCACTTGCATTGCCCAATGTATACTCAATTACAATTGAATTTAATAGCGATTACATATTCATTTGCGTTGCAATCACGCAGTAACAACCTCGTGCGTATATGAGCATGATACGGCCGCAAAAACAAATTTGTATTACAAAGCTGTTTTTGCTGTCACATTGCTTTCGCTATCTATGGGTAAAGTGTATTTCGACTGCTAATAAATTCAATTAAAACATATTTGTTTCACGTGTGATGTAACTTCACAGCTCCACAGATATTTTCAACTGCAAATGCCTAATTAATTTAAATAGGTCAATAAGATATTGATGGTACATATTAGGTAGGGATCCCTGAGCCATTTTTCCACTTGATTACTATCAAGCTAATTTTTCGTAAGTAGCTTCGTTTCGATGAGACGCCCAACAATTCCCTATGCGAAATTTCGCTATTGTGGTAGCTAACAGAGGTAGCAAGGATAAAAAAAATCGATTTGATGAGTCCCAAAAATGTATTACTAACTGGTTTTTTTTTGTTAAATCTGATGATAATTATCTAAATTATTCGAAAAAATATTTGTCCTACAAAATGTATGGTATGATCAAAGATGTATGTATGTATGGTTCCAACATGTATCGATAACGAGGTCATCAAAATTACTAACCAGCTGTTCTTTTTTGTTTTTACTTAGTTAATATTTATATAATTTAACAGTCATATTGTCCTACAAATAAAAAAATAATTTTTGAGTATCATCAAATCGAAATATTTTATCCTTGCTACCTCTGTTAGCTACCACAATAGAGAATTTTAGCATAGGGAATTGTTGGGCGTCTCATCGCAACGAAGCTACTCACGGAAAATTAGCTTGATAGTAATCAAGTGGAAAAATGGCTCAGGGATCCCTGACCATATTTATCAATTCGATATTATAACATTGATCAGTCGTGGAAAATCACAGTAATTTGGATTTCGTTTTTATTTCAAAATATCAATATTTTAGTGCTAATTTAACAGTGCCAGTGTTGGTCGAAGCTAGTACATAATACTGTTAGAGATATAGCGGCTCACGTGTACTACATGAAGATCGCTATGTGTGAAGACATTCATAATGTATCTAGAGTTGTACATGAGTAATTCTACGTGTGTTAATAAACTCGAGACTTTAAGCTGCCATCGTTATTGCGCTCAGTGTATTCCGAACAGCAATACTCCAGGAAGAAATTCGGTGTAACAGCCTACACCTATTGATATTGTGTCTATATAAACATCACGCACATGTAAGATCTGGCCAAATGAATGGAACTATCTATAGGTTAATGTTCCATTCCTCACATTCTCGCAAGTCTCAAGATATCCAGAACCATTTAAATATACTACGTAAAATTAAGCGAAATAAATATCCTGTGTACAGTATACCAACAAATATGCTGACAATAATTTTTGACATATCGTATGGCAGATCTGTCAAAACGCTACTGGATAGTAAGCAAATCTATCCGTAAATAGAATACAGGGAACGGCCAATAGTCGTCAACTATTTGACTATTCCGTTTTTTTACTTATGGAATACAAAGGAATATTCTAGATGAGACAAGAATCTAGATACGCCTATGCTATACTTATTTATTTAAATATATTGTTCGATCCAAGCCGATGACTAAGTACCTACTGTGTATTTCACACAATATTTTAATTTGTAGTGTTTCGAACTATACCTAGTTTATTTCCAAATTGATGCATTTTTCGCATGATAAATGTCCGACCCGCTAACTGCGCGGTATCTCGTACTATTGCTATGCTCGACGAGTATCTATAACAACTATTCAACAATACTACTGAAAGGCTTTTGTAACAAGTCACTCGTTTGTCGTACGCTAAGAAGTTGCTGATCAGTGGCGTAGCTTAGTGTGGCACTTTTTAGGGCGGAAAATTTTCACAATAAATAATAATCATACTTTGTAATCTCAAATAAAAATTAGTACCATTTCATTTCATATATTTGTCTTACCTACAATTCAAACAGATTAAAATGAGCACGGAACTTATTAATTTTTATTATTTATTCTGGGACGGACCTGGGGAATCTGTTTTCTTTAATTAAATGTAGTCATCTTGCTTTAAGCTTTAGCTGAAAGAGCAACATCTCTACTAGCTAATTGCCTTGCAGTGATTCCCCGTGTTTTTTTAGTGCTCGATTAGTTCACGACGAATATTCAGCGAGAATTAATAGTTTCATAAAAATAATAACAGTGGTCAATATTGTAACCAATGTGATTATTATATTGTAAAATATAAATTATACATGACTTTATTTGTAACATGTAGAATACTTTCTTTTTCTTGTTCTGCCTTAGCCAGGCATTAACCCGGTTTAATGCCAGGGTCCACCTTCCCATCATGATTTGACGGTGGATTCGGGCGACCCCAACGTCTGACCCCACAAACCGTAAAGGAAACCAAGTTTCGCCATTACCTCGTCCGTTAATCAGCGAATGTATTACGTGCAGGCGAGGTTGCCATTGAGCCTAAGATGTGGGTGATCGGATCAACATGAAGAATATATTAAAACATTTTATACTTGTCGAAAAATCCTTTTTTTTTCTCGAAAATAAAGGGTCATTTGATTTTAGATACCTACAAGGGGCGGCGTAATTTGCTTGCGCCTCGGGCGGCTGAAACTCAGCTACGCCACTGTTTTCAATTTACCACTATTTTAAAAACTACGACTAAGCCTAAGCGCTTTATACACGTTACAGTATACCTGACAAGTTTACTGTACAGGTGAAATGGAAAGTTTATGTTAGGGATCATTTTCTTCACATATAGTAAAGCGGGATTGAACAGAAATGTTAGGGTGTAAACTATTAGATACCAAATAAAAAGTAGGTAAAGATATTGGACAAAAGTTAATCTTGCGATTGGATAACAGCTTAGTCGATGCATCTGTGTAATAACCTCCGTATAACTCAAACAGCCTCCGTGGTGCAGTAGGCGATTAGAGAGAGCTTCTCTTTTCACCACTGCATTCTTTTTCACTCCGTTTTAAGATACGCTTTTTATTTTACATGCACACGTATAATTGCGCAGGCATACCCTAGCGTGTACTGAGCGCTTTACAAATGATACGCGAGTTTTTCAAGCATGCCACTAATGCAGTCGAAATAAACATTTAGGCTGCGGACTCGAAGTCAGCGGGCGCGTGGCGGCGGCGGTGCGGCGCGTTTTAATGTATAGACTTATATGGAGCTGGCCTCGAAGGCAGCGGCGTACGAGCGGCGCGCGTCAGTCGAGCGGTGCCCTCGCGTCTGCATTGACGTAGTGCTGTGTATTTTCAAAAATGCCCGCCGACGTGGTGGAGCAAATTATGTCAATGTTTTTTGATATGGAACATCGTATTCACATCAATTTCGTTCGCGAACAGACACTAATTTCTCATAGTACAACACTACGCCGCTCCCGCGCCGCGCCGCCGCCGCCCGCGCCCGCTGGCTTCGAGTCCGCAGCCTTACGTATCTGTTAATAACACGAAAAGTGTAAATATTAGGCGGCGTTGATGATCTATATCAGAATCAGTTGTGTATTCAATGCGAGCGAGACATGCTGTCTGCGACGTAGTACATCTCGCCGAACCACTCGCTGTGTTCGTCCAGATACCTGCATACAAACATCATGCGTTTAATACAAACTAAATACAGAGTACATAAGGATATTGAAGCCAGTGAAATTACTGGACATTACAGTCAACCTGGGTAATTTTGGCTCACTTTAGAGGTAATTTATAGTAGTACGGATTTACTTTTATTATTATTTGTCATAAATGAGTGTTTCTAGTGGGATATTGGCCTTTATAATCTAAATTCCTGTGTTATTTATCGAAACGATAAATAAAAGACCCTTAAATTACCAAAAATTTGGTGAGCCAATGTTACACTGACATTTGGGTAACATTAATAAGTATGAGGAGTTGATGAAGAAAATCTCTAATTTTTGTAGTTTTTTATACTCCTCGGTAAGATTAGCTTGTCATATTGATAAAAAAAATACATTTCGTTTATATCACGATCTCCTTTTTAGTGGCAACGTAGGGTTGCCATAGTAATACAATATTAAACTGCCTGGTTTATCGAAATCAACTTCTATTTTATGGACCTCTTAAATCAAGTTATTATTGTATTAATCAGGTTTTGATGTATTTATAATCATTGAGCAATGCCTAAAATAATAAAAGATAATAAAACAAACTCAATCACATATAAAAAAGAAACATAATATCGGCTCTCACTTCCCGCATACCATGTATAGAAATTGATCATCAATCGCCTCGTTTTGTGATTTTAGATCCTCCAAATCGACTAACTATATTTCGGGGGTGACAATTAAATATATCAAGCTTTGATGGCCACTTCCACCCTTCAAAACTTTTTTGCATAATTGAAATTTTCACGCATTGTCTGTCCTCGCCCCGAGCTAATGTTACCCCAAATGGTCTGAAAATGAAACGGATCGAAGATTAATTAAAGATTTTTTTTAAATCTATCAATATCGCGGGATATTTCAGTGTTATTACATAAAAAACATATGATTCTTCAACATAAAACTGAACTCGCCTTCTGTAGTTCTTCTGTAGTAACTGCTATACACAACTTTTTAGCAAGTTTATTTTTAACTCTATTTACCGCCAACATTTTGAATGATGAGAAATAAATATATATTTGACAAATGTCAAATGTCACTGTAGGTTTCCTTCAAAAACACTTTTTACCTTCATAGATTAAACAACTTTTTATTATACAGTGATTCAGTAAGCAGAGAAAAAATTAAACGTTCAAATACAAGTTAGTGAGTCAATGTTACATTGAAAGCTAAAGTTACCCAGGTTGACTGTATGAGATTTAATATCTTATTTCTCGGGGTACGAACGCAGTTCTGTGCCATGCAGTGCTTTGTAATTCAGAGTTCTGCGTGGTGTTGCTTTTGGATATGGACAGGCGTGGCGCTTACCATCAGGGCAATGCCTTGCTAGTTTCGTCATTCAATCAAATAAAAACATAATTTATACCTAAATTTAAATGTAAATACATATAGAATAAATAATATGAAAAAATTAAAGAATTGAAGGGCGAAAAAATTAATATTGTGAAGGGTGGCCAAATTTTTACATTAATTGATACTTACTGGACAAACATATCAATATGTTTGACAATGAGTTTTAACTTGAAGTCAGGCATTTGTGTGGCATTCAGGAAGTCTGGCAATTTGACTGAAAAAAAAAACAACCATTAACACTCATAATTAAGTAGGCTCACATTATTATTTATTCATAAGTTATCGAATTACCAAAAAGTCGAGCTAGATGGATCGCCCCGTACACCCGACATGGGAGGTGTTCAGTGCCTTCCCTTGGAATGATCTGCCATTTTGCCACCTGTAATATTAAAACATTATAACATTTCAAGGTCATAATTACATAAGAGTACATATAAGCATGTGTAAAATAGCATTATAAATGACAATTTTTTTTTACACTTAGCAGAAATATCTGATCAAACTGAAAGTTTCAGAAATGTTTTATCTCAAATATGAAAATGTAATTTCGTCTAATCATTTAGATGTTCTAATCTATATATTAGATTATCTAGTCATTTCTACATTTCATTCTTTCTTATCGAATATCATCCTGGATTTGCAATGTTTTTATAATATAGTCTAAATCCTTAGTTCCAAAAGTGGTCCAGGTGGACCCCCAGGGGTCCAAGGGAGACTCGACGGGGGTCTACGTTGGCGTGGCAAAAAAATAGGGGCTCACAATTCGTAAGACCACGAAATTTATCTGCTTTCGATAGTGAAGTGTACTAAAATGTTGGCTTGACTTCACCTATCAATGTAGGCAGATAATATTTTAAGAAGCTTAGCGACTGTTACTTGTAAAAACGTGCATATTCCATATTCAGTACAACGTGTCGAGACTTGTAAAGCGTCGCAGGGGGTACCTACTGGAACCAGCTAAATTTTGAACGTAGTCTATGAGGAAAAAAGTCTGGGAACCTCTGGTCTAAATAGTTATGGCATAAATTGAGCTGCTCTAATTCAAATAAATAATACTTCAACGTTTGTAGTGCTAATATGTACTTATTGTAAATAAGTTTAGAAAAGAGCAACTTTCTGGCCCATTCTTCTTTAACGAAACATCATTTCATACTGGCGGTAGAGTTAAAATGTGACTGAATATAAATGATGTTTGACATTTTGATTCTCCTTTTTTTGAAGTGATAACTTCTTATGGGAGGGTGAACCGAAACGTTCCGTAACGCGAGCGGTCCATCGACCAGCCAGCGTTAGCCGACCTCCCTGGAACATCGATTATTTCGAGGTCCCAGGTGGCGTCAGTGGTCACAGTGACCAGTCAGCTTGGACCGGACTTTAAACGGACTTTGACCGGACTTTAACCGGACTTTGACCGGGCTATGGCCGGACTTTGACAGGTCTTTGGCCGGACTTAGACCGGACTTTGACCGGACTTCGACCGGACTTTGACTGGACTTTGATAGGGCTTTGACCGGATTATGACGAACTTCGACAGGGCTTTAACCGGACTTCGACCGGACTTTGAGAGGACTTTGACCGGGCTTTGACCGAGCTTTGACCGGATTTTGACAAGACTTTGACTGGATTTTAACCGGATTTTGGCAGGTCTTTGACCGGACTTTAACCGGATTTTGACAGGACTTTGATCGGTATTTGACCGGACTTCGACCGGATTTTGACCGGGCTTTAACCGGACTTCGACCGGACTTTGATAGGGCTTTGACCGGATTTTGACAAACTTTGACCGGATTTTGACAGGTTTTTGACCGGTATTTGACCGGATTTCGACTGGACTTTAACTGGACTTCGACCGGACTTTGATAGGACTTTGACAGGACTTTTACCGGTATTTGACCGGACTTCAACCGGATTTTGACCGGACTTTAACCGGACTTCGACTGGACTTTGATAGGGCTTTGACCGGATTTTGACAAACTTTGACAGGACTTTGACCGGATTTTGACAGGTTTTTGACCGGTATTTGACCGGATTTCGACTGGACTTTAACTGGACTTCGACCGGACTTTGACCGAATTTTGACAAGACTGACATTACTTTGACTGGACTTTGACCGGACTTTGACTGGGCTTTGACCGGACTTTGACCGGTATTTGACCGGATTTCGATTGGACTTTAACCGGACTTCGACGGACTTTGGCCGGGCTTTGACCGGATTTTGACAAGACTTTGACCGGACTTTGACAGGGCTTTGACATGACTTTGACCGGACTTCGTAACGTAACGCGTTACGGCGCCACTCTGGCTTCCCTTTCTCTCACGCATACGGTAGCAGTAGGCAAGCTCCTCCGCTCTAACTTTAACCTACATTAGTTTAAGTTATCACTTCTGTCGAGCGTCCCGAGACGCACACATTTTTTTTTATTTATGGCTTTCGTGTTATTATGCATTTTGGCAGTGCAGTTGGTTATTTTTACAAGAACGATGAAACATGGGTGCGGTCGATTTCAAGGTATTCCCGGAGTTTTGGTGTTAACTTCTTTCAATACGATGCTTAATTCACTTATTTCAGTGTTTCCATACACTGTTCACCACCGTCAATGTTTATTGAACAAATTCACACCACTTTTATACAACAAACACAACTCTAAACAAGTTTATGAAATAAATTAAAATAAGCGATGAACTGCACTGTCAGAATTCCCGCCAAAACTCTCCATTTGATTGATTCAATAAATGATTTAAAGATTTCCGAGCCGCTTCCAACAGGTCGGTGTGGAAATGTTTGGGGGAGGCCTATATTCAGCAGTGGACGTCTTGTGACTGATATTTTTTTTTTATAGCATAGGCCGGCATACGAGCAAGTGGGTCACCTGATGGGAAGTGATCTCCACTGCCCATGTACGCCCACAACCACAAGAATCATGGGCACGTTTCCGGCCATAAAGGAAAGGGATAATTTGGGATTGGGAAGCGGAGAGGAATTTGGGCTTCCGGATATCTCACTCACCGTACGAAACGCAGCAGCAAGCCGCTACTTTACGTCGGTTTTCTGCGAGACAGTGGTGACGAACCGGTCGAGCCAGCCCATTCATGCTGTAGACAAAACAGTCTACAGCGTGGCTCTATCGACGTTAGAGTTTGTTGCCCGTTCCTATTTAACGAAACAGCATTCCGAACTGGTGGTAGAGTTAAAATTTGACGGAATCTAAATGATGTAAAATTTTACGGAATCTAAATGATGTTTGACGTTTTATTGATTCAATAAACGATTTGATATAATAACGATGAGCCGTGTGTGTGACCTTGTCCAGTAGTAGTGAGAGCGGAGTCCTGGTGGTAGTGGGCGCGGCCGGTGCAGACTGAGTCGGACGAGACCAGCCCTCGCTCATCGACGAACCGCTGCTACCCACGCTACAATACACAATACACAATTTCTCATATGTGAAAGCTTGTTATTAGCAATTTAAGTTATTTTAATGGATAATTGTTAGTGTATTAGTTGTCTGTTAGCTTTCCGAAAATAAATAAATAAAAATGAATAAAATAAATAATACACATGTCAATATAATGTACCTATAGTACGCCCACATCAATTGTGCGTTTCATAATTGATATGCGCGTACTATACGATCCACTGCATGGTACTGTTATTTTAAATATTTGATTGAATGACGAGACGAGCAAGGCGCTCGCCTGATGGTAAGCGCCACGCCTACCCATAAACAGAAGCAACACCACACAGAACTTTGAATTATAAAGCACTGCATGGCACTGAATTGCGCTCATCACTCCGAGGCATAAGATGTTAAGTCTCATAATGCCCAGTAATTTCGCTGTCTTCAGTGTCTTTCACACCGGAACACAACAGTGCTTAGACACTGTTGCTTGGCGGCAGAAATAAATATAGCAGTGGTAACAACCCAGACGGCCTCTCGCATACGAGGGACCTACCACCTTGTAAATCTTGTAAAGTAAAATAATATCGTCGATGAAGTACCAATACCTCCTAACTGACAATTTAGTCCAAAATTCCTTTTTTATTACAATAGACGTAAACATAAACCACATCCCTTAGTAACTAATAAAAAGGTAATGTATTGGAAACTATTTACTATCAATAGTTGATCAAAATAAATAAAACCTTATTTTAAACAGTTTTTGTAAAATAAAACCTTATTTTAAACAGTCTGGCGTAAAATTAGATTCTCCACACTTAGGAGGTATTGGTACTTCATCGACGATATATACCTGGATGAAAGCGTTTCAAAAGTGCGCGGCTCGCCTGTAGACGTGGACGGAGCCGGTTCTTCATTCTCCGACTGCGACACGACTGATTTGTGAGATCGCAACCTAAATGATACCCAAAGGAATAATTTTTTTTTTTTTTTTTATTTATATATTTTTTTAGGGTTTTTGTCCACATGGACATATCAACCCTATTGTACCCTATTGTTACACTATTTAACCTATTAAATAGACACAAATTACACAACTAGATACTGGTCGCCAAATTGCAGAGTCCTTTAGCCACATCAGTCCTTGGGTATGAAAGGATGGACTGAATCAGACCCATATCCCATCTATTAATTTTGTATTCCTTAATAAATTTATCCCTTTCTACTCTGTTTTTTAAACACTCCATCAGCAAATGTTGTACATCCTCAATGATGTTGCAAACAGTAAAAAGGGAATAATTGTCAAGTGAGAATCAAAACCTATACTGGTAGGAAATTTAACGATCTACAAAAAAGGTCTGAAATTATTTTTGGCTAAGTCGACTCATTTGAAAGTTATTTGAGGTTAAACTCCAACCTCAAATCGTATGATAAAGACTATAAATTCTACTATGTTGAACCTAATCGTTAATTTTTATTACTATTTTCGTATTTTACCGCCAAAATCATATAGTTCATCAATCAATCTATAGTTATCGATCTTAGCGCCTTTATGGCATTATTCACATGTAAATAAAACGATTTAAGATCGTACTTTAATCTCAAATAACTTTTAAATGAGTTGCCTTAGCCAAAAATCATTTCATTTAACCGATTTCAAAAAAGGAGGAGGTTCCCAATCTTTTTGTATTTATTTCGAGTTACTTCAGGTGGGTTGTCACCCCAAAACCGGTGACACCCGGAGCGGACCGCCCCCCCCCTAACTACGCTACTGCCTAAGATAAGAGTGGGCCAGTTCCATTCCTTTACTTAGTGAATATAATATTATTAGAGACCTCCTGGCAACATTGCCAGTCCGTGAGCCGCAGTTGTCATCGCGTGACTTCTCCGACCCGCCATTCTGATTGTCCTCCGGCGCGGAATCACTCTTCGAGCCGCATTTATCATTCAGGTCTATTTTGCTAATGTCCGCTTCGTCGTTGCTGTTTGTTTGACCTAAAAACAATACAATTACATCTATGTTTTTTTTTATTTATGATTATCTCTGTACATAATTTAAGATAATTGTAATTGCAATTTTTCGAATTCTTTTGATATTTTTTAAAAAATTGCACGTAATTTTTTTGTATTTTGTAATAAGCATTTTGATATATTTCAAAATTTTTAACAAATAATTAAAAGCATTTTGATATCTTTATTTTATTAATAGCTACAAAATGATTAATAGTTAAATGTGAGTTGTGAAATATATTTTGATATAAATATTTTGTAAGAGGTAATTCCAATTATTTTGGAAGAATATTGATATCGATAAAAAAATTCTACAGGACTTTTTTGTTTCATTTGAATAGGCTTACGTCCAAAAGCAGACGGTACCTAATAGGCTCAGATGATGATCTACTTATATCACACATACTATCATCTCTATCCCCCTCCATAGGGTCGGGCGGTAGATGCGAGTACTCCGGTAGCTTGGGGCTTTTCATTTCCTCTTCAATAGAGTTGGGCGTGGCCTCATCTTGCGACTGCTGATCCTCATCCATTTCCTCTTCCAATACTGATTTTCTATCTTCTTCTTGGCTATAAAAAATAACCTCACTATTTATTTTAAAATAAACAGCTGAATAATTAAAGTATAATAGGATTTAAAAGACACTTTCAGTACGATGCGCCTTTAGTTTAGTTGGTGTAAAAGTTTTTTTTTTATTTAGTCGCAACAACATTGTAAACACGAACATATTCATAATTGCTCAATGAAATCAAACCCATGGCAAGTGTTCCAATAATTATGGTTCCAAACATTCTTGCAATGTAAACAGCATTACACCTAAGTATAGTTTACATATAAAAGTTATTATATAATTATTATCATAATATTAGGTATATGTATTGAAATTAACAAATTAAAAATTAAAAGCAAAAATACAATTGACAGAGAAATTGTTTAAAAGATCTACGAGGACTAGTGACCAGACATGCAAAGACCTACAACTGACAAAGTCCCGAGTTTTAAGGTAAAGACTAAAAATATGCAACTCACTCATCAATAAACTGTCCACAGATCTCGTGGTACTGATTCAGTTCCTGTTTGTAAAGCAGATGACCTCGCAATATGAAATCAAAATACACGCGTAGTCCGTCAGCCACCTCGCGTACCAGATTCAACCTAAAATCAGTAGTCATTGTGTCATTTCTATACTATGTCGAAGTTGAAATTTGTGATATAACTGGGCATTATGACATATATTATATATATATTTCTAAGTTCTGTGTGGTATGCGTTTGTTCCTGAGCAGGCAGACTTCTAAAAGGAAGCTGACAAAACATCGTGACAGATCCGAGTCTTTGCTTTTGTCTTTGCAATGTGCTGCGGAATAAAACACGTAAGTTTTTTTTTTAATGTGGGGCTCTATGCCCCACTCTCGTCCCTCTGATATCTCTGATTATTTTTCAGAGATGTTACCCAGCTAGAAAAATTCTCAACATCTTTTAATATAAAAACCCCGTAATAATGCAATGTAAAAAGGATATATAAATATATATAAATAAAAATGCACACATTACAGTGTTTGTCTCCATTATTACAGTAATGGTGCTGCCACACCGATGTTATAAAATGTTAACAAACATTTTATAACATTAAACATTTACTAACATTATCTAACATTGTGATAAAATGTATCAAATTTTTGTTAACAAATGTTAAATAATGTTTTGTAAACATTTTATAATATTTCGGTGTTGCAGCACCATAATAAAAGTACAGAGACAAAAACACGTAAGTTATACAATGGTTACAATAATACAAGTGAACAAATGTTTACCGGCAAGAAACGTCTAGAATGTCCGGCTTCTGAGGGGGGTCGTGACGGCCGCGCGCCGGGTGCCACGCCCCCGCGCGCGCGAACCACTTCACGAACGACTCGAGGATCTGCGCCGCGCACGGCGACGCGGGCAGCCGCGATAGCCGCCCACGTTTCACCACCAAATGGTAGTCGAAAGTTAGCCGATCCCTAAAATACGACGACAAATATAATGATCTTATTTTAACATTTGGATAATGCTTTGTATTTATGCTAGTCGGACGATAGCTGCAAACTTCAATCGTAAACAGTAAACATCTAATAATCTAACAAGAAAATCCAAGAAAGTCCAAATTTATATCGACTTATTAATTCATTGTGAGTTATATCCAACAGAGGATATACCAGAATATTCTTATTTAAAACAACAGGATTAGTATTGTCCTTTCGTTTACTGTAGGCCGCAAACTACAAGCATGGGCGTAACGTAGCGTAGCGGCTTGTGGCGGCAAAATTTCACAAAATTAAAACTTGTAGTATTTATAGTTATGTATTAGTATTACACAAACACTTTTTTATTATCACTGAAAAGTTCTTTAAACTTTTCGTTTTTCCAAAATAAGTTTTGTGGCCATTTGATTTTACATCCCTAAATATGGGGGCGGCGAAATTTGCTTACACTCGGCTGAAACTCACGCTACGTCTCTGATTACACGAATTAAAATACAAGTATGATATAAACACACCGTCAGTTTGATTACATAATAGACATACAACTTATAGAGACTTTGTAATGTATAAACTTACCTGAGTGCGGACGGTAGCGTGATGTGAGCTCTGCCGACCGGCGCGATGTTGGGGGGAGGCGGGGGAGGCGCGGGCGAGCGCGGCTGGGAGCTGGACCCCGATGCGGACGACGAGTCCGTGTCACCGGTTTCCCCTTCTAACAATACTGTTTGTTTATAAATATTTGTAAGCTCTATGGAAAACAACAAAATTCAAATAAAATTCCTAATTTGCATGCAATATGCAATGCATATATTTAAAATGAATATTAAGTTACAAATCTTTGTACCAAACGATTTTTTTTTACTAGCCCTGTATTATATACGTCCCACTGCCGGGCACGGGCCTCCTCTACTGAGTGAGAGGGATTAGGCCTTAGTCCACCACGCTGGCCTAATGCGGGTTGGCAGACTTCACATACCTTCGAAAAATCTTATCGAGTTGTCAGGTATGCAGGTTTCCTCACGATGTTTCCTTCACCGTTAAAGCAATCGATTAATTAACAATTAATATACACGTAACTTAGAAAAGTTAGTGGTGTATGCTCTTGGGGCTGGTTTCGAACCTGCGACTTTCGTCTCGACAGTCCATACCACTCCCCGCTGAGCTATCGCTGCTTACCAAACGATGAAATAAAAAAAAAATTAATTCCAAAAACTATAACTTAACGACTAAAGATACGGTGCATCCATGGGTGTACTCACGGCCGCAGCCTGACAAGACTTTCAGAGATAGTCCTATATCTACTAAACGTACATTACTACACACTATAAACCATATAATAATATAATACCATCGGGCTGTGTGCTTGTCGAGGAGCCGTCGTCGCTGAAGCCATGGCGCGGTCGCTTGGCGGGCCCGGCACCTGTGTTGTTACTGCCGCCCTTCTTGCGCTCTCGTCGATATAAATACGCTCCTCTGTTAATTGACAGTCTACATAAAATTCCAAGCGTAATTGTTTCATGTATGAAAGTTGAAATTGGGACATTATGGATATGAGTCGTTATTGTTTGACGATATAAGGCAGCGTTTCTCATTAGCCCATGCCCCACCTTAACATTTTTTTTTTATTTGTCACCGATATCTAGCATTGCATTTAAATAAGCCAAAGCGAAAGGGTTAAAGTCGTGTTGAGTCCATTTTTAAATTAACTATCAAATTGCCCCCCTGTGGGGCGTGGGCCCCACGTTGGGAAACACTGATATAAGGTACATATTGTGCGTAAACTATCTGGGCTGTCACATCGTAATAAATAATCGGACGTTTGTGTGTTGGACTCGTTTTAAAGATAGAGCCCTTAGAGCTTGCACAAACAGCCAGACAGACAGACAGCGCGCGGCGGGCAGCATAGGCTATATAATAGGGTTTTGTTGGAACTATATTCATACGAAATAATTCAAATGGAACAGATTATAAAATCAAAATATTTTGGTTCAATAGATCTACGAATCCTAAATATGGCCCAGGGTGGTGGGTGGTAATAGGGTATAATAAACATTAGTCTCTTTCTAAAGTTGCATGCAACACAAGATTTTTTTTTATATTTGACAGTCATGACAATCACTGTTGTATATAAATAATAATATATTGTAAGATTAATATTGTTATCTATCTATCTATATTTTAATTGATTTAGGTGTGGCAGTGGCCCCACCCAATCCGCCCACTGCCACATCAGTACAAGCAACTTCAAGTATTATATAGAAAGTATACTTGGAGATCAACCTTAAATCCATATAATATTATTAAACACTGCATAATGCATTTTCTCTTAATACTTTTGTTTACAGTAACACCTAATTCAGAGTTATGAAAAATGTTAATTAGATAATGTTTCGAATATATTTTTCGATTCTAACCAAAATAATGATCTATACAATAAAATAAAAAGGCCAACACGGTTACATTGTTCAAGACGTACACTTAAGCAAAATAAGTGTAAAACACAAATACACTTACAGCTGAAGTTGTGATTTTTCTGCCAAGTCACGTTGCAGCTGTCTATTTTCTTCAGTATCTTTAAGAACAAAGTCTTCACTAACGCAACGGTCCCAAGAGGAATTCCATCCTTGGAAGTGTATCAGATATTCCACAGTCCGACGGCCACGCCTATCCTTACCCTCAATTACTTCCAAAACCTATATTAATATAATGCATACATAACAAAATAATAATGAATTTGGTTTGCCTAACATTTTGGATTCCCACCAAATAGGGCAATGTTACACTATCTTTATTATTCAGTTTAATATAACGAATAAGTATGAATTTTTAACACCTCTTTGTTTTACATGTGACATGCCATACAAAGACATTGTTGAGATGTCTGTTACACACAACAATATACTTAATATATAAGCATTCAAAAAGTTATGTACGCAATTACTACAAAATATGAATATGTATATTTCAATATATTACCGTACAGTCACTTTTGAGGACTTTGCTTTAAATGCTATATTACAACCATAAAAAAATAATATTATGGCTTGACATACCTACCGGATATAGGCCATAAAAACATCTAAATGAAGAGAATTTTGAAAATAAAATAATTTAAATATTCTTCCAATAATGTAATCATCACAATGATGCCACAGTTTATAATGATGCTTCACATTGAATGTTTTAAAGTCATTTTACTTATTCTTTATTAAATAAGATTGTAATGGACTATTACAAGTAGCTTAGTGTCGTATTTAACATCATTTATACACTTCTTGCTCCAAATCATGTGATGGGTGTGGTCTACAGAACACACCCTTTTTGAATTTTCAATATAAACAAAGAATAAGTACTTAATATACATGTGGTTAAAACATATTTACACTGATAAACTGAAGTTAAATAGATTATGAAATATTGGGCGCCTCTGAATTTAAAAAAAACTTTTAGATAACTTTTAAAACTTTTGGTATGGAAATATTTTATTTAGTGTAGAAAGTATGTATTAAAATAAAGTCTGCGTGTTTTAGTTGAATTGATGAAGTAAAAAAAAAGGAAATTGTGAAATATACCTTGGAGTCATAAAGAACTTTGGCTTTTGTTGGGTCGGGTTCGTAGCACAACACACGTTCACCTTCGCTGAATTTATATCGTATGCCTCTAGTGGATACCATTCTGAGTTATTATTTAATAAGAGTGAGTTAACTAATAATAGATAAATAAGTAAAACAAATTATGTAACTGGAATAAGTTAAAAATTCACTTAAAAACACGAAATACTAAAATTAACACAATAACTTTCAAATATTGTATTTTAATGAATATTTAATTTTTTTACTGAAGACTAGAAGTCGAGTCTGACTGAATATCTGGGAGAGTATATTTTAACCCGCGACACGCCCTAGACACGCCTATTTTACAGAAAATAATAATTTGTTTGGGCGTCGGCTGCCGCAGATGTTTGTTTTGTTTGGCTTCATTCAGCTGTCAACGTCATATAAATGTTAGGTTAATCTATTCTCGACTCTATTATTATTGGGATAGAGACGATAGAGCCACGGTTTCTATTTTTGACAGCAGTGGTGTAAAAACGGAAACAAAAGTTAGTATTTTAAACATTACACGTACAAGAGATAATCATAGGTTTAAAATTAAAAGAAGTTAGGCATAAAATTAAAAGAAGTTAGGCATAAAATCTGTGTTGATACTTTGTTAATTAATTATTTAATTCTACAACACTATTACACTATTATTATTAAATAAAACTACTTTTTTTTGGATTATATTGCGTTTTTTGGCTTTTATTTTCTGACGTTTAAATGCAAGCAACACCTACAATTATGTAGAAGTTAAAATGCATTTTATTGTACAGTAAAAGCTACTTATTCGCGGATCTAATCGGTACATACACATTGATAAATAGGATTCGAATATGTAGGTATCCAACCGAATATCCTTTGTAAACGCGTCGTTAAATTGACTAAAAAGCAAAATAGACCTTATTACTACTACTAATAAGTAAAATAGACCTTACTAGCTTTTGCTCGCGGCTCCGCCCGCGTGAACAGCATTTAAATATTATCATCCCCTATTTTGACCCCTTTGGGGTAGAATTTATCAAAATCCTTTCTTAGCGGATGCCTACGTCATAACATCTACCTGCATGCCAAATTTCAGCCCGATCCCTCCAGTGGTTTGGGCTGTGCGTTGGTAGATCATTATGTCAGTCAGTCAGTCAGTCACCTTTGTGTTTTATATATTTAGATTACAACTTTACTATACTATGCCTAAAGTATGTTGTTAAATGATAGCCCACAAACAGCCCATTGCAGAAGAGGCTCCAACAAGCACGGGAAACGTGACATTTAATTTGAATAATCATAGTGAAGAATGGCAAATGAGCTTTGTGTTTTCTTTATGAAAATTGATCGATCGATGCGCGATGTTTTATTTTTAAGAGGCAAATTGCTAATGCTACTGCTGATTATCAGCCTGAATTGTAGGAGCTTTTAAAACTTGCCAAGTAAGATAAAATTACAAAATAGTTTAAACCATTGCCTAAGCCTAAACATAATAATTTAGTTTAGACACACCCGCAATTTAGTAACGCTGCGACGCAATTGCTATGCCTGCTGCTGGCTTCGGAATCTGTCCGACGCGACGGCAACTGAAGCCCGACAGCATTAAAATTTGTTGTCGGCCGTCTGCCGTCTGCCCCGTCCCACGAAATCTATCTTAAGGTTGAAAACATCAAAATGTTTTTATAACCGATTTCAAAAAAGGAGGAGGTTCTAAATTTTCTATTATTTATATTTAACCGACTTCAAGAAAAGGGACAGGATCTGTTTTAGGCGCGTTTTTGTGCTTTCTATGAATGTAGGCCGATTTCTCATCTCATCAAATATTGATTTACAGAGTTTAGTAGCGACGTGGTCCTGGCGCCGCCGCCGGTCAGGTGAAATTGTACCGACTCCAAAAAAACAACTAGATATTGTTATTGCTGACTTGTTTTCTACAAGGTGGACAGACGACCTGATAAAGGTCGCAGGATGTCGCTGGATGCAGGCCGCTTCCAACAGGTCGGTCTGGAAATCTTTGGGGGAGGCCTATGTTCAGCAGTGGACGTCTTGTGGCTGATGATGATGATGATGACTTTATGCTGTTTTTTTTTAAGTCCGTTTAAATTTTGATATTTATGTTATTACCGATTTTGTTAAAATAAATTGTTCATTTGAGTTTCGCTGTGCTTTAATGAAGATTAGAGTAGGTACTCAGTATAAAATGAAACTCGTCAACGGATAACAACACACTCGTCGCCACTGTATTATTCTATTGGAATTTACATGCCAAGTCAATAATCCACATTTTATTTCGTCGGTATAAAAGAGAACAAAGTTTTGTGTATGAATGTTTGTGTAGCGTGTATACCGTAACTCGAACAATAGGCCTGTCATAAGTGAGTGCGTCGTTTTTTTTACGCCTGGATGGACACAGAGGGTTCTAGGACATTAGTAGTTACATAAACATATAAGACTACTCATGCTAAAAGTGTTAGATTTAATTGACCTACGTCTTAGGGCTCAAAGCTCTCAACCATTAAGAAATTAAACTGAAATCAAGTCCAGGAGATAAACCATAACGAGATTTGAAATATCGTAAAATACGATATGGCCTAATTTCTTCGAATATATTTGTCTTTCTGCTAAAGTTTTCGCACACTAACACGACCTGTCATGTGGACCTCTCAAACTTAAATCTATACTAATATAATAAAGCTGTAGAGTTTGATTGTTTGTTTGTTTGTTTGAACGCGCTAATCTCAGGAACTACTGGTTCGAATTGAAAAATTCTTTTTGTGTTGGATAGTCCATTTATCGAGGAAGGCTTTACGCTATATAACATTACGCTGCGACCATTAGGAGCGAAGCATCAGTGAAAAATGTTGCAAAATCGGGGAAAATTATTTATATTTGAAGGCTTCCGTTGCTATGGTAATCAAATTGTTGCTATGGTAATCAAATTGTTTGATTCCAAAGCGTTATCAACATAATATTACTTTATACAAATAAATGTATTGTTGATTAAGAGTATGTATTTCATTGAAAACAATAATTTATAAAGAAGAAATATTTGTATTTTTGTATGTAACGAATTAACTTAAAAACTACTGGACCGATTTGAAAAATTCTTCCACCATTAGAATCCTACATTATCCCTGATAAACATAGGCTACTTTTTAAGCCGGAAAAAGCAGATCACGCGTGCGGAGCCGCGAGGAAAAGCTAGTTATAAATAAAAATTATAACGTTCAGTCAATATGTATACATATCCCACTGCTGGGCGCGGGCATCCTCTAATAATTTGAGGGGTTAGCCCTTAGTCCACCACACCACACTGACCTAAAGCGGGTTGGTAGACTTCGTATAGCTTTGAAAGTCATAGCGTTGAAAGTTGATTTCCTTAAAATGTTTTTCTTCACCGTTATAGGGAGCGATACTTAAAAATCAATACACACATAACTTCGAACACTCAAAGGTGGGTGACCTAGGGATGGTTTCAAACCTGCGACTTCCGTCTTGACAGTCCGTACCACTCCCCGCTAGACAATCGTCGCTTGTCCCGTCCATATTTTACTATTATCCCTGTATTTATATATATACTTATCCGGTCTATTGTCACGTAATACGTATAATATTTAATGTCTTTGAAATATAAATAAAAGTTTATCTTCTATACTAATAATAAAGCTGTAGAGTTTGATTGTTTGATTGTTTGTTTGTTTGTTTGAACGCGCTAATCTCAGGAACTACTGGTTCGAATTGAAAAATTCTTTTTGTGTTGGATAGTCCATTTATCGAGGAAGGCTTTAGGATATATAACATTACGCTGCGACCATTAGAAGCGAAGCATCAGTGAAAAATGTTGCAAAAACGGGGAAAATTATTCATATTTGAAGGCTTCCGTTGCTAAGCTACCCAAATAATATTATTTGAAGGCTTCCGTTGCTAAGCTACCCAAATTTATACTAATACTAGATGACCCGGTGAACTTCGTATCACCTACATAATATATTTGTGTAAAATGTGGTCAAAACTTAATACAAATGTTTTATTTACATTAAATGCAATTAAGCGAGGTACTGCGCCATTGCACGTGAGGTAGCCCGTCGCACATTTAATTGACTTCGACGACCTAAGTCAGGTCGTCTCCCACCTCCCTCCGGTTGGACAGTCCTGTCCCCGTCCCGTCCCCGTCCTGTCCCCGTCCTGTCCGCGTCCTGTCCGCGTCCCGTCCCCGTCCTTTCCCCGTCCCGTCCCGTCCCCGTCCCGTCCCCGTCCTGTCCCCGTCTTGTCCTGTCCCTGTCCTGTCCTGTCTCACTGTCCTGTTTCACTGTCCTGTCTCTCTGTCATGTCTCTCTGTCCTGTCTCTCTGTCCTGTCTCACTGTCCTGTCTCACTGTCCTGTCTCACTGTCCTGTCTCACTATCCTGTCTCACTGGCCTGTCTCACTGTCCTGTCTCACTGTCCTGTCTCACTGTCCTGTCTCACTGTCCTGTCTCACTGTCCGGTCTCACTGTCCTGTCTCACTGTCCTCTCACTGTCCTGTCTCACTGTCCTGTCTCACTGTCCTGTCTCACTGTCCTGTCTCACTGTCCTGTCTCACTGTCCTGTCTCACTGTCCTGTCTCACTTTCCTGTCTCACTGTCCTGTCTCACTGTACTGTCTCACTGTCCTGTCTCACTGTCCTGTCTCACTGTCCTGTCTCACTGTCCTGTCTCTCTGTCATGTCTCTCTGTCCTGTTTCACTGTCCTGTCTCACTGTCCTGTCTCACTGTCCTGTCTCACTGTCCTGTCTCACTGTCCTGTCTCACTGTCCTGTCTCACTGTCCTGTCTCACTGTCCTGTCTCACTTTCCTGTCTCACTGTCCTGTCTCACTGTCCTGTCTCTCTGTCATGTCTCTCTGTCCTGTTTCACTGTCCTGTCTCACTGTCCTGTCTCACTGTCCTGTCTCACTGTCCTGTCTCACTGTCCTGTCTCACTGTCCGGTCTCACTGTCCTGTCTCACTGTCCTCTCACTGTCCTGTCTCACTGTCCTGTCTCACTGTCCTATCTCACTGTCCTGTCTCACTGTCCTGTCTCACTGTCCTGTCTCACTGTCCTGTCTCACTTTCCTGTCTCACTGTCCTGTCTCACTGTCCTGTCTCACTGTCCTGTCTCACTGTCCTGTCTCACTGTCCTGTCTCTCTGTCATGTCTCTCTGTCCTGTTTCACTGTCCTGTCTCACTGTCCTGTCTCACTGTCCTGTCTCACTGTCCTGTCTCACTGTCCTGTCTCACTGTCCTGTCTCACTGTCCTGTCTCACTGTCCTGTCTCACTTTCCTGTCTCACTGTCCTGTCTCACTGTCCTGTCTCTCTGTCATGTCTCTCTGTCCTGTTTCACTGTCCTGTCTCACTGTCCTGTCTCACTGTCCTGTCTCACTGTCCTGTCTCACTGTCCTGTCTCACTGTCCTGTCTCACTTTCCTGTCTCACTGTCCTGTCTCACTGTCCTGTCTCTCTGTCATGTCTCTCTGTCCTGTTTCACTGTCCTGTCTCACTGTCCTGTCTCACTGTCCTGTCTCACTGTCCTGTCCCTGTCCTGTCCCTGTCCAGTCTAGACGCTATACGACCCGTCATCACGGCAAGCTTCGCAACGACAACTCAACAACTACTAATAAATTAAAAATTAATAAAAAAAACATTGTCCAGCGGACAAAATTGTGAATCTAAACCATTCTCAGATCCCCTTGAACACACACAAAAAATTTCATCAAAATCGGTCCAGTCGTTTAAGAGAAGTTCAGGAACATACACACTCACAGAAGAATTATATATATAAAGATTATAAAGCTGTAGAGTTTGATTGTTTGTTTGTTTGTTTGATCACGTGGGCGGAGCCGCGAGCAAAAGCTAGTCCGTGATAAAATAATGTCAGACTCAAACGCATTTTTCCCGAATCAGTAGTAGTTGCAGTTACGTCATTGTAAAGATAATAAAGTTTTGTGTAAGTAGACTTTTTGTGCAGTGTACAGAGAGACATGCGCGCTGGAGATTCAACTATATGTCGACAGAATCTAGATAGATAGGTATACTTACTCAATTTAGTTAGATACTAAATAATTGTTACCGATTATTATGAAAGGCCATAAGAACCTGAATAAAATAAATCTCGTTAATAAGTGCGTAACCATACTCCTAATGTCTCCTCTCGTGAGAACTAAGAAAATATCAAGGCAATCAACATTGCTGGCCCCAATTTTCTAGGTACCAAATTAGTCATTGCATACACAGAGTGTTAATGTATTAATTAAGGTATTAAAAAAGTTATTAATATGAAAAAATAATTTATTTCTCTTAATAGCTTAGCGCAAATATCCTATACAATACATTGTAACGTACGTTTTATGTTATTGCATTGTATATTTATATTTCTAGGTTTTGGTACAAGTTTAGTGGTGGTAGACGGGGGCAGAGTAGACAGTTGGGGCGGAGTGGTATACCGCTGGGGCGGAGTGATATACCGCTGGGGCAGACTGATAGTAGGGAGAAGAGTAGGCGACGGGAGCGGCGATCTTGGCGACAGGGGCAGCGTGGACCACAGGGGAAGCGTATGCAGGCGCGACAGCGGCAACTTTAGCGACGTGAGCGAGGGGCTCTTTGCGGACGACAGCGTTGAAACCGTTGTGGGGGTCAGCGGTGTAGTCTACGGTGCGTCTGGTGCCATCGGGGTCGTTGACGGAGTAGGTGCCCTGGACGACGTCTCCGTCGCGGGTCTCGTGTTGGCTCTTGGAGTCACCGGTGAGACCATCCTGCACATCGTAGGCGAAGCTGTACTGAGGGTGCGCGTCGTACTCCTCTACCCTGGCGACGGGGGCGACGGCGGCTACTTTAGCGATGGGGGCGGCGTACGCTACGGGAGCGGCGTGCACAACCGGAGCGGTGTGGTAAGCCGGGGCGGAGTAGGCGAGGGGTCCGACCGGGAGAACTCCGGCACTGGCGACTGCCACCAAACAGGCGAGAACCACAAACTGTAACAAATATAAATTTTGTATTTAGATAATTTTATATAATATTAAATTGATTCAACACTACACTTTGGTCACTGGAAGGTGCACTAAAAGTGTCTATCTGTACCTTGAATGCCATTGTAGTGCGTGAGTTGATCGGGGATGTAGAATGATGCTTGATGAAGAGTGCTTGGAGCTTTTATACTAAAGGCGGGGGCGCACCCTTTCACTATTCGGAGTATCGCTAGCGTCGTGTGACCGCGAGTTTGAGCCCTCGGGCGTTGTCAAGCCTCCTCGAAATTAAGGGGCTACCAATTTCATTAACGATTATACTAGTAAATATCACAGTAAACATGTTTTATGAAGTAAATATATTCGATACATTAAGCATGTTTGTGGTAAATATTTATTTCAAAGAAATATTTTTAATTTATTTTACCTTTATTTTGTTGAGATGCACTTAATAATATAAGAAAATTTTATGTTTGACATAATGGTTTTCAGATGCTCGTAGTACCTGTGAACACTGTACCTAATTCCTAAACACCTCCTGGCGTCGCAAATTAACTGTAATAATTGGAGTATTGTTTTAAATGGTTATAACCATTATTTTACCTTAAGCATTTATAAATAAAGGATTCAATTCTTAAGGGTTTACAGTTTGTTTATTCTGAAATTAACAATTATCTTCAACACAAAACCTAGATAATTCATTAAAATATCAAACTGGAAACAATGTTTGCACTGGCTACAAGATCAGTATAAACATTATCGGTTTTACTGACGCACTCGGAGACGTACATTTTCTTAGAATGTGATTAAACGCAGAAAACATTTTCTGCTCCGTTACTGGGTACAGCAATAATTATGGCGTCTTTGAGGAATAACCATTTTTCAGCTGGCACGACAAAGTCACTACACGGGAAATACAATGTTAAGTACAGTGCAGTCCAAATATACTGTGGACAGTCAAGAGACATTGCGTCCTTCGACGATCGGCAGACTTATATCAGTCAGAACTTACTGGATATACACTGCCTGACCCCTTAACACGAGTCGCCTGAACGAGCCTCTATGGTGGGATTTTCACCATGTGTACGGTGGTCGCTATTCAGCCTGGTATAAAAATATCAGATATCCTTCCACCTTCTTAAACACAATTAAATTTAATCAACTTCTCTGAGTACGGCAGTTAGACTATTAAACTATAGAAACTATAGGGACTTTATCTTGTATAAATAAATAAATACACCCAACAAGCACCCATATGGTCCTAACCCCACTTTTTTTTTACTAGTCCTGTATTATATACGTCCCACTGCTGGGCACGGGCCTCCTCTACTGAATGAGAGGGATTAGGCCTTAGTCCACACTAACCCCACACTGGGTTAAAAGTATAACTTGGTTATCAGGAACTACGAACTGCGGTCTCACAACACCCAGACCTGAAACCAACACTTGTGCGCACACAAACATTTGTCTCGGTGCGGGAATCTAACCCATTGCCTTTTGCTTCGTAGCCGGCTTCTCGCCCACTGCGCCACGGAGGCTGTCAATATTACTTATATATTGTAGAATACTAGCAAAAGAAGATGTGAGTATGTTTATACTGTCCATATTTCTCTATAGAACTACTAACACCTAATAAAAAGAGGGGTGTATGACACCTTTGTCTGCCCGTGGCACTGTAACACCTCAAGAAATAGAATGATTTCAATGAGATTATTTTTCGTTAAAAAAGCTGGTTAAATAAATAGTTCTTAGCTATGTTTCAAGACATTCTTTTCAACCATTTAAATATCACAGATTATTATCTATTGATGTTTGGGGGATGTTAAATTATATTAATTAATGCAATTTATTATTATGAATTTATATTTATAAAGTACTGCATGTACTGGACTGCGCTCATCCTAGAGATATAAGTTCTCATATGCCCAATGATTTCACTTCGCTTCAATGTCCAACAAACAACAATACTGCTTCCAAATAGTGTTACATATTGCTGCTTGGTGGCAGAAATAGACTAAGCGGTGGTAACGATAGAGACGGCTACTCGCATACTGGGGACCTACCATGCATACTGCACGACCTCCGACTTCAGTATTTTGTCATACGGGAGCACACCTACAGCTTGATTTGATTATTTAGTGAACGATCTGATCTGTGATATGCCAGCATGTATTGTGACACACACTGCATACACACAAATCATATTGTTTTCCGCCACTGAAGAGTTTTTATTGCAGTCTCAGCAACGATGCGCACAGTCTAGTCGTGTCAATTATCTTATTTGAATAACTCATCATAAGTCTCTCACAAAGTAGCGATAGCAGCTGTCGAACGGACTTTCGATTTCGCATCGCATGGCACGCACATCTGACTTATCAAAGTCCTGCTTTTATGTACCTCGTTAATAATCGCTTGATTCAACGATACGGCAAAGATCGTGCTCAAATCTTCATAGATATACCGAAGAGTTCTTCAAAAGTGTTTCTGAGGTCTTGCTACGTACATTAGGCCAGAGCGTTAGATAAAAGTCCTGCTAATCGTAGTGGAGGCCCGTGTCGTGCATTGGGGAAATTTAATGGAGGTCTAATAAGTCATTCCTTACGTGTTTGTGTGAATAGAGAGCTTTGCATATGTGGCATGACGGCCTTATGGTTTTTTGAGACTAGAATCTAATTTAGCCATAAGTATTCCCGAGTGTATTTTAATTTTCCTACGGCTTTTGATTGGTCTGAGATAGTAAAGTGCGCATAGATTTACTAAGTTGCCATTCGTTTCTTTATTATCTTTAATAATTTCATGTGTCACGAATTATGTGTTTCCCGATGTTGCTACAATTATCACAAATCATTGGTATTTTTAGTCTATAATACATCAAAAATCATTATGCAATAAATACAATACGGTATGTAGTTTTATATATTAGGTAGTTGTGGGCAGTTAATGACGCTCATGATATATATTGACGAGGACTCCTTTTAACGCTCTCGGTTATTACACAAGAGTCATTGTAAATGTTATAAACATCTGTCGATATTACTGATTATTTTTCTCTACTATTTTTTACTAATATAGTATCTCTAATATAGTACTACTAATATAGTATATAGAATATCTTTGTAATTATTACATAATTTGCATACACACATAAGCTCACGTTTTTATCTCGGAAGAAGTAGGCAGCGGTGCAAGTAGTGCTGGGCCCATGTTTCGTCGAGCTTATTTTCGTCACATGATAAGATAGGAAGCAAGCCGATCACCATACTGGGCATAAATTCCAACCCCGGATATCTCACATATGAGTTTTTTTAATCAAAAACTCAAGTACAAATTGTGATTGCTTGACCTGAAATAGGACATTAGAAATTGGACCTTACGATTGTTACCCTTAGTATATATATATAGACCTTGTCATAGATTTCGATGACGGCGACCCTAGAACGCTTCATCACAGATTGTTCTTACTATGAGACCTTATATATCTCACTAGACCGGACTTGGTTTTAAATATCCTATGGCATGTGGCAGTAGATAGATAGCGGATGGATGCGGGTTGCCCAATACCGGGATGGTTGGCGCTTACTTGAGGAGGCTTACGTCAAACAGTGGACGGCAATAAGCTGAGATGATGATGATGATGATGTGGCAGTAGATTTGACCTGCGGAGTTGTACGCATAAGAAGCCTTACTCCATTTGCGTTCAGCGTAGGGAAGCGGTTTTCTTCAAACTTTTTAATCTTAAACACAAGCAGTACCTATACAATATCCTTAGTACGCTGCCACTAGACAAATGAGGCATTGTACAATTTGAATTTTTCATGTAATACTATTGTATAAATAAGTGTTAATCCTACTAATATTATAAACGCGAAAGTTTGTAAGTATGGATGTATGTTTGTTACTCTTTCAAGTAAAAACTACTGGATGGATTTTAATGAAACTTTAAAATAATATAGCTTATACATCAGAATAGGACATAGGCTACTTTTTATACCGGAAAAAGCAGATCACGCGGGCGGAGCCGCGAGCAAAAGCTAGTATTAGATATCCTACTAATATTATAAACGCGAAAGTTTGTAAGTATGGATGGATGGATGTATGTTTGTTACTCTTTCACGTAAAAACTACTGGATGGATTTTAAGGAAACTTTACAATAATATAGCTTATACATCAGAATAGGACATAGGCTACTTTTTATACCGGAAAAAAGCTGATCGCGCGGGCGGAGCCGCGAGCAAAAGCTAGTATTTCATAAAGCGTTGATACAATATTTGTTTTTAAATAAATACTCCTAATCCAGAATCTAAATCACATGAAGGCAAGTGACATTATGATATGTTGCTGTTTATACTACGTCCGCCTAATAAGTTTTAAATAAGTAATGTAATAAAACAACACTTCCTTAGCAACAGCTTTAATATCTTTTAGTGAATTTATTACCAATGTTACAAAACAAGTATTTTCCGCAATTACGAGTAGTTAGCCCTTGGAATCACAATCAAGGTCTCTGTAAATAGATCACTAGGCCGCCGTCTCACGATTGACTTGCGTCGCTTTCCAGTTTGGTTGTTTGTCACATAAACATTGAACTTCTGTTACGCGTTTACGTACTAATTATGTAGCATGCCATATGAAGTACATATATAAAAGTATACCATGTATCATTTCGAAATGAACGTTGCGATAAATATTAATGTATAGTTGTGACGATAAAATTAAGGATATGTATATCCAGTTCGACATCATTTTGTAAAATGTCTATTATGGCATACTAGTATTTGCTCGCGGCGCCGGCTGCATAAATGTTTTTGCGGGATAAAACTTACCTATGTCTTGACCTAGGTCATGATTTACATAATGTGCCAATGCAAATCTGTGAAGCCGTTAAGGCACGATTAAATAATAAACATCATAATTAACAAACTCACAAATATCCGGCTTTTACATTTATAATATTATTGTTTACATACATGTATACATACGCACTCACACCTGTTGTCACTGAAGTGGTAGGCACAACCAGTACACCAACATTTCGCCGAGAGTATTTCCGTTCCATGATGTGATAGGAGAAGAGCTTATCGCCATACGGGCACAATTCAAGAGTTCCAGCTGATACTAAACATTTCGTGATAGAAAAACCCAATATCACTTTTGTCCAACCCGGGATCGAACCCTAGACCTCGACACAGCAGTCGTACTGCGTTTTCAATATAACTGCGCTACCGTGGCAGTATCAGATTAGGCAATCACTGTTTGTTTTGGAGAGTTTTCGAAACGAAAAATTACACATGACTTGCCCGAGATTGGAATCTGTGCCTGGTATGGCGATACTCGCTCTCTTTCTCTACTCTTTCGGATATACGAGCGAGAGTTTATGTTATGTAACTAGTAATTTAAGTATACGTATATATGTATGTGTATAACAATAAAAAAGTATTTGAACAAAATGTCTCATGTCAGTAGTTAGCGTGTAAGTGTGCATGTGCGCACGTGAAATGTGAATCACACAACTGTGTCACCGGCATTACACAATTATATTATGAACTTCAATTAGTCCATATTAAGAGTGTGCCTTGCATATTGAATTGTTTAAAAACACAGCAATAATTACTGGAGTTTATTTACTGTAGAAGCTGGTAAACAAACAAGTAGTAAAATGGAAGCTTTAAGGCTTCGTCAAACAGAAAGCGTACTTAGCGCGCGTCAGAGCGCTAAACTGACGCGGACGTCGCGCTATGACGCCGAGTTGTGTTGTACTATTATAGTAATATACCGTCAAACAGAGCGCCAGCGCTGATGTCAGCGCTGGGTGATGTTAGAGGTGGGTTGCTTTAAGGCTGGTTTCGAATCTGAAATGTCAGTTTCGACAGTCCGTACCATTCCTTGCTAGACCACCACTGGCGCCTATGCTACTTATAAGAAATTCATACATACGTAGTCACGCTTATAATACTCGAAGGGGTAGGCAGAGGTGTATGTTGTATATCCACATTTTTTTATTTTTTTTTATTAGATAAAAGGCATAAAACAGAAAACAATCAATTACAATTATTAATACTTAAATACTAAAAACTTCATGCTCTAGATCGTCTTCCTAAGTATATGCCCTAATGAAAGCACAATTTTGCTGAGCTTATTTCCGTTATATGTCATAGGAGACAAGCCTATACAGAGCCGGTATGGCGATACCGGGCATAATTTATATAAAAATCATTAAATATTTAATGAAAGTACTTATACATAAAACGTCATATTTATTCAATAAATAATTACATGACACTGACTTTTAAACTTTTGTGGTGATACAGATAAAATTATAAAGTTCACAAAAGGTGATATGTTAAGTGTAACGTCGGTAAGTGAGGTCATAAAATGATAATAACAAGAAACATTTTATTACTACACGACCGACGCCTGCTCTCGTTACAGTGTTGCGAAAGTGGCCACGCCCGAGCCCGGCACGTTGTCTCAAGGATGGCCGGGCCACACCACACATGGGCTCTCTTTGTACATCCTGTTGAGAAAAATAGTGCAATGTCTTTTGCTGCTTTATGTGTATTCGATGTAATAGAGTGTTAAGTATATTTTTGAACATTTGCTGGCATCCATATCGCACTGGACGAGCAGCTAAGAAACTAGAGGCCGCGGGTTCGTTCCTCATATATACCTAGTCCAGCCATAAGTTCTGTAATGGTGTTATAAAATGTTTACAAACATTTTATAACATTAAACATTTACTAACATTATCTATCATTGTGATAAAATGTATCAAATTTTTGTTAACAAATGTTTAATAATGTTTTGTAAATATTTTATAACATTTTATAACAGCGATGTGGCAGCACCATTACAAATGAACATATTATATTCATTTTTTTATGAAGTAATGTAATCTTATTAAAATTTACATGAACATATTTATTGAAGAAATAAAAAAATCTTTCTTTTCGAAATGGCGACGTTTGGCTATGATACAGGCCTTTAATCTGTCTGGCTGGAATCTATGGATTCACGCACTCTTTCCATGGGAAAGTTAACCACTGATTGCTCCAGAGATTTCTTAAGCGACACAATGTTGAGGTGTCGTTTAGAGCAGGTCATGTCCTTTAAAACTGACCATAATTTGTAGTTCAGATCTGGGCTAGACGAGGTAAAGTCTTCAGCTCTTATAACGACCGGAATTTTGGATTCGAGCCAGGGTTGGATAGTTCGTACCTTGTGACTAGGCAGAGCCCTGTTGGAAAGTCCACGGTGCATTTTTAAAAAGTGTATTGCTGTGAGTTATCACAACAGAATTCAATACAGTCTCTTTATACAATTTAGCTGAGGTCTTGACTCCTTTTTACAAAATGAAGCTTTGTGACTCCTTGATAAAACACTCCCCATCAAATCATTACTGACGCATAATGATGACCACGTCGTATCTTTTCAACCACTTGGGCGGTTTCTTTAGATATGTGTGCGTTCATTTTGCCATTTTGTTTGTTGCAGTGCTCTTCAATCGTGATTATTTTTTCACCAGTAAAGAGGATATTTCTGTGTCTTTCATCTGCGTATCTGGACAGAAGGCGTTTTACTTATCAAAATCTTTTTCATAATTAACGAATTTTATAGTGTACATTGAAAACATATTGACTTCATTTTAAATAATGACATTGGTTTGACATAATTTCATGCTCATTTTTATGTTACATGTTTACATTAAAATTAAAAGCTTTGTGATTTAAAAGCGTATTGTCCTTATTTTAATTGTGAATAAACAACATGTCGCTAATTTGGGCGAATAATCTCCTAAGGCTCACGGCCTCAGATTATATGGATAATGGAGGCCTCTATAAAACAAAAGTAGCTTGACGAGTGTGTCTGTGTCGATAAGTCTAATTTAATTGGGGCCTGTCAGTCAAGGAGTGCGTGATCTTTCACAGCCACACGTTATACAGCTTCGTATCTGTTGGTTTTTAATATTGCGCACACAGTTGACACAGTTTAAATCAGTACCTAGTTAATGGTAATAAACAGGGAGGATGAAACTCAACTGATAATAATTACACTTTTATTATGAAACTATCTTCTATCTGTCTCATTAGTAGAAATGGCCAGTACCCAGCAGTGTCTGGGTTGGTACCACCGCTTTGTCTATTTCTGTCGCCAAACAACTGTGTGTAAGCACTGTTGTGTTTCGGTTTGAAGGACACTGAAGCCTGTGAAATTACTGGGCATTAAGAGACTTAACATCTTATGTCTCGGGGTGTCAGTTCAGTGTCATGCAGTGCTTTGTAATTAAAAGTTCTGTGTGGTGTTGCTTCTGTTTATGGGCAGGCGTGGCGCTTACCATCAGGCAAGCGCCTTGCGCGTCTCGTCATTAAATCAAATAAAACAAAAAAAAAATGGAAATAAATCAAGCAATGAAGAATAATACGTAAGATAAGATGCAGGAGTAGCACATGAATTTTAAACATAGGATTTTACCAATGCATTAAGACGGTACTCAAAAACTAACCAGTGGGGTTAGAATGTGGGTTAAAACACGGTACGGACGTTCGTGCCGTTTAATTGTAATTGATTGAGAGACCAACGTGTGACGATTGCTAATACAAATCTAAATTTTTAAAATAAATAAATTAATTAATAATTAATTAAAAAAATTTGCTTTCCAAGGGGGCTGAACACACCAAAACCATGTTACTTTTTGGGAAAACAGGAAGGTCGGCAACCTTATTATAATGGATATGGAATACCCCCAAGAGCATACACCTCTGACTTTTCTAAGTTACGTGTATATTCATTGTTAATTATCGCTTGCTTTAGCGGTGAAGGAAACATCGTGAGGAAACCTGCATACCTGAGAACTCGATAAGATTTTTCGAAGGTATGTGAAGTCTGCCAACCCGCATTAGGCCAGCGTGGTGGACTAAGGCCTAACCCCTCTCATTCAGTAGAGGAGGCCCGTGCCCAGCAGTGGGACAAGTATAATATACAGCTAATAAAAAAAAATGGAATAATGAATTATCTCAAACCTTATTATAACCTGCAAGATCAGCAAATCGATTAATAACGATGATTCGGAGAAACAAAATCTTGACCTTATACAGCGGCCACTTACAATTATCATTGCGCACCAGTTGGATAACAATCATTAGGTTGCAATATACTTATGTATAATGTCAAGGTGGTGTGCTGTGCCTATTGTTCCAAATGGCTATTCTCAACACGAACAGAGGCTATAAATAATGAATATCAATCATCAAATTATTTAATGCGTTTAATTTTGTGGACTTGACATCGTATGTGCCTAATGTACATATTAACTTGATCTTATATATTTTGCCATAATTGGCATACTTATGACATAAAGTTTCAGGTTGAATTAATGTTTAAGCCTCCAAATAATATGAATATAATATCTGAGTTTAAATGTTCTTAAAACTCTACCAGGCAGATATTACTGGATTTGGCGTTAATTTTCTTTTTTGACCTTCTCAAACTAGTATTCATGACAAATTATTAAATTATACAGGTTGGTATTATAAATATTATTATATATTTACTTAATATATAAATATCCGTAGTAGATGCGAGGTAGTAAATTCTATTTTCCGTTGTTTTGACTCCGACAAAATATAGGAAGCGGAATTTACTACTTTATGTATAAATTACGCACCATAGTGAATTAACTATACCATAGCGATTCAGATTTGTTTAATCTGTATCTTTAACACTAACATGCTGAATGATATAGTAAAGTAACTAGATGTGCAATTGACGCGGTGAAGCCTATCCAGTCCGCCTCTATCCATTGACAGTTGTTTAAAAGGCATCATTCGTAGAGAGTCGATGTTCACCGTGACAATAATAATTATGTCTTTGGAGGATAGAGACACATAATATGTTCGTTTTCAAAATATTTATCAGTTTCAAAGCTATGTTATTCTCTTTGATCATAAGCATCTCCAATCCTACACACTTGTACAACCAATAAGTGTGTCATCTTTAACAAAAAATAAGTGTGATTAATCAGTAATGTAATACATATAATGCAATTACTGTTGCTGTCAAAGAAAGCTCAATTTATAAATACTAAAGTGTAATTACAAATGATAAGACTAAAATATGAACATAATCGTCAATATTTTGTATTTAATAGGAAAGTAAAACATACTCGTGTTTTAATTAAAGTTCAAAGTAATGTGGCGCCCGTGAGAAGACACTGCCCTCTCGGCCGTCGGAATATTGAGCAAAATCGTAAAATGAAGACCTTGGACTAAATTATGAAGGAAACAAGTTGACATCTAGCTGTGATATACAAGTTGCGCGGCGCGCCGTGGACTTTAGTGTTCGTAATTACCACTAACGTGGATGGATTGCTTCGTACATGTTGTGTTGGATTTAGTTGCACATAATACACTTTTTTTTTATTAATAGTCTAGATAAAACGTTAATTAATTCGCTCTAAAATACCTGATTAAACAGAAATAAATGAAACATACATATGAATAGTCTTGACCCACCACATTATCGTTTATGATAAGTATCTAGTTGTACTGTATTCAATTAGGACGTTTCTTCTATGATATACGCATAACTTAAAAATAGCTACTTTTTATATATTGTGTCTTTGATATCTTCTAATCGATACATACTCGTTCAGAACATTTGTTTACAATTAACATATGTTACTTAATTAATTGATTTATCTGTAGAGTACTTACATGGAGAACTTATTTATTTTATTTATTTATTGCACACAAGGAGTACAAGACATAACACTAAAATATAACTAAGTTGAGAAGTACAATTATTGGCGGCCTTATCGCACAGGGCAATGTCTTACAGGCAACCATGGGATGGAGATGAAAGAAGGAGAAAGAAAGGGCAGTCAAGAGTGTACAATAAGCTATTTTCAGAAAGTATACATAAATATAATAGATAATTGATTTAACTTACAGTTAATATAATCAAAATTACGGATAACTTAGCTGACAGAGAGCTAATAACAATGTCTTATATATATAATATAGAACTTGTTATAGGTTTATGCTTTACCTACTTAATGTCTCAGCACCAATACGTAGTTTAATATATCGAAATTAACAGAAAAACATATACAACGCTTACACTTACACTTACGCTACTTTGGTGCATTACCGTCTACTTCTACATGCCACTATCCCACTTGCAGTGA
This sequence comes from Amorpha juglandis, assembly GCA_949126905.1. Taxonomy (NCBI): domain Eukaryota; kingdom Metazoa; phylum Arthropoda; class Insecta; order Lepidoptera; family Sphingidae; genus Amorpha; species Amorpha juglandis. The sequence continues at coordinate 7,192,739 of OX421387.1, read as the reverse complement.
GGTCAGCGCAACATGCTTTTTAACACATATTACAGAAACGTTTGGCTTTTAGTTTTAACACCGGGGGCCTGTCTGACGTCAACCCCTCTGGAGAAAAAAACATTATACAGAATTGTATGTTTGATTATTTTTTTGAATTGAACTAAGCTATCACAAAAGTGTCTTAGCAGTATAGTTATTTTTTGCGTGATTATACATGGTGGATATCCAAGCTTTTCATATATGACACGCGAGCGAGTCACGACTCATGAGTTCATGATGCAATGTCCGGAGCATGACCCAGACCAGAATGCCACTGTATCTACTCTGATTTATTTAATTCGACGAGCCCTATATCACTCGTAGAACGTGGTAGCAACTAGCAGGTTTTCATACCCTTTGCGAATTATAATGCAAATCATGTGTTTTATATGCGAGTTATGTTCTTGATAAACTAATGTGCATGGTGGGAGGAATACGACTTTAAATTTTCTCACGATGCTCATTTAGTATGGATTAAAGCTTTTGGCCTGCGTACGAGTACGATAAGTACAAAGCTTGTGTGTCTCTCCTTCTGTTCAGAGGGGAAGCGACGAATTTAGCAGAAGTAGACCTAGTGTAACATAGAATATTCCATCACAATGATAATATTTATAATATATATTTTTTTATCCTGGATCGGCAAAGTGACTACGCTACACCTGATGCTAAGTGTGCACCTGTGATTAAATATTATAAGTGTGGGTAAAAGCGGCATAGTTGGTGTATTTTTTTTGGCCGGACACTACAAACTGACTGCATTAAACCTGATGGTAAGAGCAGTTCAGTCCAAAAAACCAGTGACCACCGACAAACAATGAGTTTATCGATAATCACCAGAATCATGCCAACCTATATAAATACTTCTTCACACTCCGAAGAGGGAAGAAGCAAATTAAGGTGCCTGCGACAGGACAAGCGGATGACCGATGCAGACACAAGGATACAATGATGTAGCCCTATACTCGCCCCAAACAATCATCAAGTCATGTCGTAAGCCCCTCGGGAGAACCGGGTATACACTGGCTTATTCTAGAACGCGATCCATACAAGGTGTGTGGGTCACTATGGCAGGTTTTAACACCATGTGTACGGTGGTCGCTATTCGGACGGATATAAATATCCTAAATATCACTAGCAAGTAAGAAATGATATAAAGTATCATTCGCCTCTTTTTATAATTTTATTAACTAGCTTTCTGATCGCGACTACGTCCGCTTTATACAAAAACTATGTAACCCTGCGTTATACAACTAAGTATCGCTATTACCTCGTCCGATAATCAGGAGAGTGTACTATGTGCATGTGAGGTTGGCTTTGGGCCTCAGATATTGGTGACCTCATAATCTTTCTATACAGTATATAACTACCTAAAGACTTTGCCCTTTATACATATATAGATACGAAAGGGGGAAAAATGTTCAATATTCACTTATTAATATAATTAAATATATGTATGTATGTATTCGTTCACAGTCAATTACTGTACACGCACTGAATCACTGGTTTAGAATAATTAACTTCAACAGATGGATTAAATCATTAGAGCAATACCAAGACTGCATACAGATTATCTGTATGTGTTTTAGTTATACTTGAGGTAACTTACTGCAAGAACCGGTGGAGATTACAAACATAGTCTTCTATCAAATGACTTGACAGACAGCTTCTGTAATTAATTTTAATTTTGAATGTAATCGTTTGTGGTGTATTTAAAGGAGGCATACTTAATATTGATCGAATCTTAACATATTATATTTTATATTAACGAGACATATAAACAATTACGTCTACAGCTACGGCAGTAAATACGTTAGGAGGTAAATATTTGTTACGGATAACCAAGTAAATAATAGGTACTTGAATGTTTTCTCATGTATTTACCAATTTATATAAAGATTAAACGTTATTCATTCTGTTTACGTCCTGAGTAGATAATACTATTTAAAGTTTAAATTTAAATTTTAAACTAACGTTAAAATAGAGTTAAATAAACTTATATTAACCGAAAATATATATTTAGTGATTAATTAGGACTACTGATTTAGTGCTTTGCTTATAAATCTAAGCTTTTTCCGTGGGTGGTCTGCTATTAATAGTTTAAAATGTAATTTTGTGCAACATTTGTATTCACCCGCTATGCACCGACAGAATATATGTGTGAGTAATACAATTACTATCAAGTACACCTTTGCATTTAGTTCACGCATTAAATGGTGCAACTATTGAGGTAACAACACGATCATGCGTAATTCTAGATCGTTAACGTTTCTAAATTGAAAATATTTTTCATTGATCAATACACTCTATAATGTTATTTTTTTTAATCTACATAACTAATTTAATCAATACTTACCCAATAATTCCCATCTCAGAATAATTTACAGATTTAATAGTTCATGTCTTTATTCGTACGCATTTGAAGAAAAAAAGTGGGCAACAGTTTTAAAATATAAATGCTTTAAGCTTAGCACAGCGATTTCTGCTTGGATTACTATTATTTTAAGTACTGATTCGCCATTCCAAACCATCTTACTAATTTATGTACTGGTTAAGGTGTAATAAAATATTGTAATATAATTTTTCTACAACTTAGTATGTTCATACAGAATATTTGAGCAAAATTTTATTAACACTCAAATGAATGTCTTAGCAATGGTTTAAATAATTCGCAAACACATTAACTGGAGTCTAGGTGTGTATGTATTGTTAACAGGTTCCCTGTCCCATGAATCATATATGATTCATTTGATATATTTTGTACCAAGAATTATACGTCCATGAATCATATGTGATTCAAATTTAGAGTCAAATTCATGCCTTTATTTGAAATGGACGTAGCAGGTTAATTCGCATTTTTAGCATCGGGACGTGAAGATTACATCCTTTAGAGTGGGAAAACAAAAAAAAACCTCTTCTTTTTTTTAGCATAACAAGAAATGCACCGTCTTCTTATCGACTTGCGTTTATTTTATCCATCAATACTAATAAATTGCAAGAATCATATATTTTTCAATGAACGCTCAACGTAAGATTATAACATGTCACGTTCATGAATCATATATGATACAATTGTTTTTGTTCATTGAGCCAAAAAAAATTACGTGGATACTTTCAGAACTTATATCTACCCTCCAAAAATACATTTGAAAATTTACTAAAAAAAAAAAGAGTGGGACGTATATCATGGAAAAAAGTGGTTTGTATGGGGACAGGGAACCTGTTAAAATATTCAATTACGACGTCACAAGGAAAGCTGCTCTACAATTGTATACAGTGTTATTTTGACACCCTGTTACTAAATGAAACCACATATTCATCATCGCCTCTGCTTACCTTGTACCAATCATGAGGCTTGAGCTTGTAGTAGTTTTGCCAAAAAATGTGATTTAAGTTTTGAGCCTTTTAAATCACGCTGTACGGTTTTTGCACTTAACTCTATTGAATAAAATGTCACAGCTGACGATGTTATTATAAAACACAAACGCTTAAGAAGGGCAACTTCATACATATGAAAATACGTCTCAGACTCACAAAGACGCTCTCGACACATTCACTGAAAAAGTTGCGACAGTATTACTTAGTTCATTGATAATGACAAAACGTAAAAAAATGTGTTTGTGAAATGCACATATCTATAAATAGGTAACACAAATTTGACTAAAAACAAATAATCATTATAAAAGTTACAAGATTCGATTTTACTTAGGATTTTATTACATTTCATAGGGTAATCTAATATTTATTTCAATTCCTAAATTACTATTTTGAGCCGTTTGCCTTCTGTACGCTTGGCGTTTTTATAAAGCGGGCACATTGACCTCGTCGGTATAAAGCCCGCAATACATGTTGCCGAGTGATGACTAACACCAACGTATAGATAGTATTTTTGGGTATCAGGATAGTATCGTGGGTATCAGCAACTACGAGAGACTTTTGGTCTCACAACACCCAGCCCGGGGTCTTGGTTTGTTTCGGGAAACAAATATTTGTGGTTCACATAAACATTTGTCTCGGTGCAGGGATCGAACCCGCGGCCTCTCGCTTCACAGCCGGCTACTCGATTGGTTTTCGATAAACTTGCCGAACGTCTAGGCACTAGCGCTTGCCTTGTATTAATTTACCTACACTCGTGTTGGGCTAAGCTCGTCCAACATGTATTCCAGGCTTAATGGTAATGTATGTGTGTGTGTCTCATTCATTCGATGACGGGTGTGTATGTTGATTTTTATATGTGTGTGCGCGCGTATACAGACTGTTTAAAATTAATCTAATGTTAACGGCATTTCATTTGTTAGGAAATATTATTTTTTTATTTTGCCTTTAATAAGAAAGTGTCTTAGCTCAAAGTACTTGTATTAACGAACACTACACATGGTTTCATTTAAGTATAGGGTGTCAAAATGACACTGTATAATAGCTTATTCATATTATGCAATTCGTATAAGTCGCGTCAATAACTTCGTCACATACCGATGTAAAGCCTGCACTATACTACTCGCGAAGTTACCTCGACGAAGTACTCTTCGAAATTGACCGAATTCTGAACTATGTGAGCACACACTCGTGCAACCTCACGAGGACACTTCGTGTTCGAACTTCGGGTCCTTTGACCCGGGCGCAAAAACCGACAATGACTGCAAGGCGCCCGAGGCGAGCCGAGGTTGCACGAGACGAACCGAAGTGCCCTTCTACACTATCGTATTCGCTCAACTTCGATCAATTTCGCGAGTAGTGTAGTGCAGGCTTAATGGTTCAAATTGGACAGCTACGAGTCGTAATTGCATAAACACAGGGTTTTATAGCACGTACTAAACAATAATTTATTTAAAACATCTCAAAACTACCTCTAAAAATACCTGCCAAAATTAATGAAGGAGGAATATGCAAGTTTTGACTAAGTATATATATTTTAAGTATACCCAATTTATCTTCATTACTTACTAGATGTCCCGCGCGGCTTCAGTCGCGTGCATATTACTACTCCGCTCCCTTGGGTCGTAGCGTGATGGTATATCCCCATGAATTATCGTCTCCACAAAACAAATATAATTATGGTGTGATTATGACGTCAATCGGTCAAGTTATTCAAAAATTTCATACACACAATAAATAGTTTAACGTGCATTTGACAAGTCTTTTATAAAATTTAAAATCTGGCACACATGAAGAAAATAATAAGCGGATTTTTTTCTTTCATTTAAATTGATTTCAAAAATTGATTAGATACTAATACTTGTAAAACCTAGAACTACGACTATAATAATAATTATACTGTGTTGGATATGTTGCCGCCTAAATATTCTTGTTTTCTCTGCAAAATACGCCGTTACTTTTAAATGGTCAATTTTAAATCATATTTTTATTATAATATTTTATGGAAGTTTGAACAATAAATTTACTGCTTACGTTTATAAAATGGCTTTTTAAGGAGACTTAAAAAATCAAAAGCAACCGTTCGTGAAATAGATTACTTGATCTGGCACATAAATAACATGATAATACGATCGCTAAATAGGCACTTACTTTCTTTATCACGTAGCACGTAGGCAGCGGACAGCCGTGTGCCCGTGTCATGTTACATATGACCTTAGCCGTATGTAAATGCCTTATTACTTACCAGCCAGTCCTTGTTGGCATATCTATTGCATTTTGTTCTAGTTGTAGTATCCAGTTGTTCAAGACCTCCAGTTTCCATACTAATTTATAATGCCCACAGGTCTTTCAAAATACGAGTTTAACATGTCACTCGCTTTCAGTGTTTCTAAGAAATATTTTAAACGAAAGTGTTTAGTTTACTATTTCGGTATTCAAGTCTAGAATACTAAGTAGCGTGAACGCAGCCGCTGCCAACTCACGCCTACAGCTAGTTGACGTATATATAATTCCTGTACGAAAATGAGGCCAACAATTCGGATCAAGGTTGTTGCTTATCATTACGATTTTTAAAACCTTTTACCTGTTGTGTTTTTATAGGCTATATTATTAACCAGAATTGATATATTTTACCTATATTATATCTACTATAATAATATATTACCATTGCGTTACATATGAAATAGACTATTTCTTTTTCACATTTGTAGTAACTGCTGGCTGAATTATCAAATTTAACAGAAGTTGATTAACGTATGATAATTAACAATTGTAATTATTCATTTATTAGCATATTTATTGTTTATTAATGAATAATTACAATTGTATGAAACAACTACTAACTAAATATTTAAAACTTTTTGATTTCCTATTTCTATACATCGATAACGGACCCGTGAATGTTTTTGCTTGTTGAGGTATTGCGCGAGCAAGATTAACGTTGTGGTGGAGTTACTAATGGATTTAGAATTCTGTACTCAAAGGGAAGGTCAGAGGGTGTCAACGGAACGTTATTACTAAGCCTATGAGATATCGGTCACTATCTACCTGTCTGTCCAACCATTAAAGGATCCCATCTAAATCGTACACATGGTAGCTGACTGAAATGTTCACGGAATGTGTTTTTATATAGCGGATATCCTAAGAAATAATAAAAAACAAAAAGATTTACTAGGTAGTACGTTACTCGTATACGAGAGGCCGTGTATAGTATCAGCGTAAGCATTTTTGTGTGAAGGATATAGGGATAGATATAAGGATTAATAAGTTCTGAGTAGTGTTGCTTTTCGTCTCATCATTTAAGCAAATGGAAAACATTGTTTTTGAAGGTCGATTTTTATTGATTTACATCAAAAACTATTTTATTACAACTATTTATTTCTCCATTAAAAATAAAGCAACATTATTGCGACCTTTTCGTTGCATAATTTCAATTCGTGCGTAACCTTTTACTTCTGTAATTAATGCAACTCAGTTTTCCAAGTAGAACCTACATGGTTGATGTGTGTCATATAGTACATTGTGTCTCATTAATTAACTTACGTCAATGTGTGGGTATTTAGTATAAAAACAACGCAACAGCTATGAGAAGAAAGTAGAATAAATACAGAAAAGTAGTAAGCGTTTTGAAACTTAATAAAATATAAATACTATGTACTCGATATGTCATAAAAATTGATATCGATTTGCTATTTTTTTTATCGATGTGATAGCTACTAAAATTGTGTGCATATGACTAACTTTCCCGTTGATTCGGCACACAAAATAATAATGTCAGACTGTATTAATAGCAAAAATTTTCAAAAACCATCTTCATACCCGAATCTCGGTGCGTTTGCTGTTTTTTGTCGAGAAGTTTCCCATTTTCCCTCTTACTTAAGAACCTGTTCCCTAAGAACCTGTTTCTTAATTTAAGTCGATTATCGTCGGTTTTTCAGATGCAATCATTTTAATATGCAAAAAACATAAATTAACTATTAAATTTATTGAAAGTAAATAAATTGAACATTGAATATATATTTTTTTATAAACGTTAAAATAAACTTAACTTCGCATTGATTTTAATACGTGGTGCAGTTACGCAACTATTGGCAGCCTTGTAAAGGACGCGCGTGCGCTTCTCGGAAAAATGCCAGCCACGTGTCGTGCGTTTTCATGAGCTGCCTTCGATGACACTTGCGTGGTCCGGGACTCCTATTTGTATTAGTCATTTTAGAATGGAATTTATTTTGAATCATTAAAACCATGATTTAATCCGCATTTAGATGATGAGTTTCTAGTGCGATATTAACAGAAAATCGTCATTTACCAGGCCGCTTCATATGAGTATTTAAATGAAACTTTATGAGTATGTTATATGTACTAAGTGTTTACGCATGCAATCTGAATCATATTTAACTTATAACAAACATAAGCACTCATAGGATATGTTTAAAATAAACAAATAATGGAATGTAAATATTTAAAACATAAAACGGCTTAAATAAATTACACTAAAGGCTGAAAATCAAGTGATGTTGAAAATATGTTGGATTTTATTATTAACTAGCTTTTGCTCGCGACTCCGCCCACGTGATCAAACAAACAAACAAACAATCAAACTCTACAGCTTTATAATATTAGTATAGATTTGGGTAACTTAGCAACGGAAGCCTTCAAATAATATTATTTGGGTAGCTTAGCAACGGAAGCCTTCAAATATGAATAATTTTCCCCGTTTTTGCAACATTTTTCACTGATGCTTCGCTTCTAATGGTCGCAGCGTAATGTTATATATCCTAAAGCCTTCCTCGATAAATGGACTATCCAACACAAAAAGAATTTTTCAATTCGAATCAGTAGTTCCTGAGATTAGCGCGTTCAAACAAACAAACAAACAATCAAACTCTACAGCTTTATTATTAGTATAGATGCGTAGAAAGGTAATAAAACGGTATTAAATATTCGAAAGAAGAGATAAAATTAAATTAGCTAAGCTTCATATAATTTTCAAGTAGAGGAGGCCCGTGCCCAGCAATATGACGTATATAATACGCGGGGGTTGGTATTATTATTAGTATATATTTTATAATACATATAAGCGATAGAATTGAAATTTGTGCGTGGATCAAACTACCTCTACATGAAATTCAATTGAAACCAACTACATCGTGTCTATTTTGCTCTGTGGAGAATATCTTCATATTGGTAACTTAATATATATGATGATTCTGATATTGTGGGCGTACATGGGTGGTGGAGATCACTTACCATCAGGTGACCCACTTGCTCGTTTGCCGGCCTATGCTATAAAAAAAAAGAATCTATTAAAATATATACTTTATTTATACGTAACGAAACTATTTTTAAACGCAATTCTTATTCTATATGTTAAATGACGGAGAATAATAAAGGGCGTTTAATAGCTTTGGCACAATAAAACAAACAAATGCATATATTAATTTTGCAAGTTTCCTTCCACGATGTACATAAACACATATTTCGCAACGGTAACACGTTATATGACCAAGAGCAAGTTTCAAATGTCGACGGCTATCCACAAATGTGCACAACGAACTAAACTAGATCAGTTTTGTCGTTTCGCAGAGTTTGCGCAATCGAAGTTTAAGGTTCTGCATCATTTATTTTACCTCTTTCGTAATTTTAAATCCATTTTGCCATAACGACGAGTCGATTCGACTTTATAATCTGATGATTGAATTTATGCGTTAGTGTGAAGCTAATTGCAAATTAGAAACAATTCTAATTACTATTGCATGTGGGAGATGTTATCCGGTTGAAATTATTAAAGTGGTGTTGAGTATATATTTTTAATTTTAGCTGGTGTCGAAATACTTCTCAGACGAATGAGTCACTTTATTAAAGTTTTTTCTATGAAGCGGTCTAAATCCTGACGGGTATACTATCTTTAATCTTAAAGGATTTTCTTTGGAAGTAGCTACTTCGTGCGCCTTCCTTCGAGAGCCTCCATTCGATTACTGTCTTTAACTAAGTAATCTAACTGCCAATATAATCTGATTGACTGCTTTTCAGCAATGTAATACGGTATCAATAGCAATAGTTATCAAAAATGTATAAAAATAATATGTAAAAATGTATCTCGATATTTAATATATCAACACGCATTTCAATTGGCTTTTGATAAGTATATCTTTTATCTTTTTTTTTTATAGCATAGATCGGCAAACGAGCAAGTGGGTCACCTATGGTAAGTGATCTCCACCGCCCATGTATGCCCACAACATCAGAAGAATTATAGGCGCGTTGCCGACCTTAAAGGAAAGGGATAATTAGGTTAATTTGTTGCTGTTAATTTTGTTTAACATGTGATTAAATTGTAAATGTTTAATTCTAAGTTCCTATCAATAAGTTATGAATCCATTTAAAAAATCATTATGATCGATTTGTATTGGTATTCCTTTCGTAAGATTCGTTTCTAATTGTTTTCTTCCTTAATGATTTTTTTAACGGTACTCAACCGTGAAGATCGCCCAATATACGTCCTGAAACAAGTTATTTCGTGTATTGAGTGAAAAATCGGTGTGACCGCAATGTTTCATAGGCCTGGTCAGTTGCACAAGTAGCCGCTTTGTTTACGTGGCATTGTCCACCCGTCCCATCGGCCGGGCTCGTGTACGTGCGTACTTGAATATATTTAAATTTGGAGATGCGACCAGGATGAAGCAAGCGCACCACGCCAACTAGTATAAATGCGGTTAGTGTCAAACAGGGGGTACAGTTCACAGCTCTAAGCATCCCTGAACACACATACCCAAACCCCAAAAATGGCCTTTAAGGTACGAAAATGGATTGACGTGCCTCGTGAAAAAAGTGTTTGTGAAAAGTGCTACAGCAAATATTAAGTGGCTACCCCTAGTTCGGGGGTTGCATTAAATAGTGATAAAATAACATAAAAATTATTTGTTTATTTTGTTCTAGTTGGTGATCTTCTCCTGCCTCTTGGCTCTCGCTTACGGAAGCGGGGTCCCCGCAGCCTTCGCCGCAGCTCCCGTTGTCGCGGCACCCGTCGCAGCCAGACTGGAAGAGTTCGACCCGCTGCCACAGTACAGGTTCGGGTACAATGTAGCTGATTCACTTACCGGAGACTACAAGAGCCAGCAAGAAGAACGCAACGGTGATTTAGTTCAGGGGTCTTACTCTGTTGTTGAACCTGACGGCACCCGCCGTGTTGTTGATTATGCCGCTGACTCCATAAACGGTTTCAACGCTGTGGTGCGCAAGGAGCCACTAGTCGCAGCCGCTCCCGCCGTCATTGCTGAGCCTGCCGTCGTTCCCGCTCGCTTCGCTGCTGCTCCTGTCGCTGCTGCGCCTGTTGCTGCTGCGCCTGTTGCTGCTGCTCCCGCATTCGCCCCCGCTCGCTACGCTGTAGCCCCTGCCGTTGCTCCTGCCATCGCCCCAGCCCCAGTTGTTGCCGCCGCCAGATACGCCGCCGCACCCGTAGTGGCTAATTATGCAGCAGCTCCCGTGGTTGCTCGTTATGCCGCTGCTCCCGTAGCTGCGGCGCCCGTAGCAGCTCCCGTCGTGGCTCGTTACGCCGCAGCCCCGGTCGCGTCTGCCGCTTATGTGGCTGCTCGTTATGCCGCTGCGCCAGTGGTAGCTGCTCGTTACGCCGCCGCTCCAGTAGCCGCTGGACCAGTAGCAGCCGCATACACTGCTGCACCCTACGCCGCCTACAGTTCTTACACTGCGTACGCTGCTCCATTCCCAGCAGCGTATACGTACGCCGCGGCAGCACCTGTTGCTGCTGCATACACCGCACCCGTGGCTGCCGCATACGCTGCACCCGTGGCCGCTCCCGTTGCCACCCCAGTGGCCGCACGCGCAGCGGTAGTGCCCACTGCCGTCGCACCCGCTGTCCGTGCCGCACCCGCTAAGCTCGTCGAGCCAGCCCCCGCCGCCGGTTACCGCTACCCTTAAGAAGATCAAACTGACGGCTCATTATTATCTAAGACTTGATTTGTAAATACTTTTTACCTATTTTATTTTTTACCTTTCAACAATTAAATAAAACGTATAATTTCCGACTAATGTCTTTTATTACTCGTGTGTAATATCAATACATAGTTACTATATAGATCTATCTAGTTCGCTTCCAGCCTACCTATGTATCTATGATCCTAATCTTTAAATCTTAGGTAGATTGTTTTTATCAAAATATTATAACACATTAACCATATAACAAAAACAACAGTACCATTATAATTGCGTCTTCTCCCCTTGTCTATCCATACTCCGAGCATCATAGCCATTTTATTTCAAATGTATTATTTAAGGCCCTTCCGTGAGCAAATAACCTTGACTGACTCGCGGCATACTGCCTCGTGTACTGGGTGTGTGAGTTTTCGTTCAGAATATGCACGTATTTAGCGAATAATTGATTTAATTTAAGGTTTTGGTTTATTCGAAAATTTAAAGGGCAAAATATTCGTTATTAAATTGCCTATCTAGTGATGTTAATCTCATATGAAAACAATCTGTACTTTAAAAGGAGACGCACGGAATCTTAGCATTTTTCTCATTTTTATGGTTTGTTTATAACGACAATTTAAAAAAAATATATCAACATTAACATAAAGTTGAATCCAACAAAGAATAGCTGACACATTGAAGAAATATACTGTATATTTTTTTAATCAATATTAATTTTAAGTAATGACTAGATAACCTCTAAAAATCTCGATCGCGCGGCGTTTTGCTGGGGGTATGGCCTTAAGCGAAAATTAGGAAAAAGTCGTGACGCAACTTCATGGATATGATTGAGAGATGAAAACTATTCAAAAACCGACTTCAAAACCCAAATCGCGGTAGATTCCTCTTCTCCGTTAGAAATATATTCTTATATATTCTTTTCCCTTGCACTCCAACCTACGATATTAATTATAGCAATATAGGACCACCACGGTGAAAAATTCTTTGAAACAAAAAATAATTTTCCAAATCGGTGCATATTTGGCGGAGATATGTCTCAACATGCAGGAACATCCTAAATTGAATTTTATAAATGTGAAAATGAGTTTGTTTGTTACGCTTTCACGCCAAAATAGCTTAATCGATTTTGATTAATTTTGGTACAGAGATAGATGGGATCCTGGAGACGTTTGAAAGCTACTATTTATAAAACGGAAAAGGCTGGTCACGCGGGCGGAGCCAAGCTAGCAAAGCGGAGCAAAAGCTAGTACAATATGTCGGAGTGGTTAAAAATAATATGACAAAATAAGTTGTTGGTCTGACTACTGACGTTTAATTAATATGTGGTTATAATAAAATTGTATGCGTTCCTGTTTTGAGTATGTGACTAAGCTCCTGTTTTGATTATGTTATTTTTAATAGCAGGGTAGCGAATTGAAGATTGTAAATTGTTTACTGTTATTTAGTGAAAACGAAAGAGATTTGACTATAGTAAAATTAGTTTAACAAAACTGACAATCCAATTATAAAAAATGCCATTGGAAGTTAAAAATAACGATTTCTATATGGTGCTTGTAATGTAATCGGTGCCTATGTTGCTGCCCGTCAACTGAAATTGTACCGGCTTTTAAGTTTTGTTAAAACTTATTTTATTTTTAAATATTTCTATATAAGGTTTTTTTATAGCATAGGCCGGCTAACGAGCAAGTGGGTCACCTGATGGTAAGTGATCTCCACCGCCTATGTACCACCAGAAGAATCATGGGCGCGTTGTCGACGAATTAGGGATTGCGAAGGGTAGGGGATTTGGGCTTCCGGATATCTCACTCACCGTACGAAACGCAGCAGCAAGCCGCTACTTTACGTCGGTTTTCTGTGAGACAGTGGTAATGACTCTTTCGACCCAGCCCATTCATGCTGTAGACAAAACTGTCTACATCGTGGCTCTACCACTCAAAGTGTAGCTACGGTATGTAAAATCCAATATAATGACACACTCGCGATGAGTGTGCTGTCGTGTATTAAAAGAGTTTGTTTTTTTTTACTCCGTAGGTACTCCGTCATTAGATCTTAACCAAATTTAAATGGGACCACATCGCAACCAAACTCGCCGAATTTAGAAGTTCGAATCGAATCAATTCGAATTGAGAATTGAGTAAGCTTATGAATGATGTAGGTAGACTTAAAGTTTGGTAGGTATGTAATTGTTCTTGCAACGCTGACGGGTGCCGGTGATATTATTTCAGAACAAATTCCCCATCACCTCCCATTGTAAGTAGGTAAATTCACATTAAAGGGGATTCAGTTTTGATTAGCTCTTTGCAAGCCTGTCTTAAGATTAAAAGCTGATATTATACATTTTTGCTCGCTACGTTGATAGTTTTTATAGATATAAAAATAAATCAACATATATATATAACCAACGTAAGGTGACCTTCCATTTCACGTATATAGATACATTTATATCAAAGGGGAGTCAGTTTTGAATGGCTCTTCTGGCAATCTCATGATTAGATATAAGTTATGTAATAATATTTTTAATCCGTTACGATAATAGGAATCAGAGCTTTGTCAACAAGCCCACATTGATTTTACAATAAACGAAAACGTCCAAATCCAATGACCGCGCATACCAATGATTTTTGCTGTGTTGCAATTACGTTCTAACTGCATAAGGAAATGCGAGCAAACCCGGACACGTTGAAAAAAGTATAGTACGTGTGGTTTGTGTACTAACTGACTATGTTAGCTCACCATTACGTCAATCATCGGTAAACATCGTGGCGTAAAGTGGTTGATTTCTATATAGACAAATCAAAGGACAAACATGGTTTACTCCCTGTTTCTTATTACATAACCTTGTCCCGAGAAATTGGACTCGAAAGATTGTATGATGTAATAAATACCTACTTCACGGAAAAACAATCTAATAGAACACACCCTTTGCCAAACGTACAGGTGTCAACAGTTTGAGGTAAATATTCATATGTTAATTTATATATAGATACTAGCTTTTCCTCGCGACTCCGCACGCGTGATCTGCTTTTTCCGGCATAAAAAGTAGCCTATGTTTATCAGGGATAATGTAGGATTCTAATGGTGGAAGAATTTTTAAAATCGGTCCAGTAGTTTTTAAGTTAATTCGTTACATACAAAAATACAAATATTTCTTCTTTATAAATTATTTATTGATTACAATGAAATACTCTTAATCAACAATACATTTATTTGGATAAAAATAATATTATGTTGATAACGCTTTGGAATCAAACAATTTGATTACCATAGCAACAATTTGATTACCATAGCAACGGAAGCCTTCAAATATAAATAGTATTCCCCGATTTTGCAACATTTTTCACTGATGCTTCGCTCCTAATGGTCGCAGCGTAATGTTATATAGCCTAAAGCCTTCCTCGATAAATGGACTATCCAACACAAAAAGAATTTTTCAATTCGAACCAGTAGTTCCTGAGATTAGCGCGTTCAAACAAACAAACAATCAAACTCTACAGCTTTATAATTTAGATTTATTTTCTTTAGCTTTATTTTTTTTTTTTTTTTTTAATTTTTTTTTTTTTATAGATTCTTTACTGATTTACATGGTCACGTATTAGTCGAAATTCGACCTTTTTATTAGTAATATATTGACACTCAGGCATTGACTTGATAACGTAAATAATTACGGTCTTATTACAAAATCTATACTAATATTATAAAGCTGTAGAGTTTGATTGTTTGTTTGTTTGAACGCGCTAATCTCAGGAACTACTGGTTCGAATTGAAAAATTATTTTTGTGTTGGATAGTCCATTTATCGAGGAAGGCTTTAGGCTATATAACATTACGCTGCGACCATTAGAAGCGAAGCATCAGTGAAAAATGTTGCAAAAACGGGGAAAATTATTCATATTTGAAGGCTTCCGTTGCTAAGCTACCCAAATAATATTATTTGAAGGCTTCCGTTGCTAAGCTACCCAAATCTATACTAATATTATAAAGCTGTAGAGTTTGTTTGTTTGTTTGTTTGATCACGCGGGCGGAGCCGCGAGCAAAAGCTAGTGTTTTATAATTTTGAACAAGGTTTATGTTAAAAAAATACTATAGGTTATCATAGCAACCAGCATTTATAAAACTAGTTTAAAGTTAAACACAATACACACACACGCATCCACAGAACTAAAAAGTGGTCATACTTATAACACCCCTCTTTTTGATCGGGGGTTAAAGGCATTAGTCATTTCTTTTTCTTTATCTTCGGTACTGGGAAGTAAGACTGGGATATATGTAATTACCAATATTACAAAAAAATATAAAAAGTTGTTTGTTGTCCTACATAATATTTACACCAAGCAAAAATCCTATATAGTCATGGTGTATACGATTATATTAAATGTATCCTGAAAGAGAGAAGGAATATCAGCCTAACGTTTATAATTTACTAGCTTTTGCTCGCGGCTCCGCCCACGTGATCAAACAAACAAACAATCAAACTCTACAGCTGTATAATATTAGTATAGATTTGGGTAGCTTAGCAACGGAAGCCTTCAAATAATATTATTCGGGTAGCTTAGCAACGGAAGCCTTCAAATATGAATAATTTTCCCCGTTTTTGCAACATTTTTCACTGATGCTTCGCTTCTAATGGTCGCAGCGTAATGTTATATATCCTAAAGCCTTCCTCGATAAATGGACTATCCAACACAAAAAGAATTTTTCAATTCGAACCAGTAGTTCCTGAGATTAGCGCGTTCAAACAAACAAACAAACAAACAAACAAACAAACAAACAAACAAACAAACAAACAATCAAACAATCAAACTCTACAGCTTTATTATTAGTATAGATAAGTGTTCTGGGTAAGACAGAATATGGTGCCGTGGGCGTTTAAGTGAAAAAACCTCTACGGCTCTCCTCTACGATAGCGAAGCCTGCCCCACTCAACCTCTACGGCTCTGCGCCGTGATGGCGAAGCCTGGTTCACTCAACCTCTGCGGCCCTACTCATTGATGGCGAAGCCTGGCTCACTCAATCTCTATGGCTCTTTTCCGCGATGGCGAGACCTGACCCACTTTTGTTTAGGTACTGCTGGTCTCAACAGCATCTTGGTAGTTATTGGTTATTATCATAAACGAATACCATCAATACTGCCAGATGGCAGATACTGTCTCAGTGGAAGCGATATGGTTGACAAAATATTGTGTATGGCTGTTTGCTAACTTCGAGCCTATACCTTTACGTGTTTAATAAGGTGGGCTTATTAACTAATTTATCGCAAGGTTGAATATTGCCAAATTGGTAACTATGTAATGCGATCAACATTAAAGATTACAATTTTATGAGCTTAGATACTGTGTTATGCGCACAGATTTCATTTGAGGTTCAAATATCCGATTTCATTTGAGGTACAAGATATGAATTAATAAATATAACGATATTAATTGTTTTACGAGAGCTTCCGTGGCGCAACGAACAGGTAGCGAGACGGCCGTTGATTCGATTCGCCCACTGAGAGAAATGTTTGTGTGATCCATATTTTTTAGGTTGATTGATGCGATGAGCAGGTTACTCGTATGGTGGTAAGCATAACACCTCCCCATGAACAGAAGCAACACTACACAGAATTTTCTAAAGCACGGCATTGCATGGCACTGGAATGCACTCGTCACACAAATATATAAATGATAATTTTCATAATGCCCAATAATTTCTCTATCTTCATTGAACGTCCAACTGAAACATAACAATGTTTACACACTGCTGCTTGGAAATAGACAAAGTGGCGGTGCCAATACGCAGACGGTCTCTCGCATATCAAGTAAAAGTTTGTTTCGGGTCTGGGCGTTGTGAGACCAAATGTTTCGGGTAGTTCTTGATACCCACCATATTATAATACACATATCTTAGTGTGGAGTCAGGATGGACTGTTGGGTGCAACAGTTTAAGGCATATAGTTGTAGCAGTTTGGAAAGCTAAAGGCTGTCCCTTTTTACTATGTTAAAGTCAATACATCAGGAGCTCCGATGTGACTTTTAAAGGCCAAAACATATACATCATGGATAAGTCAACTAGGTATTTCATAGAGTGGACAGTCCGTTTAAAGAAAGCGAAAATTGGGCGCGCGGAACGCAATGTATATCGCAAGAGTGACCTGCGCGTAATATGTAGCACTTTCTTCAATGAGCCGTGCGGTATTGTTCTCACGTCCTGCGTTACGCAGTTGTTCGATATATAACGTGGATGCGAACCAGGACATGCACATTCCACTTCGAGGACTGTGAACAACCAACCCCACACAAACAGCCATGAACTCCAAGGTGAGACGATTTATATTTTTTAATAATTAATAAAATTCAATTCGATTTGAATTAACACGTTCCAATAGTATTTAAATTTAATTATTTTATTATATTTAGGTAAAGAGCTACTATTTTAAGTTATTCTTATTGAATTTTTCGTTTTTAGGCCGGAATAAGATTTGATTTCACTCTACCATGCGTTTCATAATGGCGTTATTTGATTATAGACTTCCATACAAATAGTAGCTAATTAATTATCTTTAATGGAATAATCATAGAAAATAGTTCAGCAGAAAAATAAAAGCATTCCTAAAGCTTATTTTAAATCGAGCTAGAGCATAATAAGTAACAGTTCACTATCGATAAAGTTTCTAAAGTTTTAATTTCCAAGCAGTAAGTTACAATAATATGGGTATCAAGTAGTTGCAATAGCGGGTGGCAGACGGCGCGTGGAGCGCGCGTGCGTCTACCATTGGCTAATACGATCCATATAGAGACGCTTTGCGACACAACCTTCTTTCTACCTGCCAATTTCGGCTTGACCCGTCTATAACAATGGAAATAAATCGCTTTCGTGTTTCAATTGTTGCGTTTAAAGGTTTCGTTTTTATTCTTATCTCATTAAAACAATCACACCCTTTTAGATTTCTCACTTCTGCTGATTAAATCGCTAATTCTTTTTATAATGACCAGTAGATGTAATGATCTTGGTTCCGTAGTTCCAATGATTTTTTTCATACATGATCGTATTGGGGCCCACCGCGGATATGGTTTGACATTCATGGCGTGTGATGCACAGTAATTAACACTTGACATAATGGATGTATATTATATATATATATATGTAATATATAGGGCACAAGTTTACTTCTATTAATGAGACTTCCACTACAGCTCGGCCTTGCTACGGGTCTGTATTGTATTACAATACTTTTTTCCTTCTCATTACAATCTGACATTTGTCTCCATACAGACTTAGTAAATCAAACAATCGCGTAAATCTTATTAAAAATTTTGCATTCGCATTATTATCGATTTCACAGTGTCCATCGGTGCCAATGTCTATTATATATTCACAGCGCATGTCACAATCAAAGGGTGACCAGGAGCATGTCGCAAGTCGTGGACATCACCAGACAAACGCCGCATAACAATACGCCCGAGCAAAAATTTCGATGTTGTGCAACTAATCAATGTTGTTATGACGTGACATATTAATTAACTCGTATTGGTACCATAATCGATATCAAACATGAAAGGAAAGTTGTGGTCTATACGACGACTCATAAAATATGTACAGTTGTATGTATATATTATGCATTAGATGTATAATCTGTTTCATGTATTTGTATGACGGTTGGGTGTAAAATCTCAAACAGCGCATTCACTAATAATACATTTGATTTATTTCAGATTGTAGTATTCATCTGCATCGTGGGCGTCGCCACCGCCAGCGTGATCGCCCCCCTCCCCGTTGCCCGCGTCGACCCGCTACCTCAGTACTCCTACGGTTATGACGTCCAAGACACTCTCACCGGGGACTACAAGGGACACCAGGAACAAAGGAACGGCGACCTCGTGACTGGCTCCTACACCGTTGTCGACCCTGACGGCACCAGAAGGATTGTTGACTACGCCGCTGACTCGATCAATGGTTTCAACGCGGTCGTCCGTCGTGAGCCCCTTGTGGTCGCCGCGCCTGCCAGGGTTGTGGCCCCTGCCCCTATCGCACCCGCTCCCCTCATTGCCCGCGCCCCTGTCGTGGCACCCGCTCCTCTCTTTGCCCCTAGATTTCCAGCTCCCGTATTTTACTAGATGAATTATTACAATTTTGTTGTTGCTTTTGTATTTTTAGGCCTTTTTGTACGACTGTTATTTATGTTATAAAAAGTTTGATAATGATTTATTTCGTCTTATTTCGACAATCTCCTTCCGTGCGTAGTCTCGTTATTAGTAGAATATACATTAGATCTAATATACATCTATTACACAAATTGAATATATTATAATGAACTAGTTTCCTATAGTATTAAAGTCTTCAGGGTCACAAAAGATTAATTACCTAATTTCAAAGTACCTACATTGGATTTTAAACAGGGTCGAAGTACACAAGACGTAGATTATAGAACTTTAATTGTCAAGAAATGTACATGTACAATTAAAGCACACATGTATTTTTTCTGTGAATATTAGCCGATCATGGAGCAGTATACTTATACCCTACCATTAATATAAGGAAGTATTATAAAACAAACTCGCAATCGCAAAATCTCTACATTTCAGTAAAGGTTTGTGTTATTGAATTATTTCAAGCATATTATCATTACATAACTGTCTTCTTATTGTTAAAGCAACTAACACCGAACATCTAATAAAAAGTAGAGATCACGTTTTACATTTTTTAATAGCATAGATCAGCAAACGCGCAAGTGGGTCACCTGATGGTATATGTTCTCCACCGCCCATGTACACCTACAATACCAGAAGCATCATAGGCGCGTTTCCGACTTTAAAGGAAAAGTAAATTAAGGGATAAGGAAGGGGAGGGGAATTTGGGCATCCGGATGTCTCACTCACCATACGAATTGCAGCAGCAAGCAGCTACTTTACGTCGAGTTTTCTGCGAGATAGTGGTAACGAGCAGGATGAGCCGGCCCATTCATGCTGTAGACAAAATTATCTACAGCGTGGCTATACCACTCAAATCTTTTGTGCCGGATTACTTAGTTGACTAGCAATATGGCATGGTTTTACAAAATCTATACTTATAAAATAACATGTCCTGACTGACTGACTGATTCATCATCGCCGAGCGCAAACTATCAAGGCTACAAGCATGAAATTCGGACTGTATATTCATTTTGTTATGTAGGCACCCACTAAGAAAGGATTTTAGAAAATTCCACCCTAAAGGGGTCAAAATAGGGGACGATAATATGTATGAAAGTCCGTCATTTTGAAAGTTACATAAACAAAATTTTGTATTTCTGGAGACGGTTACAGACTACTTTTATCCCGGAAAATGCTGTTCACGCGGGCGGAGCCGCGAGCAAAAGCTAGTGTTATAATAGGAGCGTATAACGATTCATTTGATTTATTGTACATAAAACAAGTATAAACACTAACTGACAGAATCTCTGTTGTACGTGTCATAAAATATTTTATTTTTATTTTATTTTATACAGTACAGGAAACAAACAGTAAATATATACACTAAAACTGCTTGAAATACTATTTGACACACAAGTCCACTTTAGTAAAAAATATGTAAAGCGACCTTACAGAAAATAATATAATGTTTAAACGATCGGGTCAGTTGCTCGGAACATGTTGAGGGCCGGAGCCAGTACTATAGGCACATACCACCGATGATCCAACCTTGCATCAGTTAACCGTCTCAATTAAAATAGAAAGTTTCAATAAGCTTTTCGTAGGTCGTAGGTTCGATACTGCGTGTTGTCACAGCTCGAATGTCATGAACACATGCAACAGATATAAAACGAGACCGTTTTCTTAAATCGGCAGTTCCAGCAAGGTGTTTAAAATTATCACATCCAAAAATGGCATTCAAGGTACTGATTGTTGCAGTAAATACAGTTATTTCTAGATTTTAAATATTAGATAAATAGTAATTAGTAATTCTTGTTACAGTTCATCCTTCTTAGCTGCTTGGTGGCTGTGGCGAGTGCTGGGCTCCTGCCCGCCGCTGACGTGACATACTCCGCCCCCATCACATATACAAGCCACGCCATCCATGGGGCACCCTTGGCTTACGCCGCTCCCGTGGCTAAATACGCTGCACCAATAACGTACGCCGCGCCCGTCACTAAAATTGCCGCTGTCGCCCCCGTCGCCAAAGTGGCCGTAGAAGAGTACGACTCGCACCCTCAGTACAGCTTTGCCTACGACGTACAAGACGCACTCACCGGTGATTCGAAAACTCAGCATGAGACTCGTGACGGAGATGTCGTGAAGGGTTCCTACTCGGTCGTTGATCCCGATGGTACCAAGCGTACCGTCGACTATACCGCTGATCCTCATAATGGTTTCAACGCTGTGGTCCACCGCGAGCCCATCGCTCAAGTGGCAAAAGTGGCCGCGCCTTTAGCTTATGCCGCTCCTGTTGCGAAGATCGCCGCGCCCGTCACCTACGCTACTGCCCCTGTAGTACACGCCGCTCCTGTAGTCCATACAGCTCCCGTCGTCCATGCTGCACCCGTTGCTAAGATCGCGTACTCCGCACCTATTTCCTACTCCGCTCCTCTATACCACCATTAAGTAATTAGTTTGTTGTTACACTCCAATGCCATATTTATAGATAAATATATTATTTGTTATAAACTACAACGAATTTTAAATCTTTTATAAAATTTCAGCAATAGGAACAGAACAGCCTATCGCTATACGGGGCACATAATCCAAAATAAATAATCCAATAAAAGAGAAAATATTGAGTTCCATTATGTATTGCACTAAGTACCTTTATTCAACATAATATTTTTATTATATTACTAGCTGTCCCTCGCGGCTCCGCCCGCGTGATCTGCTTTTTCCGGGAAAAATTATTAAATTACTAAAATGGATAAAAAATAATAGGGGTTGGTGATAAAAGGGTAAAAATTTAGGGTTGTATGTATTTTTTAATGCTGTATCATAAAAAAAAAAAAAAATCTACAAAAAATAATTTAGGGGTGGACTACCCTTAACATTTAGGGGGATGAAAAATAGATGTTGATTCTCAGACATACCCAATATGCACACAAAATTTCATGAGAATCGGTACAAACACCGCGACACGAGAATTTTATATATTAGACTAGATGTGAATAAATTATACAAATATCATCTACCAAATATCAAATTAATATAAAGAAAATGTTATTCTACAAAATAAGACAACGATTATTAAAAGTATTTATATAACTATTTCAAAATAACAAATATAATTGTTAAGTTTATTGGATAATAGTTATATTATGTATGTAGACGTTTTATTTTGTTTTTTCACTTCTATTATGTAGGAGTACAATCTGCAACTTCGAAAATATTTTGCCACGAATATTTTTGTCAGACATCAAATAGTTGGAAACCTAAAGTGTCAGATTTTGGTGGCGGTGGTAGTTCTTGCTCAGGTCCTGGTATGACAGAGAGACCACGCTGCCGAAGGTGTCGACGCTCGGCACGTAACTCACCCGCCTCAGACTTGCGCGGCAGTACCGAGAATCGTCGCCCAGTCGGCACGATAGACATACGCTTGAACAACACTTGGGTTTCGATCTTCTGTTTTTCATCCATTACGCCCACAATATGTCTTTCTCGTTGGACTATTGCCTTGCGTTCATCTGAAGTTATCGTTTCTGACGCCATCTCTGCACATTTTGCCAAAAACGCTTGCACTCGTTCTGGATCCTGCAATTTTTTAGACCATTCGTAAGCCTCTTCTACCTGAATTCGCACTTCATTCGAGTTGCCTTGCTGCATATCGCCACTCATCAGTGCGAAACATCCATTTAGCCACCATGTTACGTTTGCTATTTCATGTGCCTCGCGCTGACAACGTTTAGCGTAAAACTTGGCAAGTGCATAGTTTTTTTGGGTGCACAGTAATCGAGCCATTTCATACATCAGCCAACACTTCATTGTAGAATTCTCGCACATCTCTAATGTTGCCATCACTTTTTCTGTCGCTTGTTTAATGTCAATGAATTTATATGGGTAATTTGCCATGACAGAATCGAATGAAGTAGGCCGACCGATTGGAAGTCCCATAAGGAATGCAATACGTCTCCGATTACCGCGTTCGCTAAGTGTATATGACAAACGATGTTGTAGAAGATAAGCTTCGCCCACTGCTCTATAAAGGCGATCCGTATACAGTTCTTTGTCAGGTAATGTACGTGGTGTTTTTCCATCTAGAAACACTTGCATTCTTTCAGCCTGAACAATTACTTCCATTACACGGTTAGCACGCAAACTTTTTTCAATCGATTTTAACAACCGTATTGAGGTACGTGCACCAATCTCTCTTTCTTTAATTAAAATAGCTTCTTTATATCTGTTTTGATGAGATGATTCTGCTTTCTCAGATAATTTAACAGTGTAATAGGGTCGTTGAGCGCGTAACATACCTTGTCTTTCAGTGAGTGATCTCAACGCTTCTGTGACTAAGGCTTTGAGCTCAGTGCTGCCAGCAGTATTAGCAGATTGAATCCGTTGATCCTTCGTAAGTTCCTGAAGAAAAAATTTATCAGATGCCATGGCTCCTAAATATTTCATAGCAAGTACGCGTGCTAATGTTGTATGTTTGCGTGCTTCCATTTGAGTCAGCTTACGTTTACGTTCGGGCTTAGGAATACGTGATACGTGAAAAGGTTTTGTCGGTTCATTATCATCAGTACCGGCAGCTTCGTTTTGTTTTATTAAAGGTAAAAAATCCACCATTACATTTCCCGCATTAATTCCGATACAGTCTTGTATTGTCTCTACACCTTGATTTATACCCTCTATGAAATAAGGAGGTTGGCGACGTACTCTGTACCCACGATAGTTCATGACAACGGATCGTTCAAAATCAGACATAGTGTACAAGGCGCGGGCTTGCATGTTTCTAGCGTTCATGTTATGTGGTTCAAGTTTAAGCGCTAGTTCAGCATCTGCATATGCCTGCACTGGTTGTACCGCATCAGCACATACTTGACTCCGACCAGTAAGAGTGCGTACATCTTCGGGAGCGTTCCTGAATGCCTCATCGTAGGAAGCTTTGGCCTTTTCAAACTGTTCAAGTCGCCGTAAGCAAGCGCCTCGCTCCCGGTATACAGTCAATGCACCATATAACATTTTTTCCTCCATTTTAAAATATGTTACTGATAAATACGTATGATATGATAATTGCCTAATAAAGAGATTGTTTTGGAGATTGTATATGCTGAGTCGCCAAATTAAACAAATTATAATTATATTTTTGCTATTCGTTGTTTTTGACTTATGTCATTGAAAAATCAAGATGTGGCGAAGAAGTGAATTTAAAATAAAAACAAAGAGTATAATATACTTATACTTTCTTTACAAAATCTCTGTGCGATCTGTTTGCTTCGATCGTTTACGTAAGACGAACTTTACGTAAATTATCTCTCGTCACATTAATTATTTACGTCGGGGGTTTTTTAAATTATTTTATCCTTTTTCAATAACATTTTAACCGTCGTGGGTTTTTTTCATTTTTTTTTACATGCTACAGAAAGATATTTTTTGTAATTTTTACAACTAACTCTGAAAATAATTATAAAATAGAAAGAAATGAAAATAAATAAAAACGATTTCTTAGTCACCAGCGTTAGCAACGTCAACCGATAAACAATGAGTTTCTCGATGGTCACCGGAATCATGTGGCCCATATAAATGCTTCTTCACACTCAGAAGAAACATATAGCGGCTGCCTGCGACAAGACAGGCGGATGACCGATGCAGGCACAGGGATACAAGGACGTACCCCTATACACGCCTAACTAATTATCTGGTCATGTCGCCAGCCCCTCGAGAGAACCAGATATATACTGGCTAATTCTGGAACTCGATCCACACAAAGCGTGCAGGCGTGTAGCGTGTGCACTGTGGCAGGTTTTAACACCATGTATGGCCGCTCTCCAAGCGGATATGAATATCCTACCTCCACCAAAGCTGGTCGTTCATAGCTAAGCGCTGAATATTAAAATTAAAATTACATATTAGGTAATTTGCATTGCATATCAATACATCTTATGAACAGTGATAGAAACAAAACTTTCGTCGTAAAAATTTATTTAGCCATTTAATGTTCAAATCAGTCCTTAGTTACGAATGTCAAGATATTTAAAAGGCGACGAGCCTAGCAGCAGGAGCGACATATCTCGCCGCGGGGGCTGCGTATGCCAGGGGGGCATTGTAAGCTGCGACTCTGGCGACGGGCGCGGTGTAGGCCAATGGGGCGGCATATGCGGCAGTATATCTGGCGGCAGGGGCGACAACCGGAGCTACTGGAGCGGCAGCTAAACGAGCTGCTACGGGAGCAGCAGCGATGGGCGCTGCAGCCACAGGAGCGGCCGCAATGCGGGCTGGCACCACAGCGGGCTCGGCAACCACAGCAGGCGCAGCAGCTACCAGCGGCTCTTTACGTACTACCGCGTTAAAACCGTTTATGGAGTCAGCAGAGTAGTCAACGATGCGACGAGTACCGTCGGGATCCACAAGTGAATAGCTGCCTTGGACTAGATCACCGTTGCGCTCTTCTGTTTGACTCTTGTAGTCGCCGGTGAGAGCATCAGCCACGTCATATCCGAATCGGTATTGAGGAAGAGGGTCAAATTCTTCCAATCTTGCGGCTACCGGGGCTGCAGCTACCACAGGTTCGGCCACAAGAGGAGCGGCGACCGCTGCGGGGGCAACACTGGCACGGGCCAGAGCCACAAGGCAGGAGAAGACGATGAACTAAAAAACATAACGTAGACATTAAAGTTTTAATTATGTAACAAAGGGCACATTATGTCTCTATTTTTTATTTCTTCAATATAGGCAATTAAAGTAACGTCGCAGATCACGTATGAAATAGAGCACTAATTAATTACTAATTTTAATATTAAATCTATTTGTATATAATTTTCAAATATGAACCGCGTATTATTACGATCAAAAAACAGTAACTTGTACTTGAAATAGTGACACAGTTCCACGAGGACGAGACTAGTACTGTTACGCAAGCGAATGCGCAGAGAAATTACTAATAAGCTGAGGATACCTCAATCGTCAAGGACATGTGAGCTGTCCGCTTGCCGCATCCAAATGAACTTAAAAGAGTACCTAATGTAATACTGTCACCCATTTACGTATCATTAGAATCTAGTTGATTAGTATACAATAAAGACAGCCGCCGTGGTTTGAATGAACAATTTACTGACATCAAATATTTTATGGATTAATGTAATTTTAATTTTATTGAGCCAGTTAAAAATTATTTAATGACATGAGAAAGTGTAAAATCAACTTATCAAAGCACTAATTTAATCAAACTCGACAATATTACGCCTTAAATAAAGTTAAGTATTTAGAAAATGAACTACAACGCAACGACGATATTACCTTATAGGCCATTTTTGTTGTTGAGGATGTTTTGAAGAGTAAGTCAAATGTGACTATGCTCCTGTAGAATCCGCCGACGTATATATAGTGGAGTTGGGTTGTGACACCGCGTCCCAACTTCGTGCTTTGTATTATGTGTGCGCATCACTACGAATGTGCACGCAATTGGAAATGAGCTACAATTTGTCAATGGCGGAAAATTCGAACGCGTTCTTGACTTTTAGCCAAATATTAAGAAATGTACATATACATATACGATAAAAGTGTTCCAATTTTGGAGTAAATTTTAGTTATTATTCGTATATTTCATATTACAAGCTTCGGATGTTTTTAATAAAAATTAAATTTCATTTACCTTAAGGGTAAAATAGACAAGTTACAGAAACACAATACAGTAAGCAGCCACATCATAGCACAAAACTGTGTAGTTATTTTGATCACCCGGCATTATGCCATATTCATCACATTCCAACGTTCCATTGTAGGCTCCGATGTTTTATAAAAAGGGTAGTTTCTGGCTATTAATCTGGCACAATACTACTTGATAAGATCGAATGTTAGTGCCTGTTTGACAATGTCCGTTGAAACATTATCCAACAAATAATACATTTATCAAGCAATTTTGGAAGTTTGTTATTAGCTTTCGTATTTAATATAAGATATATTATAAGACGGAAATTTTGCTGTCATATATTTTATTTGATAAATAACCTTTACTTGAAGATCGTTGAAAAAGCATTTGATGTAGTGACGAGTCTATCCAAAATTTAAGTTGCCCATAAATGAGCCGACCAACTACATTAGGTACATTAATACGTCATGACCTGAACTGAGATCTGAAATTATTAGATAATGAATTGAATGATTCGAAGCTCATGTAAGGGTCACAAATTATATGTTGTATACTAACTAATCCACATTCCAGAACGGGATAAATTTCACGATAATCATAGCAGTTTCCTCACTAATAAACATCGAAACCAAACTAATAAATAAATATCTTTCTATAAACGAAGTTGCAAATCTTCCCAAATAGTTGTAAATAATAATACAATTTTCTTTCGATCATCTAATTTATTTTTTGCTTATTAACATATTTTTGGTTTATTAAACATAAATAAATACAGATCGGATTACATAACATTTCCTATAAATCAATGGTGGTAGATAGGGGCAGAGTAGGCCACAGGAGCAGCGTGGACAATTGGAGCAGAGTGGACCACGGGGGCAGCAGCATAAGTTACGGGGGCGGCGTATCTAGCCACGGGGGCCGCAGCATAAGTTACGGGGGCGGCGTATCTAGCCACGGGGGCAGCAGCATAAGCTACGGGGGCGGCGTATCTAGCCACGGGAGCAACAGCAGCGACCTTCGCAACATGGGCAAGGGGCTCTTTGCGTACGACAGCGTTGAAACCGTTGTGGGGATCAGCCGTGTAGTCTACGGTGCGTCTGGTGCCATCGGGTTCGTTAACAGAGTAAGAACCCTGGACGACGTCACCGTCGCGGGTCTCGTGCTGGCTCTTGGAGTCGCCGGTAACACCGTCTTGCACGTCGTAGGCGAAGCTGTACTGAGGGTGTGCGTTGTACTCCTCTACCCTGGCAACGGGAGCGACGGCGGCGACTCTAGCGATAGGGGCGGCGTACGCTACGGGAGCAGCATGCACGACAGGCGCTGCGTGGTATGCGGGTGCGGCGTAAGAGAGGGGAGAAACCGGAATAACTCCAGCCCTAGCAACGGCCACCACACAGGCAAGTACCACAAACTGTAAAATAACAAAGTTAATATTATTAGTAACTATAAGTGTACGAAAACATTACTTGACCAATTTGCTGGATCACTACGAACAATTGTAAACGATGGCATTATCTAATAATTTTATTTATTCATTGCATTATTTTGTCTTGTGTAAAAAACAGTGCCGAATTGAATACGTACCTTGTATACCACTTTGCTAGTTGTTGTGTTACTAGATAACGGAGAATGTATGATACAAAATAAATTCGAACATGCGATTTTATATTATCAAAACTACGCCTGAGGCGAGATCCGGTATGGATACATGGTCTATTACTGAACAGCATGTATTTATCAATAAGTCAATTGTTTAAGCATTAGTTGAAATAGTACAAGGACTGCAGGGGGACTTGTCGCAAATAGATTTTGTGACATATTACATCAAGGTGTACTCGTTTAATATTAATTTAATCTATAGAAACACCTTGTATGCCAAATTAGAATCCTTCTTAATCGTCTAATATTGATGGCTTTATTATTCCAATTAAGTAGAAGTGGATTATAAATTACAAATCAAAGAGCATATTTTGTGTAACTTGTAAAAGCTTTTATAATTCGTATATATATTCGTGTATAAAAGAAAAAGGTCAAAATAAGTAGTTACTGCTATGGTGAGCAAACATTTCTTATAGTTAATTATTGGCATTACTTCAAACCGGCATCAAACCTTATTGTATATATCTGAATACACAAATAAAGAAACCGTTTCCAAGCCAATCCGGATGCGTTGGCTTCATTCATTATGACTTGACGTAAAAATAACAAAAGGTATTCTTTTGGCTTCAGTTTAGACTCTCGTCGCCGCACCGCGCCGTGGTTTAGAACATACGTTACTCATATCATGGGATGCATACCGATTACACTTGCGTCGTGTGTAGTATGAGCCGGCTAACAAGCAACTAGGTCACCTGATAGTTTGTGATCTCCACTATCCATGGATGCTCAATACCAGAATAATCATGGATTCGTCGCCGACATTAAATGAAAGAAATAATTTGGGCCTCCGGTTATCTCACTCACCATACCAAACATAGTAGCAAGCCGGTACTTTACGTCGACTTTCTGTGGGAAAACGGTAGGTATGATCCGGTCGAGTTGACCTACTCATGTTACAGTGTGGCTCTGCGATTTAATAAATATTTAAAATTTAATATTTATTTATTTTTAATTTATTTAATTGAATGACGAGACG
Source organism: Amorpha juglandis (assembly GCA_949126905.1). Lineage (NCBI taxonomy): Eukaryota > Metazoa > Arthropoda > Insecta > Lepidoptera > Sphingidae > Amorpha > Amorpha juglandis. The sequence continues at coordinate 7,163,021 of OX421387.1, read as the reverse complement.
AGCAAAGAGCTAAGCGCTCGCCTGATGGTAAGCACCACGCCTACCCATAAACAGAAGCAACACCACAAGGAACTTTGAATTACAAAGCACTGCAGGGCACTGAACTGAGCTCGTCACCCCGAGACATAAGATGTTAAGTCTCATAATGCCCAGTAATTTTACTGGCTTCAATGTCCTTTAAACCGAAACACAACAGTGCTTATACACTATTGCTTGACTGCAGAAATAGACAAAGCGGTGGTACCACCCCAGACGGCCTCTCGCATACGAGGGACCTACCACCTTGTAAAAAGCTGAAGCCAGTGATACACCGGACGCACCTTGTTTTATTATCGATGGCATTTTCACTATACTCATCACACTACATAGTACATCATCAGCACATTCTTCTGCTTTAATCGACTGCAACATGAGTTCGGTGCAATACTTTCTTTTTTATCGAGATGAAACAATACTTTAATGCGATAGTTACGTGTAGTTATTTTATGGGATCAGATTGCGGATAGAAAACGTCATGAGACGTTTTTTTACAAAACTGGTCAGACGAGCAGGTCCCTCGCCTGAGGGTAAGCGCCCCACCTGCCCATAAAACATAGCAACATCACTCAGAACCACAAAGCACTGCTTGACACTTCATTGTGTTCTTCATTCAAAGATATCAATCTTCACTACATCGTATAAAACAAAGTCGCTTCCCGGTGTCTGTAGATCTTTAAAAACTATGCAACGGATTTTGATGCGATTTTGTTAATAGATAGAGTCATTCAAAAGGAAGATTTATGAATATAATACATGCATAATATAGTAGAGAAACAGTGATAATTTTAGAGGTTTCTAATGTGATGTAAATAAACACTTTTTTGCGCTTACATTGCAAACGCTGGCTAAACCCTACAAGATAGATCAAATAATGTACTACAGTATCATACACCTTAAAAAGGTCTACAAAAAGTCCACGATGGTATATGTCTATCTCTTAGGGATAACCCACAATAGCCATTTTTTATCCTTTTGCTGGACTCCGTTATAAAGAAATATCTCTGATTATACGTACATAATAAAAACGTTTTGTTTTTTTTTTTTTTTTTTTTTTATCCTGGCTCGGCAAAATGACTACGCCACACCTGATGGTAAGTGTAGCGCAATCCAGGAATAGTGTCGACCAACGACAAACAGTGTGTCTATCGTTGGTCGGCACGATCATGCCGGCCTGCCTAACTGCTTCTTCACACTCCGTTTAAAGGACCCGATATTATAGGAAGGAGGGAACACGTGCGCCGGCAAACTGTTCCACAGCTTAATGGTCCGGCAGAAGTAAGATTTAGCGAACTTTTTAGTTCGAGCCGAGATGGAGGAGACCACGAAGCTGTGGCTCCGCAAGCCAGCACGCGTGGTTCTGTTAAGGAAGGGTGAGGATGGGATAAGGTCAAACAGTTCTTCAGAGCACTCGCCGTGATACAAACGATACAAGACGCTCAGCGAGGCAATGTCCCTCCGCAATTGTAGCGGTTCTAAGTGTCTTGTAACGTCTGCATCATTCACAATGCGGATAGCCCGACGCTGCAATCCGTCCAAGGCATCGAGTAGGTACTTGGCGGAACCGTCCCAAAGGTGCGAACAGTACTCCACACCCGGCCTTGCTTGCGTTTTGTATAAGCGGTAAAGCTGGCCGGGTGTAAAATACCCACGCACCTTGTTCAGGATTCCGACCCTGCGCGATGTGGCTGATATTACGCCCTCGATGTGGTTCCTTGGATTCAGATTGCAGCAAATATCCATGCCCAGGATATTTAGGCTATTCCGCATTGCGAGCGGGATACCCTGAAGATTGGGGAGGGGAGAGAACGGGGATTTTTTGCACGTGAACGCGCACACTTGAGTTTTCTTGGCATTGAACTCAACCAGATTCCTTGAACCCCATTCCGAGATGAGATCCAGGGTCCGGTTGAGCTCAATGACAAGATTCTCTCGCTGCCTCTCAGTGACTTCCCGGCAACCAGGAGGCTTACTGCAGTAACGCCCATGCACTGTGCTGTCATCTGCATAGCAATGGATGTTACCAAGTGGTAACATATCATTGATATGCAGAATAAACAAGGTGGGCGAAAGCACAGAGCCTTGTGGGACTCCAGCATTAACTGACATGAGCCGTGAAGCATGCCCGTCAACAAGGACACGCATTCTACGCTCATGCAGAAAGCCGGAGATCCACGTGCACAGGTTGTCGGGGAGCCCATATGCCGGAAGCTTGGAGAGAAGACCACGGTGCCAGACCCTATCAAATGCCTTAGCAATGTCGGGGCTTACGGCTAGAGCCTCGCCATGCTTGTCAACCGCCTCCCCCCAGCGATGTAGCACGTACGCTAAAAGATCACCCGTTGATCGTTTAGACCGGAAGCCGTACTGTCGGTCACTGATCAGCGAGTGATCCTCCAGGTAGCGGATCAGCTGTGCGTTTATGATCCGCTCCATTACCTTGCACATCACTGAGGTTATGGCGATTGGACGGTAATTGTTAGGGTCCGACCGATCACCTTTCTTTGGGATCGGTTGCACATTGGCCTCTCTCCAAGATTGGGGCACAATACCTGAGAAGAAGGAAGAACGGTATAGGCGCGTCAGCACAGGAGACAACTCGGCTGCGCACATTTTAAGAACCACCGCTGGGATACCATCGGGACCACTAGCCTTGCGGACATCGAGGGTCTGCAATTCACGCCGCACATCACAATGCCTGATACGAACATCCGGCATGGAATATCCGCAATCAGGCACCGTGGGCGGCAGTGCATTACCGACCTCGAGCCGCGAATTAGCCGCAAAGAGTTCTGCCAAAAGAGTGGCTTTCTCTTGCGGCCTATGGGCCAGGGATCCATCCGGATATCTCAGCGGTGGCAACGAGGGGCGACAGAAATTAGATTGGACGGCTTTGGCAAGACTCCACTCCGACTCTTGTGTTGTTACACACGTGACTTTTCTAAGAGGTGTGTATTTATAAAGAGGAAAGATTTGTATTTTTGTATGTAACGATTACACGTAAAAACTTTTGGACCGATTTCAAAAATTCTTTCGCCGTTAGAAAGCTACATTATCACGGAGTAACATAGGCTACTTTTATCCCGGAAAAAGCAGATCACGCGGGCGGAGCCGCGAGGAAAAGCTGGTTAGAGACCTAACACCTAGTTGTAGTCATAATTTTTTATCCAAAGTTACTACACTGCACCGGATGTTAAAAATTACTGGGCATTACGAGACTTGACATCCTATGTCTGGGAGTGACGAGTGCAGTTCAGCGCCATGCAGTGTTTTGTGATTCAAAGTTCTGTGTGGTGTTGCTTCTGTTTATGGGCCGGCGTGGTGCTTACCAGGCATCAGGCGAGCGCCTTGCTCGACATTCAACCAAATTTAAAAAACTTCTTTAAGCGCTTGTTGTTTACCATATGCGTGCGAGCTGCTTGTCTAGTCATTTCGTAATACAAAAAACATAATGCAAGTACTTAGCAAACTCACCTACTTGTAATTATAAATAAATAATAAATAAATAAAAATTGAATGTAATAATAGTATTACAGCGACAGGGTTATGGTATTTTAATTAAAAGATATAACTTTTTCAATAAGAATCATTTTTTAATAAATAATACATCTTGTCTAGATTATTTCTAACGGCTTTTCAATGGTGGTAAATGGGAGCAGAGTAGGCCAGGGGGGCGGCGTGGACGACAGGGGCAGCGTGGACCACAGGGGAAGCGTATGCAGGCGCGACAGCGGCAACTTTAGCGACATGAGCGAGGGGCTCCTTGCGGACGACAGCGTTGAAACCGTTGTGGGGGTCAGCGGTGTAGTCTACGGTGCGTCTGGTGCCATCGGGGTCGTTGACGGAGTAGGTGCCCTGGACGACGTCACCGTCGCGGGTCTCGTGTTGGCTCTTGGAGTCACCGGTGAGACCGTCTTGCACGTCGTAGGCGAAGCTGTACTGAGGGTGCGCGTCGTACTCCTCTACCCTGGCGACGGGGGCGACGGCGGCGACTCTAGCGACAGGGGCGGCGTACGCTACGGGAGCAGTGTGGACGACGGGAGCGGCGTGCACTACAGGCGCCGCAGCGTATGCCACGGGGTGCGCAGTGTAGGCCGCGGGAGCTATGTAGCCCGCTTGAGCAGCGGCGAAAGCACAAACCAGAACTACCAACTGTAAATAAGGAGAATACAGGATTAATAAAACATATATTTACAATAAACATGATATTGATAATGATAAGTTGAAGCGTTTAAGTAGAAAGGCGAACCCTGTTACTAAGCCGGGATAACGCCAGACAAAAAAGAAATTTAAAATGATTATGATACAAAACAACAAATACAACTTTTTATTCGTTTCTTGTTAACGATCGATAATATTTTTTATCTAATCGTACCTTGAACGCCATTGCAATATTTGAGTATACTCTGAGAAGAGCTCGAATCAAATGTGCCTGAAATTACATCTCAACGACTTTTATATACGGTTCGTGACTGCCTCTAGCGTTACGTTATACTGTACGCACCTACACAGGTGAGAGTAATAATATATTAAGATTAACAATGTCAAGGACATTTCTAAAGCTGGCTTTGGTTTTAGCAGTGTTTTTATGGCAGGACTTAATGAGCTTGTGAATGTCAATGGCATTGTATTTGTGGAACCATGTATGGACAGTGCTACTTTTCTCCTAGTCTTAGGTCAATTTAGACATAGTGCTATAAACATTCTGTAAACATCATTATTATACGAAAACATTTGTTCTAAATAAGAGTTATTCGCGTCCCCGCCCGAGTGAATCTTGTGTCGTCATATTTCTGAGAAAAAAGGCAGCCTAAATTACTTTCTGTAAGAAAGTCCTGAATTTGCCAATGAAAGTTCAGTCAAAATCAGTTCAGCCATTTTGGAGATTACTAATGGAGCTAATGCTCGGACAGACAAAATATAAAAAAAACGTTTTTGCATTTTAGTGATACAAAAATAACCATAGGATATTATGATGATAGGATAGTAGAGCCCCCTAAAATACGATTTAAAAAATTACCAATATTTTCCTAAAAAAATGTACCTTGCACCGCAAACTCTATAGTTTGCGGTGGTCGCTAGTCAAATTTGATTTGTAAGGCATTTCCTACCTCGCACCACCACTCTATGGAACCAGCTGTCGCCAGCGGTCTTTCCGAACCGTTACGACTTGGGAACCTTCAAGAAGAGAGCGTATTCTTTCTTTAAAGGCCGGCAACGCATTTGCAAGCCTTTCGGTGTTGCAGATGTTCGTGGGCGGCGGTGATCACTTTCCATCAGGTGAGCCACCTGCCCGTTTGCCCCCTTATTCCATAAAAAATAATTGAACTATCTATATCATTGTTTCCCAACGTGGGGCCCACGCCCCACAAGGGGGCAATTTGATAGTTAAGGGGGGCAATTTAAAAATGGACTCGACACAACTTTAACCCTTTCGCTTTGGGTTATTTAAATGCAATGCTAGATATCGGTGACAAATTTAACAAAAAAATGTTAAGGTTAATGGCCTAAAAAAGGTTGGGAAACACTGATCTATATAGTTCAGTTTGACAAACGACTCGTGATGGAATTAAAATAAAATCTCAGCTAAATTTTCTTAAAGTTTTTATCCTGACTCAGTAGAGCGCATAAACTAGACCTGATGATAAGTACAGTGCAGTCCAAATATAATGCCGACCGTCATATGACATTGTATCTTTCGACAGTCGGCAGAATTTTGCCGTCCTGAAGTAAATAGATATAAACTGGCTGAACCTGGAAATCGAACCTGGATGATTCTCCGGAAGGAGCCACTATGGCGAGTGTTTCACTACGTATAATATGGTCGCTATCCAGCCGAGTACATTTTTTTTCTCCAAGCATGGCAAAGTTACTGTACTACGCCTAATGGACCAACAATGAGGTTTGCGGTGGTTACTGGAATCATGCCGCCCTGTATAAATGCTTCTTCACACTCCGAGGAGGGAAGATATCGAGAGATTTATTGCAACAGCCTTCGTCTAAATTTGAATGACAACTAGAATGCCTCTGGCATTAAGTCCGCCATTATAAAATAAATAAATATAACCCATAAGTTAACAAAGTCCCTTTATGTGCGAGTGAGTGTGTATCAAAGTTTTAGTATACGTACTAGAGTAAACATGTTTGTCGGCTTGAAGCTCATTTCAATAATTAGAAACAGTGAAAAAAACCTCTTTTCGGCAAAATGAGCGGAAGTAGGGTCCAAACTGAACGTGTGAACTGCGAGCTCTCGCATCGACACTCGAATAACACTAAAACAAGACGCACTATGCCGGCGCCGCGCCGTCCGCGTCTACGACGCCTACGATTTAGGAGGTTGGAAGAATATCTCAACGCACCGAGTGTACAATATTACTCCTCAGAACATCAGGGATGCTGGTGGTAGGATTCTTGTATCCGACCGGCCCCACGACCGCCTATTCAAAGCGATAGCGATAGCGATAGCAATGCGCGATAGCGATGACAATGCATTGTCTTAATTACTTAAAAATTACTGTCTGTTTACTGTCAAATGTATGGATAAATCATTCGGTCATTGCTTTGGATGATTGCCATAACTATGAATGCAATACAGCTCCATCGGCGGTACGAAATGGCCGTGTGACGTCATAAACTATAACAATGCTCAAAGCTAGAGAGATAGGCGGTCGACCCACGGATAGCGACCACCGTACACTGGTGCTAAAACTTGCCATAGTGGCCCACCTTGTGTGGGTCGCGTTCCAGGGTCAGCCAGTGTATATCCGGTTCTCCCCAGGGGGGCTTGCCCCCTGATCCTAACCCTTTTCCCATCCCTTTTCCTTCCCCTCCCCCTTGGCCCTTTGGCAGGCCGGCATGATCTTGCCGACCTACGATGGAAACATTGTTTATCGTTGGTCGACACTATTCTTGGATTGCGCTACACTTACCATCAGGTGTAGCGTAGTCACTTTGCCGAGCCAGAATAAAAAAAAATTTGTTAATTTCCTTTAGGCAGGAGACAAGTGAGTATATTTGTCTTCGTCATACACATACATACACACAAATAGGTACCGATGTTATGACCTCCAGCATAGAGGGAAAAACATCATTTTGGATGCCGTACTAGCTGAAAGATCCGTAAAGTATTAGACCCCCTAACACACTGAACGTGTCAAAAACACCCCTGACATCAATTAGAAAAAAAAAATAGCTTTGAAACCATTGAACAGATTTTCTTCAAATATACATAAGATAGACCTCTATTAAACGAACTTTAAAAAAATACATTTCATCGGTCCATTTATTTAGGCGCTACGATGTCAAACACAGATCGATACAAACTTATAACAACCCTTTTTGTCGAGGGGATTCGTTTGATTTGTATTTCCATCACGTTAAATGTTATATTTTATATATGCAACCAATGATATAGTATTCTATACTCTTTGTATTCCAGAATCTAGAGTACTTCTAGAACTTATCACAGGTAACAGTAGGACCCACGAAATCTACTTTCACATTTAGTTAATAGGGTTATCTTAAAAATACTAATAACCTGTTACCTTCCCTTCTTTAGATCATAACCATCAATGTCTGGTCTGATGTGGATTTGTGATTTCACATACATACCTTCAAAATATTTATGGAGAACCTATCAGGTTTGTAGCTTTCAGCAAGCGAGAACTAACAATGAATACACACGTAACTTATAAAAGGTGAACTCAGAGGAGTATTCGTTTGGGACTGGTTTTGAACCTCTCTCAACCACTTATCGTAGAGCTAACCACTTATCGTAGAGCTATCGCTGCTGCTACAACCTCTAATAAATCACATTATTTTCTTCACATAAATAAATTAAAATATCATTTTTTTACTATAAATAGAAATAACTAACTGTATGCGGTACTCAAAAGAAAGGGTAAACAATCAATGGCGATGTAATGCGTGGGCGCGGGGGACTTAGGGGGTGGTAGTAGCACTAAAATTTGACCTTTTGACATTTTTGTAAATTCTTATAGAATTATTAATTATCGTAGAATTAAAGATGTTCAGTATGTCATTATGAAGACACCAGTAAGAGGGTATTTTAAATTAACCCTGTATATTTGACTTTCATTGGAGGTTTTGCTATTACTCGCCACGCTTGGCAGGCGGGTTGGCGAGCGCAGAGAAAGATAAAGATCGATAAAGATCGCAGGAAGTCGCTGGATGCAGGCCGCTTCCAACAGGTCGGCCTGGAAATCTTTGGGGGAGGCCTATGTTCAGCAGTGGACGTCTTGTGGCTGATGATGATGATTTGACTTTCACATTTAACTTTAATTAACATTTTGTGATCACACAAACTCATGTCAGTAATCCTTTTTTAGGTGCTAATTATGCATATATCATTTATTTAACTTAATTTTATCCATCCAGTCGTTCCTTTAATGCTGACGATCGTGACCGCGGTAGGCTAAAGTAGTAAAAGACCTCCCGCATTTGAGTTTTTATGAGATACAAAAAAAACTGCGTCTGTGGCGTAGTTCTATTGCGCACACGGTACGACTGCTATGCTGAGTTCTCGGGTTCGATCCCCGGTTCGGGTAAAAGTGATATTGGGTTTTTCTATCACGAAATGCTCAGTATCAGCCTGGATTCTGGAACTGTGCCCGGTATGGCGATAGGCTTACCACCTATTACATTATGGGACGGAGATACGCTCGGAAACGGCTGTACTGGTTAAACTTGTACCTACCCCTTCGGTAATTACAGGCGTTTGAGCGCATATATGTATGTAAGAGAAAAAAAATATTCAAAAAAACTTTTCAATTTATTCGTGGCTCGTTTCAATAAATAAAATATGTTTACATTATGACTAGGGATACACTTTTAGTGGTGGTAAATGGGAGCGCTGTAGGCCACAGGAGCGGCGTGCACTACGGGAGCAGTGTGTACCACAGGGGCGGAGTAGGCGAGGGGAGCGGCAACTCTAGCAACGGGGGCAACAGCGGCAACCTTCGCAACGTGTGCGAGGGGCTCCCTGTTTACGACAGCGTTGAAACCGTTGTGGGGGTCCGCGGTATAGTCGACGGTGCGCTTGGTACCATCGGGGTCAACGACGGAGTAAGAGCCCTGGACGACGTCACCGTCGCGGGTTTCGTGCTGGCTCTTGGAATCGCCGGTGACACCGTCTTGCACGTCATAAGCGAAGGTATACTGAGGGTGTGCATCGTATTCCTCTACCCTGGCGACGGGAGCGACGGCGGCGACCTTCGCGATGGGTGCGGCGTACGCTACGGGTGCAGCGTGCACGACGGGCGCGGCCGCGTATGCTACGGGGTGCGCACTGTAGGTCGCGGGGGCGATGATGCCCGCGTGAGCAGCGGCGAAAGCGCAAACCAGAACTACCAACTGTAAAAGGAAAACCAAACATTTAATTGTTATTGAACAACTAACACAAGTTTTTTTCATTTCTTTATTTAACGCTACGTCAATATTTTTCAGTAAATGTTATTCGTACCTTGAAAGCCATCTTAATTTTTTAGTATACTCTGAGAAGAGCTTAAGTAGAATGTGCCTGTAATTGCATCTCTCCGAGTTTTTATATACGGCAAGCGACTGCCTATAGCATTGCATTAAGCTGTACGTACACATGCGAGTTATATAAACCGATTGATTTTAAATGATACGTTACCTAATTTTTTGTTTGACTTACAGAAGCCTCCTGAAACCGTTCGTGTTATATGATAATAAGAGTAAGTGGGCTATGATTGATCTCGATCGCAAAGATCACTTGTATAGTTGTATCGCGTTGCCGCCCTCCTTGTGACGAAGAGCATGCCTAAATGCAATACTTTTTAAATTTCTACGTATTATAAATGGATCACAAACTATATTTATATAATAGTGTATTTATGATGAAAATGTGAACACACTTTTATCGCTGAAATTTATTATTTAGTGTCACTGCTTAGGCTGAAATAAAATCTGAAGCATAGTCGTTGACTCATATGATATCGTACACGATTAAAATATTTTTATAAACTAACTTTATCGTATAATAATAAGTATTAATAAAAAAAGACTAATAGAACGAGTAAACAAAACCTACAACATGTTTCAATGTACATCTAAATTAGGAAGAATAAAAAAAATTTACAACAGACCCATTAAAAATCTAAAAATTATTCTAATTTATGGTATGAAAGTGTTCAGTCTTTTCTTTGTACATTTACGCATAATAAAACTCTTTTATCCGTTAGTCCAAATCACATATCCCGATTTATAATAAAGAATGACAGCACGTGTCATAATAATTTCGATATCGGTTGTGGATTTGTGGTGTTACTTGAAATACTTGGAATACAAAGAGTATTCTTGTCATCAAAAAGACAGCTAACCGATATTTAAATAAAACTCCTTAATTTTATTGTTGTTTGGTTTTTCAGCTATGTGGTTACTCAAACAAATAAGGCAGTTAGGGCGGGCTGGGGTGCGTATGTGTAGTAACATGCATGATCCTTTGGACCATGTGACGGGCATCGAGAAAAGAGAGTTGCTGGCACATTTAGCTGGTGACTGTGACCCATTCCGCATGTTATCTATCAAGAAAGGTAAAATGCTTCGCCAAACTTTACTTCAGTTTACACTTCAACCATATTAAATTCAACTTCAACCATAAAACTTATTTAAATTTAATTTATCGAAAACAAAGCAAACTTAGCAATATGAATAACATTGTAATCATTTCATCTCATTTCATTTTCATTTTCCCCTCCCCTCGTCTCCCCTTACGAGGATTTTGCTTATAAACTTTGTTACTTTGACATACGTTGTGTAAGTGCTTAACTTCTTAGTATATTTTACTTGATGTGTATTTTATTCTCTCTTTTATAAATTATATGATGTATGCAAGAGGCGGACAAAACGGGGATTGCTTAGAACCCCGACTTATATTGGCTTAAGGAATGGTTTGTTTGACCTGGTCTTATGTCTTGAGTTGAATGACCTTTGTTGCTTGCTCCAAGGTCTAGCTCATAAATAAATCACAATTCGCCTTTAACTCTTCCAGGACCAGGGACCCGCGAGCGGCCCAACTTGATACCGAGCGCTAACGCAGCTCGGCTCATGTGTTGCCATTGTAACGAGTGGGACAACCATTTGGAGTTCATGTGGTTGCATCAGGGTGAACCTAAGCGATGCGGCTGTGGCTACTGGTTTGAATTGTGCCCTGTGGCGCCACTATAAAGAAAAAGAAAATAAAATTATAGATTATAAATTAGATGTTTATATTGTTGAATTAGTCCATGCGTCCTTAGAGAACGGAATCATCTATAGACCTTAAATAATACAAAATATAGTGATTGTCATTTATTTCAGTAACAGAACAATGATACTACATGATCATACCTATATTCATGAAAGGGGCAGGCAGAAGTACAACCTAGGGCTTTTACAGTCCGCCGATCTAGTAATGGGTATAATGTCTCAAGGTGGCTGAAACAAAGCAGATAATGTAAAGTTTTAGTACTCATTTGTTGTAACCTAACTTAATAATAACTAACCTAATTTAGAAAATTGGCCAAGTGCCAGACGGAATAATTATAACTAATATATAAACTATAATCTTCAAAAATCTACTTCAGAACTCGAATCGCGGCGCGTTTACTGTTTTCCGTTGAGAAGTGTCCCGTTTCCCCTTGTACTCTACAATTATGTGTTACGAGCGGTGGAGAATCTTAAAAAAAATCAAATCGTTCCACTTTTGGCAGAGGTATCGCATAACACATAAAAATACAGACAAATTAAGTACGTCTTCTCTTGTAGTCGGTTTAAAAACTGAAATTTTGACGGTATGCCTATAAAATGTAATATGAGTGAATGAGGCCAAGGTGCAAGGTGCGTAGCAGGTAGAAATCCTTTTTCTCTGCCTACCCCTATGGGGAATAGGTGTGAGTTTGTGTTCGTATGTATTCCTATAATGTCATAAATAACTAATAAGGAAAGGTTTTTGATATCCCATCCCTGAAGAGTTTAAAGTTAATGGGTGGGAAAATATATTATGCTAGTTACAATTTGAAACTTGGTAATACATACCTATCTAATAATGTTCTTCAATACAATTACTGAAACAGGCTCCGTGACGCAGTAGGCGAGTAGCCGACTGTGAAACGTAAGGCCTATTATATATATTTGTCTGATCCACAAATATTTGCTACGGGTCTAGGTGTTGTGAGACCGGAAGTCTTTCAAAGTTCCTGATACCCACGACACAAGATAGTCATATCTTACTATGTCAGGGCTATGTGTTGGGTGTTATTAATTTAATTATAATTTATTTATATATATAAGCTTATATTTACGTTATTTTTTCAAAACTCCATCTCTACGGGGAGATAGGGGGTGGTAAAGTTTGTGGTGGTAAGTTGAAAACTTAAAACAAAACTACTTCAAAACCAGAGTCGCGGTGGGTTGGCTCTTTTTACTTGATAGGTGGCCCATTTTTCCTGGTACTCCAACATCAGTAACCAAATATATATGAAATCGCCCTCGGAATGAACTCTATCGAACATGAACTCTATAGTAAAGATACTGCGTAACTTACAAAAATAAACTATCTTTGAAATCTAATTTATCATTAGAAGTCACTTGAAAAATGAAGAGAAATATTGCGACTCTTGCCAGGCATTATCTAGTACTTGATTTATAAAAATATCAGATTAGTTTGTTTACACTCTACAGCTGCTAGGATGGTGTATCCATAAGAAGTAGACTCTGACATATCCAGAAATGTGATATTATCTGGCTTATTTATGTAGTAACATTTATTAGGCATCATTAAGCAATTTCAGAACTCATCATAAATATCATTTATTTTAAAGCGGACCTTAAGTAGTGCAACATTTGTACTCAAGTCTATTTTAAGTTATATTGTTGTTATATCTTCGTAAGCCGAATGGATCGGAAAGCGCCTACTGTAAAGTGAATATAGTGCTGCAAATAATTTGATTTGTGAATTATATTACATAAGGACATACCGTTTAGTCACTATATGCAAATAGTTTTAGTACAGGCGCTTACTTAGAGGTTGGCATTTGTGTTATATGATATTATTGTCATAAACCTTGCAGTAAACAACCACAAGCCATTAAAATCAAATAAGTTTATGGTTAACGTACCGTTTTCTCCTTGCCTTATTGTAAATGTTTGGTGCAAGCTATCATAAATAATCTGAATCGTAAGCACGCAGGGTAAACTCTTCAGCACATAAGCAGTCCCGAAAAATAAGGATAATAAACAACATAAAGTAAACAATAATATAATAACCATGTTGAAATAACATAAGAAATAACGAGCAATCAGGCAAACCGATATAATTCTGCTAACCTATATTAGAACATCGTTGATCCCCACTATTCTTGGACTTACCATCAAGTGAAGCGTAGTCAGTCACTTTACAAAGCCACGTTAAAACAACGACTCATGGATTTGATGTCCAATCAAATAACTAATTTTTTTTCGTAGGCGTAGTCACTATAATTGATAAGCCAGGTATGTCCCACTGCAGGGCAAAGGTCTCCCTATCTTTCATCCATTCATCCCAATCGACTGCTTTTTATCAAAGAAATTAAATTTTGCTTTCGGCCTTTAGCATACTTTGAAAAAAGGTAAGAAATATTTTAGTTCTGTAATGATGAAATTCGTAGACGCTTGAGAATTCCATCAATAATTAATTGACCATTGTCCTTTCACGCATGTAAGTGGTCGAGTTGCGCTGTTTTATCTATACAAATACAAACTTTACTACAAGACTTTGGTTTTTATAGGTCTAATAATATACGGCTATTTGAACTTCCATTCTCTGTTTTTTTTTTGTATAGCAGAGGGAGGTAAACGAGCAAGTTGGTCACCTGTTAGTATTATCTTCATCGCCCATGAACATATCATATAATATATTGCGCCTTTGGATAAATTACTCACCGTACGAAACGCAACAGCAAGCTGCCACTTTCCGTCGATTTTTGTGGTAACAACCAAGTTGAACAGGACCATTCATGCTGTACATGCAAACTGCGTGGCTCTACCACTTACTACTCATTTCCTTTGGTAAATTAATTACTTTTCAATAAATAAAAAAAAATTCTAACACTTATTTTGACCCACGTTATAGACACTATAGAGAGATACCCCTACACTCCCGTAATTATACTGCGCAATCCCTTTAGAGGATAGAATGGGAGTAATAAAGAGATATAAAGTTTGATATAATTTTTATTTTGGCACGGCAAAAATCTACACTGCCCCCAATGATATGTAAAAGGAGATCCAAATATAATAGCTGCGTACTATAGTTGAGAAATGTTGCGTTGTGTCTCTAACCATTCGCTAGAATTATGCTAGCTAGTAACTAGATATACATCATTAAAGCCAGCTCGCCAGACCGAGTCACTATGGCTGTTTTTTCGTCATATCTGGGTATATATACTTCAACATAATGACATTTGCATGTTCATTTTTGACATTGACTCTTGAAACACGGAACTCTACTTTAACTCAGTTCCATCTTCCAGACGCAACACACCATTTGCGTATATTACATATATTTATTATGGTGCTCTAAACTTAAAAATAATAATAATACATTTATTATATAAACTCAATAATAATTATACATATAACTTAGTTAATTATAATATGTTACATATACACGAAATAAGACGTATAGGATATTTGTTTTATTGATATTTCACTTGTGCCATGAAACATAATATCATACTAAGTCGGATGTGAACATGTGACAAAAAATATATATAAGTAAGGCCATATAAAATAATACCGAGTCTGTACACTTGCAAAGCATATGCCCACCCAGTTTCCGTGTTGAGACCTTGAATCGGTTTATCTGATTAACTGCGGTTCTCTAGATGGTTTATTATGTCTCGCTGTACGAAAGACACTTAATAACTGCGTTAGTTAGACGCTAAAATCAAATTTCATACGATACATCGATGAAATAAGTGGAACGTGAATAGGTACATATAATTTAAAATAGGTAATTGTTTTAAAATTACATTTGGCTAAATGATCATTTTTTTATGTTTTAATACTGGTTACAATATTAACTTTAACATAAAATAAACAAATTACAACAAATACATCGTTGTAAAGATAAACATTTTTAAATGTATCAAAATCAATTAAACGGTCTACACAATCACAAAGTTTCCATGTACTTCTTATGAGGTATTCTATTACGTACTAGATTTCAATATTTTCCCAAAAAACAAATTCTAAAACTGCTTAAATGAAATACAGTAGCAATTAGTATTTACATTGACTTTACAGTAGACAGGCATACTCATACACGCCGGGTTAGTAACAAACAATCCCATAATTTACATAAATCATAATGTACATTCATATGGTAACCACCTTGACTATGGCAACTAACACTAATTAAAATTATATCACAATGCCCTTAATCTATGTAAGAATACATAAAAATTACTTCGTACTTGGTAGGAAATATTGGCCTGGAACGAAAGGTGATCTGTCCGGTCTTATGTCATTTGCAGGCGTAAAGTATGGCACTTGATCTTCGGATAATTGGTCTGCTTTCGCATAATAAGGCATCGATGATATTTTATTATGAGCTGCGGGAACATGATAGTATCCAGATCTTGCATTATTTTTTGCATATAATTTGTTATAATTGTATTGTCCAGGTGCAGGTGTAGTAGTTACTACTGGCTGTTCTGGAGGTTCTTCACGAACAGTCGCTTGGAATCCATGTTTAGCATCGGCGGTATACTCTACTATGCGTTTAATACCATCAGGGTATACCACTGAATACGCTCCACTGACAGTGTCTCCCAGCCTGACTTCATGCTGACTCTTGCTATCGCCAGTAATGGGGTCGTCGATATTGTAAGAGTATTTGTAATCTGATGGTGATGGTGGTGGATCCCTCACTATAATACTGAGTACACTGGGTACTATACAAACAATTACTGATGCCTGTAAGTAAATATAACATTTGATAAATATTTGTAGTCACGATCATTGAGGGTTAAAGATAAACACAGCAAATAATAAAATTAATTATTAACATCGAGGATTAATCCGTACAAAAACTTTATCAAGTTATATTTAAAAAATACAGATAGCTATTTGTTTGTAGGGTGTTGTGGGACCGTAACTCCCTCGTAGTTCCTGATACCCACGATACAGATTTAACCCTATGTGGGGTCCGGACTATGTCTGTGACTGTTAGATATATTTAATTTAAATAAATGTTTACACCATTGGCTAGGCCTTGAAATTGTCGCTTACACTGAAGGTAAACTAATTCAATATTATGCAAACGTATAAGCTACGATCACGATTATCGTCGGCGCACTCGAACTCAGTTGAGAATTACGCTGGGCCCGAATTTATTCCAACTTGATTTGGTGATAGGTACTTTAAACTCATTATGACAATTAAATTAACTAATTACGAATCAATTACAATATTAAAATAACGTAGACTACTAGGAACTTTCATTACACATATACGGTGTTATTACAAAACATATTCTAATTTTAGACTAGGTGTCTAAAAACTTGTAACTATGGTAACCCATACAAACTGGCCAATATAAACCTAGTTTATAGTTAGAATGAAAACGTTTTGTGATAACACCGATTGTGTTAAATAGTTCATATATCACACCGCAGTAGAATTATATATTTGGAACAACACTTGCAATAAAATAATTCACTATAGGCATTTCATTGAATTGTGTTAGCATTAATTAATCCCACACACTTTGCAGTAGCACAAGGTTAGTTTGCAAATAAATAAAATAAAATAAAGCACAATAATTAAACGGAGTTAATATTTGTTTACCCTAAACATGTTGTACGTTCAACAATATGGTTTCAAAGTAAACAGTACACAGAGAGAGAACGGTGATCGTATTTATAGAAGCGGCTTGCGTTCACTCGAATGTTCCGTATTGCGAGCTAGACGCCCGGCGAGTGCTCGAATTGCTGACTAACCACCTACATCTGCGGTTATTTAAGCCTTTGTTGCCTAATTGTTATGTCGCTAAATTCGTATCGAATGTCATTGAACTACATCGTTTACTTAGCGTTGAAAATATATTCTACTAATTTTAGCTAAAATAACATTAAGACATAATGTATTTAATAGTTTCGACGTATTTATATAGTGCATAAGCGCATGTGAAGCTGTCTATAAACAATAATAATTCGAATTAATATATATATCTTCTCACTTAACTATATTCTAAGACGGAAATAAATTATAAACTGTGTCGCATATACTAATATATTTACTTTATGCACCTTTGTACGCGGCAATATCTAAGAACATTTTGGTTCATCTATTTAAATGATGAATCAAAAGAGATCTTATTTTTAAATTAACAACTTGAAGAAACCTTAAAACAAAAGTAATATTCGTTACAATATCAATAGCGATGAAGAATCACTTTTGTTGATGATTCATACATACATGCACATCGATTTACATGTGCATAAATTAATTCAAGATAAATGTAGAGATAGCATTGTTCGAAACAATGTAGCTCAGTGTATTTCGCGCCTACATGCCTTATTGAATAAAAATAGTGACTTTATTTATGATTATTTTATGTTATCACATTTTATGTCATTGTAATTGTTCCGTTAAACCTTGAATAAGATAATTAAATTACTGCCATAACTTCAAATAATGAAACAATTAGTCTTTCTTTTCTAATTTATCAAGCCTCATCCAGGGCGAGTTATAGGTATGCTATGAAATAAAAACATTAATATCAGTATGATCTCTAAAATATTTAGTAATATGTACCTTTTCTACTCAGGTAGTAAACAGGTATATATTACTAAACGTTTTACAGTTGAACCCAAGGCTACATACGCAATGGTACCTACATCCTGAAGCATATGAGAATAAACAATTAAGAAATAAGTTTTTGCGTAATAATACAAGGAAGTCACACGAATACATCAGTAACAATCACAAAATCAGGTCAAATACGTCACTTAGGTTATCATACTATATATTATAGTCTTGGGTTGACTATAAGTAAGGTTGGAACGTAGACCGGTGATCTTAACTGTTCGAGCTCTATGCTCTCATACAACAGAGCTACCCGACGTTGAGATATCGCAGCCGAGAACCAACTATACAGAGTTTTAGTGGATATTATTACATTACTTTCGACTAAATGATGGTTGCAGGATGTTTCCAAATGGTTGAACTTCCACGAACTGTAAACACATCTTTAAAATGTAGAGGCCGGCTTAGCGAAGATACAGTGGAAATTAATACAGACAGCAATCACCGTTATTGGTAAGTCAAAACTCGGCATTACTAAGGGAGACCGCATTCTAGACAAGGAGACGTAGGGGTGGGATGAAACGGTTTAGGGTGCGACTCGAAAGAAAAAGGTTCGGTTCATAGCGTGTCAAGTGGTGCTCATATATGCAGACGACATAGCAGTGGTATACGAGGACTGCCAGAGCCTAGAGCAACAACCTGTGGCAGGGGTAAACAGCAGTCTGTAATAGTGATGCGCGACTATGAATGATTATAGTCTATTCGTCTTTGTAAATTATTGGACTTATTCGAATACTTTACATAAATTAGTAACTAGTTTGAGACATATTTGACTTCGACTGGACTAAATATTACTATGGCGTTGATTCAACTTCGAATACTACGACATTCGATATGACATGAGTTAAATCCACAGACTATGTATTATTAACTAAATTAGGTTTTTTTTAATAATTTATGCATATCCTATAGCCATATACGTTTTGGTATTAACAAATGTTAAAAGTACCTAGTATTATCATTGTTTGAAGAGGTGTTATTACTAAACGAATTAAAATACACTAAACTTGCAAGGATGCTTAAATAAAAGTAGTAATAAGTAGTAGTAAGTATTCACACTATAGTTTATTAATATCTAATACATAAATAATACGCTAAATAAGTATAGAATACTGATAGTGGTAACATGCACCCTGATGTACATGGTTTTTTCTTGAAACAACTAAATAGGACTACTAAAGACCATTCAGAACTTTAAATTACAAAGTAATAGTTACATTGCAGTGCATACGCATTTTATGTATAGACCTTACAGTTATATGTGTACTCAAAATGTGTCAACGGAAAAGCCCGTTTTGGCAATGAGTTGTTTGGACACTTCCTTGGGTCCTTGTCAAATAAACTTGTTTCAGTGGACCGTGCTTATAGTACTTTATTTGTTAAACCTTTTTAGCGCTACCAACATCTTAAAACAGTCAGTTCTTAAAATCGAAAAAATCTGTATTTATGAAACATTAATTTATTTATTTAACATTAATGTAAATAATGAAAACATAACGTATATAGTATATATACTGTTACGAATATAGTCAGGGCCACGTTCGGGAGGAAGTTGGCTAATGCAATGGACTGTCCATTTCAAGGTTGCGTATAGGTATGGAAGCTATCAATAATATAGCCGTAAAAAAATTATAAATGCAATGTTTTTGTAAGGCAATATAAATATATGGGAATATTTAATAAATAAATTAAATATCTGTATACACTATCTTCTGAATAACATTGTGCCCTTACTACAATATTTATTTCGGTAAAACTGTGTAGTATTTTAAAATTATATTACATATATTGCCCACATTTATTTCAACCAGACAATATAAATATCGACTGCACTCGACGCATTAGTATTCGTCGTTAGTTCGTTCTTTCTACAAGCATGCATTAACCCACTAATCTAATAGTAACAAATGCAAAGGTTACTTCAGATTAAATTTATGTATTACGAGGTAATTGGAGCATTTTACTTTTCGAAAATAAACAGTATTTTAAAATAGATGGAAAAGTAATGCCCAAGTAAATTAAACAAATAAATTGTCGTGGCTAAACTAAAGGTGATATAAATACATAAGCAAGCCATATCCTAGTTAGTATCCTATTTATTATCTATGTAATTTTTAAGTTGGCTTTAATGCTTCGTCTAAATAATATGCTAATTAATTGCAAGAAATAATTTGATCGTGTGCAGCAGATAAATTACTCTTAATATCATACGACATTATTATACCTTAGCAGCTACATCTCAATTAAAATAACTAGTAATTAACATTTATTAACATTTAAGACAGCGTAGTTACGCGGAAACAAATAACGACAATTAAATAATAGCTTTCTTGTTCTAATCTGCTAAAGATTTCTACGAATTTATCATGAGGTTTACGTACGTACTATATATAGTTCACGGGTGATTACTGTCAGAAGCAGTGTTAAAACTCTTATAACAATATTAAAGGTCGATACAAACATATAGGCACGTGACTCGCGTTTATGTTTTTTGTATCGTTATCTTTCCTCGTGAACAATAAACTTCAACGCGCGCGGTTTTTAATCATGAAAGCATATTAAAATGAAATGAGGAAATATGATGCTTTATAATTATTTCAAGATTAATGAAATATCATTCTATAACGAAATGTGCCTTAATTATTTTATGACAAATATTAGTACAACATGATATTAATTACATATTTTCATAGCATTATGTAAGTAAATAGTTGGTACGTTGTACATCTACATAGTTTGTATTGAAATACTGGGTAAAAAGCAATTCAGGCAAGAACAGAAAAAAACTGTTTTTCACAGACTAACTAAAACATAAACTATCACATACAATGGATCTGTGTACTAATACAATTTATAAAATAAAACGTGCACACTAAAACTTAATAAATAATACACTCAAATATTAATTAACAATGAATGTCGCCTACTCCAGTTTTTTTTTAAGAATTAGCAACATTGGACCAGTGTCAATGATAATAACAAAAGAAAGGCCACGCCTGGTGAATGTAAACCTTGTTATTTATTAACTTAAGAGCAGGTTATTTCAGCTTACGTATAAATAATAACTTACTGTTTTTAAATTACCATTGTCATTACATCAGAAACATGTATTTTGAGAAGTGAAAAAGTCAATGTAAATATTAAAATACGTAAATACAAACAAAACCTTCTACGGTATTTTAATAGAACTAACAGACATTTAAAACAAATATGATTTTTAATCGATTTAAATTTCAATTCCTTTGATTGATAACACATTTATCTATAAATCTACACAAAACTGACTAATTCATAAAAAAACTGTTCAGTTCGGTTTTCTATCAAGGAATCCATTAAAAATACTAAATTTTTTACCAATACTGGTACCGTTAGTTTGATGCAACCCACCATTATATATAAATTTTAATGCGACATTTAATATCGGAGCCAATCGTCGCGCCGCGGCCGGCACGCTGGGTCCAGGGCGACGGCAATTTTTGTAACCGCTCTAGATTAGCAAACAACTGTGACACGAGTCACTAACGCATGTAAGATATACCCAATGTCATACTTGTTCGCGGTAATACAACTGATACATATAAAACCATAATGAATAAGCATTCATCACATCTGTCTTTGATTTTGTATTTGCATATAGCTATTAAACCATGATGATATTATCAATTTTTATTAACTTAACGATATTGTAATAAATATACAGAGGACAGCCGTAATCGAGCATTGTTATCGGGCTATTCCTATAAAATAAAATGGTATGCTTATTTAAAAAAGAAAAAAATATAAATTATTGTTCAGTACGGTTGAGACAATGAAGTAGGCAAGTTAGCAAATATAACAACAAACGGTAAAAGTTACTCAATCAAAATATACCTTTAGTTATTATAAATTGAACAAAAACCAATGTTGCATCTAGCAAATAGACACACGTGGAAGTATTTTGTATGCACCATTTTAATTTAATGTATCCAATTAATTATGAGTAAATTAATTGCATTATATTTCCGGTGCCTACCCAGTGGTTAGTTCGTAAACAGAAAGGCACAAAATATGTGACACACTGCAATAAATAATTTGTTCAATAGTTCTTTATTTTACCTATGAATGTCCTAAAATCGATTTTATAACTACAATCTCCCGTACTAATGATACATAAGACATTGGTTTACTGACGTGTGTGAAGAATTGCTTATTGTTACCTTATATCAGATAACACGTACTAGCAGGTTAATGTGATAAATTATGTCTAATATGATGTCGATTTAATCCATTGCTGCTCATATTATTGTGATATGTTAAATACCAACGCATGTTATTGATAGTCAATATAAAATAGACTCATATATAAATAATTTAGAATGACTATGATATATTATATGTGTATACTTATACGTGTCGTGAAAGTCTCGTCGTCTCGTTACAAGAAACCTACTGAAAACACCGGATCAAAAAGTTTTGCTAACTGGCTCTACTTTATGGGCTGACTTGAGGTAATCAATTAATATGGTTTAAGGCACAAGGCCATTACAATTATATTACCCAGTAATATATTTGTGTGATAAGTATCATTTAGAAATAAGTAAGTCGCACTTCTCATTTTATGTGGACAGCATGTACTTGCCGCCATACGAGTGACCATACAAATGGGTTCACAGATAATATCAGGGCGCGGTTGACATACATTCATGCATATCACAACCTGTCCCATAGAGCCTGTATACACTTAATCAACGTGTTGAAATGAAACGAATGACTTCGATTCCTCTTATTTATTACCTTAGCGTTAACACATCAATTAACAATATACTACATAGTAAGCATAAATAAAACATAAACGTAATACAATTCAGGTCACTTTGACGGGCGTGTCGCGTGTTTGTCAAATCTAGATCGTGTAGGTACTTTAAATATATCATGGTTTGTTCAAATCGAAGTGCGGAACTAAGCTTTACGACTAATATGGCGTATTATGAAACCATTACAGTAATAATTACCTAAAAGTGTTAATGGGAAAACGGATGCAGACACTTTAAACAAGTGAAAGCACCAGCGGAATTGAATAACGAAATAAATTGTACGCAATACTCGTATGATAGAATTTGTTCATATCACTTCATTGAATCATACATAACATTTGATTTGAGTGTGCACTTCTAGATGAGACTAAACGGGTTATGTGTGGACACGGTGGGACTAGTGAATGTAAGCAGGGGCTGCGACAGCCTTCGCCACGACCCCGCCGAGAGGCTCCTTGTGCACGACCGCGTTGAACCCGTTGTGAGGGTCGGCGGTGTACTCGACGATACGGCGTGTACCGTCAGGCTCTACCAGAGAGTATGAGCCCTGCACCACGTCGCCGGAACGAGTCTCCTGCTGGTTCTTAGAGTCACCTAAAATAAATAGATAAAAAAAAATGTTGCAGTATTTTAACTTATGATCTGGTGGTAGTAGTAGGCCTCTAGGTTTAAAAATAAGAATATAGCACTGTAAACATAATTCTCGTAGAAAATTTAATATACGTTAACTCTCTTTGTTAATAATTCTTTATTACATTATATTTTACATTATCAGACTCGGAGCTAAAAATTCTGGGACTAAACAGGCACTGACTCATTATTTTTAAAAAATAATCCTTTATATCTCACCGGTAAGTGCGTCCTGAATATCATAAGCGTATGAATACTGGGGGTTTGGGTCGTATTCTTCAACAGGGGCGGCCACTTTGGCCACCGCGGGGGCGACAGCGTAGGACGCGAAGGCAGGTCGGGCAACCGTCAGAGCCGGTCTGGCCACGGCCAGGGGCGCTGCCAAACCGTAAGGCCTGGCGTAAGCATAGGGCGCGGCCACAGGTAACACGCCGCCAGCCGCGCCTTTGCACACAGCCAGGACAGCAGCCAAAATTAGGACCTGAAAATAATTATTGATTTTAGTACATGTTGTAGTATTATTTAAGGGAAGGGAGGGTAAAGGGGAAGGGGATCCGGATATCTCACTCACCATACGAAACGCAGCAAGCCGCTATTTTATATTGGTTTCAAGGTGGTAGGTCCCTCGTATGCGAGAGGCCGTCTGGGTTGGTACCACCGCTTTGTCTATTTCTGCCACCAAGCATTAGTGTATAACTACTGTTGTGTTTCGGTTTGAAGGAAATTGAAGGCAATGAAATGACTGGGCATTATGAGACTTAACATCTTATGTCTCGGGGTGACGAGCGCACTCCATGCAGTGCTTTGTGATTCAAAGTTCCGTGTGGTGTTGCTTCTGATTATGGACAGGCGTGGCGCTTACCATCATGCGAACGCCTTGCTCGTCTCGTCATTCAAACAAATAAAAAAACACTTTCAAATTCTTATGGAGAGTTCTTCAAATTCTTCGAAAAGAGAATTTTCTATAGGTAAGCTTTATTTTTCTTAATAAGCTTTTAATGTTTTATATTTTAATGAACGAATCAATAAAATTTGGTGCACAAACGACGAAATCTTAGTGGTTCATCCCCGATTTCAATCCGCTATAGGTGGAATTTCTTCTTGAAATTTAAATTGAACCAACTTTGAGCTATACTTTTTCGAACGAAAAGGAATCATCCAAATTGGTCCAAATTTACCACGTTACACATACAAAAAAAACACACACATATACACGTCAAATTAACAACCTCCTCCGTTTCAGTTTTCATCAGTTAGTAATTATACATTTAGTATGTTAATTTGTATAAGTTTCGTAAGAAATAATTTGAACAAGCAACTCTTTTCAAAACAATATCATATAACTTAAGAGGCTACAGCGAAAATAATCCGTAGTTTGGTGGGCGTGGCTTGCAGCCGCTCGCGGGGAGCTCCGAAGGCATCGCACGCGCTCGGGCGACGAGCCGCGCTCGTTTGTCGTCAGGCGTATCGACTATTACAAAGCTGTACACTCTGTGCAAAGTGATATAAGTCTAAAAGCTTATTTTTTTCGGTCTAGTCGGTATTCCTGTATCTGAAATAAAACGGAAAATAAAATTCGTTCGCAATGATATAAGGACCACCTTTGGACAATTTCGATAAAAAAATTGTGTATGCTGATATTACTTTAGGAATATTAAATTGAACTGAGGCCTTATTTTAAAGCAAATATGTTTAATTTGTTATATCACAATTTGTAACATAAGACACACTTACAATTAATTACGCCAGATTTGTTCGCAATAATACAATTAAAGCAAAGCAAAATGGTGATATTGAAGTTTTTTTTATCTTGACACAGTAAAGTGGCTTGGTATTAAGTACAGTCCAGTTCAAATATATTTGCGACCAACAAGATTAACTTTGTTACTCATCGGCATTATGTGGGCCCGAAGTTACTGGATATACAGTGGCTAGTCCTGAAGTGTGACATGTCTGATTAGACCACTATGGTGAGTTTTTCGCCATGTGTACGGTTTTCGCAATTCACTCGATACCCAAATGTATCGGTTACCCTCTCACCAGTGACACCAGCAGTCCTGCCTGGGTTTATCTTAGACTAGTACTTACGAATGTTTCCACTTCACCGTATCTTAAATATCCTTTTTATAAAGACAATTGACTCTGTCAATAGCTTCCTCTAGTATACCAACAAATCGTACCTTTGGTACGATTTAGCATGGATGTTTGTGACCCACGTACTTTTGTGATTCTCTAAAACGTAAAAATATTACCTTAAGCGATATTACTGGAGTTTACCTGGCACGTTATGGACAAGTACTCCCGTAGGCCATAAATTTGGTTTCCACCACATTTCTATCCGCCATTTTCAAGCCTCCCCAGATTCCCAGATCCCTGCTACAGATTCACCGTTTACTCATAAGTCAAGTGGGCCCGATGGCATCCCTCCGATTGTGTTACAGACATGTGCTCCTGAGTTGGCACCGGTTTTAACGTGTCTTTTCCAGCACTCCTATGCATTAGGGGTAGTCCCGAAATCCTGGAAGGCCGGTTTAGTGCACCCGATCCTAAAAAAGGCAACCGCTAAGATCCGTCCAATTACAAGCTTATAACCATCGCCTCCTTGTTCTCTACGATAATGGAATTATCAACTGTCAGCTCCTGCTGTACCTAGAGGAGTACCGATTGATTAGCGACCGCCAGTACGTCTTTCGCCGGAGTCGCTCGCTGGTAATCTTCTAATTTACCTGCCATATAGATGGACAGAAGCAACTGAGACCAAGGGGGAGGCGCTTGCAGCCAATTGGGGCATAGCGAAGACCTTTTATCGGGTATGGCACAAAGCACTTCTTTAAAGCTACCTTCCTTTGGGCTTCCAGAGAAATTATGCAACTGGATCACTAACATTTAAAAAATCGTGATAGAAGCGTGTATCCCTCACGTTTCGGATAGATGTTCAAAAATCAATCACCATCTATTAATTTTTTTGTTAATAGATGGTGAGATAATCGCTTTCAAAGGTATAAAAAGTGTAATATTAATCGAACAAAATGTGTTCATAAGATATTTTTTTTTAGCCGATCACGGCAAAGTGACTACACTACATCTGATGGAAAGCGCAGTCCAGTCCAAAAAACCAGCGACCATCGACAAACAATAAGTTTATCGGTGGTAATGCTTCTTCATACTCTGAAGAGGGAACAATCAAATCGAGGACCCAGCGACAGAACAGGCGGATGACCAATGCAGGCACAGGGATACAATGTTGGACCCTTATACGCACCCCAAACAACTATCAACCCGTGTCGCAAGCCCCTCGGTAGAACTGGATATACACTGGCTGATCCTGGAACGCGATCTACACAAGATGTGAGCCGCTATGGCAGGTTTTAACACTGCGTGTACGGTGGTGGCTATCCGGGCGGATATGGATATCCTACCACCAGCATAATACTTTCCACTTTTGTTTAGATTTTATTCTTTACTATGGAATCCTAAGTTTGTCATGTGTAAGTAAAACACACACTTCGTCGGTTTTGAAGGATAATGGAATGACAGACAAAATTTTGTCATTTTCATACATTTGAAATGAAAATGAAATAGTCAGGTATCCGGGTCTATTTCTGCACTTGATTACTATCAAGCTAATTTTCCGTGAGTAGCTTCGTTTTGATGAGACGCATAACAATTTCCTGTGCGAAAATTCTCGATTGTGGTACTTATTGTGGTAACAGAGGTAGCAAGGATAAATATATGTCGATTTGATGATACTCAAAAAATTAATACTAACTGGTTTTTTTGTTACATTTCAAGATAATTATCTAAATTATTTGAAAAAATATTTTTCCTACAAAATGTATGGTTTGATCAAGGACCGTTCCAGGATTTATAGATTTGAATAAGGGAATAAATAAAAAAAAGTGTGCGTCTCGGAACGCACGACAGAAGTGATAACTTAAACTAATGTGGGTTGAATTTAGAGAGGAGAAGCCTACTTACTGCTGCCGTATGCGTGAGAGAAAGGCAAGCCAGACAGAGTGGGTCCGTAACGCGTTGTTACAAAGCGGTTTACCCTCCCATAATAAGTTATCACTTCATTGGATTGCAGTCCGGTCAAAGTCCTGTCAAAGTCCGGTCATAGGTCTGTCAATGTTCGGTCAAAATCCTGTCAAAGTCCGGTCAAAGTCCGGTCAAAGCCCAGTCAAAGTCCAGTCAAAGTCCGGTCACAATCCGGTCACATTCCGGTCAAAGTCCTGTTAAAGTTCGGTCAAAGTCCTGTCAAAGTCCACTCTAAGTCCGGTCACAGACCGGTCACAACACTGTTCAAAGTCCGGTCACAGTTCGCTCATAGTCTTGTCAAAGTCCGGTCAAAGTCCGGTCAAAGTCCGGTCAAAGTCCGGTCAAAGTCCTGTCAAAGTCCAGTCAAAGTCCTGTCAAAGTCCTGATAAAATCCTGTCAAAGTGCGGTCAAAGATCGGTCGAAGTCCGGTCAAAGTCGTGTCAAAGTCCGGTCAGAGTCCTGTCAATGTCTTGTCAAAGTCCGGTCAAAGTTGTGTCAAAGTCCGGTCAAAGTCCTTTCAAAATCCGGTCAAAGTCCGGTCATAGTCCGGTCAAAGCCCGGTCAAATCCAGTTAAGTCCGGTCACAGTCCGATCAAAGTCCTGCCACAGTCTGGTCAAAACCAGTTGAAGTCCGGTCACAGTCCGGTCAAATTCTGGTCAAAGTCCTGTCAGAGTCCTGTCAATGTCCTGTCAGTCTTGTCAAAGCCCAGTCAAAGTCCGGTCACATTCCAGTCATAGTCCTGTCAAAGTCCGGTCAACTCCAGTTAAAGTCCGGTCGAATTCCGTTCAAAGTCCTGTCATAGTTCTGTCAAAGTCCGGTCAAAGTCCAGTCACAGTCCGGTCAAAGCAGACTGGTCACCGTGTGACACCACCTTAGACTTCGAAAATTCTCAAAGATCCAGGGAGATCGGCTAACGCTGGCTGGTCAACTGGCCCGCGTGACGTCTCATGGAATGTTCTCGAATATTCTCGAACCTTCCGTTGATCGATGGACCGCTGGTGTTACGGAACGCATCGGTTCACCCTCCCATAAGATGTTATCACTTCAAAAATGAAAATTAGTTTGCCACCAACAAAACAAGAATTGTAGCAACAAATTAAAAGAACTGCATTCATTTGTAATGTATGGTGTAATGTACACATGCCCCACAGAAAAATTGCCAGAAAATTTCAGATAGACAATAATTGATGACAAATATAATATTCATATATTATTGGTTTGATGGCCCCCTAAGTCCATGTTTTGAATAATTATCTTCTGACATACAAGGTACCCTATCAAAAATATTGTTATTTATTGATTGATTATACAGGGTTATTTTTAAAACACCAGCAACCTCGCAGGGGTAGATTCCTAAGGTTATAAGCTACTACTTTTGTTCTACAACTTTTGATAATTTGTTAGATTTTATTTTCATACAAAAATAAGTATTCATTTAATTTCTGTCTTGAATGTTACAACGCGCATCGCAGATTACGTAAACAAACACGCGAAGCGTGGGGAACCGGGCTAGCGTATTTGACCTTGAACTCCCGAGCAGCTGACCGGCGCCTTTGATATCGTGCGCGCAAGCCGCGCCGCGCCGCAGTCTACGAAGAAAAACACAACACAACAAAAACTTGTAAAATCATTTTTTTTTAATATATTGAGTTATATCCAAACTCGTAAAACAAAAGTTGTTCCGTATGGGGTCAGCTATCTGGTCCTGCGAGGTTGCTGGTGTTTTAAAATTAACCATGTATTCATTATTATATCATCATCATCATCATCATCAGCCACAAGACGTCCACTGCTGAACATAGGCCTCCCCCAAAGATTTCCAGACCAACCTGTTGGAAGCGGCCTGCATCCAGCGACATCCTGCGACCTTTATCAGGTCGTCTGTCCACCTTGTAGGTGGACGTCCAACGCTGCGCTTGCTAGTACGTGGCCTCCATTCCAGAACCTTTCTGCCCCATCGGTTATCGGTTCTGCGAGCTATGTGGCCTGCCCACTGCCATTTCAGCTTGCTAATCCGCTGGGCTATGTCGGCGACTTTCGTTCTTCTACGGATCTCCTCATTTCTGATTTGATCACGTAGAGAAACACCGAGCATAGCCCTCTCCATAGCTCGCTGAGTAACTGTGAGCCGTCTTATACGGCCCATATTCAGAGGCCACGTCTCAGTCCCGTATGTCATCACTGGTAACACACATTGGTTGAAGACTTTAGTCTTCAGGCACTGAGGTATTTTGGACGAGAAGACCTTGCTAAGTTTCCCGAACGCTGCCCAGCCGAGCTGGATTCGACGATTGACCTCTCTCTCGAAGTTGGACCTGCCTAGTTTGACTACTTGTCCTAGATAGACATATTCGTCGACAACTTCGAGAGATGAGCTTCCAACAGTAATCGGGGTGGGCACAACATGGACATTCGACATGACCTTCGTCTTGTCCATGTTCATCCTGAGGCCCACCCGTTGAGAAACTCTGTTGAGGTCTTCGAGCATTGTACTCAGGTCTTCCAGCGATTCCGCAAGGACCACGATATCGTCGGCAAAGCGGAGGTGAGTCATGTACTCGCCATTTATGTTGATGCCGAATCCTTTCCAGTTCAAGAGCTTGAAGGCATCTTCCAGCGCGGCAGTGAACAGTTTCGGAGAAATAACATCTCCCTGTCTCACGCCTCTCTGTAGTGGAATAGCCTTCGTACTCTGTTCTTGTACTCGGACCGACATGGTGGCGTTGTTGTACAAGCACCTCAACACTTCGATATACCGATAGTCGATGCGGCACCGCTGGAGAGCCTGCAGCACTGCCCAGGTCTCGATCGAATCAAAGGCTTTCTCATAGTCCACAAACGCTAAGCAAAGTGGCAAGTTATACTCCTCGGTTTTTTGTATAACTTGCCGCAGCGTATGAATGTGGTCTATGGTACTATAACCTTTTCGGAAACCGGCTTGTTCGGGAGGCTGGAAGTCATCAAACTTGCGCTCGAGACGATTCGTGATAACCCTCGAAAACAGCTTATACACATGGCTCAGGAGTGAGATGGGCCTGTAATTCTTCAACAAGGTATTGTCACCTTTCTTGAAGAACAGTACCACCGCACTCCTGTTCCATGCATCAGGCGTTACGCCCTCGAGCAGAACAGAATTAAAAAGTCTCTGAAGGACTTTCAGTACCGGCGATCCGCCCGCTTTCAGAAGCTCTGCAGTAATTCCGTCCTCGCCCGGCGCCTTGTTGTTTTTGAGCTGTCCGAGGGCCATCCGAATCTCGCACAAGCTGATGTCCGGGATGTCTTCGCTGTAGTGCCGGACCAGCTCGGCTCTTGGGTCTTTAGCCGAGCTGGTAACGGGTTTGGCAACCGAGGTATAAAGCTGTCCGTAGAAGCTCTCGATCTCTCTCAACACCTCTGCCTTGGTCGACGCTACACTGCCATCTTCCGTCTTCAGCTTTGTCATTCGGCTTTGCCCAATAGACAGGTCCTTAGCAAACACTTTGGAGCCCTTGTTTTGCTCGATCGTCTCCTTTATGCTCGCAGTGTTATGAGCGCGGACGTCGTGTCGCAAGGATTTCCATATCCGTCTATTGAGCTGCCGATATGCCTCAGCGTCATCGGAAGACTGCAGCGCCATAGATCGACGTTCGGCCATGAGCTCGAGCGTCGAGACCGAGAGTTTCTGAGGTCGATTTCTACGACGGGGTCTAAAGAATTTAGAACCCACCGTGTGGACAGCTTCTACCAACCCGTCATTGATTTCGTCCACAGTTACGCAGCTATCTAGGCAAGAGAAGCGGTTTGCCAGTTCAAGCTGAAAGCTCTCGGGGTTTTGAATATGGGCGCGAGTAGGGCGGAGCATAGACCTCATCAAGCGGCGTCTTTCCACCTTGACGTCAATACTCAATGTGCCCCTTACCATTCGGTGATCACTTCCGGTTTTCACCCTGTTGATCACAGAGACATCATTGAGTATCCGTCTCTTCGTCGTCAAGATGAAGTCTATCTCGTTTCTCGTAGAACCATCCGGACTCATCCAGGTCCATTTCCTGTGAGGCGGCTTCTGGAAGAAAGAGTTCATCGCGAAGAGTCCCTCTTTCTCCAGGAAATCGGCCAGCCTTTGTCCCCTGGGGTTTCGTTGCCCATATCCAAATTGCCCCACTCTCAGCTCCTCATCTCTTCTCTTGCCCAGTTTTGCGTTGAAATCCCCCATAACAACATTGAAGTAGGTTTCGGAGGTGTGTATGGCCCGACTAATGTCGTCATACATCTCCTCTACTTCCTCATCCGGGTGTGTCGAGGTCGGCGCATATACCTGTATGACCTTCAACGAATATCTCTCACATATTCTGAGTATAAGGTATACTACCCTGCTCGACACACTTTCGATGGTAACGATGTTGTTAACGAGGGACTTGTGGACGAGAAATCCGACACCACCTCGAGACTGTTGATCGCCACCCCGGTAGTAGAGTAGGTTACCAGACTTGAGGATTATCGTGTCCTCTCCGTTCCTTCGGACTTCTGATAAACCCAAGATGTCCCATCGTAACCTACTCATTTCTTCTTCCAGCTCAAGGATCTTCTCGTCAGTCCTCATAGTGCGAATGTTGTGTGTTACCAGGGCCAGTCGTCGTCGGGGGTGGTAGTTATATAGTATTATATAGTTTACTTAATTTTTTCATGTTATTACAAAGTCAGATATGACGAATGAGGAAAATGAAATAGATGAAGATGACAGCTATGTTAGAAGCGTAGATAATGAAGATTTATCAGATGAATCTGATGAAAATTATTTTTTTTAATATGCAAATACACAATTTTTTTAGAATCATCAAATCGACATATTTTATCCTTGATACCTCCGTTAGCTACCACAATCAAGAATTTTCGCACAGGAAATTGTTGGGCGTCTCATTGAAACGAAGCTACTCACGGAAAATTAGCTTGATAGTAATCAAGTGCAAAAATGGACCCGGGATCCCTGACTAAAACTTATATTACTTTAGACCGGGAAATATTTCTATTTTATGTAATATAACTAAATATGAATCCATTAACACTGAGTGAATTAATGGGTGTTAATTGATACAAGTTAGATTTTTTTAACTCATCCAAAATACATAATATCCATCAAATCTTAATATTTTCTAAACAGACTTACTTCCAGCATTTTAATTATTTTAACTCCAACCCTATCAGATAGAAGTTTTAAAAAAACTTGTGCCATTTAACACATGCATTTATCATTATACACATATTAACTACTATAACATATGGCTAATGATATAAATTTAGTTTCTTTTTATTATCTCATATTATTATTGTTACTATAAACAAAATTCATAGTACATTTATGTTAATAGCAAGTAATCCCAATCCATCAAAGTTAAAACATCCTGAGAATAGAATAGAGTAAAAAAAAGTTGGCGAATTTTTAAAATAGCATCATATCATTAAATAGTTTTTTCTCAAAATTCGGTTTTCAGACTTGTATCACTTTTCACAGAGGGTACAGAAATATACGCATATTAGGACGAAAAAATATTTATTATGTACTTACACTGTGACATTACGCTCATCATCTATGGATACTCATTTATGTTAAATGAGTCTATTGATGGAAGTGGCTTGGTTGAAGATATTATGAGATCTAACAAGTGAAAATAATATAATATATGCGTACGTCCTATAACTATTTGCATTATTAAATGTAAATTGACTTTGAGGGTAAATAAATCATATTAATGCATGAAATCACGAAAATCCGATCTGCAAAAAAACGGCATAGGTCCGTCCACGATAAGGCGCTCCCGCCGACTGATATATTGAGGGAATGAAAGTGACGCAATTACTTTTGAAATGCAAAATAAGAGATGGCTATATTGAGTGTACTTTCAGAATAAAACAACGTATGTGCCAAAACGATTTTTCTTGTTTTCTAATAAAACTCATTATTAAATCTAAAACTGCTTTGACCAAACTTTCATACGATAATTCTCCATGTTTTAAAGTAAATTTAATTGTCTTATTCATGAGGGTTACGTTTCGGCAGCCAAAAACGTAAAAAAATAGATACAACTTTGCGATTTTTTTCTATCGAGAAAATTTCATTGAATCGTGTATTCCTTTTGAACAATCCTAGAGCAGAAAGTCAAAAAACGTATACCGAAATATTAAATCTCTATTCCACGTACACAATTATATACACGAGATAGAAATGTCCCATTTGTTTCAATGTAGGGCCTTAAGCTCTCACCAGTAACCCATAGGAATACACAGGGCTGCAGTACGCGCGCTCGGTTACCTAGTTTATTTCCAACCCGTCATATGAAAGGGATTAGGCTATCTGAACTCCATCATTAGAGCTGAGTGACATTTCGGGCAAAAATTCCAATACCGAGCAAGTTAAGTGTATTATTCATACATATGCGGTCACGCTTGTCATACCGGAAGGGATAGGCAGAGGTTTACCCTCGTTTCGACGAATTTATCTCCTTCCGCCTCATGATGTGAGCTACCGAGTACAATTCCAGACTCCAGACTGATACTAAGCATTTTGTTATAGAAAACCCCAATATCACGTTTACCTCGCCCGGAGATCGAACCCGAGACCTCAGCACAGCAGTCGTACTGAATACCCATTATAAATACGCCGTTGACGCAGTCCAGAGTATTATTTCGATTAGAAAAATCTTACGTTGGATATCGAGACATGGGGGTTCGAACCCAGAACCAACTGCTTATGTAGACCAATAAAGACCAATAAAGCGAACTTATAAAAGATTTATTTGATTATTTGATTATAATATGTACAATGGTCCCGTACCTTCATGTTGCGTGAGTACCTTCGGTGGGGCGCTCTTGTTCTGAATGCGGAGGGGTGCGCATGCGTCGCTTTTATACTCACTGCATGTAATTTGCACTGCTTTAATGCACCCGCTTTGAAAAACGTTTGATTTGTCACGGCCGACCCTATACCCTTTACAAACACGTTTACTGCTTTTTGTTTCATAAATTATTTAACGTACCGAACATTGTATTTTCTACTAGAATAATACAATAATTAATGAGAGTGTAAGTGGGCCACTTCTTTTTCTAGCATATGCCGGCAGAAGAGCAAGTATGTCACCTGATGATAGTGATCTTCACCGCCCATGTACGCCCATAATACATGCAGAATCATGGGTACGTTGCGGACCATTAAGGAAAGAGATAATTAAGGGATAGGGAAGGCGAGGGGGATTTAGGCCTGTACATATTATATCTCACTCACCGTACGAAGTGCAGCGGCAAGCGGCTACTTTACGTCTGTTTTCTCTGAGATAGTTGTAACGACCCGATTGAGCTGGTCCATACATGCTGTAGACAAAAATGTCTACAGCGTGGCTCTACCACTCATAAAACATTAATCACATATAGGTCTTATCGCGGCCAGTGTATCTTACTTCCGAAAATTGCGTTAAGTGTAGAATATGTGAACATCAGTAAAGCCATGTCTCCCGTTAGTTCTACGTCACTGGAGCCGTCCCTATGCCGTTGAGAGAAACCAACAGCAATAAAGCCTGCGTCTATGGAATGACAAGACCGTCGGAAATCTGCGCCTGCGTCTGCGCCTCTGTCATGCGTATGTGCGTGTAATCAGTATATTAAAATTAAAATATTATATTGTACTAGCTTTTGCTCGCGGCTCCGCCCACGTGATCAAACAAACAAACAAACAATCAAACTCTACAGCTTTATAATATTAGTATAGATTTAGGTAGCTTAGCAACGGAAGCCTTCAAATAATATTACATATTTGGGTAGCTTAGCAACGGAAGCCTTCAAATATGAATAATTTTCCCCGTTTTTGCAACATTTTTCACTGATGCTTCGCTTCTAATGGTCGCAGCGTAATGTTATATAGCCTAAAGCCTTCCTCGATAAATGGACTATCCAACACAAAAATAATTTTTCAATTCGAACCAGTAGTTCCTGATATTAGCGCGTTCAAACAAACAAACAAACAAACAATCAAACAATCAAACTCTACAGCTTTATTATATTAGTATAGATTTGTAGTTTAGTGGTTTGCCGTAAATTATTTTAAATTTATTTTAATCTGTACAGTTTTCACAGTGTTGATAGCTTTACACATAAGTACACATTGTTTTTTTAACATCAATAAATTAAATACAGTCACCGGTATCGGTATATATCGGTATATAGCGTGGACTAAGGCCTAACCCTCTCATTCAGTAGAGAAAGCCCGTGCCCAGCATTTCTGATAATCGCAATATTTACAATGTTATAAAATCCAAACAGTTAATTTCCATTGATTGGCAACGGAAATTATTTTCGATGTACCTATTAGATGTACTTAGAGAATTTCACGACAAAATTGTCTTTCTTTCTACGATATGTAAGCCAGAGTCTGCTGTCGCCGCCGCAGCAGTCATCCAGTATAATTTTCTTCACTTAGCTTGCTCGATCTTTAGCATAAACCCCGTCGCAAAATGACACAAAATGGGTCATCGATTTTTAACAATAAAATAACATTTAAAGGTATTAGGCAGTACGTATGCCTGAAATATTTCGCAAATTAAAGTGTCGGTGATAGAATATAATACATGTGTAACAAGAACAAGACGTCAACGTTTTTAGGTCACAGCTGCGCTTGTTATCAACGTGCATGTGTGATAGCGGTCGTGCCGAACTCGTGAGATAATTCATAATGGCCCCACCTTATATGGGCAGCTCAGACCCACCTATAAAACTAGAAATATTCTTTGTATTTAAGCTTATATCACGCCTTGATTGTCCTGAATTAATGGCCATATGCGTAAATGCTATATAATTTTACATCATACATCGCAACCTCCGGAGCGACGTGACGCGGGTATCTACTTGGAAAAGTCTAACATAGAGACATTGTTATATATCTTGTTCTCTTCGATATTATTGAATTATCGCATTACCTTTATAATACAAAGAGTTCCCGAAGGAGTAGACAGGTAATAGTTTTTTTACAGCATAGATCTGCAAACGAGCAACTGGGTCACCTGAAGGCAAGTGATCTCCAGCGCCCATGTACGCCTACAATATCAGAAGAACCATTGGCGCATTGACGACCTTAAAGGAAAGGGATAATCAAAGTATTGCGAAGGGAAGGGCATTTTGAGCCTCCGAACATCTCACTTACAGTATGAAACACAGCAGCAAGCCGCAACTATACGTCGGTTTTCTGTGAGACAGTAATATCGACCCGGTCGAACCGGCCCATTCAACTTGTACACAAAACTGTTTACAGCGTGGCTCTACTACTCATCAAACGTAATAAACTTCAAAATATCTGACAAGACACACTGTACAAATTGTTGTGTCATTGTCCCCTTTTTAAAGGCAAAGGGTCACAGCAAGAATACAAAAAATTGGCGGGTTGTAAGTCTTCTCAGTGTCGTCGGTTTATTGTACGCAAAGGTTCTGTTTTGAAGAGTGATGGACGATTCAGAAGAAAATATGTGAGATGTGTAAGCGGGATTTAAAAAGGGAATGGGCTGCTCGAATCAAGTCTTTCCCACAAGATACATCACTGAAAAACATTTAGGGAACCAAAAAAGTAGACTGTGCCTTCCTAATTAATTAAATAAAAGGTTATGATCGTGTGTAATGCCGACTTGATGTTGATGTTCGATAAAGATTAGGTACAATGTGGTCCCATATATACAATGGCGTAGCTAGTTTCGGTGGCACCCGGGGCGGTTTTGATATGGGTGTCACCCCAAGAATGAAAACTTTAAAATGAAATTTTTAATGTATTTCAACCGATATAAAAAAGGAGGTTCCCTATTTTTTAGTAATGCTAAAAACCCTCCTTTTCGGGTTATTTCAAGTCGGGTGTCACCCCAAAACTGGTGGTACGCTACTGCATATATATTTTCTCAAATTCTGATGACGGATTATGGAGTAAAGGTATGAAACTCTACAACAAATAAAGTAAAAATAAAAACAACTCGCTGAATTGAGAACCTCCTCCTTTTTTGAAGCCGGATTTGTAACAGTAATTTGAGTGGTAGAGCCACGCTGTAGACAATCTTGTCTACAGCTTAAGTGAGCCAGCTCGCCATGTTGCTACCACTATCTTACACAAAACCGGCGTAACGCAGCGACATGCTGCTGCGTTTCATTGTCGATATTAGTAGCGCTAGCGCGGAGACTTACAGGACATGTTAACCTAGTGAATGTGTCGTTTAAGGACGATGAAATTAATATACTAAAAGGCGAAAATTCTCATAACTTGACACCACTGCCCGCTGCGTGTATTACGAATGATCAATGAACCGGACACGATCGAAAAAACGAAACATGTCTGAACAAGCTACTTGTGTTCTGTAGCGCCTTAATAATAATTTTACATAAATATTTAATATAGCGACATCTAGTAAAATTACCAGTTAACAAACTATTATTAAGCAGCTATTTATATACTATTGCTATAATTTGTATTTTAGACAAATTATAGCAATTCCAAAGCTATGCTTCCCTGCTATAGTTTTATTTTTAGTATTTTTCCAAGATGACTTTGGTACATCGACTCATAAAATTTAATCTGGTCACACGACAGCAAACGTCACTTTTGACTTTCTGTGTTCCTTTTTCCATGAATGTACAATCTAACAAACACAGTGCTT